>JAESUZ010000481.1:0-1200000 GCA_017311185.1 Proteles cristata cristata | reverse complement strand
TTCCTTTTCCTTTTTTGTTTCTATACCTATTAGCTCTTCTAAAGGTTTCTGTTCCAAAAGTTCTAGAAATAAAGGTCCAACTTGGTCAAAGCTGGAGGAAGTTTGGTCCCAAGGAAAAGGAAGAGTGTGCTGAGCCAATCCCCTCCCCCCCCCACCCCCCAGGGTGCCTGAGGGTCAGGAAAGAGGGCAGGGCCTGCACTCTGATGGGGTTTGCTGCTTTGCTACTTAATTTCATACCCATCCCCTACTGGCCTCTGTGGTTTGTGGGGGAGTGAGGCTCTTATCTCTTATCTCTTCTGCAGCTAGAGGCCAACTGTGGGAGCTTCACACGCCACTGAATTTGAGGAGTCTTTGCTGATACACCGCTGACCTTTTGGTTTGTTTTGGTTGGGTTTGTTTGAGGCTCCCATGGCTAAAAGTCTGTCTCTAGCAAATGACTGGAAGGTTTGCTAAGGATGGAAAGATACAGTCTTGCAAAAGGAGGGGGGGTGGGGCAGGGGTTCCTTGGCCCATGTGCTCATCCAGCTTCTGATACAGAAAGCTTTTAGGTTTTCCATTTTCCTGCATATCCCGTTCAGCTTCTGTGTGCAGCAACACCTAGCCTGTGTAATTCATGGAGCTTTGTGAAAACAGAATGAGTCACGGACAGGAAAGGACTTAGAATAGTTAAAAACAGGTAGGTTTAGGGTATTACTGTGTTGGATTGGGAAAAAATGAGGTAAGGAGCTTGCTGGTTGAGGTCTCCAGTGAAGGTTTTCATGTGCTGTTAGAGTCCTTTTTTCCTATGAAGAATATTTGAGTGATGCCTAGTTAAGGAGCAGGACAGTGAAGGGACGCCTGGGTGGCTCAGTTGGTTAAGCATCTGACTTCGGCTCTTGTCATGATCTCATGACTTGTGAGTTCAAGCCTCGTGTCGGGCTCTGTGCTGACACCTCAGAGCCTGGAGCCTGCTTCGGATTCTGTGTCTCCCTCTCTCACTGCTACTCCCCTGCTCACGCTCTGTCTCTCTGTCTCTCAAAAATAAATGGAAACATTAAAAAAAAAAAAAAAAAGCAGGAGAGTGGAAGAAGGAAAGGGCTTGACTTTGCTTGGGACAATAAGGTGCATTCTTTATCCCTCAGAGCTGGCTGTGTGTGGAATTGAGAGGCACCTTGCAGAGCCCATGAATTAAAGTATCTAGTTTCTCTGGCCTTCTCTTACCTAATGGTTGGCATTGGGTCCTGTGAAAGCACTTGGTCAACTCAGTTGTGGCCTGAGTTGTGGCCACTTCTGGGCACGGGACTTGGGTAGAGAGAGAAGACCTACCCTGCCCCACCTGGAGGTAAAGAGATCTTGTAGGTGGGCCAGGCAAAGAATTCTTAAACCTACCACACATTCTTCCAACACTCCTGTATGTCTGGTTGTTATTTTGCAGTTGAAAACAATTACTCTCAGGAACCAAATTGCCCTGTTGATTAGCATGGCAGTCCTGTGAGTCAAATCACATGATTAAAGCCTCACTTTATTTATTTTTTTAAAGATTTATTTATTTTTGAGAGAGAAACAGAATACGAGCAGGGAAGGGGCAGAGAGAGAGGGACACACAGAATCAGAATCTGAGCAGCCTCCAGGCTGTGAGCTGTCCGCACAGCGTCCCCAACACAGGGCTTGAACTCACGGACCACAAGATCATGACCTAATGTCAACTGACAGCCACCCAGGTGCCTCTAAGGCCTCATTTTTTTTAAAGATTGAACAGGCTGGAGGGTCAGAAGAGCTTGAGAACTTCCCCTGTGTGGGGCCTAGTCACCCTGACAGTCTTGAGCTGCAGCTGCAAGCCCAATGAACTTCCAAGAGCTGAATGAACGCTCAACCAACTGAGCCACTCAGGTGGCCCCCAAAAGGAAGGACTTTGACACACATTTTTTATTTTTAATTTTAGTGATGTATAATTTATGTACCTGAAACTAAATCTATTTGAAGATTGATCAGCTTTGACAAATGAACCGCCATAAGATACAGCATTTGCCTGCCACCCCTTAAAGTTTCCTTGTGCCCCTCTGTAGTCAATGTTTCTCCACCCTGTCCCTGGGGCACTGGTCTGCTTTCTGTCACTGTAGCTTGGCTTGCATTTTCTAGAACTGTGTGGAAGCCAAATCCTATAGTGTACGCTCGTGCCTGCCTGCCTTCTTCCTTTCAGCACCATATTTTTGAGATTCTTCCGCAATGCTGCATGGATTAGTGGTTCATCTCCTTTTAGTGCTGGTAGATCCCAATGTCTTTGAATTGGCTGGTGATGGAATTAGCTAACCCCTTGCCAGAGTTTCTGTGGAAGTTCTGTGATGCCCTAATCATATTACCTTGGGTTTTTCGACCCCTTCGGAGAGGACCGGCGAGCTTTCTATACATAATTGCTCTTGAGTCTCAGACATTTGATAGTTTCATGAGAAAACCGAGGTTTTGAAGATTAAGTGCCACAGAGAGCAAAGGGCACCATGCTTCGTGACTCTGTCCCCTGGTTTTTGTCACCACCTGGCCCCTGTCCTCAGCTGCCTCAAACTCTGGCTGCTTTTCACGTGCTGGGCAATACTTAGTTCTCAGAGCTAAAGGCTTGGCTTTTCAGAGAAGCAACACGGCTACAGAATCCTGGGTCCCCTGCTAGCTCTGCTCTGGCCAGTGACAGTGATGCTGGAGCTGTTGGCGCCCCCTCATGCCCCTCTACCCCCTGCAATCCCAGCAGGCACCTGACGCATGTGTACTTGTGACAGGTACCCCTCTATTTGGGCATCAGAGAATTGGACAGACCCCATTGTCATCTGCCTGATACACTGACGTGTAAACTATGGCTCTTCAGAGAGCTGGAAGACCTTGGGGCGGGCCGCTGAAGGTGCAGTGCTTCATGCCTCCTTGTCTATAAAATGTTGACAATAGCACGTGTACCTTGAAGGGCTGTTGTAAAGGCTAAGGGTGCCATTCCAGGCACACGATCACAGCACATGTGGCATTCAGTGAGCCTGGGGTGAAGACACAAGACACATCAGTGAAGACACAAATGTCCTTGCTACTCCAGGGGTGATTTTATTCTGCGTGGCTCCTTTGTCGCCTCCATGTTTCATCCCTTCGCGCCTCACTGAGCTATGGGCATAAAGAAGTGAGTAGGAGGTGGAGGCTATGCCTTTCCTCAGCCCTTGGGTTCTGTTCCCCCTGCACCTCTGGTCGCGGAGCACCCCAAAGGGGTGCCAGGCCAAGTAGGAGCAGACATGGAGCCGAGCCAGTGCCGCCCGAGCTGCTGACGTATACTAAGTGGCCCGGGTTGGGGATTTGCAGCAGTGCCATATGGTTGTCTTCTGATTAGTCTCAAATGGAATCAGACTGCAGCCCTGGAGGGGGGTGGGTGGGGGAAGCTCACTCAAGAATGGCTTCTCTGCACTGTGATGGGCACAGTCCCACAGAACAGGGTAGCTGGTGAATAGTGAGATACTTGTGGTCCCCACCAGGATGCACAGCTCTTGTCTTCTTCATTGGAGGATTTTCCCAGGGGGCACTGGGAGTCACCCAGAGGCTTATGGGAGAAGTCCCTGGAGGGTGGGTGGATAGATGGGGCAGCGGCCAGAGTCTTCCAGATCTTCTGTCAGCTGCTCAGGCTTATGTGACAGGGTTATGTCACCTGTCTTGGTGGTCCCTCTGGCCACCATCCCCCCGTTTTCCTGGTGACTTTGCAGGCATGTTCCTTGCCACTTACCATTTATGGGGAGGAGGCCTATCGCAAATGCCTCAGATGAACATCCAGAAATTGTCTGAGCTCTTACGATGTGCGCAGTATCCTAGTAAATTCCATGCGGTGCTCAGGAGGAAAAGATGAATGCCGAATTTCACCACCTGTCACTCTGAAGTCAGCTGTTGGAGGGAGCCTGGAACTCTCTCTAGCTGGCTGCCATCCTCCACTGGGACCCTTCTGTGCATCTTCTAGGCCTGGGTGAGCAACACTTTTACAGATAGTCTGAATGCTCTGCACTCAGTGCACGCCCCACCAGTAAGTAGCCCAGTGGTGACATAAAGCAAACTCAGTTTACCTCTCTGTCAGACCCTGGCTCTGGACTCTTGCTCCACTCTCACTTATTGGCTCTTTGGGTTCGCAGCCCACCTCATCCTTCTCTGGGCCTCTGTCTTGCCAACTTGTAAAAGAGGTTGAAGTCAACCACATCTCAGGTGTTTGGGTGACTCGAAGGTGATGCGGACAAGTGTTTCTGGACAGCACGAGGGGGTTTCCACCACCTCTTATGTGCCTTTATGTTCCAAGGCATTTGGCTTTTCTGTCTTTGTGTTCTTTTTTCCAGTGCTTTACCAAATTCTTCTCTTCACCAGTCCTAAAAACGGTTAAGGACTGACATTAAAATTCTAGACAGTAAATAACCAGGAAGAAAGAATGATAGGAGGCAATTACAATGAGCAGAGAGGGGGGAGTAGTACACAATAGTAGTACATAATAGTGTAATTTTCAAAGTGGCGCATGACTTCCTTCTTGCAAAACACAAGGAGAATGCTGGTTAACTGAGAAAGGAGGTTAGTGCCTTGAGCTCAGCCCCTGGGAGAAAGAAATTGCTCACGGGCACCTTTTTAATCAAAGGAGCATCTCCCCTTCTGGAAGTTGCCAGCTGTTTGTGTAACAGCTCACATTGTGTTCCACAGCCCCAGTGGGAGCATGAACATTCTTGTACATGAAGCAACCGTGGCAATGAACTCCACCAGGGACTAGGGCCATTGCCACACTCAGTGGGAAGCTGAAAGGAACACCACCAGAGCAGCTCATGGTGGCTTGGAAAATGCCAAGGGGACACGGATGGCTCAGATGGCCAGAGGCGGCCAGCCAGACGGTTTTAGACTTCTTTTCAGGTTTTGTCAGATAAACCTTCTCTCAGCATCAAGTAGCAGGCTTTTGTTTAGAATCTCGCTTCCGTGCTGGCTGTGCTGTGTTCAAAATATTTATTGTGAGCCTTCCCCCTCTAAATGTTCAGTCTCTTATCTTGGTTAAGAAGCACTTACAGGGCAGGGAAGAAATGTGCCTCCAATGACCGCTTTTGTGTACAGCCTATTTAAACACAGGCAAACACAGACCAGCATGGAGTTGCCAGAGTTCTGAGCCAGCGGCATCTCCTGCATTGGGTCTTAACCATCCTGTCCTGGAATTGACTGTAGACCCATCATTTCTCTGCTTCCTGCCTAGGCAGATCGCGCCCACCCTGGAGAACCAGTTCAATCACAAATACATTCCTTGTCTCCTCTATGGACTGTCCCTTCCCCACCCTCCCCACCTCCCTTCCTCTCTCCTCTCTCTCTTTTCTGGTCTCTTCTCCCTCTAGCCTTATGGAGCTTTCCTCTGTGAGGCAAGCAGGGAAGACAGGGACATGATCCCTATATTACCCAGCCTCTTATGAATGAAATCTTAAAGAGCAAGACAAGGGAAAAGAAAGCCCAGAAAAAATCCCATATGGTTTTACATATATGTAGAATCTAAAAAGCAAAACAAATGAATAAACAAACAAACAAAAGGCAGAAACAGCCTCAGAAATACAGGAAACGCAACTGATGGTTGCTGAAGGTGGGGGGATAGGCAACATGGGGGGAGGGGAGAGGGAGATACAGGCATCGAGATATGGAATGAATATGTCACAGGAATAAAGGGAATAGCATAGGGAATATGTCAGTGGTCCCCTACTAGTGTTGGGTGGTGATGGACAGTAGCCACACTGGTGAGCGCAGCATGACATACCATCTGGCCAAATCACTATGTTGTACACCTGAAATTAATATAACACTGTGTGTCAGCTCTACCTCAACAAAGCCTGAAGAAACAACAATGCCATAAATATTGCATGTGTTAGCGCCATCAACTGTTTCCTTGGTAATGTCAACTTAAATTTAAAAAAAATTTTTTTTAATGTATATATACTCTATTATGTATTTATGGGCAACTATGATAGCGTATGATAACAGGAGTTGGGAATACAGAGGATCATTATATATAATCTCTGCCCTCAAGAAACTGGCAGTCTAAGGGGGATGATAGACAATTATGATAAAATGTGGTCTGTGTGCTGCAAGAGATAGAGGCAGTGCATATGTGAGAGGAGGAAGGTGCTGTAACCAGACAGGAAGCCCTGAGGTAAATTCAAGGTGTGAACAGAATGGCCACGGTACCCTTCAGTGTGAGGGGGGGGAGTTTGGGAAGATGAGAAGACCATTTGAATGAGTTCGTATTATACCACAAGTGAAGATAGAGGCAGATTTTAATTTAGACCTGGGTTCCTTAACTCAGTCTGCTTATGACTCTCCCGCCTTCCTCCCCGCTCTTACTATCTCACTTAGAAAGAGGAGGAAAACTTTTGGCTACCAAAAGGCACAGCTGGCCCCTAGCTGGGCCTGAGTTGAGGTTGGATGTTATTTCATTTGGTCTTCCACTGGGCATTTACTAAGTGCCTACTGTATGCCAGGAACTTGTTAGCGATGTGACGGTTGTCTTCCATCTCCAAGAGCTCAGCCTTCTTCGAGAGAGAAAGACCTATAAACCCTAATTGTGATATAACAATATGATTAGTGCTGTAGTCTAGATTTGAAATAACCCCTGTGGGACCACAGAAAAAATGATTAGTGTAACTGGAGAAGGTTTTGAGGAAAGCAGAGGAAGTAATCATTAAGGCAGACCTTCAATAATAGCTAGAGATTTTCTGGGCATAGAAGAGGGGACGCATTTCAGTCAGAGAGAACAGCTTAACTTCAGAGCAAGCCACCCTGGGGCTGCAATTGGTGGGAAGGAGACAGAGAAGTAGTGAGAGGTGAGGTGGAGAAATGTGCTGGGGCCAGATTGTTTTCTGGAGGTTGTGGAAAATAACGTCTTAAAGCGAGAAGGTGGTGTATAGAATGGAACAGGGCAGAGAAGCACTACACGTGGAAACCAGTTGGAAGGTGGTTGTAATGATCCCAGTGGACGATGAATAGGACTTAGGTTAAGATTAACAAGAGCCAGATTCTAGAGATATTTTTGAATTGACAGGATTTATGATCCGTTGGATGCAAGGGGGAGGGCCAGCAGAAAGGTAGCCTAAGATTTTGAGCTTGGGAAATTGGAAAGGTAGAAATGTTACCAACCAAGTTAGGACATACGGAAGGTTGGGTGACGTAGAGGATGCGATGATGCACTCTTGGACATCTTATAGGTGCCATAAACACATAGATCAGCAAAGAAGGATCTGGAGCTCTGAGGGGAGTCGGGCTGGAAACTGATGGGAGCAGAAGGCATGGCAGGCGGTGTAAAGAACAGGCAGAGTGCAAAGAAAAGGAAAGAAGCCAACCCCCAAGGATAGAATTGTGTGTGTGGTGGGGGGGTGCCAGCTGGTGGGTAGAGAAGAAAGAAGGCAAAGGAGGCGAAGAAGAATGGTTCAAGAGGCAGGAAAAGAACAAAGTGACAGGTGTCCTGGAGGAAAACATGGGAGAAGATAATTCCATGAAGAAGATTGAGGTCAACAAAGTGTTCCATTTCCTCTGCACTCCCAAAGTGAGTTAAGTTGTTGGTTGTGAAGATTCCGAAGCCTTTCTGCAGGGTTTCTGGTAATCCTCTCCAGCACCCCTGACTCCCAAGGCTCAGGCCCCTGGGATGCTGTTCCACTCTCTGAGAACTCTTTCCTCTGACAGCTGGAGTCTTCTTTCTGGAACTGAGGCCGCTGACTGAGATCTAACTGAATGGATGGATTATCTGGGATCTCTACTGTAAGAATCACCTTCCCTCACCACTAGAGATTTTAACCTGCTCTCCCATCCATATCTCAGAACCCTGCCTCCATCCATCCATATCCGAACTCACCTGTTCTCATTGGAAACCATGTCAAGGTCACCCACTTCTTGCCAGAGTGACCCTTCATTCATTTCAATCTTTTATGAAGGTTACTGCATGCCAGTCGATGCATTAAGGACTGTGGATAAAGCACTGAGAAGCCTTCTCAGTTCTTCCCCTCTTTGGCCTCCAGATAGTGAGATCTCAGCCTGCCATGTACGAAGCTCATTTTCTGTAATTTCCTCTCTCCAGTAAGCTCCTGCCACTACCACTTCTCCATCAGAAATAGCTCATCATGGAATGCTTGGGGAATCTATGCTCTGTCTATAAGCCATGAAGACTCAGGAGGTGGCTGGTTGTCAGGGGCTGGAGCAGCCTCCAAGAGAAGGTGTTGTCCGGTCTTCTAAGTCATCACAATCTGTTTTGCACCTGTGGGTCTGCCTGTACTCACCTACAACCCAGAGCTGAGTGGGGATGTGTGGACTGTGAATGGATGATGGCTTTATTGGGTGCTCAGGAAGGAAATGCTGGATGAAAGAAGAAGGAGAAGGAAACAGAAGACCTTGAAATGAGGGTACCTGAATCAAGGTTGGAGAAAGCACCTTTACCCCAAAGAAAGGGAAGTGGTAGTTTATGTAGTAGATTTTATGTTGAATTTCTAAGAGTTGGTCGACATAGACGGTGTAGACAAAGATACGGAGTTCTAGGTTCATGTGGTTTGAGGGGTGATGGTTCTTCATGGGGTTGCCAAAGGATGTAAAAATAAACAACGTCTTGAGCACAATACTTTGTGGAAGCTATGGATACAAGAAGGTCGTAGTAGTTATGGGCATTTATAAGATGTTCGTTATTTTTCACATTTTAGACTGTGCCTAGTATTTATCCGCATGCTGGTAATCCCTTGCTCCTGGCAGGAGAGTCTTGTACGATGGATGGTAGGGTTTGTTTCGGGGTGAAGAAGTTCACTGTGTAGTGAGAATTGCCAGTGAACCTTATCCAGCTCAACTTCCTCTTTTTACTTAAAAGTAAAATGAGACAAACAAATGAAGTGACTTTTTCAAGACCGACTGCTGGTCTGTGACAGAAGCAGGCCTCTGGCCTCCTGCCTCCCAGGCCAGGACAGTTTCTTTTTTATACACATCAGGCAGCATCCTGGAGTCCAGGCTCTGCCTCTAAAAAGGAGATTTCTAACCAGGCTTTTTGGCTCCACTCCCTGGAGGAACGGGCAGGGCTAGTATCTTGATCAACTCTTTCGTACAGTTTCTCTGTCCTTTCTTTCCCTTTTGCCCCCTCCTTCTGCCTGCCATGTGTTTGCCTCTCAGCCTCTAGAAGTGGGAGCTCACTTGTTTCTGGCCAGTTGCAATGGTCACCTCTGAGATGCAGGAGGGCGAATCGAGTGGGTGAGGAAGTATCACACCAGCGGGAGGGTCAGTGCTGGTGGGGACCCCTAGCTGTCTCAGCCACCCATCCTGGAGGGTAAGAACAAATGCAGCTTTCTGCTATGGGGGGGGGGGGGGGAAGAAGGCCAGCTTTAGGGACAAAAAGACTGGCTTCAGATTCTGGATCTGTCCCTTTCTGAGGACATGGTAGAGTTTTTTGGTTTTTGCTTTTTTTTTTTGACATTTATTCATTTTTGAGAGAAAGAGTGTGAGTGGGAGAGGGGAAGAGAGAGAGGGAGACACAGAAACCTAGAAGCAGGCTCTAGATTCTGAGCTATCAGCACAGAGCACGACGCGGGGCTCAAACTCACAGACTGCGAGATCATGACCTGAGCTGAAGTCGGACGCTTAACTGACTGAGCCATCCAGGCGCCCCTGAGGATGTGGTTTTGATCAAGTATTTCCTTAGGTTGGATGAATCAGAATGAGGCTATATATATATATATATTTGTAATGAAAATCACAAAAAGTCATACACACGTAACATGATAGTACTTGTTATCAGTGGTTTGGCCCTGGGACTCTGAGGCTCTTCCAGAAAGTCTGTGAACTGTTGCTTTTGTGTGGTGTTTGGTGGGCCATTCTAGTCTTCCCTAAGCAAGCTCCATTGTTTCAGAGAGGCGGACTCTGAGCAAGGAACGTGAGCCCAGTTCCATCAAAGTGAACACGTCCTTCTGGAAGCTTCAATTTTCACTTTACCCCTTTTGGGAAGTAGGGACGTGAGTCATAATGAGTTAGCAAGTGGCTTTTGTGAACAGCAAGACATTTTGTGAAATACGGTGCATGTGACCAAAGCCATGTGTAGTATAATTTCCTCTTGCTTCTCTAACAGGTTCAGTGACTTAAAACAACACAAATTCGTTCTCTTATGGTCAGGGGATCAATAGTCCAAAATGGGTATGATGGGCTAAAACCAAGAGGTCCATCAAGCAGTACTCTTGCCTGAGGCTGTAGGCAGAACTGGTTTCCTTGACTTTTCCACCTTCCAGAGCCTGCCTGCATTCCCTGGTTTGTGACCCCTTTGTCCATCAACAGAATGACCACACCCACTCCTGCTTCTGTCTGTCTCTTCCTCTCCTGTCTTCCTCAGAAAGACCTGAAGGACATCGCTCCAGGTCAAGATGCTTAACTTAGGCACATCTGCAAAGTCCCTTTTGCCCTATAAGGGAACATATTCATAGGTTCAGGGGATCAGGATTTGGGCGTCTTTGAGGACCATTGTTGTGTCTACCACGGCATGTGTGTATAACACACTTGGCCTGCCTCTCCTCTTAGTTCATGATGTTTGGCACAGAATGGAGGTCTGGCAGGTGCTCTTCATTTGCCTTTCTGGGCGCTAACTCATCTGCCATCTTGTCAACCCTCGTCATTCCAACCGGAGCACCGAATCCTCATGGCTAACCTTCGCGGAGCACCAAGCACTGTGTGCCAGGCAGTGTTTTAAAACTTTACATGTGTGCTATTTTTTTACTCCTTGTAACAGCCTTATGAGATAGGAATGTTATTATCCCCATTTTACAGATCAGAAAGCTGAGGCACAGCGGTTTTTAAGTTGCCCAAGACCCCACAGCTAGTAAGTGGTAGATCCAAGATGCAGATCCCAGGGAATTGGACTCCCAAGTTTGAGTCCCTAACCTGCATCCCCAGTGTTGATGTGTGCCTGCTGCTTAGTTAGGTTTGATGTGTAGAAGGAAGCACACTTGAGGTCTGGAGAACCGATGCGATGTCCTTAGATTACATTGAACTGAGGTCATTGGTTTAGTTTGTTACTGGGCCCAAATAACTGCAATGTGGTTGGCTTTCTACTGATGTTGTACGGAGCTACAGTGACATTATCACTCTCTCTGAAAGGTTGTGTGTGTGTGTGTGTGTTTGCACTACCCATCTCAGCACCAGACTTTGAGAAGACAGGCACAGGATTGTGCTCAGGAGTTTGTAGCACACCATGTTCCCTGCCGGCCACTTGTCCTGGCCACCACCAGTGTTGCAAATGGAACCCTCCCCAGTAGGAAAGGAAAGATGTTGTTCTGTGGCCTCCATGAGGGGCTCCTTGGGCAGAGAACATAGCGGTTTGCCTAGTCCTCATTTGAATGAGAGAATATGCACGAAATGGTGGAGGGCCTGACTCATCAGTATACAATAAATGTTAGATACGGTGGTTTAGATCAGCAGCTTTGGGATCATAGCGTTGTGTGGGGCACAGGAGGGGACTCTGGGTATAACTTCATGAGCTGTTGTAAGTCTTCGATGAGTTTCTAAGTTCTCTTCCCAAGGTCTCTAAGACCTGGGGCCCAGGGATAATTTAAATAGCATTTGGTTGATTGGATATGTGTTCTGGGTTGGGGCAGGGAGATGAGGGGAGCTGGCCGAGGTGTGTGGAGTGGCTCTTCTCCTCAGTGTGGACCCTGACCACCCCACTGCTGCCTTTGGCCTGGCTCACAAGTTCACAGAGCTGCTCTCCTTGTCCGGAAGGATCCCTGATGCCTCAGTGATGTGGTAATGATGGCAGGGCCCCCTGGGGGTGTCTGCTTTTAAGTAGGTCTTCAAAACCAGCCCATGATCAAGAGGAGCCTTGCAGGGACCTCAGACCTCACTCAAACCTTCGGCAGCTTTGTGGGTCAGCATTGAGGAGAACGTTTGAGGTTCTTCTCTTCCTCCAAATATAAGATCACAGCCTCTCAACTGTAAGGCTGAGCAGACAGATATCCATACCCCTTTGCTGTCTAGTTGCTTCAGATACCATGGACCCTTGGGGGTCACTTCATCCATCAAGCCATGACAGGGAGGCGACAAGTGTGTTCGTGTTGGTATTATGGCCTGCGGCCACCAACGCTGAGGTAAGCCAGCGGAGGAAGAGGGGCCGGACACCAGTAAAACCACTTGAACAAGATGGCCTGTATTGTGTGTGATTGGTGAAGGCTTTCAACTGGAATGACTCTCAGGGACTTTGCCTAAACAAAGATGGCTGCTGTTTGCTTGGCAGCTGGCTCTGAAAGGTGTGGAAGATAAGGGGGGGGGGGCAATTTCATTTGAATTCCCTTCTTAATTTTTTCCTTCCATCTCCTGCAGGGTAGGGATCTAGCCAGTGCTCTTCTCTTCTCTTCTCTTCTCTTCTCTTCTCTTCTCTTCTCTTCTCTTCTCTTCTCTCTTTCGTTCTTTCTTTCTTTCTTTCTTTCTTTCTTTCTTTCTTTCTTTCTTTCTTTTTTTGTTTAATTTTTTTCAATGTTTATTTTTGAGAGAGACAGAGACAGAGACAGTGTGAGCAGGGGAGGGGCAGAGAGAGAGAGAGGGAGACACAGAATCTGAAGCAGGCTCCAGGCTCTGAGCTGTCGGCACAGAGCCCGTTGCAGGGTTCAAACTCACAGACTGTGAGATCATGACCTGAGCTGAAGTCAGATGCCCAACCAACTAAGGCACCCAGGTGCCCCTAGCCAGTGCTTTTCTGAGTTGACCTGGGAAACAGGCAGTGTGGGGTTAAACGGGTTCAGTCTGAAGAAGGCCTATAGGGATACGGGGGATGTTGAGGCAGGGCAGAAGGAAGAGCCTATTAATTTAACAAAAAATGCACTGAGCATTGACTTTGTGCCAGGCAGCTGGGACTTGTGCTGTGCACTAGAGGTACAAATATGAGCGAGACCCTGTCTCTGGGACCAGGGAGCTCTCAGGTCTTGGGCAAGATAGACTCAAGCAGATGACTGCAATATCATGTGATAAGATAGTGAGGAAGTTTCACTCCTCTGATATTTAGTGGGAAAAAAGGACCCTTATTTTGCGGACCTCTCTGGGTTGTTCCGTTGCTGGAGATGGGCAGTTTCCAGCTCACCAGACGGTTCAGAAACCGATGGTCCAACCATGGTGTGTTCCGGCTCCAGAGGTCATGTTTTCTCTCTTTGGTTATGATTGATTATAACTGAACTTTATCAGCCTCTTCAGAAGGACTTGGGTGTTTTTGGTTGGAGAACATATCTGAAGTCCCTGTGGGGATTAGGCTGGGCCAGCTGGGATCGGAGGTCTGTGGGGAAGGATGTGAAATCTCAAGTTGTCCTTTATGAGGAAGCTTCTGGATAGGTGCCCTCACATGCATGATTCTCTCCACAGCTCTGACAGTAAAACAGATCATTTCCCCTATTTAAAATATGGTGGGGGTGGGAGGGAAGAAGCCTACGGAAGTGAAATGCGCACAAAGCTAGTAAAGGGTACAATGAGGCAGTCCCAGGACCCTGAGCTTACAGAGAGAAAGCCCACAGAGGAAGCTTACCCTGAGGTATTGAACAGCCACAAGGTAGGAAGAGCTAGTGGGATGTGGACCTGACCGTCGAGCCTGCTGTCTTTAAGGTGTCTTCATGCCAAGTCTCTGAGATTCTCTGAACATCCCGTTTCCTTTTGGAAGGTGTCCCCTTCTGGAGCAGCCCCACCAGAGTTGGTTAGGAATGGGTTATCCACACTCGTGGGCTGAAGGGATGTGTGGTGCTGAACTCGCGGAGCTGGGCAAGGACCTTGGAAGGAGTGAGCCTTGAGCACTCACTCGTTTTATTGCTGGGCATTTTATTCATTCATGTGTACTGGCTCTGGGCATGTGAGCCCTTGGGGACAGAGGGGGGAATAGGCAGAGGCCTGGAGAAGTAGCAGTGAGCAAGATGAAGAGCAGATGTACAAGTTCAGTGTAGCCAAGCCAGGGTAGAGCAGCAGCCCTAACACTAGGAAGAGAAAGAACTTGTAAGTTGGACAGAATGGGGAGGAAGGTGGCTTGGATTTTTTAACAGAATTAGGAGGCTGGACTTTTCAGCCATGAAAGAAATAGCCTTGGGGCACCTGGGTGGCTCAGTCCTTTAAGTGTCTGACTTCAGCTCAGGTCATGAACTCATGGTTCATGAGTTTGAGTCCCGCATCGGGCTCTGTGCTGACAGCTCAGAGCCTGGAACCTACTTTGGATTCTGTGTCTCCCTCTCTCTCTGCCCCTTCCCCTGCTCACGTGCCATCTCTCTCTCTCTCTCAAAAATAAATAAACATTAAAATTTTTTTTAATAAAATAAAATATAAAAAGAAAGTAAAAGAAATAGGCTTAATTCAGCCTTGAACTCCTTGCAGTAGAAAATTCCAGAAGGGCTGATGTTCTTTCTGTTGTCACTGCACTTTTCGATAATGGAAGAGAATGTATATTGCAACACTTTTTGCTAAAGGAATCCAATGTTATTTCCTTGTTTGGTTTTCTTTGCTCTGGAATTGCCTTTTTTTTTTCCACCGAGGGAGTTTTCTTTTTTTAAATTTTTTAATGTTTTATTTATTTCTAGGAGAGAGAGAGAGACAGCATGAGCAGGGAGGGTCAGAGAGAGAGGGAGACACAGAATTTTTTTTGAAACAGTCTCCAGGCTCTGAGCTGGCTGTCAGCACAGAGCCCGACGCGGGGCTTGAACCCACGAACCGTGAGATCATGACCTGACGAAAGTCGGACGCTTAACCGACTAAGCCACCCAGGTGCCCCTGGAGTTTTCTTCCTTAAAAGAAAAAGAAGATCACCATGAAGGAGGAAGTATTTTCATGTTTCTTCAGCCTTTCTCAGCTCACTGCTGGACTCCTGCCAGATTATTGGGAGCAGCATTGTAGAGCTGTATGTCGGGGTCCAGGGTGCCTCTGTCTCCTCTGCTCCAATTTCCTGTTCACAGGGCTGTTTTGTTTGTTTGTTTCAACATGTGATTATCAGGCTTGCATCCTGCTAGGAGCAAAATAAAAAAAATACTCTTAAGGAACGGCCCCTGCTGGCTTGGTGCTCCCGGTCTAATAGGGAGGACCATGAAATGATCAGATAAATTCGTGGCACTCTGCCACATGCCCAGGAACAGAGGGACGTGGATGGTGCTATAGAAACAGCAAGGGAGCTAGTGAATGCTCTGCTCAGGGGTTCTGCAGTTCTTTCAAAGATCTGGACATCGTCAAGTGAATTTACATTAGGTCCTCTGAGGCGTTGGAGATAGATATCATCTTTAAAGACTATTTTTTCAAGAGGAAGGTATAGAGATTTCCCATTTACACCTGCCCCACCCCCAGCCTCTGTCATCATCAGTATTGCTCACCAGAATGGTATGTTTGTTACATCTGCTGAATCTACATTGACACATGACAATCACCCAAAACCTGTAGTTTACCTTAGGGTTCACTGTTGGTGTTATATATATTATGGATTCGGACAAGTGTATACGACACACGTCCATTATTAAAGTATCATGGAGAGTATTTTCTTTGCTCTAAAAAGCCCTTTAACTATTCATCCTCTCCCCACACCCTGCTAACCCAGCCAACTCTTGGCATTCCCCCTCCAGCAATCACTCCATGGTTTTGCCTTTTCTAATATGTCACATAGTTGGAACCATATAGTATGTGTAGCCTTTTCATAATATATATTTCATGTCCTTCCATGTCTTCAGGGCTTGCTAGGTCATTGCTTTTTAGCACGGAATAATATTTCATTATCTGCATCACCCCAGTTGATTTATCCATTCACCTAATAAAGGATATGTTGGTTGCATCCAAGTTTTGGCAGTTCTGAATACAGCTGCTGGAAACATCCATGTGCAGGGTTTTGTGTAGACATAAGTTTTCAGCTCCTTTGGGCAAATACCAAGGAACATGATGGTAAAGATCATTTATAATCATCTTCTATGTGCCAGTTGCCAGCCCCAGCACCTTACAAACGCTGTGTCAGTTAGTCTTCATGGACAGCCTATGCAGTTAGTATTAACAGACCCATTTGCAAGTGAGCAAATGGAGGCTCAAGAGGTTATTGAACATGTGTCTTGAATAAGTGGCAGGGAGCTGGGTTTCTAACCCTAGTGTTTCTGACTACAAAGCCCTTACCATCAGACCTAGAGTCAGGGTGCCTCAATTTCTGCTTTACTGGTTTATTTTGGGTCCTGAATGCCAGCTTTAAACTCACACAGAGAGTTCTAGCACCCTGACTGGCAAATAAACATTACCAGCAGCTCAGCCAGCTGCTGTTTCCTGTGTTTATAGCCCACATTGCAGGAAGGTGTTTTAAGAGTTGTTTTGAGTGTTGTGTCTGCTTCTCCTTGTGAAAGTGTGGATGTCGCCTCTGAGAGGGAGGGGACATGGGCTGCTCAGTGTCGGGTGGCCGTTCCCATTTGGTGGGAATTCTGAGAGGAATGCGTCTGTTCCCTCATGAGATCAGAGCCTTTGCTCTGTTTGGTCTGCAACCATGTCTTCTCAAGAAGTCAATGGACTGTGAGGTCAAAGTTCCAGAACGTGCTCCGTGGCTGATCTTTTCCTGTGACTTGGAGTAAGACGGTTTATGTCTGTGTTGCTCATCTGTGCAATTAATTATCCAAAGTTTCAAAGAGTGCCTCTGATGAGCCAAGGACCATGTAGATCCATGCGCCTCAGACCAACAGGATGCATTCCCAGCCCCTGTGAATCCTCAAGATTAGGAAAGCGGCAGACAGATACAGAAGTGGTGGGTTGTCACCAAACAAGAAGGTATGACATGCTGTGAGGCAGCTGGGTTTCCTCCAAGCTTTCAGAGAACTACCTTGAAACTGCGGGGTGTTGGGTGCCTTTTTTGGTCCTTATTAGAGACAGTTAGCTAGTAAGATCTTACATTTGTTGTGAACCTACTATGTGTGTGTACGTTTTACTCTTTTCTCCATCTTGGAGGGATCAGTAGGTAATGTCTCCATTTTCCAAATGAGAAAAACCAGGTACATCAATTAAAGGCTTTTTCCAGCTGATAAGTGACTGCCTCAACATCCCCAGATTAGTCTGTTTTTGGAGGCTTTCCCTTTCTACCTACCCCTGAAGACCATTTGAAGATTTCATTTTAATGTTTCAAGATACCAACAGTCCAACATTCCTCTGCTGCTGAAATGTCTTGTTTGTTTTCCTTCGGTTCCCTTCTGTGTGTGTATTTCCAGGTATCACTCTGGTATTAGTGAAGAGGTGATCTGTATCTGCTTGCTGTCTGTCTTTCCAGCCCCCTCTCCTCTCCTTCCCCTCCGCCCTAGTACCCTCCATAGTACTCAGCTATCTGTGCTCAATTTCCCACAATTTTAACACCCCCGGTGTTCGCTCAAGTTTGTTCATGAATCAGTGAATCAACAAGTGCCCTTTTCCTGGGTGTACTTTTCTCTCAAGTGAAATCATATATGCCCTTTTCAAATATGCTGCCCTTTGTGAAAATATCTCAGATTGCATTACTCATTTCCCACTTCTGCACCCAGCTCTGTCCACGCCCATCTTGAAGCAGAGGGTATGCATGCACGCATATGGTGGGTACGTATGTGTGCACATGAGCACCTTGAGTGTGGCCCTGGCACCTTAGACGCACCCCATTCCATGCCTCTGTGGGGGCACTTTGCACATCGCCTCATCACGGTTAGTTTACATCCATCTCATAGACTAGACTGTGTCTCCTTGGAGTGATGGTGTCAGTTTTTCCTGTTTCCCTAGCACTTTGCATAGTGCCTAATACTTAGCAAGCACTCCATACATTCATTCCTTTGTTAAAATTTATTTCCGTGCCCCTACTATGTGCTGGGGAGATGACAGCAAGCAGAACTGCACTGGACCCTGCTGCCTTCATGAGCTTCGTAAAGGTTCATTGGAGGAAACTGAAATTGATCAAATGACCTAGGAAGGAAGGCTGCGGTCATAGCTTGGGCTGCCATGACAAAGAGCCACTGACTGGGCAAATTCAACCACAGTCAGTTATTTTCTCACACTTGTGGAGGCTGGAGGTCCAAGACCAAGATCCAGCAGGGTGAGGGTTCTGACGAGGGTCCTCTTCCCGGCTTGTACACCGCTACCTTCTCACTGTGTCTTTATGTGTTTTTTCCTAGGTGCATTCTTCTAAGGGCTTGAATCCTAGCGTATCTATGCTCCACCCTCATGCCCTTATCTAATCACAAAGTCCCCATTTTCAAATACCATCGCCTGAGGGAGTAGGGTTTCAACATATGAATTGGGGAAGGGGACACAGTTCAGTTCAGTTCATAGCAACCAACCATCAATGACCTTCTGGAGAGAATAATGCTGTGAATTTAAGGATGGGAATTTGAGGCCAGGTGGAAGAGGAGTGGGGAAGATGCCATTTTCAGCAACCGGGGTCATACTCAGGGTGGGTTAAGGTGAGCTCCACACATTATCCCTTCCCGCTGCCCACTCCTCATCTTGACCAGCTGGGCTGACACAAGTCCCCACCCTTCTTTCCACTGTGGCTGCCCTCAGCCTATGTCTGTCTGGCTGATCCACATTCCTCTGGGTTCAGGTAACCCAACAAGGAAATGGAAGCCACAAGAAGTAAGAAGGGAAATGCCTGCAGCCTCAGTTATCTGTTTCCCAGGCCTTCTCACTGAGCCCTTTGAGCACCTGGTACAATCCTGGCCTGGGACCATGGACTCCCCACCCCCGGTGCTGAGCCTGCTGCTGCCTTTGCCAGGACCTGCTGCCCAGGCCCCAGAGAGGTCTTCAGGATCTGCCCCCTGGGCTCCGAAGTTCTCTGGACTCCACAGAGTGGCCAGCCATGAGAAGAGACTGCCCTTCCCAAACACTCTTAAGAGTTTCAGAGCAGGGGCTGCATTTCTGTTTGAAATGCTATAAGACAAATTCCCCCGTCACAACAGAGCGAGTCCATTTCTGAGGCATGGCTCTGGGGAAAAGAGAACACACACCAGGATTCAGAAGGTCTGGGCTGTGGTCCCAGCTCTTCACTTGATTTGCTAGGTGACCCTGGGTATTTCTTCATCCCATTCCAAGTAATGTGCATGATACCCCTGCCATGGACCAGGAACTATGCTTGGTTAGTGGGCATGCAGGAATAAATGAAGTGACGTCTGCTTTAAGGACACAGGTCATGGGGGGCATGTGATTCAGGCTGTGAAGAGGGGCATGAGGTACTAAGAGAGCTCACTAAAGGGCCACTTAACTCGGCCTCGGGGATCAGGAAAGTCTCCTTTCAAAACTTGAGTTGAAACATGAAGGACAAGAAGCTGGACAATTGGATGTGTCCAGGAGGAGGGGCAAGGGATGGGAAGAGGAGAGGATGTTCCAGGTGAAGAGACCAGTGGGGACATTAGCACAGAGATGAGCAAGCCCAGTGCATCAGGGAGCAGAAGGTACATGTGTGCACACGTGAGAGTGTGTGTTCAGGTATGTGCATGAGATGCATCGGGGGCAATGAAACTGGACAGGCAAGAATCACATGGGAGGGGTGCCTGGGTGGCTCAGTCGGTGAAGCGTCCAACTTCAGCTCAGGTCATGATCTCATGGTTCATGGGTTCGAGCCTTGCATTGGGCTCTGTGCTGACAGCTAGCTCAGAGCCTGGAGCCTGTTTCAGATTCTGTGACTCCCTTTCTCTCTGACCCTCCCCTGCTCACGCTGCCTCTCTCTCTCTCTCTCTCTCTCTCTCTCTCTCTCTCTCTCAGAAATAAAAAAAAAAAACATTAAAAATATATATATAAAAAAAGAATCACATGGGAGTAAAAAGTCCAAGTTTATTTTGAAGGTTCTGGAAAAGCATCAAAGGATGTTGAGCACGTTCATGGCATAACCTGATTTATCTGATAGAGCCTAGCCTTGCCACTCAAAGTGCTGTCCACAGATCAAGCTCTGGCAGCACACTAAGTCTTGTTAGAAATGCAGAGCCTGAGTTCTACCCCAAACCTACTAAATTAGAAGCTACATTTTATTTTTTATTTATTTTTGTAATGTTTATTTTTTGAGAAAGAGACAAGAGTGTGAGCCAGGAAGGGGCACAGAGAGGGAGACACAGAATCCGAAGCAGGCTCCAGGCCCTGAGCTGTCAGCACAGAGCCCCGTGCGGAGATCAAACCCATGAACTGTGAGATCATGACCTGAGCCGAAGTCAGATGCTTAACCAACTGAGCCACCCAGGCACCCCAGAAGCTACATTTTAATAAGATCCTTAGGTGATCATATGTACGTTAAAGCCGGAGACCTACTGATCTATGCATAGCAAGGGTCAGCAAACTTGATGAACTGGAGAATAAATATTTTAGTTTCTACAAGCCACACGGTCTCTGTGGGAACTACTTACCTTCACCATCATCATGCAAAAGCAGACAGATGATATGTAAACAAATGAGCATGGCTGTGTTCAGATAAAAGTTTATTGATGGATCCTGGAACTTGAATTTCATGTTACTTTCACCTGTCACCCAGTATTTTTCTTTTGATTTTTTTCTTCTCAACCATTTAAAAGTGTAAGAATCCTTCTTCGCTTATGGGTTATATATAAAAGTAGGTAGCGGGCTGGGTTTGACCATGAGCTGTAGTTTGCTGACCCCTGATCTATCAGATTCCGACACTCAGTGTTCCATAATACCTCTTGACCTTCATGCTTTATTGTGACAATCCAGTGAGTGGGGAAAGACATCCAAACCCTTCTTTTCAGATGAGGAAATGGACACTTAAGTGGGAAAATGACTTTCTCAATGTAATACAGCAACTTACTGGTTAAGACTGACGAACAAGCCTGCTTACTTCCAAGCAAATGCTCATCCTTTACTCCCAGTATAACCAGTTTGAAAGGAGAGCTAGAGCCTTATCTTTTTTCCATAACATAAGAAGAACAAACAATGCTTAAAAGGCAAATCACCTTTTTCTTTCTGATAAATTGCAGGCAGTTAGTTAAGGGCTTTTTTTTTACAAATAGTTTATTGTCAAATTAGTTTCCACATAACACCCAGTGCTCATCCCCACAAGTGCCCTCCTCCATGCTCACCTCTCCTCCCCCCAACATCCACCAGTCCTCAGTTTTTGTCAGCATTCAAGAGTCTCTCATGGTTTGCCTCTCCCCCTTTCCCCCACCATTTCCGCCCTTCTTCTCCCCCTTGGTCCTCTGTTAAGTTCCTCCTAATCCTTCTATACGTGCACACATATGATATTTGTCCTTCTCTGCCTGACTTATTTCGCTCAGCATAACACCCTCGAGGTCCATCCATGTTGCTACACATGGCCAGATTTCATTGTTTCTCATTGCCATGTAGTATTCCATGGTATAGATAAACCACATCTTCTTGATCCATTCATCTGTTGATGGACACTTAGGCTCTTTCCAGGTTTTAGCTATTGTGGAGAGTGCTGCTATGAACATTGGGGTACATGTGCTCCTATGCATCAACATTTCTGTATCCCTTGGGTAAATTCCTAGCAGTGCTATTGCTGGGTCATAGGGGAGTTCTAGTGTTAGTTTCCTAGGAACCTCCACACTGTTTTCCAGAGGGGCTGTACCAGTTTACATTCCCACCAACAGTGTAGGAGGGTGCCCGTTTCTCCACATCCTCGCCAGCATCTAGAGTTCTCTGATTGGCTCATTTTAGCCACTCTGACTGGCGTGAGGTGGTATCTCAGTGTGGTTTGATTTGTATTTCCCTGATGAGGAGGGATGCTGAGCATCGTTTCATGTGTCTGTTGGCCATCTGGATGTCCTCTTTGGAGAAGTGTCTGTTCATATCTTCTGCCCATTTCTTCACTGGGTTGTTTGTTTTTCGGGCGTGTAGTTTGGTGAGTTCCTTGTAGATTCTGGATATCAACCCTTTATCTGATATGTCATTTGCAACTATCTTTTCCCATTCCGTTGGTTGCCTATTAATTTTCTGGGTTGTTTCCTTGGCTGTGCAGAAGCTTTTAATCTTGAGGAGGTCCCAACAGTTTATTTTTGCTCTTGATTCCCTTGCTTTTGGGGATGTGTCAAGTAAGAAGTTGCTGCGGTGGAGGTCAAGGAGGTTGTTTCCTGCTTTCTCCTCTAGGGTGTTGATAGTTTCCTGTCTCACGTTCAGGTCCTTTATCCATTTTGAGTTTATTTTTGTGCATGGTGTGAGAAAATGATCTAGTTTCATTCTTCTGCATGTTGCTGTCCAGTTCTCCCAACACCATCTGTTAAAAAGGCTGTCTTTTTTCCATCGGATATTCTTTCCTGCTTTGTCAAAGATTAGTTGGCTGTATACTTTTGGGTCCACTTCTGAGTTCTCAATTCTGTTCCATTGGTCTATGTGTCTGTTTTTGTGCCAATACCATACTGTCTTGATGATGACAGCTTTGTAGTAGAGGCTAAAGTCTGGGATGGTGATCCCTCCCGTTTTGGTTTTATTTTTCAGGATTACTTTGGCTATTCGGGGTCTTTTGTGGTTCCATACAAATTTTTGGATAGTTTGTTCTAGTTTTGAGAAGTATGCTGGTGCAATTTTGATTGGAATTGCATTGAAAGTGTAGAGTGTCTTAGGTAGTAATGACATCTTACCTATATTTATTCTTCCAATCCATGAGCATGGAATGTTTTTCCATTTCTTTGTGTCTTCTTCAATTTCCTTCATAAGTTTTGTATAGTTTTCATCATACAGATCTCTTGTATCCTTGGTTAGGTTTATGTCAAAGCCAAATGCTCCAAGCCTCCTGTCCCAGGAAGATGTATTCTTGCAGAGCAAGACCCAGGGCTTCTCAACACCTGAAATAAGACAGCAAAGCTCTTTTTTAAAAAATTTTTTATTTAGCAAAATAAAGGTTAGATTCGAGGCTACTCCATAAGAAATGAAGTTTGGCTAGCCATTATTTCGCGTATACATATTTGTTTTTGGTTCAACCTTATTCATATGGTAATTAATGGGTTGTTTGTTATAGTAGTCATTGACAAGCATACTAGAATGAATGAAGCGCTCTACTTGGTTTCTTGTACAAAAGTGGAGATGACCTAAAGGATTCTTATGGTAATATTGAAGACGTTGTAAAAAATATTGTTTTCAAAAAGCAGCAATAAATTCCACATCCATAAATACACATAGTCAGCTGTTACCCTTCTCTTTTCTCAGCTGGACACCTCAGTCAAACAATCACAAAGGAAATGGAGGTTTTTTTTGCCTCCTTGTACGTCTTGTGCTTTGTCTTTGGATGCAGATAGATACTGGTGAGACTCAGAATATAGGTCCTGGATAACTTAGACTGAGCATTTGGAAGCCACATGTGCAGGGAGGTCCTCCGGGAACGTGAGTGAGCACACCGCTATGTAAATGTAACACAGGGCCCTGGAAAGTGAGGGACTTGTCACCCATTGTTTGGCTGTCCTGTTTCCTGTTGTTCTACTCTGGCTCAGAGATCGTGCACAGCCCTGCTGGGGTAATGGGCATAGGTTTATATGCATCCTGTAATACATAATGCATGCACACACATGTGCACGCATGCACACATGCGTGCCCCTTTTGCTAGCTTGATCCCTGCAGTTGGAAAAAGAATATTCTTTGACTCAGAAGCTGGAAGGAGCTGGGAGGTTATTGAGTGCTGCAGGGGCCGAGAGCACAAAGAGACAGTCATCTGTTGCCATCACACAGCCACCACTTGGTCAGGGCATCTCTGATGCTCTCTTGTGCTTGGGAAGCCTTGTGTGCTGCATGGGGCGGCAGCAAAGCTGATTCATCATTGCCACCCAGGGTGGTCCAGCTGTCAGAACAGGAATGGCCCATCGTCCTGTCTCTGTTTTTCCTGCACTGTCGAAAAAGCGACCGGTTATGAATCAGCTGCCCAGATTGAGCCATAAGAGAAGTTCAAAGGGTGGTGTGGAGGATAGCCAGGTGCAAATTCTCCTGCTGAGTAGTACCCTGCTGACTCAATTTGAGGCCTTGGACAAATTGCTTTTCCTTAAATAATTAATTATTGTAAACAGTTTTCATTTATTGAGTACTTGACTGTGTGGATGGTGCAACAGAGCCACGGCTCAGACCCGAGTAACCAACCCAACGCACCTTTCTGCCTCTCACCTCCCCAGATGAGATCTCATCTTGTCTTCACAGCAGTTCTCTAATATGGATGGTAGCCATATTCCCATCTTACAGAGGAGAGCATTGAGGCACTGAGAAGTTAATTGGTCCTGGTGTGGGGCACGGAGGGAATCCAAAACTTCTGACTCCAGATTCCATATTCTTTTCAGTCTGCCTTTCCTGAGAGTTTATTTTACCGTATTAGAAGTTGAGAAATACTTCTTCCCTCTATTGGTTCCCAGAACCTGAGATACACAGCTCTGTCTAACCAGGAACTTCTCTGAGGAAGATGGTCATCAGGTCTCCAGGAGCTGGCTCTCCCCATTCTCTCCTGGCAGGGCTAGAGGAAGAACCCAGCTCTGGCTGCCTGTGGCTTGCCCCACCTGCCGGGAAGGGCTGGCACCATGGACAGCATTATCACAGCAGCCTACTCCATACAATTCAGCAGAGTCCTCTGGTAGTGCTCAAAATTTTCATAAACTACTGATTTTTTAAAATTTAATGGAGATTTTCCAACTTTTATAAAGTGGTAAGAATAGTATAATGAAATGAAATGTATCAAGCTCTTCTTGCTTGATCTTAATGTCATCTGTACCATACACTTCCATACACACGTCTCTACCATTCCTCAGTTCTTTATTATTTTTTTTTTATTTTCTTAAATGTTTACTTATATTGGAGAGACAGACAGAGCCTGAGTGAGGGAGGGGCAGAGAGAGAGGGAGACCCAGAATTTGAAGAAAGATCCAGGCTCTGTGCTGAGCTGTTGGCATGGAGCTGGAACCCATGAACTGCGAGGTCATGACCCGATCCAAAGTCAGACACTCAACTGACTGAGCCACCCAGGTGCCCCTCTACCATTCTCCAGTTCTTTAAACTAAAGACATCATATCATTCCATCTGTAAATATCTCTGTATGTATCTCTTAGAGGTTACAGCTCTTTTTAAATAAAATAGAACCACTGGGTCATTATCACACCTGAAAAATAAAGAATTATGTAATGTCAAATATGTCATGAGCGATCATATATCTCTTGTTGACCTATAGTTGTTGGGTTTTTTTTAAATAATTTTTTTGTGTGTGAGCCAGGATTCAGATAAGGTCCCTACTTGAATTGGCAGATGTGTCCTTCAGTATGGCTACTCTCCCTTCTTTCCCTTCTCTTATTTTTCACTTGTAATTATTTGGTTGGCAAAATTAGGTCATGTATCCGCAGTTTTCCATAGTTTGGATTATGCTGATGGCAGGCACACGAAATCATGGAACATCTTTCCCTGGTTGTTCTTACAAATCGGTAGTTAGATCGAGTGGAAACTATTGATTTTTTTTTTTTAATTCCAGTATAATTAGCCTACGGCTACTGTTAATTTCAGGTGTATAATATAGTGATTCAACAATTCTGTGCATTACTCAGTGCTCATCATGGTAAGGGAGTGATCAGGTTTTCCTGTAGATTTCATTGGGATCAAAACCTTACCTGCCCAGGAACTCTGGATAAGACATCAGATACAGCACAAGTCCTTCCAGGAGAAATGGGAAAGTCACCAAAGAATGAGGTAAAGTGGGGGTGTTGGTCTTGTTAAACCAGCTGACAAAGTGTGTCCTACAGCCATATTCGGCCCATCTACTAACGAGATCAGCCAATGAGAAGTGATCTTGTGAATAAACATTATTGGGTACCTACCTATAGGTCCTCCATGATGGTAGGTATTGGGGATTCAAAATCAAATGGAGCGTAGCCCGGGCCAGGAATTCTTTGCCCTTAGTGAGAGATAAAGTCAGGGATGCTGGTATGTCATGAAAGTGCTGTGTGGAGTTAGAGACATCAGAACTGTGGAGAAGGTGGGTATTAGTCTCACTGAGTGATGCGAAGCTTCCCCAAGAAGGTGACCTATTATGAAGGATGAGATATGAACAATTTTAATTTTTTTAAGTTTATTTATTATTTTTGAGAGAGAGAGACAGAGAGAGAGAGAGACCGACCATGAGCAGGGGAGGGGCAGAGAGAGAGAGAAAAAGGGAGAGAGAATCCCAAGCAGGCTCTGTGCTGTCAGCACAGAGCCCAACACAGGGCTGGAACCCACCAATCGCAAGATCATGATCAAACCAAGAGTCAGACGCTTATCTGACTGAGCCACCCAGGCGCCCCAAGATATGAACAGTGTTAGAACTGAAAATATCAGGTGCAGTTTTCTGCATGTGGAAAAATGGAGAGGACGTCAAGTGACACAGGCCTGTATTCCTTTTTGAAGATTTCAACAAATATTCCACTCAGAGACCAGAAATCCTCACTTAACTGGAAAGCCATTCGTCTGGCTCGCTCATGCCTTACCTTTCCTGGCTCATTGGCATCTCATAATGTTGTAACCTAGCTCCAAATGTAAAGAAACAACATATCCTTCTTTTTTTTTTTTTTTTAATTTTTTAAAAATGTTTTATTTATTTCTGAGAGAGAGACAGCATGAGCAAGGGAGGGTCAGAGAGAGAGCGAGACACAGAATCTGAACCAGCGTCCAGGCTCTGAGCTAGCCGTCAGCACAGACGGCTGACCTAGAGGCCCACGGGACCCTGTTTGGACCAGGCCAAGCCACAAGGTTTTTCCCCAGCCCCGTCCAGGAAGGAGGCTGGGAAGACCAGGCCAGCTACTTCCCCAGCCAGGACCCCGTGCTGGGGCTCAGAGAGAGCCCACCAGGCCCGAGGGGGACATGGGGGAGCTCAGCCCCGCGGTGGCCCAGAAGGAGACCCCGCCGGGGGACCGGCTCTTTGGGGGTCCGCTGGGGCTGGAATTTCAGGTGTAAAGCCCCCGTGGGCCTGAACCCGAGGACTGGGCCCGAGGGCGTGCCCTACGCCTCCCCTGACAGCAGAGATGCTGTGCTGACCTTGGCCAGGCCCCGAGGCCCTTCGGCGACCCCTGTAAATACCCCGGCCGGACCCAAGGCTTCGGCCACAAGCCGGGCCTGAAGAAGCACCCGGCCGCCCCGCCGGGCGGGCCGCCCTTCGCCAGCGCCACGTGCGGGAAGAGCTTCCAGCTGCAGGTGAGCCTGAGCACTCACCAGCGTGGCTGCGGATCGCCCGAGGGGGCGCAGGGGGCGGCGGGCGGCGGAGCGCGGGACGGGCAGCGCGCTGCGCTGCGGCAGTGCGGCCCCGGCTTCACGTGCCCCGAGCACCTCCCCCGCCAGCGCATGCTGCACACGGGCATGCGGCCCTTCCCCTGCATGGTGTGCGGCAAGAGCTTCATCCGCAAGGACCACCTGCGCAAGCACCAGCGCAGCCACGCGGCGGGGGCCAGGGGCCCAAGGGACCGGCGGCCCTCCCGCCCCTCCCGGCCGGGCCTCCGGACCCCTTCAAGAGCCCGGCCTCCAAAGGACCCTTGGCCTCCATAGACCTTGTGACCGACTGGACTTGTGGTCTGAGTGTCCTGGGACCCAGCGACGGCGCGTACCTGTGACGTCCCCTCCCCCCGCCCCGAAGCTGGGAGGTGGGGGGGGGCGGGGGGGTGGGTCGCCCCGGTCCCCTGGCCACTGCAGGCCCCGCGTGTAAGGAGAGCACTCCTGGGAGACGTCAGGGCAGTGGTGGGAACGGAGCCCGGAGAAGCAGGTTTCCCAGCCCGCTGGACTGGTCCCTGGAAGAAGAGAAACTATCTGACGATCCGGCTTCCACCTCTAAACAAAGTAGAATTCTCTGATTGTGAAACTGAGCAGCATAGAATTTTAAGTAATTTAATTATGAACACTTTTTTTTTGAATTCTTGATGAAAACGCTGGAAAAATCGTCGTAGCGCTGGTTTAAACTTCATAGTGTACTTTCGGTTTCAAACCCACGAACCGTGAGATCATCACCTGAGCCGAAGTTGGACACTCAACAGACTGAGCCACCCAGGCGCCCCAAGAAACAGCACATCTTCATGTGTCCCGGATCTGAAGCTGCTCGTCTCGTCCCCGCTGGGGAAGGATTAACACAGACTTTGCAGCCGACATTCCTGCAGCCTCAGAACAAGGAAATGGGGAAGGTGAAAGTCCATTTGTGTCCCATCAGTGGGGGGATGACTCGTCTTGTTGTTGTCTCCTTGCTTGCTTCTTCTTGCCTGCTCTTTTCCTAGAATGCTGCTTCCTGAGAGCAAAGACCTTGACCATCTCCCTCATCGCCCTGATGGTTGTGTTCGCCAGAAGACCTTGCCAGAGCATGCGCTCCAGAACGTTGTATAGCTCATCAGCATGTCCATCTTTGTCCACTCCCTGCTGCTTCCCAGACCCTGGCGTGGTCTTTCCCTCTGGACGTTTCCTCCTCTGAGTGTGCCAGTGTAGGAAGAAACGGGTGTGTTAAATGGAAAGGGTTACAAGCAGATACGGTTCTGTGATAACAATGGCACCTCTTGTTCTTATAAAGCATTTCTGTCTTTACTGTCGTGCGCAGCAGCCATGTTAAGGTGATGGCGGCACAAATACTGTCCCCACCACGAATGGATGAGGAAACCAAAGCTTTGAGAGTGCTGACTTGCACAAGGTCACACAGCCAGGGAGGGGAGTGAAGCAGGCACTGAAACCAGTCCTGCCTGGTGCCCATGCCGGGACACTCTCCCTCCCCATACAACATTGCTGGACCATCAGGCGTGTCTCCTTTCTCTATTGTGGAACATAAAGGCCAACAAAAAGCGGGTTTCATCCCAGGCCACTCAGAAAGCCCTCTGGAGAAATCTGAACCCATCTTTATCCTTAAGAGGAGTTTTGAGGGGAGCACACTATTTGGGGCTGCTTAAGTGCCCAGCAGAACGTCTGCCAGGTGATGCCTAAATGGATCCAGGAGAAGTAGGCTTTTTCTCCATTAGGGCTGAGTCAAGTCAGAGACGAGAGCCTATGAAGGGAGAGTAGGTAGAAGACTGACCAACACGTGGCCTGGTGCCGAAACAGTGAGAGGCCCGTCCAGTTCTGCGAGGAAGCACAGGGCCCTGCTTCTGGACTTGGGATTGGTAGCAGCTATTTCCTTTAGCTGGAGTCTAGGGCTGCTATGGGCTGTTTTATAAGAAAGGTTGAAATGGTCTTAAAGGTTAGGAAAATGACTCTAAAACGTATTTGGAGGCTGGCTCTATGTAGGGTGAGTAGGCCCTTGGCCATGATGTGCAGGGAAAGAATGTAACCTTGAAGGAAAGGCCATCTGGGCACATGAATAGAGCTTGGGGTGGTGAACTTGAGGGGGAGAGTACAGAATGGAATATTCTGTCTCCGCTCCCAGTCCTCATTGGAATAATAGTCCAGCCACTGGCTTCCTCCTTTCCCTCATATCCCTTCCCGCCATCCCCCCACACCCCACGTGCCAGCTGATCTCCGACAAATCAACCAGTTCCTGAGTGAGCTCTCTTTTTTCCTAAAACAAAGCTCTTTCCTACTTTTCTATTCCTCCAGGGAGGTGAGGTACAATGAATATGGAAAGTTGTAAGTTTACCCTAAGCCACATAAACGGTGGATGATTTTGACAGCATCACCTTAGATACTTTTGGAGGGTCTAATAAATATGATAAGGTCATGGCATCTCCAGCGACACATAAGATGGCATTTTGCCATCTGTGGTACCCTGCCTCAGTTCCATTTGGCAGTGATGACTGATTGAATGCCAGGGCCCCTTGACTCAACCTTCTCTTTGAGCTGGACCTCTCATAAAGCCAGGTTTCAAATGGGAGGGTTTTTGGTTTGTTTGTTTGTTTGTTTGTTTTTTGCTACACTGCTGCTATAGGAGAAGATTTTAGAACTTGGAAATGGTGGAGAAGGTGTGCTGTCCTGGGAAAGGGATGGATGAGGAAAGGGCTGGGAGAGAGATATCAAGCACTAGTTGCATGGCCCCTGCTAATGCTGTGTTTTTTACATGCCACCCTTATTCCTTCTCTTTAAACCTATTGTACAGATGAGAAAGCGAACAGTTTGCCCAGTATCCCTCAGTTAGTAAATGGGATCAAGATTCCATCTCGTGGCGGCCTGAAGCCATGGCCCATGTTCTTTTCCCCACACCTCAGGGTCTTGCCACTATTCCATGACCAGTTTCCTGGTGCTCCCAGGACTCCAAATCGAGAGACCTTTCCAAGTTGCGAAGCCAGCTGTGTACTGTCTCATCTCCTGATTCAGACACTAATGGCCTCATTGAAGTAACCACTACTGCTACCACTGCTACTGATGATCACTGTAAAAATGAGGGAGCAGAGACAGTGGTCATGAATTTTATGTTTTATTAGGTGGCTTCATTTTGGATTCTCTGCTTGACTCCTTTAGGGCATAGTGATCGGGTCCAACTGGTACCTCAGGATCCACAACTGTAGAGAGAGAGCTGTTCGTCTGCCTTAAATTCCCTCTTGGCCTGGATTGGGGCACTGTCCTTTGTCTAGAGCACCTTCTCTAGGATCTGGACACTAAGTGGGATGGGGACGGGCTCATGCTTAAATCTAATGGGCCATTTAAAAGCCCCACAACTTATGGAGTGCCTTGGTGGCTCAGTTGGTTTAGCATCCGACTTCGGCTCAGGTCATGATCTCATTGCTCGTGAGTTCAAGCCCCATATCAGGCTCTGTGCTGGCAGCTTGGAGCCTGGAGCCTGCTTCAGATTCTGTCTCCATCTCTCTGCCCCTCCCTTGCTCGTGCTTTCTCTCTCTCTCTCTCTCAAGTATAAAAAATAAAACATGAAAAAATTTTAAAAGCCCCACAATTTAGAAAGTAATATAGCATATTGTGTACATTTTGGAAAATATAGAAAAATACAGAGAAAAACACCATATTTCATAATTATATACAATTATCTATAAATCGTTGGGATTCTTACCTAGCGATTTGTTGTGAATATTTTTCTATGTCACTAATTATTCTAATGGGATTTCTCATGTGTTTTTGGTATGCCATTAGATGATGAAAACACTCCGTAATCAGTTCCCTAGTTTTGGAAATCTGGGCCATATTGTTGCTGTGCACATTCTCACACACAAATTTGTGTGTCCTAAATCGCAGAGTGAGATTAAGGGCCTTAGTTTCATCTTTTGTAAAACGGAGGTAATAATATCCATTTCACAGCACTGTCATGAAGCTTATATAGAATAACACGCAGAAGTACTTAGCACCTTTTGAATACTTAACACTCCATAAATGATAGCTCTTATTACCAGCTAACTTTACATCTGATTATTTTCTCAAGGGCCAAAAAGGTAGAATTACACTCTCAAGGTTTTTGAGGCCTGTGTGGTTTCACTCTGTTAGCTGTCTAAAGGTCAGTGGGAAGAAGAGTAGGTGAAACAGGAAGCCATTGTCACCTGCTGCTTAAGCCCATCAGGTAAGGTGGCCATCGACTCACACATGGGGTCATGGCATTCAGATGGGCCACTGTTCCCATCATCCCCGACTGAGATCCAGACTCCTCATCCCCGACTGAGATCCAGACTCCTAATCCACCAACATTTTGCATGGCCCAGCAGCTGCTAAAGTTTAAATACAGACCCATGAGAGCCAGCGAGACCCCTGTAGAGCCCTCTTTGCCTCTGGAACTCACCCTTGTCCCCTTATTTTTCATCTTTGTGCCTTAAGTGTGAGGCATGGTGGCTGAGGGTGCTGTGCTGGCTCACCATGATGCCCATCGCGGCTGCTGGAAGAGGATTCGCCTCAGGGCATGATCCCTAAGAGTGGGCCACCCATGTCATCTTGCTCTATGAGATATACTCCATAATAGCCTAGAATTCCAGAGCTGAAAGGAAACTTCTTGAAAATTGGGCCCCATCCCTTCATTTTTGGGAAAGGCTGCAGCCCAGAGCGCTCAAATGATTTGTTCAAAGTCATAAAAGAAGTAAGTGGTAAAGCCAGAACCAAACCCCGGGTCTTCCGGAGCCCTCCCCCGGCCGGGAGTTTTCTCCCCAGACCGTGCTTATTTCCAGTGAAAGAAAAGGAACCCAGGACTCAAGGTCACGGTTAACTTACTGTCCAGATAGACACATGGCTCTCTTTCCAAATAAGTGTTTCTCCTGAGAGGCTCATCACTGGAAAAATGAAACCACATGGCTGTGAATTCTGCCCTAGGCCTGGGCCGGACCTTTCCTACAGAGAATCTGCTAACGTTGTCAAGGAGCATGAAATAGCTTTTATGAGATGGCTCTAATTCCCCCCCAACATACACACTCTAAATTTTACACCATGTTTGACGCTAGTCTTTGTAAGATAAAGTCACTGTATTCTGGACAAAAACATGTGTAGTGAAGTGGCGTTTCTCAAACTGGAGGAAACCAGCCTTTGTTACCTCACACGTTTTTGACACAGGACTGTGGGTGAAGAAAGAAGAAGCCGTAGCCTTCTCTTGCTCAGACGGTGCAGTTATTAAAAACCGTGCTAAGACTCTTCCCTGCCTGGGGTGCGGCCAGACTCCTGCCTCGCTCCTCAGTCAGGCTAAAGTTTAAAATCTGTATTTAAAGAGTGGTTTTAGCATCACTTCAAAGATGCCAGTTCATCGCTTGTTGTCATAGCCCTTGCCATTTGCAAGAGGGCCCCTAAATGTCAAATGGTGGCTTATTTTACAGATGAAGAAAAGAGACGTCTCTGGAGTTGACGCCAAGGCTGCCTCGAGTGACCTTCCTCTGGGAAAGCCTGGAGCTGGCGATTCTGCCGAGGCTCATGGCACAGCCAGCCAAGAGGCCATGATGGCAAAGCCTTGTGCCATGGGCAGGGCCTGCCAGGGAGCTGGATAGTACTCCCAAAGGGCACACTCAAAGCTACCCGCAACAGGCTCAGGTCTGTCTGTTCAGGGTTTGGCTCCTGACCATGAAGGAGGGTGGTAGGTCAGACAGAATAAGGTCATAGACTGGGGCAGGCTGGAACACTGGAGTTTTTTGGGCATGGGTCCATTCCTTGGCCCTGTCCCTTAGGTAACCAGGGACATGTGACTTAATTCCCCTAAGCCCAGAGTTCCTCACCTGTGAACTGGCATCTACAGAAGTACCTCCCTCACAAGATTGGGGGGATAATTAAGGGAGAGAATGCTTATAAAGTACCTGGCAAATAGGAAGCACTCTATAATGTCAGCAATAAATGTAATATTGTTATGCTCTTACTGACTGTGACTTTAGGGAGTTTCGGAATTGATAAGAGAGTGGTGAAAAGAAAAATATTTTCCTAGATCTTTCATACCTTCAGAAGATATTTAGTGATGACTCACTGTGTGCTGGGCACTGTCTAGGCCTTGGGGACACAAAAATGAGGGGCACCTGGGTGGCTCAATCTCTTAAGCCTATGACTTTAGCTCAGGTCATGATCTTGCAGTCCATGAGATCGAGCCCTGCATCAGGCTCTGTACTGCTAGCTCAGAGCCTGGAGCCTGCTTCAGGTTCTGTGTCTTCCTCTCTCTCTGCTCCTCCCCTGTTCATGCTTTGTCTCTCTTTGTCTCTCAAAAAAATAAACGTTAAAAAAATAAATGAGAAGCTGACACAGCCTGACAGGTCATACGAAAACAGAACTGCACTGACTGGGGGTTAATCCTACAGTAAAAAGAATGTAAGGGGGTGTTGTGGGTACAAGGCCGAAGGGATGTCACAGCTGGCTTGGGGGGATGGGGCTCGGGGGTTAATCCTACAGTAAAAAGAATGTAAGGGGGTGTTGTGGGTACAAGGCCGAAGGGATGTCACAGCTGGCTTGGGGGGATGGGGCTCCTCGGAGCAGGAACAAGGAAGTTTGTATATCGTTGAAGACATTCTAGGCAAAACATAGTCTGCACAGAGCTTCAGAGAAGGGGAAGGCAGAATTTGGTACAGCAAGAGCTTATGGGGGAAATAGTCTGAGATGCTTCAACACCAGAGATACAAGACATACTTCCTCCTCTCAGGCAGTTTAGAGACTGATAGGAAGAGAAAGATAAGCATTTGGTGATTATCACATGATAATCCCAATAAGTAAGTGACCCTTGTATTGGGCATACTGAAAAAATACTGTTTTTAATGTTTAATTTGGGGTGTGTGTGTGCATGTGAGCTGGGGAGGGGCAGAAAGAGAGGGAGACACAGAATCCAAAGGAGGCTCCAGGCTCCAAGCTGTCAGCACAGAGCCTGACGTGGCTCGAACTCACGAACCGCAAGATCATGACCTGTGCCCAAGTCAGATGCTTAACCGACAGAGCCACCCAGCACTCCTGAAAGAAAGATTTCTATCCTCAACCCAAAGTTGTAAGGAAGAACCATGAGGGGATGATGACACAGCCAAATACTAGAAGAGTAGAGAGTTAATCGGTTGGTGGAAAGTGGGGGAGAGGAAAAAACATTCCATAAAGGGCACAAAATAGAAAAGGATGTGGAGGTTTGTGAGTGGGTGTGGGTCACTTGGGGGCAAAATAAGCCAGTAGGTAGGGCTGGAATAAAGAAGGCTAAGATGCGTGCACTGATTCATCTAGCAAATATATGTGCAGTGCCCACCGTGTTCCTGCACAGTGCTCGGGCGACGGACACCCAGTCGTGGACCATGGGGTCTGATGTGGGTGATACGCAGATGTGACATGAAGAAGCAGTGAATCACACGGTGCACAATGATCCCTTTTTTTTTATTCTGACTACAAGGCTAGGGGGAGAGGGTCACTGCTCAGAATGAGTCAGTCTAATAACTTGTTTGTCTTTATCACAGGGAGCTCCAGGCCTTAGGCTCAGAGCAATGGCAGGCCAGAGCTGCAAGTGGAATTTCATAAAATTATTGTGTTTCCTTGTTTCTGTTTTTTTTTAATTATTGTATATTTTCTGTTTTTGGCAAGTGGTGCTTATTTTCTATTCATGGAGGTCACATGGAACTTTTTTTAAGATGTTTAGTTAAAGTCAATGAGTTACTTTATTAATTTTTTCTTAATATTTATTTTTGTGAGAGAGACAGAGTGTGAGCGGGAAAGGGGCAGAGAGAGCAGGAGACACAGAATCCAAAACCAACTCCAGGCTCTGAGCTGTCAGCACAGAGGCTGATGCGGGGCTCGAACTCACGGATCATGAGATCATGACTTGAGCTGAAGTCGGATGCTTAACCAAGTGAGCCACCCAGGTGCCCCAGTAAACAAGTTATTTTAGAGAAAAATAGCTGAATAGAGTAGAGTACAGATGCATATCTGGCAAAACTACGAAGTGGATACGGAAGTGGCAGAAGCCTGGCCGATAGTGCTCTTGGCAATGGGAAGCCGTTGTAAGCACGGGGAAGGAAGAGCCACAAACATCTTGAATGTCAAGGTTAAGTGTGTCATATTGGTTTTGAGGTCCCAACTCCTAGCACAGAGCGTGGCCCCTTGCAGGGGCTCAATCTGGGGTATCCCAGGGCATGCCATTCATACCTAATCTGCATTAAAATAGAAAAGTTACATTCATTCCTTCCACTCTGCGTCATTACTCAGTTGCATAGATGCTTGAAAGGAGCTAGAAGCCCTGGGCCTCTCTGTCAGGAGGGATAGGCGTTCCTGAACTAGGGCTGGGAGGCCAGAGAGCACATGCGCCCAGGTCGTCCTCTGCAGACGTTTTGCGTCTTCTCCACTCTGTGGTGATGGCACCTGGGACTGTCTCCATGGATCCTATGGCGGCCACTCCATTTTTCTCAGAGAGAGGACGCCCAGAGATGGTGGATGCTGATAAGTGTCTAATGCTGTTGCCGTTTTAGTAGCTCTCTAAGAGACCTAGTGGTTTCTTTCTTGTTCTTTTAAAAAGATTTTTTTTCTCTACTCCTAAATGTCATGTCATGTTTTGTGCATTCTGGTCCTCTTCACCCTTGGGTATGTTGTTTGGACCCTTATCTACACTGTGTTTCTCTCCGTGGAGGACCCGTGTACTCAGGGAAGACAGAAAAAAAAACTGCCTTGTCGTGCTTCAGCCCCCATTCATTGGTTCCTGCGTCCCAGCCACATCAAATGGGGTTTAAAATGAAGCTCTCAAAGTAGGGGGAGAGAGAAAGAGGAAAGATAGCGAGGTTCAGTTTCTGTAACTGAAATAAAGTTGATTACGTGATCGTTCAGAACCTATAAAAAAATGCTTCACTGGCTATGTAAAAAAACAAATAAAGACATCGCTTAAAATGCTTCCCATTGTATAGAGCTTTGGGGAAGTTACTGAATGGACATGTTGAGCTTATGCTGAAGACCAGTTTTTAATTCCTCAGTTTTAAGCAGGGAGGATTTTAACCTTAATGATGATTTCTGTAGGGCATGATGCCACTACACATGTACTTTAAAAGACAGCTAAAGGCAAGGAGGATGCCTGGGTGGCTCAGTTAAGGATCCAGCTTGTGGCTCGGGTCATGCTCTCAGTGGTTCATGGGTTTGAGCCCCGCATCAGGCTGTGTGCTGACAGTTCAGAGACTGGAGTCTACTTCAGATCCTGTGTCTCCCTCTTTCTCTGTTCCTCTTCCGGTTGCTCTCTCTCTTTCTCTCTCTCTCAAAGATAAATAAACATTAAAAAAAAAAAAAACTAAAGGCAAGAATGAGTGAGCTGCCTGTGCGTCTGGACCGCTGCCCCGTTTCCACAGGCCATGGTTCGCACCACAGCTGCATCAGGGCAGCGCTGCAGGGGACCACCTGGCCTCTGGCTCCAGTCTCTGCAGAATACACAGAGAGCAGCCCGGCCCTAGGGAAGGCCTATGTCTGTTGACAGACAGACGGGTCTCCTTATCTTGTTTTCACATCGGTTGCGACATGACATGATGTGTGTTGAGAACAAGCGTGGGTGGGGGTTCCTCCTGCCCTGCCCTGTGCTAGCTGTTAAAACAAGAGTGTGGTTGATCACACTGTTTTTCAAGCACAGATCAGGCCACCAGTAGTTGGTGATCCCACTGGGTCACTGGAGGGATTTGTTGATGGCAAAGAAAAACCCAACTCTGCTCTTTTGGGGAACACCTCAGCAATCTACATAATGGTCATTCAGTTTTGGAGATTAGGGTTTGTTTGAAGTTTTGTTTGACTGCTAAGGAGCTCTAGGGTTATAGCTCTCAAAATATTTAAACTTCAATTTCATACTCAGAGAGTTTGGGCTGTTTTTCAAATCAGTCGTCAGGAATCATTAGATGCAATAGACTGCTGATAGTCCAATTGCACTTTCCAATCCACAAAGCACTTTTGCGTAGGATTATTCCTGCATACGATATGAGAACACCGTAGCACAAAAATATTAAGAAAATTTTGACCATGGCCCTATGTGTGATAGCTAGTGACCGAGTTGGGTACAGTCAGCCTCCCCCCCGCAACCCCCAGTCCACTGCCTCCTGGTTGTGGGTCCTTTTTCCTCCGCTATCGCACCTCACAGTTGTTTCCATCTTCTTGTCCAAACTGAATTGTCCGCTCGCTGCTTCAGCATATGGAAGGAACTTCAGTGCCTTGATAACTGAGGATAAGGGAGGACAGGGTCGCCATGAAAGATCATTGGGAATTGACTCAATGTATTGCATCATTGACATACGTGTACAGCAACTTAGAGGTAGAATTCAGAGACTAGTATTTACTGAGCAAGCAGCTGCCATTCTGTGAACGTGCTGGACCTGTCAGTGTGCAAGAGGGTACATATTTAAAAACCTCCTCCCTTCCTCCTCCATCAGCTTCTGGAGACATGGTCTCTCATCCCCATCTGACAAATGAGAGCACCAGACTAGACACAAAGAAACGTGCCCAAAGGTACATAACACATAGCAATGGAGCCTGAATTTGAGCCCAGAGTTTGTCTGATTCCGAAGCCAGCCCAGGCCAACCCCCACATTCTACTGATGAGGAAACCAGAGTGGGAGTACCACAGCTGTGGTCTCACAGCAATGGCGGAGCCAGTCTCCTCGACACGATCCCGATCCTTTTCCCAGCCCACCTGGCCGACCTCATCTCTGAGGGTCGGGATTCCCCTCTGTCCCATCAGATGCAATGTTGTCGGCATTGCACATGACCTCCCTTCCCCTGGCCTGTGCCCCAGGAGTGATGAGAGCTTTTGCTGTAGTTCACACCAGTCTTTTTTTTTTTAACCTCTTGTTGCTCTCCACCTTCCAGAATGTTCCATGCTCCTCATCTAGGCTCTGACAAAAGTTGTTCACAAGTAGCCCCATTGACAACTTGATTTGTACGTTTTCTCTCTACCTTGCAACATGGGATGAGACCACAGAAAAATAGGATAGCATAGAGCTAACGTAGAGACAGATCAATACAGCACTGACAGTATGTGAGAGCCCAAAGTCAGTGTTAGGAAGGCACCAGCTTTGAGGATACCAGACACGAAGCCCAGGGGCACCATGGGCACCATGTTGTGGAGGTTCCTGTGCTGCTACATAGGCCAGAGAGTAGAGTTGACCCCCCACCCCTAGAGCTCCCACAATCCTCCATCTTCTACTCTCATTACAGCTGGCATACCCCACCCCTTTGGACATCTTGCTTCACTGCCATCATTAATGTTCATCTTAACCCAAAGTTGTGCATAGAAATGCACACCATGTACTGAGATTTGTTCTCAGTCTCTTGTCTTGGGCAAAGGAGGTGAAGGAATTGCCTGGAAGGGAACTGGTTATCTATCCAGTGCCTGCTCTACAGATGTTATTTCTTATAATCCTCACAATAACACTGTGAGGTGGGTTTTCATCCCACTTAACAGAGGGGAAGACGGAGGAGCTCACAGTGGTAGGTAATTTGCCCAACGTTTCCCAGCTTCAGTTTCCCAACCAATGTTTCCCAGTGGCAGAGCCAGGACCAGGACCCCTGCTTTCTCTCCAGGCCACGTACTCTTTCCACTTTGCCATGCAGCAGATGTAGCTGAGAGCCCACCTCCGGCATCTAAGGGAGAAAGGAGATGACCCCTGATCTCAAAGAACTCACAACCCAAAAGAGCCTGCACATGGAGCCACAGAGTTGGGTTTGAATCTTGGCTCAGCCCGTTCCTAACAGTGGGATTAGCATATCCTTCAGTCTCCCTGCGCTGTACCTCTTCCGTGAAAGATCTGTAAGTAATTATCCAGGATTATTGCCAGAGATTTTTTTTTCAGTGTTCTGTGAGCTCTGAAGCTCTCTGTGAATGGTATCATTTCATTTGAAAACTCAATCAAGGAATCAACAGTGGGACCCACAGGCCAGTGGGGGAGCCAATCAGGACCTTTATTCACCCAGCCCTGCTTGGTGGGCAGGTGTGTGGTGTGAGCAGTCAAGGTGTGGGGATTAGAGGGAGCCCCTCTCGGGAGCCTGGAAGGCCAAGAGAAGAAGCTAGAGCTCCCATCATCCCCTCAGGGAGCAGCCTTGCCTCTTGCATGAGGAAAAAGTCCGTCCCTGCCGATTAGATGGGAGATCTAGAAGTTACCTGTTACAGATCTGGTTTGAGACCCAATTCCCTGAGACTTGAAACTAAGTGTGAAGTCCTCAGTGCTGGGTATATGCTTGAACTCCTAGAGCCTTGTCTCCTCCTTGGTTTGGGCCCTGACTAGAGCTACAGATGTTGAGTCCCTTTTTTCTTTAAATGCTTCCCCAACTAGAGGATGTTTTCTGGTTAAACTTTTACCCTGGCATGTAAACATAACTTTTTTTCTCATTTTTTTAATTTGAGTTTTTCAATCTAGAGTTTTTCAATGGGTTCATCTTACCCGCTCTCAGGACTTAATTCTGGTCTTGACATTAGCTGATCAGGATGTAGTTTGGAAGTCTATTACTGACCCAGGAGGGAAAGCCTCACCTACGGTAAAGGGTACACCTGCCCCAGGTCATGACCTTTGTGTCTTGGGGGCCAAGCCTGGGGGATTCGAGTCTCAGTCTATATGCGCTCAGAGCTAAGAAGACTCTCTGTCCCACGTTTTTAAACAGAACCATCTTGTTTCATCACAAAAAAAGAACACTAGGGCTGTGGGTGATTATTTCTGTTTTATATTAACAATTAATTCCCAGCCCCCAACATTCTGATCCCGTCCAGCCCAGGGTCCTGTACTCATTTGCAAGGTCGTGTGATTCGGCTCCATCTGCTTTGAATTTCTTGGCTTCTTTGTCCGAGGGCATTCGCAAATCTGGTTGTTGGTTGGGGGGGGAGGGTGTTTCAGGACGGTATTGATTGATTTGGGGATTACAAAGAAACCAAAAGACCGGGAAACATTTTTAATTTGTCTTTTTATTGTGTGCTGTGGTCTGAAGTCCCCCAGAGTAATGAACACGAGGTACAAAAAGTAAAACTGTTGCAGTACAAAACGCAGTGGGAGGAATCCTATAGTGTGGAAATAATAAAACGAAGTCTTAGCAAGTTCTGCTGGTCGCCTGATGGGGATGGGAGCCTATGGAAGCCTTTGCGAGCTGCTTTTTGGGCAATAGTCACAGTTTCCGACATCTGTGGGCTTTTTGCGAGGAGCATGTTCCTCTGACACTCATCTCAAGGCCCTGAGCCACGCAGAGGGAACCGTGTGGAGGGGAGAGGTTTATGCAAAGGCCCAGGGGTGCATCTATAGGCTGCATCCATAGCACTGTGGCACCCACTGTCCAGCCTAGTGCTTCTCATGAGGAACTAAGGGTATTCTGGGTAGAAGGGATGGAGGGCAGAGAATAGGACCAGTTCTTTCCTTTTGACTTTCCCCTGGAGAGAAAAGTCTCCTGCCTCCATCTCAAAACCTGTCCTTGCAGCCCTTGCCCACAACAAACCATCTCCCCTGAACCTCCAAGGCATATGGTAACCTCACTTATAAGGCCTTGTGCTACTATTCAGCGGCACCCCCCAACTTTTTAAAAATTTTTAATGTTTATTTATTTTTGAGAGAGAGATTGAGAAAGAGAGCGTGAGCAGGGGAGGGGCAGAGAGAAAGGGAGACACAGAATCCAAGGCAGGATCCAGGCTCTGAGCTGTCAGCACAGAGCCCGATGTGGGGCTCAAATTCACAAGCCTTGAGGTCATGACCTGAGCTGAAGTTGAATGCTTAACTGACTGAGCCCCCCAGACACCCCAACAACTTTCCATTTTTAACCTCGATGCCCAGGGGGGACTATAGTCTCTGTGAGGGTAGAATCAGTGTCTCCTTTTGTTATAAAACATGGCTGGCAACTGCTCGAGTGTATGCTGAACAGAGAGATCAGCAAATACCTTGTGAGAAGTGGTGCTTGTTCCTTAGAAAATGGAATTATTTGCTTTAATAATATATCCAAGCCCAACACATTTATGTGCATGGAAATATTTTATCCAAAACACTAATGACCTCAGCATGGAGAGGGACAAAACAAAGAGTCTAAAGTAGAGATCTGTTGGAAGTATGTGAGGGAAGGCAGAGAATATCATCACAGAAAATAAAATCTAGGACTTGATCTCCAAAAGGCTTGAAAACTCCTTGCCTTCATCATTCAGAATAGAGACTTCAGAGAAACCCGAATTGCAAATGATTCTAGAAACCAAAGATGGGTTTGGGTATTGGGGGAAGACCCAAAACATTAAGCAGGAAGAAGAGTCATCCGATTTTAGCCCAGGAAAGATATATATTCGCCTTATTTGTCTTTGGACCATATTAATGCAATTACATGAAGGTAGGGAATTGCTATAAAACTTAGCATAAATCCCGATTGTGCATTCATTCTTTGCTCATCTGTTCATTTATTCGCTCATTCTTTAAAACGATCACACACTCCCTGAAGATGAGGTCTGTGTCTGGTTCATTGCGGCAATGTCGTCTTCCTCCTCATTTTACTAGCATGGCCAAGAGCAGGTGCCTATGTACAAATTGTAGGACTGGATTGGTTGCAGACATGCCACGTGCCCCTTGGAAATTTCTTCTTTCTACTTTTCAAAACCATGAGTCAGATGATGCTTATCTTCTTGAAAAATACAGACAAATATGCCCGGCCAAGAGTTGTAAAGTTTCGAAACTTAGCCAGTTTATTGGGCTCAATAAGAAGGTTAGATGACGTCCGAATAGAAACTTGTAGACCTGGAGAGTAAGTGGGGGCCATGTGGGACTCCAGGATTCTTGGCATAAATATAAAGCATTGTTTTATTGTACTTTTGAGCCCCTCATTTTGTGAGGGCAAGCGTCCTGCCTCCCAGGACACAGGAAATGACTGACTGAGGTTCTAAGAGAATGAGGACTTGGGCCTGGACCTGGATTGGTTTAGGGGTTGACAGAAAAGCTCATTCTTCTAGAAGGGAAGAGACATTGGCAATGGCATGGGCCCTGACAGGTGCTCTCTAGAGATTTGGCATCCTTGGCATGGGCCCTGCTAGCCTCGGAGTGGTCATTCCTATCTTGTCGGGCAAGAAGACTTCTTGGCTTGGGGGCCACTGTCCCCTACAGGCCAATAGTCATGACCTCAAGCATGACTCTCTTGGACTCCACAACCAGCCTGCCTTGCTCAAGAGGCCCCAGAGAGACCAAAGCAATGTTTTGCCAACAGCAGCAAGTGGTTCATAGGCTATGTGTGAACTCAAGAGAGACCAGAGCTGGGTGACATTTTACACAGGGGCTGAGAGCCTTTGGCTTGGGGAGTTTGAAACCTGAGAGTTGCACATTCTAATCTGGCCAAATATGGAGCTTCTGAATCACAACCTCCCAGGGTCTTCCTTTGAGAAGGTGGCTGGAAGAAGTTCATGGTTTTCAGCTTTGAAAACAACTGCTGCTCTTGACCTTGATGAAAGATCACCTTGTGAAAGGTCAGGCAGGCCAGCGAGCACGAGAATAGCTTCCATGGGGACCCGAGCATGGGGGATGAGGAGGATTTGGTTGTAGCTGATTGTAAGAAAATTGCCCTATTCTAAGGCTGGTACCTGATTTCAGAGGCCACTTTCTCCAGAGAGATTATGGATTAATGTCTCTGAAACACTTGTTTAAATTGTTTTTTGTTTGTTTATTCTTAACTCTTTTTTTAAGGTTATTTATTTTGAGAGAGAGAGGGAGAGAGGGAACAAGCAAAGGAGGAGCAGAGAGAGAGACTTTCAAGCAGACTCCACGCTCAGTGCAGAGCCCAACATGGAGCTCAGTCTCACAACCTTGAGATCATGACCTGAGCCGATATCAAGAGTTGGGACGCTTAACCAACTGAGCCACCCAGGTGCCCCTCTCTGTTTTTAGAGAACTTTACTCCAGGGTTTCTTTAAGGGCCACACTTTCTAGAGGTGGGAGTGGTAGAAATAATCAGCCCTCTTATGTTTTCTTTATTTGGGGGGTTAGAAAGAAGGGGGAAAAAGTCACTCAGATGAAAGATCTATGGTTAAAAAGAATTTGTGTGAAGGCTCCAAACCTAGTTACTGAACTAGAGGGAGGGAACAGGTACTAACCTGGCCAAAATGTTATGTTTAGCCATATCCCACCCCCACCCAACCCCTGGCCCTGTGGGGAGAGCAACTGTTCCCATGGACACAGCCTGCCCTGCTCGCTGCCAGCCAAATTCATGAATCCCAACAGGAAGTGGCTTTGAGGTTGCAGCTGGCTCAACCTAAAATCCTCTTCACCACTGACAATCAATCCAAAAGCCCACAGTCCACTGCTGGAGGGCCAGTGACCTCCCTTCCCTTTAGACTGGTGATTTCTCATGAAAAATGTAGAAGCAAGGCCTGCTTTCCAATCCTAATGAAGATAGGCTATTTTCCAGAGACCTAATATCCTGAATATGTTTGTGGCCCCTGGCCTTCTTCACCAATGACCTTGAATCTCACCAACCCAGTGGGGGTTCCCCTCCCTGCAACCACCTTATGTGGTTAGTTAAGGGGGAGGCTGAGCAGCCTTATGAGTGGGTGGGGTGAGAAAGAACACAACTGCCATGGGGTTCCTTCTGACCTTCCCATCCTTACCACTCAGTGTCACAGGACTTCGTACTAACTACCCTTGCTCTGCCTCAGTCCTAAGGAGCTGATATCCCTCTTTTTGACGGGGCAGTTAACTAGCTGGAGTCCTGTGATCCCAGGGATGCCATCCATCTCCACAAAGTCAAGCTGAGGCCCGAGGGCACACATGTGGCCTGACCGGGTCTGCACGTCACACAGAGAGTCCTGATGGCCATTCCTAAGGAGACCAAATGTTGGTCATGAAGGAAGATCAGAACATTCCTCCTTATTTGTCAAAGCTCTAGTTATTAATGCCACCCCCCAGATTCAGATCTAGGGCTGGGGTACTTTAGAAAGCGTGGGTTGTTTGGAAGAATCTCTCCATCCCCTTCTGAGCAAAGTTGGAAAAAATAGCCTTGAGAATGCTGTCCTCAGCCTACATCCTTTTGGTAGCTTCTGTAGTCTGAGCACACAAAGGCATTCAAAGGTCTTGTTTGCACATCTGGCTGCCTGTGGGAAAGTTCCTCCTATAAAGGTCTGGAGAAGTGTCTTTGCTGCCAACAACTTGTGTTGTTAAGCTAGAGTGTACATTGTGCATTTTACTCCGGTACCCTGGATACAAGATTCTCTTGGGAATTACTGGTCCTCCTGAGTGCATTGGGTAGGAAGGGGCTATTTTGGGGACAGGCTTCAGAAGAATGAGTTTTAGGCTTGTTCTCCTGATGCTGAAATTTAAAAGGAGCAGAGTTCTTACAGAAGAACTCTGTAAATGGATGGTTCTTGAAATCCTTGGCCAGAGGGAGTCCCAAGAAGTTACATAGGTACACAAATCTAACTTACAGCTTGGTTCATGTACTGAAAAGGGACTATATGCTGGAGCACTTCAGCTGTACATCCTGTGTATTGTCTAATGTATGCCAAGCAGAAGGTTGCACTATTCCCGGTGAAAGAATATGGGGTGCCCCTCTATTTAAAGCTGTCTCAATCTAGCAGGGCTAACGAGTGATATTCTTCAGTCATGACTTTGGTCCCAAATCTTGTCAATCTTGTCATTAGCCCAAAATGAAATAAGGAGCAAGAATACTGGTGGAAAGTTTCCAGATGATCTTCCTCAGGTAGAAGAGCCCTTTGTGATTATACCCTTCCTTTTTTTTTTTTTTTTTTTTTTGGTATCAAAACATCCATGGGGCACCTGGGTGGCTCAGTTGGTTAAGCGTCTGACTTGGTCTCAGGTCATGATCTCGTGGTTCACGAGTTCAAGTCCCACTATCTGGTTCTGTGCTGACAGCTCTGAGCCTTGAGCCTGCTTTGGATTCTGTGTCTCCCTCTCTCTGCCCCTTCCCCATGCTTGTTCTCTCTCTCTCTCTCTCTCAAAATTAAAAATTTTTTAAAAATCCTTTCTTTTATGAACTAACAGTGATAATTGGAGGTGGGGGTTTTAGAATAAGTTCTTAATGGAAGAAAATGAAAAGTTAATTCCATAATAATACACCTCCATCCCATTGGCCCCTGTTCTCAATGCAAATATCTAGGACCAACTGATTCTTTTAAGCCGCCAGGCAGATGAGGCTTTTCTGCTCCTACCTTAAGAGAAGTCTCTTCTCTGCTGGCTTTTTAAAGACTTGCTTGCCCCTGATGGGGAGTAGAGCCTTTTGCTAACCTGTGTCTTCCCTGCTTGATGTCCTCTCTTCCTTCTCTCTGAAACCGTCCCTTGCAAGAGAGCCAATTTTGCATCTTCCTCCTCAAGGCTGTCTCTAAGCACCTTGTCCATACTTTGTTATAACCTCACCATGTAAAAGATCATTATTGGAATGAACCTCTTTCTCTCCAAGCTGTGCGGTCTCTGCTAGTTTATTTTTTTATTTTGGTTTTTATTTTATTTTATTTTTAGTGTTTATAATTTCTAAGCACAATCCTTGATCAATATGTATTTGCTGAGTGAAGAAGAACCCTGAATCTCAGGCTACAGTTAAAGGTTATTGTCCCTTTTGTCTCCAGTAGAAATTAACAGCTAATATCCTCCGTAATAATCCTTATGAAGCAGAACTACTGTAATGGGTCCCCTCTTTGGCCATCTCTTTTCCTGGCTTAAAACAATACTAGTAGAGGACCGCTGGCTCAGGAATCTGGAAACCTGGGCTCTAGTTCTTTCTCTGGACCCTTTGGAGACTCATGTCTTCTCTATAAAGGAAAAGGATCCAGAGAAATTATCTCAAAGGTTCTCACCATCCTCAACATCCTACAAAGGAGAGAGGGTCTCAGATGTGAGACGTAATACTATTCTCTGGGGAGTTTCCCTAAATCATTGTAAACTTAATTTTACTGATTTTTGGTAACCTATATGTTCCTTCTTCCAACAGATTTTGTTGGCCATTTTATTGTCAGATTTATGCACTGTATCTCACCAAAGGCTTGCACCGGTTTTAGAATCAGAACATCTCCAAGTTCGGTGTTTATTTGAGTGGTGGCTTTATGTTCTAGGAGCCATGTGATGTGGGACAAGTCCCCACTCTGGGCCTGAAAGAGCAGAATGTGAATAATAATCCCTCTGTCATAGTTGTTGGGTAGGAAAGGAGAACACATATATAATGCATCCAGCATGGTGTGTGGGGCATAAGTGCTCAATACATCCCCTTCCCTAATTTGGGGAGCAATCTCATGACTACCCAAGAACCAGCCAACTTAACCACGAGAAACTCACTCACAGTTGACATTTCACCTTCCTGTCCCCATTCCCACCTTTTATGTCCACTTTGTAAAAAGTAGGCTCATTGTAGAAGGGATTTCCGGAGTGAAGGATTTGGGGAAGAACTGGGATTTCATCACTTGCCAGTTAGCCCCAGTGGAAGCCACCACGTGTATTGCCTGATAAGTGAGCTTGAACTTCAGTAAATCAGAAGGAGAACATGTGTGGGTGTTGGAAGGATTAGAGATTCAGTGCATGTGTGTCCTGTTACTTTGATCCTTTGTTAAAGACCGTGAAGATATCCCCAGCAGCTATGGTTAACTCTTTCCAGGTGTGGGCCTGTGATTGGCAGAAATGTTTCAGATCCTCAAGCACCTGAGCACCTGATCCCTTCGGTGCCCTTGTCTAGTCTGAGGGTTCTGTAATAGGGAGCTCGAGTCCCCACCCAATTCATTCTCCTAGAGACTGGGAAGAGATTATCAACGTCTCAGGAGCTAGAGCTCTAAGCCATTTTTATTTGTTCGTTCATTCATTCATTCATTCATTCATTCATTCATTCATTCATTCATTCATTCATTCATTCATCTGGGATTGAAAGTGTATTCTCAGTCATGGATTTAAGATGATGGATAATAAATGGGTTGGCCTGGCCTTCCAGCTCCCCACCATGGAGGAGGATGAGACCAATGGAAGTAAAGTTAGAAGACACAAGTAAATGTGGTTTAGAGAAGGCTCAGGAGCAGGAGGAAGAGCAAGTTTGGGAGTGTCCTGGTAGTTACAGAGATGAGGCCGCCATTATCGCTCTGGCTTACTGCATGCCAGACACGGTGCTGTCCTCCTCACATAGTACGTCACGCTCTGCATCACAATCTGCTAGGCAAGGACAGTCTCCTCCCACTTTGCAAGGAGAGGGCTCACGCACTGAGGCCATACTTGATGTCCCACATCTGAAACGTGGTAGAGCCAGATATGAAATCCTTGTCTGGCTGGTTGCAGTGTCCCTGCCCTCTGTGATCTTGAGCTGCAGTTAAATGGTAGCTGACCCTGACTCAGCAGAAAGTGGGAAAACAAAGGTGCCAAAGCAGAAGTGGTATTGGGGGTGGAGGTTATCTCAGAAGGGCATAGTGGGGAGAGCTGTGGGCTATGGGGATACAGAAAGCCCATGGTGCCCACCACCTCGCTAGAATTTTTGTGTGCTTGTTCCACAGGAAAAGGAAGCCCAGGCATAGGCCTTGGGAGGTGGGGAGGGGAGGTGGTGGAGAGGTCACAGGAATAGCTAAGCATATCTTGAGTGTTCTGGAACAATCTTAATTTTCACATCATGCCTTTCATTGACAGGCCATTGAGTCTTGTTTCAGAAAATAAGGTCACCTTTAAAATTTGGGGGTTAGGGATTGTGGAAGCCCTGTCACCTGAGGACTATTGAAAGCAAGATTCATGGGGGAAAAGGTGTGAGCACTCCTGACTCTGTGCCTCTGTAGCCAGACAGGATCCCCTCAGCCAATCCCCCCAAAAGGGAGCCCCATCCTTCCTCTTTAAAATCTCTGGCAAGAAAGTTTCTCATCCTTGCTGTTCTAGGCTCCAGAACTCTCTTCATTAGAGATTTTTGTGTGTGTGTGGGGAGCACCCCATCTTCCATCTAAGCTCTGGTATTCTTACTCTTTTTAGTGTTCTAGTACTTGGAGGGTTTGGGGGAGAGGAGAGGCAATAGGATCGCATGCAAAAATACAACTCCTTCCTTTTTCCTTGCCTGACCTTCGTTTTTCCTTGCCTGACTCTCCAGCTAGGTGGGTTCCTTCCCAAGTCGTCAATGACAAGATGGGCTCTGGAGTTCCAGGCAGTCTCTCAGGATGGAAGCAGGATGGAGCTGAGCTCAGGCCAGGATGTAGAATTGCTGAGCAGGTCTGAGTGCTAGGCAGGGAAGGCTGAGCACTCACAATCCTCAAGTGCCTTCTGAGGACACATCTCAAGAATACATGTGTGTGATTCTCTTGAGCTTTGCTCTGGGGCACATCAGCCCAGCTTTGGCCTCATCACTACCTCATTCTGTGTTCTGAGCATTGATACTTGTGGGAAGAGGACTGAGCTTTCCTGACAGCACTGATTTCCTGTGTTTATGTTTGGGGAAATACCTTCCTTTCCTGGGGACTTTCTTCTCCCACCTCTAAAATGGGGATACTACTTCTGTCTCTGATGTCTGCACATCCCCCTCACAAGGACCCAGCACAAGTAACTAAGAGCAGAGAATCCCAAGGCTAAGAAAACACCCGGGGTTCATCTTGTCCATTCTCTACCTCCGGCCAAGTTCTCTGTACAACAATAGCCAGGCCAGACAAAAGAATGTGCCAGGGCATAAAGACCACCTAGGAGGAAGAAGCCACAGCTTCCCCTTGGCTTGATGCCAAGTTGAAAGTTGTCATGCCAGCTTTTTTTCTTTTCTTTTTTTCTTTTTTCTTTTCTTTTTTTTTTTTTTTTTTTACTGCATTGCTGTTCATCATCAAGTAATTTGGGCCATTTGGAAACACACACACACACACACACACAGAAACTTCTCTCAAAATGAGGGAGTGATTTGCAGCATCTGTTACTTCCTTTTTAATTGAATCTGCTCTTCTCAGATACCAGGAGCAAGTGCCAAAGTCAGCAGTAGAATTCAGCTGTGTACATTTGGAAGGCGCTGGAAAATAAATTTATGTGCACCGTATGAATGCAGATTGTACAGAAACCAGATGGCCAAGTTGTCCTCAAGGTCCTGTTGAGGATGGTGGGTGATCTCATGCTCTAGGGTGAGGAGGTAGGAGGTTGGTTGACTTTCCTGAGGAACTGCCTTGGCAGATACATGCCCACGGTTGACCTGGAATCTTCCTCCAGGGGTGGAGGGGAGGCGAGTCACACAGGTGGGCTTTCTTGGCAGGCTGAATGGACCCAGAGGCTCCCACACTTCCTGCCCCCAAGTGATGGTTTGGCACCACCAGGATCCACTGGGCTTAAGTCTCTTGCATTCTCTAGCCTTGTTGAGCAACAGGAGGGATACCAAGGGAGGCTATAGAATTTCCAGAAGGTGCCCAAAAGTACCTTGTCTATATCTAAGTGCTGGGATGCAGGGGGAGGGGTCTATGGGCTTTGCCATGTCCCTTCCTACCTATGATGTTAATAACTACACACACACACACACACACACACACACACACACACACACACGAAGCCCATGAAGCACCTCAAGCATCAATAGCCTCAAGGACAGCTTCTTAAAAACAGTTGTTAAGAAATGGGGATTTTGCATCAGGATGAATGAGCAGTGGTGAGCCCCAGAAAGCTGACTGGGTGTTCATCTTCCTGCTCTAAAATGCCTACTTCCTGAGCCTTCATGACCAGAATCTAGAGGTTATGGTGTGCCAACCTCTCAGGCTGCCTTTGTCCTTCTCAGGCTGTGGGACCAGACACAGTACCTTGGTGTTGGTGTTCTTCACTTAAGGCAGGAAAGTTAAGACTCAGAACGGGGCTGGGGCTTTCCTTTGGGCACACAGAGTTAAATGTGAAAGCAGCCCCCCATGAGGAAGGGAGGCCTTGGTCTGCGACGTAAAAGGGCTCGTGCTGGCCTGGCATCATGGCATTGAACAAACATGCACATACATACAGATCTCATCCTCCCGAGGAAGGAATAGGACGATTGTAGGCCATGGTAAAGATCTGTAGATGCGAATGGCCTTGGAAAGGAACGTCCTGTGGAAATGGAAGGGATCATCTGCAAGTTTTATCCTCTGGGGAGTGAATGTTATTCATCCAAGGAGATATCTTTGTTAGCAAATGTAACTACAGTTGACCCTTGAACAATGCAGTTTGAGCTGCATGGGTCCACTTATACCCAGATTGATTTTTCAATACAGTATTATAAGTGTATCTTATCAATGTTTTCTTTAGATTTACTATAAGAATGCAGAATGGAGGGGGCACTTGGGTGGCTCGGTTGGTTGAGCCTCTTACTTCAGCTCAGGTCATGATCTCACAGTTTGTGAATTCAAGCCCCTCATTAGGCTCTGTGCTTACAACTCAAAGCCTGGAGCCTGCATTGGATTCTGTATGTCTGTCTATCTGTCTCACTCTCTCTCTCTCAAAAATCAGCAAACGTTAAAAAAAAATTAAGGAAAAAAAAGAATGCAGAATGGAGTCCATATAATATACAAAATACGGGTTAATCATAGCACATAAATGCAGTATGTGTTTGTTATTGGTAAGGTTTCCAGTCCACAGTAGGTTGTTAATAGTTAAGCTTGGGGATAGTCCAAAGTTACATGTGAGTTTTCCACTACACAGAGATCAGTGCCCCTACCCCTTTGCATTATTCAAGAATCAACTGGATAGACATCTTTCATTATTCTGATAGTCATGCCCAAGTACTCAGTAAAGAGTTTTTCAAGAATCCTGGTATTTTAGTTCAGGAACTGTAGGGATGATTTATTCCAGCCTCTTCTCAATCTGGCTACATGTCCAAATCATCTGGGGAGCTTTAAAATACATAGATTTTCTGAGTACACCTCTCCAAAATTTCTGGATTGAGTAGGTTCCATTGAACCTGGGAACTTGGAATCTGTATGTTTACTGAGCTGTACCAGATGTGTGTGGCCAGCTTGGTGGCCTGATCTAAATCTAGTTTTGCATTACCTGCCTCTATCCCTTGTCAGAAACCATGTCTGGCTAACTTAGAAGATTTTTGGTAGCTCATGTATCTGACCTGGAAGGTGGGTAGCCAGCCTCTGGCCACATGAACCAAGGACACTTGCCACCATCCCTTATTTTGGGTCACTCTTTTTAGGTACCAAGGCCTTGATGGGAGCAACGAGTGGGGAAGTGTAGGTCATATGCCCGGGCACTATCTGGCAGGAAGCTGAGAGAGCGAACATCTGCCCCATTGGCTTTCTTACTGGGGCTCCCCTCTCACTTATATTGGGATTCCCCCTATGACTGGTGGTCAAATACTGGACAGCCAAAATGCCAGTTTCTCCCTGATTTCCTCTCCAGGATCACGAGGAGTTCACCAAGACTGTGCTTGAACTTCTCTATCATTGTGGAGCTGTCCACCCCTCAAGGTGATCCCTTCTTTCTTTGACATATTTGATGATTAGGAAGTTCTTCACAAATCTGCTTCTTTGAAATTGTAACCCAACAGGCTTCAGGCTCAAGTCTTTTCCAAGATCTCAGCTAAACATATTTATGCAGCATTTAAGAAAATCTGAGCTTCCTTTCCTACCTTGGCTTTACTATGTGAAGGGATACAGAAGCAGACCCCTTCTTCCAGGCGTTTGGTCCAGAGACCATGTGATAAAATGGAGAAAGCACAGGATCAAACTCCTGATTGAATTGCTGATTCCCAGTTGTGTTGTCGCTTTTGTTGTGTGCCCTTGAACAAATGACTTGTGATTCTGTTTCCTCATCAGTAAAACTGGAGATCTTTTTCTTTTTTAAACTTTATTATTCCCCATACTTTCTTAAATATATCTATTTTTGAATGTTTATTTAGTTTGAAAGAGAGAGAGAGTATGCGCGCAAGTAGGGGAGGGGCAGAGGGAGAGGGAGAGAGAGAATCCCAAGCAGGCTCCATGCTTTCATTGCTGTGGGATTCAAACTCATGAACAGCGAGATCATGACATGAGCCGAAATCAAGAGTCAGACGCTTAGCCAGCTGAGCCACCCAGGTGCCCCTAAAACAGGAGACCTTAATGGCGGTAGGAATTAAGGTTAAACACTTCACAAGTGTGCTTCCTTCTCCAGCCTTGATCACAGGGAGGCAATACCAGCTGTGGTATTGCCACAGGGATGGCAAATGGTAGGACAGCAGCCAAGACCAGAGGTGTCAGGTGAACCTGAGATTGACACAGCTCCCACACACTGTGGGCATAACCTTGTACAAATGATTTACCTTCTCCTTTGCTCATCTGTAAAGTGGGTATAGTAATAGCAGCGGTAGTACAGAATTCTGAAGATTAAAAGTGGTGCTCAGGACATCAGTTAACATTCAAGAAATGTTATTTCTCATCGCTGATTGGCATTTGAGGGTGCAATGTTTTTCGTCTGGAAGGACTTTGCATCTCTGCCACTGGATGACTGCCTCTTTAGGAACGATGGGAGCACTGCCGCCAGTGTCTATTAAGAATGAAGTAAGTGTGGGCTGCTTTATGAAGCTTCTGCAGAGATCCCCCAGAAAGCCTGAGACTCGGTGGACCCCCATCAGTGCTGGTGTATTGTCTGAACTTTTAGGGCCGTTTACCCCATCTGTCCCTAGAAGACACAGAGGACCTAGCTGGAGAAACCCTGCTCACAAAGCCCATCAAGATAACGACCGTCCCTCCCCTTCTGCCTACTCTTCCCCCGCCCCCTTCAAAGTGCACACATGCAGACGCCACCCTTTTTTTCTCTCTCTCCCAAAACAGGGAATAATTAAACAACCCAAATCCAAACATCCAGCAGAAGTTTATGCTTGAGTCTCAGAACACAACATATGGCTTCCTAGCCATTGCCAGGTTCTGCAAACCACAAAGAGAGGTCTTTAGCCTCCACCACGGTCTCCCCCGCTGCGACCGCGGGACCATCTGCGACAGAGACGGCACCCCACCCTCAAAGACTATGGGTCATGGAGTTCAACCTCTTGAACTGTAGTCAAAACTACATTTTCCTTTTCTTTTGGAAACGTTCCAGGGATGGAGGAGACGTGAAGGCTTGTCTTCCCCATTCTCTGCACCAGCACTCACTCACCTTGCTGTGTGGGATTTAGCGGTGTGGGGACCATGCAGAGAGAACTAGGAGGTGGGCTCTCCTGTCAGGTCACACTGGCCCTCTGTAGAAGTGGAAATGCCATGTGGTGGGGGGTTCTGTCCATTGCAGCTTCCTCTCCTCCCCTCCTGCCTAATTTTCCCCTGGCACAGCGAAGGCGCTAGTGTCCCAAATTGTGCAAACCTCTCTCTGCAGCAGCTCAGGGTCAGGGCTCTTCTTGGGACCAGCCCAATCTCATGGAGTCCCCCTTTGGCTGCCTCCATATGGCAGATACCCCTGTTCCCCAAATCCCAGGATAATCTTCAAATGCAGTCAGACTGGAGTGTTAGCATAAGATGGGGGAGTCCCAGAGACACAGAACTTCTCTCTTCCTCTTTCTCGCAGGGCATGTCTTCCGAATCCTCATTGTCTGCCCCAGAGCTGCCATACCCTAGTCCAGCTGACAATGGGACTGTCGGGTCTCCCCTCTTCACCCCTAGAGAAGTGATTGTATACTGTAGCCCAACGAGTTAATCGCATTAGAACCTAGCGGTGTAAGAGAGCTCTTGGCAAGAGCAGAGACGGGGTGGGGATGGGGTGTCCTCACCCCCACCCAGACTCTCTGGACCCTGTGGCCTCCACCATGCGCATTAGGCATGACTGTGACTACAGATCAGTAGAGGGAGAAACCCTACAAACAGCAAAGGCACTGACCAATGTCAGGCACTCTCAGAGGGGGCTGGGGACATGGTGGTTAAAATTAGCTCCTCTGGTACTCTCGTGTTCACGAAGCGGGAAACGGGCCCTTGGAGATTGTATTATTTTCCACTGCCACACCCCGCGATGTCACCACAGGTGCCTTCTGGCTGACCCCAAGATGTTCGTGGTTCACAGGAGCTGCTCTGACTGTTGGTGGCACTTCTGTAACTCCGAGAAGTCACAGGGGGCCCCGTCAACCACCAGCAAATGATTTCCTGTTCCCTTCCCCTCTACCCACGACAGCCCAGCCCCCATGAGCTGGGTGGTGAGAATGAATACAGCTGCAAGCGGGTTTCTCACCTGGGTCCCACACCACTCCGAGAAAGTAGATATACCCCTACCTACTGAGTCAGGTGCTTAAAAATACAGTTCAGGGGGTGCCTGGGTGGCTCAGTTGGTTAAGCGTCTGACTTCTGCTCAGGTCATGATCTTGCAGTTTGTGGGTTTGAGTCCTACAGTGGACTCTTAGTGCAGAGATCCCTCTGTTTCCCTCTCTCTCCCTGCCCCTCCCCTACTCATATGTTTGCTCTCTCTCTCTTTCTCTCAAAAATCAATAAAACATAAAAAAAAATAAAAGCCCACACCCTTTCAGAGATAAATAAAAGACAAAATCTTGTCAGGCAGGCCTGCTTTCCTTGTTTTAAAACAACCTAACAAAGCCTGAGAGCCTCAGATTGCAGGGGGATCCCTGAGATCTTTGTACCTGGGGTCACCATTCAGTGCTGGGTGGGCTTGTGGAAGGAGAGAGGCTCTGGGGTCCAAGGGACTTGTTTGAATCCCAGTGCTGCCACCTGCAGCCCTATGATCTTGGGCACCTGATTGAACCCTCCTGACCTGTAAAATGGAATATTTAAGTTGTTTCAGAGGATCGTGTGAGGACCGAGTATGACCTATGTGAAAGCAACTAGCAAAACGCTCCTCAGATCCTTGATAATAGTCCTTTTTAATTAATAGTACAGAATAAAGAAAATCTTTTTGGTTTGCATCAATAGAGAGATAACAGAGGGGTGGAGATGAAAAGCTCACTCATATGTGTGCCTCTTGTGGACGGAAGGATAAGGTTCTATGTCAGGATTTGTGTCAGATTGAAGTAGAAAGGGATGGTTCCCCCTTATCACCCCACTGCTCCGACACAAATCCACAGAGTGACTTGTGTAATAGAAATTAAAAATAGCACTTTTGAGCATTTAGCACGTGCCAGCCACTGTTCTAAGAATTGTGTGTGTAACTATCATCTTAATTGTCATTAGAACCCAAGATAGTGGGTATTAATATAATTGCCCATTTTACAGATGGATTAACTAATGCACTGAAGTTAAAAGTAACTGCCCAAGACCATATAGCTAATAACTGGGAGAGACAGAAAGTCAGTCCTCTCTCTGAGCTTCATTGTCCTCATCAGGGGCTCTGTTTAGAGGCACGCCAATGTCCCCAATTCTATGTCTATACTAAGGTGACCTGGGAAACTTTCTGGAGCATGTGGGGATTGGAGAGTCACTTTTGTGATGTTCGTGGCAGAAAAGAAACCATTGAGGAAGCTTTAAAGGGCCTGAAAGTCTTTTTTTTCTTAATTTTTAAAAAATGTTTATTTTTGAGAGAGACACACACACAGAGGCAGAGAGTGAGCCAGGGAGGGGCAGAGAGAGATGGAGACACAGAATCCAGAGCAGCCTCTAGGCTCCGAGCTGTCAGCACAGAACCTGACACAGGCCTCTAACCCACAAGCTGTGAGATCATGAGCCGAAGTCGGACACTAAAACGACTGAGCCACCCAGGCACCCCTAACCTGAAAGTCTTTAAAAGGATTATATTCCTTCTTCCTCTATCTCCTCTGAGTAAGTCTCTGAGAGCCAGTGTAGTGTGCATTAGTGCATCAGAGCCAAGCGTCTATCTGATCATGAGCTCGGGAGCCCATGAGCAAAGCCAATAACAGTCAGGCTCAGCAGCTGGAGAAATTATTGTAGCTGTTTCTCTTGCAAAACCTAAAGCAGTAAGAACAGAGTCTTGAAGAAGAATGAAACATCTCAAAGCATTATCTGTGCTGGCTCTTTCCACTTCCTGCCCCCCTCTTTTCTCCTACATTTATGATACTCAGGCTTCCTGCCCTCCCTCCTGCCCAAACTGCCCTTGTCAAGCTCCCCGCTGGCCCTGGGCATTATCACATCCAGGGAGCAAGGCTCCATCCTCCTCACGTCCTTCCATTCGATGCACGTGACCCCCTTCTTCCTCCTGACGCTTGCGGCAGATCCGGAGCTGCCAGGAGTCTGTTATCTCTGAGATCCCTACCCCATGTGCTGCTTCTGCTGTGACTCCTGTGTTCCTGTGTGCTCACTGTGAGGGTTGGAGGGCCCCTCCTCCCCAGCTGAGACATGTACCTCTTCTCTTCTGTTTCACCCAGACTCCTGGCTTCAAGTATCATCCATGTGCTGACAGCCCCTCCATTCTGTCCCCAGACCAGGCCCCTCTCATGGTTTCCAGCCTCTGTGTCCTGCCTCTCCTTAGGATGTCAAACAGGCACCTTGGTCACAGAGAGCCTTCTAAAATGTAGGATAGATTGTACTACTCCAGCACTCAAAATGCCTCCAATGTTTTCTCCATCATGGTCAAGGTAAAAATCTGAAGATGGCAAGTCCCTACCATGCGTGTTCCCTTGCTACCTGTAAATCTTCTCTCCCATCACCTCCCTTGCTCTTTTCAACAGAAGCCCCATGTTCTACTTCTTGTTGCTGGAATACATTCAATGTGCCACTGACATGAGCATTCTGTGCTCCCTTGTCTCCTCCGGGAAGGCTCTTCCCGTAAATTCTTTACTCCCTCCCTGGTTGACCTGTAATCTCTGACCACGCTGTGTAGAATAGAATTCCCTCCCATCGTTCCCTACTTATTCTTGTCCAAAATACTTGTTGTAAGACACATACATGTATCTATTTCTTTATTGTCTGTCCTCTCTCCAACAATACAGACTGCTTGAGAGTGAAGATTTTTGTATGTTGTGTTCACTGCTGCATCCCCAAGGGCCAAAACAATTCCTGGCGCAAGGCAGATGTTCAACTGATACTTGTTCAAGAGAATACATGGCTATGGCTGAGTTTCTACAACATCCCAATGACCAGCCAAGCTCTTAATGGAATTCTGTTCACACAGAGTAGGCGACTCTTCCACAACACTGTTGGGGTAAGAGAGGGAGTGTGGTGGTCGGGGGCGGGGGGGTGAGGTGGGGGGACCACCAGACCTTTTTAGCCATAAAGTCTTTTTCTGTGTGAGAGGAGTTAGCATACCAAGATTTCAGCTCTGGCTCCAAGCTTACCTAAAGACGCTTGTCAGGGTGAACTTGCCCAAGAAGTCAGGATTCTTAAGATGATTTCCCTGAAAGGATCCTTGTTGGAACGCCGTCCCTTTAAAAGTCCTTAATCCAGACTGCCTGTTCTGCCGACATTCTCAGATGCATTATTTAAAGTTATTTCCAGTGGTGCGTGGGTGGGAGGTGGGAGCTACATTTGTTACTTAGTGGTTTTGAAAAGCCTTCCAGGATCTCTTTCACTTTTAACCCTTCTTTTCGAAGTCACCTAATATAACCTCTTCGATGTTCCAACGCCTCCCCATGCCCCTTGGCGCACTTCATCTGCGCTGGGGTCCCGAGGAGGGTGAGATCCAGAAACAAGCCACACTCTTCTTTGGGGAGGTCTCTTAGGAGAGTGAGGCTTCTTTTCCTCGAGGAGGCGAAGCACGATATTCACGGAAGAGACTTGGTTTTGAACAAATCGGTTGTGTAGACTTTTGGTTCTTTGGAGAAAGTTTCATGTTTGTGGTAGGGCGTGGTAGTCATGCTACTTTTGAAGAACAGAAACGTTGCATTGTATTTGCATGGCTTTTCATAATGCTTCGCAACCCTTCGCATCTGCTCTTTCATTTGATGCTCACAGAAGCTTCCTGTAGCGGACAAGTTGTATCCACATTTCACAGATGAAAGCGGAGGCACCAGAGAGGGTAGTGGTTTGCTCATAGCTGCTCCTGGTTGGGGGCCCAGTGGGCTCCAGTTTCCAGGGCTTCTGCTCTCGCTTCCTGGCTATACTGGACTTTTGCTTCAGCATCAGGCACTCCCCTCAGTATCAACAGGTGCCCACCTGGCTCTCCCATACACTCCCAGGGGTCCTGGAACACTTGATGATTGGCTTCTACTGTGGGTATCCCTTTGTATCTCACAGCTTCTGCAGGTTCTGAGACAGAGGGACAACGTCTGTGTGTCTCTTGCTAGGAGAATGCTTGAAGGCAGAAGGAATCATCTATATATCCATGGAGAGCTGCACTCCCCAAGTTCATGGATTTCTGAGTTCATTGGACTTCTTCCCTGGACCTTCATCGTGAAGTCCCACCCCTTAGAAATCTGCCACTTGGAAGTTGGGCAGGTCTAGAAGGTTCCCTCTAAGCATAGTCCTCAAACCTGGTATCTTCACAGAATTACAGTAACGCCAACCGTTTTACGGTACTTCATGATCGTGGTTGTGCTTCAGAAGCTCCCAGGGGTCTTTGAAAATACAGATTCCTGGATGCTTCCTCTGGAGAATGTAATTCAGTAGGTTTGAGAAGGATCCAGAAATCTGTAATTTAAGAGAAAAAAAAAAACCCTTGGCAATCCTGACAATTAATGACGCTTGGAAACCACTGTTTAGATTACAAAGGCCTTTTGTATATAATATTTCGTTTGTTCCTCACAGCACATGAGGAAGCTGTTAACCTCTTTTGCAGATGTGGCCTAAATACGGTAAATAAGTCACTGCAAGGCTGCAGTCAGGGAATGGTGGGGCCCAGCCCATGGCCTTTGTCTCCAAGCTGGAGTCTCCTTCTGCTGCATTTGCCCTCTGGGGACTCCTTCTCCCCTCCCTCCATTACCCTGGGGGTGTCGGTTTCTCCTCATATTCTGACTGCTCACCAGCAGTCTTACTCGCCAGATCCAACTCTGAGGTCAGCTCAGAGCAGGTTTGGAGAAGACCGTGAAAGCACAGGCCCTCAAGGAAGCCTTTTGGGGCCTCCAACCATATTGGTCATCTGGGCTGTGAGGCAACAATGGCGGACAGGCCAACCTTGTCCTAAAAGAGCCACACCATCAGCAACTGAGTGATGTGGGGGCCCCAGACGGGCCTTCGTGCCAGATCCTTCAGCCCAGTTGCAAGAAAGAATTCTGGAAGTGCATAGGCAGAAACCACCGACCACTGGCATGGAGAGTTGGTGGTAAATCTTTCCTCTTTCCATGTGTATTGTGTTTGGAGCTAGGTCATGATGAAGAAACCTCAGAATCTCAAGTTTCCTTATAATGGGAAGGATGCAGGGTGGCCCTGGGGGTGGGTCTGGGAAACTCTGAGTGGATTTTCTGGTTCCTGTGGGTGAGGAGAATGTCAGCTTGGAAAAGTAACCAGAGAACTGTACTCTTTGGTTCCGGCCAGGCCTGTACCATTTTGAGCTCCTGCAGCTGAAAGGCTTGTGTTGACATTGTAGGTGGCCTCCTCACCCAGATCCCCAGTGTGGCTGCTGTTCTTGGGATTTCAGAAATTGAAACCCAGAGGACCTCTGCCTTAGGAGTAGTCCAGTGACTTCCAGTTACTTTATTCATTTATTTACTTAGAAGCATGACATCATGGTTAAAATTAGGGCTCTTGAGGCAGATTACCTGGACTCAAAATCTGGCTGTGATACTACTGGCCTTGTAATTTTTTTTGTTGCAGTGTCTCAGTTTCCTCATCTGTAAGGTCGTGCTGACACTCGTACCCACTGCCTTGCATAATAATGGTGAGCATTGCCGAGCGCTTTGAATGGAGGCAGGCACATAGAAGGAGCTGCCTTGTGCTTAGGTCTCTGCTGCTCACCACACATCACATTCTGTGTCTACCACTGTGGTACAGAGGATGACAGCCATGGGCCCCACCTTGTAGGAATTCATAGGTTACTGGGAGGCACATACAGCAATGAGTTATTGCCACATAAAGTTGCCCAGTTGAGTGGGAAGCGCTGTGACAGGATGTTCAGAGAGCTATGTGCCACGAAGGGGCTGGGGCTAACCCTGAGCTAGAGGCTGCTTCTCAGCAGAGATGGCATTTGCTTTTAAAGCATGAGCAGGAAGGGTGCCTGGGTAGCTCAGTGGGTTAGCTCAGTGGGTTGAGCATCTGACTCTGGCACAGGTTGTGATCTCGCGGTTCCTGAGTTCTAGCTCCGTGTCAGGCTCTGTGCTGACAGCTCAGAGGTCTCCCTCTCTCTGTGCTCCTCCCCTGCTCACATCCTGTCTCTCTCTCTCAAGAATAAATAAAGACCAAAAAAAAAAAAAAAAGCATAAGTGGGAATTCTCCAGTGAGAAGAAAGGGGAAAGGCATTACAGGTGAATGCAGAGTATGCGCAGGGCCACAGAAGCTCGAAAACTCTCACACTTGCAGGGATGGAGGTGAGAGGCAGGAGTGAGGCTAGAGGGATCAGTGAGTGCCATGATAAGCACCTTAAATGCTGAGGAACTTTGGACTTCATCTGAAGGAAGGACTCGCAAGTCATCAGTGCATCTGAGCAACATGATCAAGTGTGTCTTTTTTTTTTAATGTTTATTTTTGAAGAAGAGACAGCGCACGAGCAGGGGAGGGACAGAGAGAGAAGGCAACACAGAATCTGAAGCAGCCTCTGTGTCAGCTGTGCTGACAGCCCAGAGCCCAACATGGGACTCGAACTCACGAACCACGAGATCGTGACCTGAGCTGAAGTTGGACGCTCAGCTGACCAAGCCACCCAGGAGCCCCTCAAGTGTGTCTTTCAATAAAATCATTCTAGTTGCTATGGGGAGCACAGAACAATAAGAGAGGAAACAAACCAGCTGAATGACTTGAGTTTCTCACCCTTGTTAAATGTGAGAGTGGTCATCCACCATTTCAGAGAGCGCCCAGTGCCATCTGTGGCCAGCAGGCAAGGCTATGGAGAATTTCCATCTCCAATGGCTTTCAGGGTGACCTTGAGGTCATACTTCCTGTCTCTACCTCATCTTTAGGTAATGTAGGAGCAGTGTACTATACTCTAGTCCCGCAAATGCAGCCTACTCAAAAGGAAAACTGTGGGCCTGTTGCTTGTTTTATCTCTATGTAGAATAAATTTGTACTTAATTCTATTATTTAATGAAGGTAGCATTCTCATGATTCAAAAAGCAAAGGGATTGATGAAGTTATGCATTACAAGTCTTGCTCCTATGCTCATCTACCCGTTTGTCCCCATCCTTGACACAAGAAACCACTCTTTTTTTTTTTAAGTTTATTTATTTATTTTGAGAGAGAGAGAGTGAACAGGGGAGGGGCAGAGATGGAGGGAGTAAGCGAGAATCCCAAGAAGGCCCTGTGCTAACAGCAAGGAGCCCAGTGCAGGACTGGAACCCACGCACTGTGAGGTCATGACCTGAGCCAAAACCAAGAGTTGGATGCTTAATTGATTGAGTCAGTAAGGCGCTCTCACAAAAAACCACTCTTACTAATTTTCCTGGGCACCTTTCTGGCATGTATGTATGCATGCAAGTACGAACTTAGATGCTTCCTGCAGCCCCCTTTCTTCTTTAGAATATGTATCCTCTCCAGGCAGAATAGGAACCAACTCTGAAACATAAAATCGTACTTGTTAAGGAATTTCTGACTAGGCCAGTTATTCCTTCTAGAATAGAATAAAGGGGAGTGGCTTTGCTGTGACTTTGTTTCCCTGCTATGTAAAATAGGGGCCATCTTGGACGCCCTGGCTCCCATCTGGGAAAGTTATAACTAATTTCACATTCATAAATGGCTTTGAGCTTTCTGGAGGAAGGGATTCTCACACTGGTGCTGTTTTGATGATTTCTCAGTGAAATAGTTCCTCTTGTTCTCCAGTCCCAGGATCCTTTATTTGTTGTTGTTTTAATTTTGACTGCAAATTGTAACAAGTTGTTAGGTTTTTGGGTATTTTTGCCTTCCCCTCCAGCTTTTCCTCTCAAAACTTCTGAGACTTAATTGGCAGCCGTAGTCTCTGCTGGGGCCATGTGTGTCCGGATTTAAGCTCCAGCCTGCTGGATACCCCTGCCTACACATGTACTGATTCAAATGTTTCTCGTGGTATCTGTCTGCAAAGTTCCTTATTTTTCTCACTGCATGTGCTGAATTACACAAAAACGTTAAGAGTCCAGTTCACAGAGCAGCGCGAGCCAGTGTGGGTCATAGCTGCCTAGAATTGGAAACCCTTCCTGGTCAGAAAGACAGGGTCCCTTTGCTTATGGCAGAGTATCTCCCACGTCCTCTAGGGTTAAGAAGGGAGACTCAGGAAGGAAGTTGTCTGTAAAATAGTGGAGGGGCTAGACTAGATGATGTCTAAGATCTCTTGGGTTCTAAAATTACACTTTGATGACATGATTGGGGACTGCCAGTCCCAACATCAGGAATTAATCATTACGCACAGTACGTTGGCGGGATGGTGTGAGGAGAGGCCCCTGGGATGCGGACCGGGAGAAAGGTCGATGATACCCTTGTCTGGAATCCACAGAGCCTGGTTAATGTTTTGAAAGGGACCTGGGTTTTGTTTTCCTGGAAAGTTTTCTAAGTCTTTTTAAAAAAAAATTTTTTTTAACGTTTATCTTATTTTTGAGACAGAGTATGAGTGGGGAAGGGTCAGAGAGAGGGAGACACAGAATCTGAAACAGGCTGCAGGCTCTGAGCTGTCAGCAGAGTCCGACGTGGGGCTCGAACCCACAGACTGAGAGATCATGCCCTGAGCCAAAGTTGGCTGCTTAACCAACTGAGCCACCCAGGTGCCCCAAGCTTTCTAAGTCTTTTCTTAGCAGTAGGTTTATGCTGGTTCTTAGGTAGGCCCTAAAGCCGCTATCTCCCAGATGTGGACTTGGTGTTGAGGAACTTACTTCTGGATCATGATCCAAAGCCTTGCCAGTGTCAGCTTTGTGAATTCAAGAAATCCTTGTCCTACGCAAGGACCCAGAGAGACTTTGAATAGTCTCTTCACCCGCCCCTCCCAGCAAGGCAGGATAGGGTGGCATGTTCCCTGTGCCGAGGGCTTCCGGCCCTCACCTATAAGATATCCATGTAGTCAGAACCCTCTCCTGCTTGGTAGTTTTAGCTGGTGGCAAGAGGAGCTACCCAGCTGTACTATGTGAATCTGTCCTCAGTTTTCAGGAGGACGCAAGAATCCTTGCGTTCACTGATGGAGTGTTTAGCAATCTACCACATTCCTTCGGGCCACCCTCTGAGAAGACTGACCCTTCAAAGGGCTCTGGGTGCTGCTTGGGATATGTTTCCTCTTGTAAACTGGCACAGACAGCTTTCTGCACTTCATTTTTGCTAGGACCGCGCTCTACCATGTTCCCGTTGGATTCAGAGAGGTTCATTCAGTGTGAGGAGCAGGAAGCCCGTATATTGGGGCAACCAACGCCATAATGTATATTCTAGGTCTGAGCTGTTCAGACCCACAACCCCTTCTGTGAGTTAGATAACTTTCCTTCTCCACTGAATGGCTCGCCTTAGAAACATGAGCCTCTCCAGGGAGATATTTGCTAACCTTAGTCGAGCGCAATGTTGGGCTCATCGTGAATACTCAATAATTGGTTGCTGGATTATTTTTCATTCAACAACATCATTGACTGAGCACTGACTATGTGCTTGGCACTTGGCTAGAATCTGGTAATGCCAGAATTAGACACAGCCCCCGCCCATAAAGCATTGATAGTCTAAGCAAAGATGTATCTGTGTACTCCTCACGTCTATCGAAGTGCCAGAAATCTAGAGGCTGCTTGGTGCGTTCTGAGTTTAGGATTGCAGACTGATAGAGCTGAAGCGTCTTAGGGGTTAGAGTCCTTCCCTCTTATTTCAGAAATGAAGAGACTGATTGGTGAGATGCTTGCATTCATGGCCACGGAGTCAGGTAGGCTCGAGAGAGAAACTGGCCACAGCCCTTGCTTTCGGCTCTTTGTAGCACCCCCCGTGGCTTGCTTTTGCCCTTTGACTAGAAAGATCAAATCCTGAAAAGCAGAGGCGGGACCAGAGCGTGCAGGAGTCCTCTCTCACCCAGTGCCTGCCAATGCTCCGTGACCCATATCCTGCGAGTATTTGGAAGCACTGGGCAGTGGTTCTCGCACTTGGGACTGCAGAGTGAGCTACTCAAAGGCAAACAGGCCCCGGCTGCCTGCAGCTCGCGCTGGGGACATCATTCTGGAGAGTCCAGAACTCTCAAGATGAAGGCTTATTGGTTTTGACCTTACGGCTCTATTCAGCTGAATGGTTTTCAGGATAAGGTTTATGAGAGGTTCTAGTTCATAAAACCACAGAGAAGGGCTTTCCGTTCTGCTAAAATGAGGCCAGGACCTTGTCTCACTCTGATTCAAACAAACTAGATGTAAAAAGACATTTAGGAGGCAATTAGGGAAACATTAATGTGGATTTGATAGTCAGTGATATGAGGGGATGATAGTAAATGTTAGGTATGAGAATAGCACAGCGATTGTGTTAAAGAAGAAAACAGTCCTTAGCGATGCACACAGATGTCTGGGTTGTTTTTATAATATTGTTGGGGGAAAAAGTCTTTATAAAGACTTACTATAGTAAGTGTTTTGGGGTGAGATGGGATGATGGCTGGAGTTCGCTTTAAAATATTCTGGGTTGGGGGAGTGGCGCCTGGGTGGCTCAGTTGGTTAAGCATCTGACTACAACTCAGGTCATGATCTCACAGTTTGTGGGTTTGAGCACCGCATTGGGCTCCGTGCTGACTATATGGAGCCTGGAGCTTGCTACAGAATCTGTGTCTCCATCGCTGTCTCTGCCCCTCCCCTGCTTGTGCATGCTCTCTCTCAATAAATAAAAAATTAACATATAAAATAAAACGAAATAATATTCCAGGGGGGAAAAGTTGGTGAATAGACCAGTGGTTTGACAAAAACATTGATCATTGTTCATTTTGAAGCTGGGTGGTAGGTAGTGCAGGGGTTGGGGTGGGATTGTTATACAATACTCTCTGCTTTTGTATATGTCTTGAAAATTCCAGAATAAAAAGTCTTTTTAAGAATAGGGCCTGGGTGGGGCGCCTGGGTGACTCAGTTGGTTGAGCATCTCACTTTGGCCTACATCACGATCTTGCAATTTATGAGTTCAAGCCCCACTTTGGGCTCTATGCTGACGGCTCAGAGCCTGGAGCCTGCTTCAGATTCTGTGTCTCCCTCTCTCTCTTTCTCTACCCCTCCCCACTCGCACACTGTCTGTCTCTCTCTCAAAAAATAAACATAAAAAAAATTAAAAAAAAAAAGAATAGGACTTGGGGGTCTACCCTTGCCCTTCCTACTTAACAGTGAGCCACCCCCTCCACCACCCGACAGAATTGACGCTGGCACTGAGTGGCCGGCCAGACCAGGATGAGGGTACAGAGGCCCCAGAGTAGTTGGTCTGAGTTCCTGATTACCTGAGAGGATACCTGGAAGGACTAGAACACTTCCTCTTCAGCACATTTGTCTGTGTGATGCCACCAGTGACCAGCTCACCCTGGCCTCTGGAAACAGCTGCCTCCTCAGCCAGGTGTCATCTCTGGTGTTTTCCATTTCTGCTGCAGGCTGGCCCTTCTGACCACCTCCCCACCCCTCTACTCCCAAGCAGCCCATCCTGAGGCAGATTCTCTTGCTGAGCAGTCACAAAATTACCGACGCCGCACCGCAGAACTTAGCTCTTTAGCATATTGTGATACACATATCTGATTCCTTACCCCTCTCAATCCGTCTCTGTCCCTTTCATCTCCCCCACACCCCCACCAGTGACCCTGTCCCTACTTCTACCCACTGATAGTTCTGCAGAAGAATCTGCAGTCACCCATAGCCTCTACGGTGTAGGGATTTCACTCGTCCTAGTTCATTTCACTTTTTTCTCTTTTATGTGACTCATTCATGAAGCTTTTGTACCTGGACCTGTTCTTGGCCAGAAGACTCCATTCTGGTCTTACGATGGCCATGCCCTTCAGTATAGATGAAGTCCCCTTAGGTTTATGGAGATTTGCTTGCCTGGGGCCCGTGTCCCCCTAGGTACTCCCTCCCCCCACCCCCAACAAACACACTACATATGGGGTATTGGAGACTCAAATGACTAAGAACTTGTTTCTAGGACTTCTTCCTCATGTCCAGCCTCCTGAGGACAGATACTTCTAACCCTGAGAATGACCAAGGCGCAGCTATTCATGGCAGTACACACAGAATTTTGACATACTCCTGAGGTGTCCATCCACATGCATGTGGGGCCCCTCTCTGTACCCAAAAGAGCAAGGGGCAGAGTATAATGTGGATGGGGACACACTGCAGGTAGAGATGAATCAGGGGTTGTTGGCTACCGTCTTTTGCACAGAACGCCAAGCAGTTTGAGAAATCTATAACCAGGCCACTACATTGTATTTGTCAAGTAGGAGGGTAAGACCTATTTACTTGACCAGTTTGTTCACTTGATTTATTACTTTCAAACATTTAGACAGTGGGTATCTGGGCCTCCCCTGCCCCCTTTCCCCCCTATGTCCAACATGGGGCTCAAACTCACAATGCTGAGATCAAGAGTCACATGCTCTACACACCGAGCCAGCCAGGCTCCCCTGGGCTTCCCTTTCTACTCTTCACATTTTAGGCATCAGTATCCTAACCAAGGCTCAGGAATTTTGCTCCTGGCTGGACTTCATCTCACCTTAAGGTACGGTTATGGTCTGCCCTGGCATTTCCCGCAGCTTGTAAAACACAACCTGTGAAGTCCTTTTGTAGCACACTTATTTCCTGTGTTTATAATGGAGAGGAAATCATGGTTTATCTTCCCACCACCCTTCTTCCAGCTTCCACAAGCCTCAGTTATATAAGCTGACAAGCCTATTTAAAATCACCTTAAAGTGAGGGTTTTCTGAATTTGCCAACAATGTTATCCTAAAAGTCTTCCCTTGAAATTTCCTCTTCCCATTCAAAGGGCCTGGCAGTGTTCTGGACACCATTTGATGAGTATTAGCCATGAGACCTAAAAATATGAGCTATTTTTTAAAGTTTACTTATTTATTTTGAGAGAGAGAGAGAGAGAGAGAGAGAGAGAGAGAGAGAGAGAGAGAGAGAGGGAGAGAATCCCCAGTAGGCTCCATGCTGTCAGGACAGAGCTCAGCACAAAGCTTGATCTCACAAACTGAGATCATGACCTGAGCAGAGATTAAGAGTTGGGCACTTAACTGATCAAGCCACCCAGGTGCTCCAAAGGTTGAGCTATTTTTAAAATTCTAGTTTCCCCAAATGGCTCCTTCTCTTCTAATTAGTGCTGGAATTCTGCCTTCCCTCCTTCTCTTCCACCTGTGAAACATTTTCATGTCTTTCAATGAGTTCTGTTGAAATTTCTGACTTATTATGGTATACCCATCACTGTACCTACATAATATCAAATGGAAGGTTATAAAGGCCTTTGGCCTATCAAGGTCAATGTCTCCCACCCACATTGGTTATACAATTGGCCTTTCTCTCTTTAGGGACCCAAAGCCTTGTGCTAAATAGGAATTGAGGAAGGAAGGACTGTGGATATGGAGAATGAATGTAGGGGTGGGGTGAACAATAGGTGACTTCTGGGGTGAACAAACAGAAGATGAGCTCCCCTTTGCACTAGGAAACTAACCTTAGCTTCCCACTCAGTCCATCTCAAACCCAATTAAATTTTAATCCAAATCATCATAAATGCAAAGTGCTTTCTTCAAGCTCCTTTATTTCTGGAGCTCCCTGGTGCCCAGTTTACTAAGTGCTGCAGGAGAAGACATCTGGCAGTGGCTGGGTATTGACCTTGGTAAGGGGAGTGTTAACATCCCCAAGTATGTCACCCAATAAGTTACTGGAAACAAATCCCAACCCTCCAGTTTGCTTGCTTATGCGGCTCAGGCACCTTGCACCAAACCTCAAGCCCAATTCAAGTTTCACATGGGCAATGGCTGCCATTCAACATGTTTGGCTCTTGTCTCCAAGAGGGTGTCAACAGACAAAACTTACTTTCTGCCATCGTCCTTCATTTGGAAGTGTATTCATTCATACAGTTATTCCACAAGCATGTACGGAGAAGCTTTGTGCTAGGCTTAGGGGAAGGGAGACTTGCAGGCTTTGACTTTAAGGGTGCCCAAGGTATGCAACCAGATTATCATAGTAATGATAGGAGTATATGAAAATGGAGGTATGCATAGAAGCATATTAACACAGCAGAAGTAGTGTCTTCATGCCTGGGAGAACTGGAAGAAGTATCAGAGGAGGTGACATTGACTCTTGGGTCTTGAATGATGAACAAGAACAGTGACAGCCGAATTGGACACTTGAAATTTAATTTCTCCTCTCTTGAGATTTGTACTTCCAAAGCTTTTGGTCTGCATGAGACCACTTTGGCCTGGAGAGCCACTTGGGGCCTTGTCTACTGTTGTAGTAGAGAGCGAGAACAGAGAAGAGTTAAGGATGGCTAAGCCAGGGGGAAGGACTATGCCTGGCAGATGGGGATTACCAAGGAGAAAGGAAGGAGTTCAAGGCTTCATCCCACCCATTTGCTTGGGCGGCATTCGTAGATTTACTGGTTGCTGATGGCTGCCAGTATGTCACTGGGATGGGAACCAGCTGTCCAAAAAGGCCACTGGGAACAGTTGTCAGCACACAGGTCATCTGGCTCTGATCAGCATCCTAAAGACATGGCGTGCTTCACATGTGAACCTCACTACAACCACCTCCTTGACTTCGCATCTTGAAATAACTTCTCATCACTGGATGAGTATTTTAAGATGCAACTCTCATCAAGAAGTTTCCATAAAAGCAATTCCAGTAGAGTGAATAATCATTTCCCCCCGCTCATCAGACATGCTTGTCTTACAGAATCATGAGTTCAATTCTTACTTTTATAGCTGTATCTCAAAACAAAACAAAACAACAAAACAAAAACAAAACAAAAAAAAACCCTCAGAGAAATGATCTTACATCTGTGTCAGAAAGTTTCCCTCTGCATTTTTAGATCATCTTTTCTGGGTCAGCATTTCTCTTTCCTTATCATGTTTTTTTTTTTTTAACTTCCTGTTCCCTATCAAGCTTCATATGAACTCATTTTGTCATTTCTTAAGCTATTCAGGAGTGAGCCTTTCCCCTTTTTGAAGGCCAGTAATTTTTCTATACCTTTTACTTACTGTGTATGTGCAAAGGTCAGCGTTATTGAGAATATTTTGACAACCCTCAATTATTTGCACTTAAGGAATTGACTAGAGGAGACTGCATAAATTATCAGCAAAATGACATTAAAGCAATCACATGAATAATACCAATGACATGTATTCCCCTATTTGTTTATTTGCCCTTCAGATGTACTGAAGATCTTATTTTTAGCACACTAAGCTGCTTTCATATGCAATTCTTATACGTATAGTAGATGGGCAACAGAGTTTACAGTGGATAACCCATCAGCCTGTGTGTGATAGAAAGCTAGAGTAATATAACTCTTCTCTAACAAGAACAACTTGTCATGAAGAAAGACTAAATACACAGTCTTCTAGTTAAGGGAAGGGAAGAAAAGCCTAGACAGATAGGAAGGCCTATTCCGCCAACCTGACTCACAAAGACCTAGACTTTATTCCTTTATTTATTCAGCTTTTATTGAGCACCCCAGTATAGGATAGGTGTTGGAGAGTCAAAGAAGTAAAATACATTGTTTTATCTTCTTTGGGTTCCGTAAAGGAAAACACAGCTTAATGGATGCCCAGACAGATCTATGAGGTCCTGATGGGAACAATTAAGCCTACTCTGTTACACCGAGAGATATTTGAGCTGGATATAGAAAAGTATGTAGAGAACATGTATGTGTGGAAGTGGGGGAGCCATTGTCCAGGCAGAGGGGGGTCCAGCACATGCAAAGACAAGGAAGGAAACAATGTATGGAAGGAGAGAGAGCATTCAGTGTTGTTGAGATGTAGGGGGCCTGGAAGGGAAATGGCAGGGTTGAGGCTAGAAGGATGGATTTGGGCACCATCATGGAGCACCTCGGATGCCATGTGGAAAAGATTATATCTTGCAGGTAACAGGGAATCTGAAGGCTTAAGCAGAGGTAATATGGTCAAATCTATGTTCTAGAATAATGACTCTGCCAGCAATGAGGATAGTGTACAAGAGAGACGAATGACTTGGGGAAACCAGGATGGACTCGACAGGTAAGAAACATTATGGCCCAAGTCAGAGGAGGTTGCTGAAGGAGCAGAGGAAGTGCAGTCTGCCATACTCAGGATGCTTTGGTTGATGAATGGGCACAAGGAAGATGGGGAAATCATGAATGTTTCCTAATTTCTATTTATTTCACTGGTACGACCAATGTTTTGACGTGTACAGTTACAAACTAACGTCTGCTAAAGCCCAGCCTTGGCTGCTTCTCTGTACTCATCCGTTTCCTTTCTGAAATGACAACTCCTTTCTAAAGGTATTTTGGGACACAGCCTCATTCCACATTTCTGACTTTTTTGTTTGGGGACTTATACAGGACTTAGGCTTTAAGCTTTTTACTCTTTTTAAAAAAATTTTTAATGTTTATTTTTGAAAGCGAGAGACAGCACATGAGCAGGGGAGGGGCAAAGAGAGAGGGAGACACAGAACCAGAAGCAGACTCAGGCTCTAAGCTGTCAGCACAAAGCCTAATGCCGGGCTCGACCTCATGAATGAGCCTTTGAGCTGTGAGATCATGAACTGCACTGAAGTCAGCCACGGAACCAACTGAGCCATCTAGGCACCCCATCTTTTCCCTCTTTAATTCAATAAACATCATTGGCACAAGGGAGGATGAAGACTGGGTATTCTTCCCCAAGAAACTCTTCATGGGGGGAAAAGACCCGTAAAACAGCAAATACTAACCAAGGCCGAATGAAAAGCAAAGGACTGTGGGAGCACAGAAGAAGCCAGGAGGGACTGAGGAGGATTTCACAGTAAGGGTTTGCACTAGGCTGTTCATTTTTACTGAGCATCTAACACATACCATGTAGGTCTCTTGGCACTGAGAATAACAGCCAAATATATATACATTATAAGGAGGAGAAAGAACATTAAATAAGTAATTATAAGCAGGATGAATACTGAAAAAGGGAAATATCGGCTGTTAGCAAATAAGTAACTGAGAGATTAGTCTGAGGTATCAGGGAAAGCAACGTGGAAGATGGAAGGTGAATAGAGATACCGGCATAGGGCAGTGTTCCCAAAGAGAGAAGTATGTGTTCGCTTGCTCATTTGTAGGGAAATGAGGCATGTTCAAGGAACTGAAAGACCTCTAATGTAACTGGCATGTAAGAGCAGGGAGAGTGACCCAAAGGAAGGCTGGAGGGACCAGAATAGATCATACAGTCTTAATTTCCAGGTTACGGTTCTGGAAATTTATCCTAAAGGCCATAGGGAGCTATTGAGGTAGTAAGCAGAAGAGTGGTGTGGTGACTGCATAACTGGAGAATAAATTGCAAAGGACAAAGCTAGAAGGAACCAATCTGTTAGGATACACCATCAGAATAGTCAGGTGACGGCTGGTTAGCACAAAGAGGGCACGGCAGACTGGAGACGACAGGTGTGTAATTTAGGAGGTAGACCTGGACAGGGCTTAGTGATTAATTGGATCTGAGAAGGAAGCAAGGGGGGAGAAGTCACCATTGATCTTGAGCTTATAACTTGGGAAATTGGATGATGTGTTGTTAACCAAAAGAATCTGGAAAGAAGCAGGTTGGGAGTAGGGCAAGGCGAGTTTGGCATTTGAATACACCAGGTTTTAGTACAAGCAAGATATTCAAGTACGGATTATACATTCAAGTAGATGTTATGGAAGCCCAAAGGTTAAGAAAGAGAAAAGGATGGCATCTAGGGATTAGGGTAGCCTTGGGAGGGAGAGGTGGGAGTTCTAGCCCAGCAAATGGCTCAGATCTCCTACAGAGATATGCACAGAATGTGTAAAGGGAAATACACAGATTCTTGAGGAATACCAGCACCTAAAGTGCCTGGGAGGGGTCAAGCTTACAAAGGAAGCTGAGAAGGAATAGCTAGAGAAATCTGGAGAAAAACCAAAAGTGTATAGAGCCAGGGAATTAAAAAGTAGAGAGTAAAGGGAGTGTCAGTAATGTGAAATGCTCCTGAGAAGTCCCAAGAGACTGAAATTTGAAAGCCCATTGACCAGACCATAGTGATCCAAATTCTCACTGCTGTTTACTGAATCACTAAATTTTGCACTGAGCCTCGCCTACACATGGGAGTGGATTGTTCCGTATTCAGATCAGCACCTAAATGTTCAGTAGCCATTATTTTTTATATTATTTCTGGCACGAAGAACCCTAGAGCCGTTTTTAGTGGTGAGGCACCAGATTACCAAATTACCATAGATTTTAGTTAGAAAAGTGAGATGGAGGAAGTTGGGGGGGGGAATCATTGAAATGTAAAGGAGGAGTTCACAGGGAGGAAGAAGGGAAAGATAAAGAAGGTGCAATGGCTTTCAGTGAGAATAAAGGGAACAACAGTGGACAGGCATGTGCCAAAGAAGCTGAGGGATGGAATTACATAGCATGACAGGAACCTAGTTAAGTGCGATGGTTGTGAAGAGGCAGGGCAAGTTCCGGGGGGAGCAGAGCCTATAAAGAATGTAACATTAATGAGTTTGAGTATTTGAATTTTTATTTCATGAATGTAAGGGAACTGCTGACACTTGTAAAAGAATATGTTTAGCTCACCTTGTTTCAGGAAAATTAATAGAAGAGAGAAGGATGGATTATAGCAGAGAAAGATTTAGGCAAAAGCTATCCACCCTGTGATGGTCGATAGGAGAATTTTAAGACCGAGCAAAAATCCACTTGCAAGCGTTTAACCTTGCCTTGGTCATTTGAACTTGCTGGGACTCAGTTTCCCCGGCAAGAAAGTGGGGATGATGCTGTTTACCTCTGAGGTTCTTTTGTGTGTTACATTTTATGTCGAGTATCTAGGATGGTGGTTAGCATGCAATGAACTCTTCAGTCAATGCCCTTCCCATCCCTGTCCCTCCTCCCCTCCCACTCTTGGTAGTGTACCTGAAGGTCTTGCTTTCGCCTGATTTTCAGAAGACCTAATCTTACTTTCTGTCCTCTACTAAAATAAAACAACAACCGCGTCTTCCAAGAAGTTTCCTTTGAAGAGTAGGGCTATCATGTCATCCCTGCTCCCTCTCTGATTCGTTTGCTTTGTACCGATTTGTCTTGATGCACGAATGTTTGTGTTTGGGGCTAGGCAGTGGCTCAAGAGTAGCCCTTTCCCATAAAGCTGTGAGGGCATTTACCTACAAGATGGATGACACATCCATCCTGGAAAGAGAGCAAAACCCTGAAACCATTCCTCTAATTCTTCTCCCAATTTGTCTTTTTATCCTGTCTTCCATGACATCTGGTCTGGTTAAATTCATTGCCAACCCGAAATAACGGGTTTCTGGAAAAGCTGTAATATGGATTATATTTCTCTAAAACCATATGCTCTATACATCCCAGCATCCACACGGATGCCATTTGATTCCATTTTGTTTTATTCATTCAATAAATATTTATTGAGTGTCTGCTTGGGCGCTTGGCATCTATAGTGAGTGCAAAGAGGAATAATATTCAGCTCTGCATTCTGAATGTTCCCAGATTTTGTGGCAAAGCAAGACCCCAAGATATAATAGGTTCAGTAGGTTCTGGCTCCACTAAGTAGGAGCTACTGACCGGCTTTAAAGTGGGTGGGGGATGGGCAGCCACAAGAAAATACTTTAGCAAAGCTGGTATTTGAATGAACTCTTGATGTGGGAGCTTCATTTTCCCAGGGAAAAAAAATGGGGTGGATGGGCTTTCCTGACACGTTTTTTTTTTCTTTTTTTTTTTTTCTAGGAGAGAGAGAGAGACAGCATGAGCAGGGGAGGGTCAGAGAGAGAGGGGAGTCACAGACTGAAACAGGCTCCAGGCTCTGAGCCGGCAGTCAGCACAGAGCCCGACGCGGGGCTCGAACCCACGAACCGCGAGATCATGACCTAAGCAAAAGTCGGATGCTTAACCGACTAAGCCACCCAGGCACCCCTCCTGACACGTTTCTTGATGAAACAGCAGGTAATTTGAAAGAGGACGTTTGGCCCTGAGAAGCTTGAATTATCTGTTGTTCCAGGATGAGAACGCCCATAAATGTTCACTGAGAGTCAGTATGGGCCAGGCACGGTTCTAAGTGCTTTGTTTCATTTCATTTGGTTCACAGAACAACCCTTAAGAGGCAGGTCCCGGTACTGTCCCCATCTTACACAGAAGCTAAGTGATGCTTAGAGAGGTTGAGTAACTTGCCCACGATCACCCCATGGCACAGCTAGGATCTCAACATAGGCCACCCTACTTGAGGGTCTGTGGACTCTGAAGCATGTGGCAGGAGAGCTGGGTGCTGCCCCCCGCAGGCGGTGGGGCAGCAAAGCAGAGGGAAGAGGGGGCATGAGGCCAGACACAGCGTTAGTAGGTCCATCTTTGTTTTTTGTAAAAATGGAACTGCATGAATTTTAAGTGAAATAGGATGCTATACAGACACTTTTTTTAAAGTTTATTTTTATTTTGAAAAAAGATACAGAGAGCGAGTCAGAGAGAGGAGGCAGAATTCCAGGCAGACTCCACGCTGTCAGTGCAGAGCACAGAGCCCCATGCGGGGCTGGAACCCATGAACTGCCAGATCATGACAAGAGCCGAAGTCAAGAGTCAGACTGACCTAACCAACTGAGCCACCCAGGTGCCCGATACGTGTTTTTAGCCTAAGTCCTGTTTTAGTGGGAGATCATTGTGTAAATGAGACAAGAGGTTAGGGACAAGAGACCTAACTTAAAAGCCGGTTGTTCTTAGAAATTTTGATTCCTACTTACTTGAAAACAGCTACTGACACCCTTGATTTTCAGTCATCAAAGTCAATCCCAACAAGGTAAAAAGTACTTCGAAGTCGTTTACTCTTTTCACCTTAAAAATTATCAAATGTGCCCTCCAATTAAAAATCAAGAAATGAAGATGGGTTTTAACCTCCAGTTAGTTTAAGGATGAAAAGTTGTGACAGAATTCAGATTTCTACAAAAAAAAAATCGCTGTTGAATATACTCTCTGGTCACAGAATATTTTCATGCTGTGAGTTTTGCTTTGCTTTGTTTTTTGCCTCAGAGTGAATTTTAAGAATCATGAATTTGACTGTAGTACCAATACATTCATGAAGCGTTTCAGAAAGGAAATGAACCCAAACAAAGAAATCGACCACAAAAATAGCATACTTGTGCTGGTTGTTTACTAACAAACAAACATCGGGTTCACGGCACTGTTCAGCTGATGTGTATAGCTAGGGACCGAGCCCTTCACTTTGAGAGCTAACTCCATTCATTTAGTGGTTTTTCAACCTCCCAGTACCCAGGACCTACATTAGTAATCGAATAGTCCAGATTTGAAACCTTGGTTGGACTCCCAGTAGGCGTGCTGATCTCTTTGGCTGATGAGACTCTGTGACGCTTTGCTTGGAAAAGCACAGACCTATCGCAGGGAACCCAGCTGTTCCCCTTCCCTCCCTCAAGGCCCTAAGAACATGAACTTGCTGAACTTGGGTGGCCAGGCTTTTGGAGTGAGCAGCCCAGTTTCTTTCCCTCCCACGGGTTCTGCTTCCTGGACCCTTTTGCTGACCGGCAAAACCAGCCAGCCTTGAGCAATTCCTTGGTGGATGACCCAGCCCAGTTCTTTAGGACAACTTCCCTAGGACTACTGTCCTCCCCTCTGGCCCAGATCTCTTCTGGAACCGGGGCGCATTCACCACCCACACAAGCTAGGGTTTAACCTCTCCTGTCAGGCACCAGAGCACAACCTTGAGAAGCCGCTCCCCAGCCCAGGCAAAGACAGTGATGACAGACCCTCAGAGTCGGTGGGACCCGGGTCTGTCTAGGCGTCCGCTTGTCAGTCAGCCAGGTCTCTAGGGTCATGTCTCTGGCCTCAGGGAGCCCTGAAGCCTCGAAGGGTCAGGAGAGGCTTTCAAGAAAAGGATGGGACTTGGAGAAAGAGAGATTTGGATGGCATTCCAGATGGGGGCAGGGTGTGGGGGGGAAGACAGGCCAAGGAACAGAGCAAGAAACCCTCCTGGGGGCAGGAGACTCTCATTGGAATCCTGAAGATCTCCAGGAAAGGAAATTCCAGGGCATCCCCTGAGTCGAACCCATCCTTTTTCCTGTGACCTGCAATGTCCCATTTTATGGGTCCTGGCTGCTCAGTCTGTGAAACCTGAAAGGGGAGGGCGCTGTGAAAATGAGGTTGTGGTCTGACGGAAATGCTAGCCTGGTGGAAAAATCCAGCCTGGTCTCAATTTTTTTTTTTAAAATTTTTATTTTTTTGGTCCCCTTCTGTCTCCTTCCAGCCACATGCATGCTATCTCCTGATTTTAGTGTCCTGGGTTGGCCAGGAAGGGCATCCTGGGGACACCCATCCTCTGCCCTCCATGGCACCCTCTGGCAGGAACACAGCAGCTTCAGTGAGGGCCGGTTTCCTCTGCAAGGTCACTGCTGAGGGAGAAAATGGTTTTACTCCTTCTCTCAGAGAGCCAGAGAAAGCGAGAACAAATGTCATTTGCCCCCAGAAATGTCCTGTAAATATGGCTTCCCCTCAGTCTTTCTCTGCAAGTTGTTGGCATCAGCCCCAACCACCTGGGGCAGTTAAACTGTATAAATGGACTACCCCCTCTTGGTGCCAGGCTGTCTAGGATGTGTGTGTGTGTGTGTGTGTGTGTGTGTGTGTGTGTGTGTGTGTGTGTGGTTTGCTGCATGTGTACTTGATGGAGGAGAGATGGGGTAAAGCGGAGACCTCCCTGGCTCAGGCTGTGCCTGGTTGTTCACCAGCCCACGGGTGTGCTTTGTGCCCCCTCGCCCTTCAGCCCGCCTTACCTTCACTTTTCGCCCTGGCTGTTCTGGTGTTCCTGGCCATCGTAGACATGCCTTGGCTCAGAGCCAGGTGGGAGAGAGGACTTGGGACTGTCCTGGAAAGGAAGAGTTGAGGTCAGAAGGTCTGCTTCTGGAACGCTGGCGCACGTGGCTTACTCTCAGTTTCCACCTCTGTAAAATGGGCACGCCGTTCGCCACCTCGGAGGCCGTCCTGAAGACTGAAGGACACGCTGATTGGAGACAGCTTTGTAAAACATCAGGCGCTGCCAGGGTTTGAGACTAGAAAACCTGGTAAATTGCATGTTAGAGTGGAGTGGAGATGGGGCACCAGACAGAATATTCCACTGCAAAGGTGCGTGGCTGAGTGAAGTAGCAGAGGGCCTGAGGGTTGAGGGACAGCGGCACACAGGAGTCAGTCCTGAAGGGCTCCTGAGGAGGTGGTTTCCAAAGAAGGGGCTCTGTGTTGGCAGGCAGGAGGGCATAGGGTGCTCCTTTCTTCCTCGCAGAAAACCCCTGTTCCAGGGAGACATGTGTCTCCATCACCACCTGGCCAGCTGGATAGTCAGACCGAGGCCCCGGCACAATGTTGCTTAGGAGCTGGGCCAGGCCGGAGCCCTTCCTGTCCTTGGAGACCCGACTGACTCCGGCAGGCAATATCTCCCGCCCGAGTCCCGCCCATGCACCTGGGCCCCTTTGCAGCAGCTCTCCCTTCACCAACACCTCCCCCCTCCCCACTGAGGCTTCCTGTTTTGAAGTCAACCAATAAATGGAAATTGAGTGAGTGCTGTCACTTTAACAGCTCAGGCTGTGTGTAGGTGCGTACACGTGTGCACGCCCCATGTGCATGTGTGTGATCCTGTGTTATGGGAGTAGGAGGAAGGTGCGTGAGGATATATGTATGGGTGAAGGGACAAATGTGTGTGTTTGTGTGTGTGAGCGTGTATTCTGTGTGAGTACATAGCCATGGGTTGTGTGTGATCATATATGTGTGTGTGTGTATGTGTGTGTGAGCATGAGTGCATTGCATGGCCTGGCGAAGGCGGCTGAGGCAGAGGGCTCACCCTCACAGGGGATGCCACTGCAAAGGGGGATGGCTGAGTGAAGTAACAGAGGGCCTGAGGGGCAGGGACAGTGAGCAGGAGTCAGTCCCTCCCACTAACTGGGGGTTTGCGCGCCCAGCAAACCTGGGTGCCTGAGCGACCAGAGGAAGACCCACTGTAAGATCAGTGTCTGCAAGCCTGCAGAGGATGATTGCAGAGGCCTTTCCTGTCAACTGGAAAACTCATCTCTCAGCTTGTAGAAAGATCTTTTTATTAATTTATTTTTTTAACGTTTATTTATTTTTTGAGAGAGAGACAGAGACAGAGTGTGAACGGGGGAGGAACAGAGAAAGAGGGCAACCCAGAATCCGAAGCAGGCTCCAGGCTCTGAGCTGTCAGCATAGAGCCCAATGGGGGGCTTGAATTCACAGACCACAAGATCATGACCTGAGCTGAAGCTGGATGCTTAACTGATGAGCCACCCAGGTACCCCAAGATGTTTTTTTTTTCCCCAAGTTGTAAAGCAGAAATAATTTCTTACCAGTCGAAAACTGGCTTTCTAAAGAACTAGAGCATAGTAGAGCGGTTTCAGCCCCCTTACTTAGAGGACAGGCAATGGGTCTAGACCCTTTCTCTACCCCAAGTACCTACTGTAGTTCCTGGCAGCCAACAGGAAGTATTTATGGGATGCTTACTGTGTACCCCATAAGGGCTATTGAGAGTCAACACAGATCATTCTAACATCTCTGCCCTCAGGGAGCTTATAGTCCCTGGGGGGAGACCATTGCAATCCCACAAATATGTATGTAAATATGGCAGTGCTCTTGGCATAGGATGAAAGAATAAATTGCGTTTCTTTCCTTAGCTTTTTAGTTGCGGCTCTGGCTTTTTCTGGCTATTGGCAGAGGGCAGGGCATAATCAATATACCTTTTCATACTGAATGTTGTCACTCGGATAATATTATTGACCCACAGTCTTTTGGAAAAAAAAAAAGTTCCCTCCCGTGAGACCATGAACATGGGTAAGGTGTCTTTTGCCCCCCACGCCCCCTTCTTTTAGCCCATTGTTGGCCACCTTGGACCTACAAGTCCTTTCCCTCTTTTCCACACTGCTCTTCCTTCTCCCTTCTTGTCTGGATGGCAGATTCCACTCATTCATCAAGGCCCAGTTCAAGTCCTGCCCACTCTGGGGGCAAAGTTAATCTGTAAACAACTGTGTACATGCATCACTGAGCATTGTGATTGTCTTCCGTCCCACCTGAGCTCCTTGCGGCCAGGAATTATGTCTTGTCTATCACTGAATTTCCCAGAGCCTGGCACACAGCCCAGACCTTCTCAGATGCTGAGCACATGTGGGATAGATGAATGGATGAATGAATGTTCCCTCTCTCACCTTTATGTAATGAAGGGCACTAACCAGAGGCCTTTTAGAATAAGAAGTGTAGACCAAAGCCCAAGGACCATGCAGGAGATGGAGTCTGAACAGTGGTTGATGCTGGTTCTGAGCTACTTTCACACTTTTTAAGGGTGTTTAAAGATCATCCTTATTGGGGCACCTGGATGGCTCAGTCTGTTAAGTATCTGACTTTGGCTCAGGTCATGATCTCATGTTCGTTGTTCAAGCCCCGCGTCGGGCTCTGTGTTCACAGCTCAGAGCCTGGAGCCTGCTTTGGATTCTGTGTCTCCCTTCTCTCTCTCTGCCCCTCCCCTGCTTGCTCTCTGTCTCTGTCTCTCTCTCTCGCTCAAAAATAAATAAAAATTTTACAAAATGTTATTTTTAAAAAAGATCATCCTTATTTATTTATATTTTTAAATTTATTTATTTGAAAGAGAAAAGATGAGGAAGAGAGAAAATCCCATGAACCATGAGATCATGACCTGAGCCAATATCAAGAGTTGGACATTTAACTGACTGAGCCACCCAGGTGCCCTAAGATTATCCTTTTTTAAAACTGAAATATGGTTGACATTGAGAGTTATCTTAGTTTCAGGTGTGCAACATAGTAATTGGACAATTCTGGACATTATGCTCACCACAACAATCTAGCGGTTACCATCTATCACCGTACAATGTTATCACAACATTATTGACTACCTTGCCTATGCTATACTTTTCATCCCCGTGAGTGGGCTTCCTTCACATATTTATGAATGATCTGGATATTGAAGTTCAGAGTGAAACTTGCATATCTGTAGATGACTCAGAGCCCCATGGTAGCGAAGTACCCTGCCAGCGAGGTAGACCATTGAAGGAACTCCTAAGATAGGAGTTGACATGCAAATGGTATAGGGCTTCAATGTGAACAGATTTAAGGCATCGCATTTAGGCAGAGATTATCTGAGATATAAGACGGTGCCTCTCCATGGTTAGCATTGGCAAGAAAGAACAAGGACCTGGGAGTCACTCCATGCAATGAATTTTAAGTTCATTAGACAGAAAAGAGGATATTTCGGGAAACTGCAGGGTTCCAGCGGCAAAAGCAGATCCGCCTCATAGAAAGGTAACAGGTGTGGGGGTAACAGCAGGAAAGGTAGCTAGGCTGATGGGAGCCAGCACAGGGGACTGGGGGTCAGCAACATCATGGCATGATCCAGGTTAGTATTTTAGGAAGATTGTTCTGGCCTCAGTGGGGGTGTGGGCCAGCGATTGGGGAATGGAAGGGATGGGGTGCAAAAAAAAAAAAAAAAAAGGCCAAGAGAACCTCTAAAATCATCCAAGTGAGAGCTTATGCACTGAGAATAGAATGAATGGATGGATGGACCAGAGTGACTTCAGGGGTGGAATTGGCCTGGGGCATCAGCCAGTAAGCTTTGGGAATGTTATTCTAGACATGCAGGACACCCTAGGGGACAGTGCTGAGCCAAGCACCTAGAAGCGGCCTTAGCTGGGAGGGAAGAAGGGCACTAGCAGCATGGGTCCTGGCCTGAGCCTGGCTCTGTGACCTGGCTGGCCTGAGCCCTCCCACCAGGAGCCCTGGGAGAACAAAATGAGATGACCCATGGCTAAGTTCTGTGTAAACAGTAGGGTCCGCTGCTGGGTGATTTGGGCTCCTGCACGGTGAGGGATAGAAACCAATGCTGGAGAAGTTCCAGAGAAGGGCATTGGAGTGACTAAGAGGTTAGACAGGTTTCTTTATAGAGACGTGATGAAAATATTGGAGCTCCCCAGGTTGGAAGAACACAGGGAGTCTGCCAGGGTTAGGCTTCACAGCACAGGAACAGACAGAGACTCAGACCAACTGCCTGGGTGCAAATCCTGACTCTGCTCCCAGGGCGCCTGGGTGGCTCAGTCAGTTAAGCATCCAACTTTGGCTCAGGTCACCATCTCACAGTTTGTGGGTTTGAGCCCCACGTTGGGCTCTGTGTTGACAGCTTGGAGCCTGGAGCCTGCTTTGGATTCTGTGTCTCTGTCACTCTGTATCTCTGTCTCTCAAAAATAAATAAACATTAAAAAAAAAATTTTTTTTAAGCCTCCTATTAAGGCCCCTGGCTGGCTCAGTCAGTAGAGCATGTGACTCTTGATCCCCAGTCATGAGTTGGGCATAGAGGTTTACTTAAAAACAACAACAATAGGAGCACCTGGGTGGCTCAGTCAGTTAAGTGTCCGACTTTGGCTCAGGACACCATCTCATGGTTCATGAGTTCGAGTCCCGTGTCAGGCTTTGTGCATACAGAGTCTGGATCCTGCTTCAGATTCTGTGTGTGTGTGTGTGTGTGTGTGTGTGTGTGTGTGTGTGTCTGTCTGTCTGTCTGTCTTTCTCTGCCCCTCCCCCACTTGTGTTTTCTCTGTCTCAAAAATAGATTAACTTTAAAAAATAAAATAAAATCCTCCTATGGCCAGGCTACTTAGCATCCCTGAGCCTCCATTTCTTTATTTGTCTAAGAGATGATTGCCCCGAGCTGACTGTTGTAAGGATTGACTGACACAGGAAGGTAGAGAGCTTCATGCAAGGAGTGACTCATGAGAAGCACTTTCTGTCAGCTTTCATGTTAACTGGGAAGAGGGAGTCTCCTCAGTGAGTCCCCAGATCGTGGAGATGAGGGAAAGAAGGCATCTCTGTGCTTGAAGAAATGCACGTGGCATATAAGAAAAGGTAGAGCACTCACACACAGTGGTTGGCAACTGATGAAATCCTCATTCCAGAAAGCAGTGGGTAGCTCTGAACCCCCATCCTGCAGGTCAGAGGATGGCCAGGGGTGAGGGGCTACCACCCCATTCCCAGCAGGCCCACGCCATGGGTCACTGGTCAGCAGGTCACTGGCGCACCCTATTTGCCACCTACCAAGTTCTTGGCTGTCACTGAGGGATGGAGCCACAGGGAAGAAAGAAAGGAGGGAGGGAGGGAGAGCCCTCAGCTTTCTTTGCTGCCAGACAGCCTGGGACAGCTGCGTGTCCTCCTGGTCCCCGAGTGGTCCCCACACAGCGCACACCCCAGCGACACGCGGCTGTATGTTTCTCCTCTCTGTGGGAGGAATAGTCTTTGCTGACACATCAACAGTCCCGAGGTCGGATCCCTTGTGGCTTTCGCTGTCACCAGAAACCCTCCCCTGAGCTACAGCCCAATCATGCCCTGAATATCTTTAGTCAGTCTAATTTGTAGGGCTGGCAGCCTGGAATGTAGTTAACTGCAAATGATACTAATCTCTGAACTGAATTTCAGAGTGAGGCTGCTGCTAAGGCTGCCATAATTACACGGAGCAGATACTCATTACACATTTACTCAATGCTAAGCGCTGCACATATTGGCCACACTCGCCCAAAGCCTGGAAAAGAACCACAATTGTTTGCATGTGCATTTGTGCTTTTACATCTTATGTCTGCAGTGTTAACAGCGAGAGTTTACGGAGGGCCCCCGTGCGACGGACACCATCTATGAAAGCCTCCACACAACACTCGAAATATTACTACCATCCTCTGGTGCCAGGCAGGAAAACTAGAGGTTAGGTCTATGCAGTAAATGTTAACGAGTGAGTGGTAGGCCAGGATTCAAATCCAGGTCTGTCTCTGGAGGCCATGGGTCTGACCACTATGCTGCCCACCCTGTCTCTACACTGTAACAAGAGCTTTGTGATGTCATTATTATCCTTCTACTTTTATGGATGAGATAGCAATGGCCACAGAGGTTCCCTCCGAATCTCGGTTAGTAAATAGCAGAGCGAGGGCTCAAAGCCAGAGCCTCCGAGGACCCAGTGCTCAGTGTCTTTGTTAGCATGACTCTCGTCCCTCGGTCAGAATGCTGGTCTGCTAATGAAACAGGCTTGCCAGGATGGATGCTCATTACGGAGACAGGGCTCATCTGCAGGGCCCCCTTCCTGGCCTATTGCTTGGGGCTGGTTGGGAGGGGCAAGGTGTTTTCTCCACTCGCAGGCACAACGTACCCTCAGTTACAGCCAAGTGACATTGTTTTTAGGTTTTACCTAAGCCCCCATTCTCCACCAGACTGACAGATGTCTGTTCCTCTTGTCAGCCTCTTGGGAAGGTTGGACTAACAGACAATGGTGTAAACCTGCTTTGAGGCCCTGGGAGGAAAGATAGCACAGAAACTCATGTTATATAGTAGCACTGAGAAAAGCACATTAAGCACTATGTCACGATTGAGGTAGAGTTGACTTTATCTCATGAGTCAACTCTATGAGGGACAGTATTTCTGTGCCTGGCAGGAGGGGTGAGGACCTGCAGGTAGGAGGAGGAGTTGTATTTTGTGCTCAGGTTATGGGCCACTGCCATTCACATTTTTGCCTCCTGCTTTGGGAGGAAACATATAATCTAGTGCAGCATTTAGCCACAGGCAGGGAGCCTTAAAGTTACTCGCAACAGCATTTATTTCTTAGTAACCCTGTGAATTATATACTACATTCTATAGAGGAGGCAACAGGATCCCCAAAATGTAAAATCCCGAATTCTCTTGCACTGAGGAGCATCTTCGAGGCAGCTGCCTAGATGCTTCTCAAATACCCTCCTGACTAAGAAGCTCCTTCTCTGTCCCTCTGTCCTTCAGTCCATCTATCCACATGGAAGGTTGTTTCAGTCTGAAGCCAGTTGTGGCCCATCGGGGAGATGCTGGCAGCCTGGCTGTCATCAGGCTTCAGAGCCACCAACAAAGTCCACCTCCTGGTTCGAGCCTGCCCTATAATTAGGTGTTCTATTTGGGCCCTCTGTTTATACTCAGCCGGAATTGTTGTGCTGGCGTGGGCCTCACACAGGCCACGGCTGCTGGGTGTAATCCTGGCTTCCCCTCTTCCCCCTCCTGGGGGAGATGGTATTTATGATGAAGGTGCTGAAGTCTGGGGCCACACACCCAGGCCTTCTACAGGGGCTTGGGAGCCTGGGATCGTCATCTGGGATGATCTTACCTCAAGACAAAGCTCTGCTTTTCCCTGGAATACCGTCTTAAGTCCCTGAGCTCCACGTGACAGCCACCATTGCTATACCTCCTCCTAGACCAACGGGGGTAGTCTCCAGACAGATAATGGGAGTCCTAGAGCTTTGATCCAGGGTACGACCAATTACTACAACCAAAAAAAGTCTCGTCTCTACAGTAAAGCCTCAACTAACCTAAAATTTTATGTTCTTTTGACGGACCGAAATTGTAACAACCCCTAAAGTATAACAAATGGGGAAAAGAATTAATTATTATTGTAAAGAAGAGGTATTTGAAATGTGTGTACTAAACCATGGAATCCACTAAAGGAAAGAAACATAGTCCACCATACAAAGCTAGTTGGATGGAAGTAATGAAGGGGGTCATTTGGAGAAGGCAAATACTCTTAAAGGCTGAGGCAATGAGACTCAAAGGCAACTTGAGGTCAAGGTTAATAATACAAACATCCAACTCTTTACAGTTTTCCTGGTGCTTTCTGTTATATTATCCCATTTGGTTCATACAAACAGATCCTGGGAGACAGTATTATTACTCCCATTTTATAGCTGAAGAGACTGAGACTCAAAGGGGCCAACTCTCCCCCACTTGCCTTTCTGGAAGTGAAGTCCAGAATGCAATCTGGACTAGAGCCTGGGTTTATCTTTCCCAATCCTCTGCCCCTTCTATTACATTTGACTACATCTTCTCTTAGTGGTGGTGGTGCTCATATCCCTCCTTGGGAAGCATGAATGGTTGCTCAGAAACTTCTTAGAGAACAAACAATGGGAGCAGTCAGTTTCTTAGAAATCTGCTGTGAATTTTGAATTACTAGCCAAATGGTGCAGACACTATACCTTATTCTCTGCCCCATCCAACCTGCTGATCCACGAATTCAATATATGCATCCAGCAGATTGAGTGCCAGTTATGTGCCTGGCACTTCCTAGGTACTCGAGATCCAGAAGTGACCAAGGCCAAGTCCCTGCCAGAATGGAGTTTACATTCTGGAGTCACGCGTTCTAGGACGGTGAGAATGCTCACGTCTGCGCTTGCCAACATGGCTGCTATGGGAATGTGAAATGTGGCTGGTGTGACCAGGAAGTGAATTTTGAGTTGTATTTAACACGTGGCTAGTGGTGAGCATGTTGGCCAGCACCGTTGTCACAGGATGCTTTTACAGGCAGTGGTGAGGGAGATTCCAACTGGTGAGCTCAACTGCCGAGAAAAGCAAAGCAAAAGGGGAAGAAGGCTTTTTCGTGGAACAATGGAGCCTGCCCTTCTGGTGTGTCGCTGTCACCCCAGAAATGGAGCCGACCCCCTCTTAGCTTCCTCTCTTCTTAAGGAAACTGTCTTGCTGATAAACTAAAAATAGCACCTCATTTTCCTGAAGAATCATTCTCTTTGGGTCTTAACCACTGAACCCAGAACAGTAATTAGAGGAACCTGACCAGCACGGCTGATGGGCAAGCGGATGAAGGGGTCAGACAGAGCCTGAAGGGCTTGGAGAGAGTAAATGGGGTCTTCAGGGCGGGATGAAGCAGAGTCGGGGTTGGGATGCCCCCTCAAGAGTGTACTTGAAAGTGGCTGCTTTGTGGCAGCTTTATAGTTGGCTATTGTAGGAGTGACCTGGGCTTTGGTTTCCGGTGTCAGTTCCCACCAAGGACTCTCTCAGGACCTGCACCCTCTCTCGTGATCAGCCTGCACCTGGCACCTCTGCTTTATCCCTTTATCCTTTATGCCTTGTAAGGTGGGTGTTTTTTTTTTTAATCTTTATTTATTTTTGAGAGTGAGAGGTGGGGCAGACACAGATCCCAAGCAGGCTCCAGGCTGCAGGCTCCAGGCTCCAAGCTCAGAGCCCGATGTAGGGCTTGAACTCCCGAACCATGAGATCATGACTTGAGCCAAAGTCTGCCGCTTAACCAGCTGAGCCACCCAGGCGCCCCTGCCTGGTGAGGTTAAGCACACAGCCCAGCCATCCCAGCATCTTTGCCCGGTGGCTAGAGGAGTATCCACAGCACATACTGGCTGTTAGAACTGGAAGGGCCCCTGCCATCCATCTAATAAGTTTCTTTGCATTTTTCCATGGTCGCTGGAGAGTCAGGGGACTTGCTCAGGGGCACACGGTGACAGAGCAAGAACTCTGATGCTGAGCTCTGTCCTTCCCCCCAGAATCTGTACAACAGACCATCCAGAGGTGGGGGAACATCTAGGTCATGGTGGAGGGAGGGGTACATGGCAAGGATTTGTCCTTGTTCCAAGTCCTGGGTTCTATGTTAAGCTCTGCACCAACTCACCATGACCGCAAAGAAGCCATTTTTCTTCTCTACACCTCAGTTCCCTGCTCTATAAAACTGGTGAAGTTCAGACAGCATGATTTGTCCCCCTTCCCAGTCCAATAGGAACCATCGCCAGTGAAGCCACAAAGCTCTTCAGCATATTTCATGAAGTTCATACCCACTATCACCCCCAACTGCAGATCGCTATTGTGGAAAAACAAAATTCCACTGAGTAAATTAAAAGATCTAATCATGGGGCACCTGGGTGACTTTGTCTCAGGTCATGATCTCACGGTTTGTGGGTTCAAGCCCCACGTTGGACTCCGTGCTGACAGCGCTGCTTCAGAGTCTGTGTCTCTGGAGTTGCTTCAGATTCTGTCTCCCTCTCTCTGCTCCTCCCCTGCTTGTGTGCTGTCTCTCTCACTCTCAAAAATAAACATTTAAAAAATAATTTAAAAAACTAAATGAGAAACTCAGATAACTTTAGGTAGCAGTTGACCCTTCAATGGAAAGAGTCGGAACATTTTATACCTTTCTTTTTTTAAAGACAAATAAAGATCAGGCTATGGGTCGAGGGAAGCAACTAGGGTTATAGAGTGGGGCAGCCCCTGGTGATGGTCTGGTACCTCGGGAGCTTTGCCAACTGTGTTCAGAAGAGCCTACAAGGACAACAAGAATCATTGTGCCGAGAAGGGCATGCCCTCCACAGCTGAATAATACCAAAGTGGTTCTCAGCCCGGAGCTCCTTATCTCTCCCTCCCACCCAGAGCAGAGGTTATCAGGCGGGAGGCGAGCCACTCGGGGTCCTCTTCTGAGCTGGGGACAGTCATTTCAGCCTTTGTCAACTGAGGCTCGAGGTACTATGATTCTAAGACTGGATTTATATGTAGAAAAAAGAAAACAGACCAAAAGGCACTGTTGTAAATCTGTGGTTAAAGACAACCCCGGTCTAAACGTAGGCAGCTTAGTGATAATCTGCTTTTGGGTTCTTGACTCACTGGTTGAATTTGATTGTCGGTTTCCTGGGTTTGGAGATAATCACAGGAATTGTCTGCAACCAAACATTGCGGTGCCCCTCTCTCGCTGTCACCACCGAGGGTGCTGGACACAGGAAACGGGCGTTCCTGCGTGACTCGTGAGCTGGTTAGGGAAGAGCGTCGGTTAATGAGGATGAAGGAATCGGGCCCGGCATTCGGGCCAAAGCAATACCATGTGTTGGCATAAGAGGACTCAAGGCTGACTGCATTCGAGGCTGCCATTTGAAGGTGGCAGGAAGAATGAACTGTGTGAAACATTCGTCTGCACTTTCGGCCTTGAAACCTATGCAGTTATGCACAGATGAGTCAGGTCTCCTTGGTGCTCCAGACACGCCAGGCGATGTCTCAGTAACTGGAACCAGTGACTAGATTAGATTCTGGCATGTTCAGAAGCTGAAACCCTAATGACTGTCCTTGGCTTTAAAAAATACCTCAAACACCTGCCCTGAAGCTAGAGAAGGTGTTGTCATGGGAGCAAAGGAGCCTAGGCCAGTTCCGGACACATTGTCTTTTCTGGCGCCTCCTCCTTTCCCTGCCTCATGCCCCCCGCACACCTGTCATTTCCAGTGTCTAGTCCCTAGAGCCCAGGGAAGGGGGCACGGTTGGCTCTTTGCACGCTCCCCCTGCCCTCACATCAAGGGTTGTTCTAAGCCATTCTCAAAGGTTGTAGCGCCCCAGTGTGGAGGGCTGAGGTAGGATCTGGGGCAACCAGGGGTGGAGGAAGTCAAAGAGGGGAGTGGGACCTGGGTCAGGAGGGGGAGGATCCAGGCAGCAGACCTGACTGTGGAGCCCAAGGCAAGCTGAGAGGTTTCTTATATGTGTATCATAACGGGATCATGGGAATGGCACCCAGCACCTTGGTTGTATTCTTTTGGACAGGAGCGGGTCTTGGGTCTCATTGGGAGAGAGACACACTATGGGAGGGGGTTATACAAAGGAGCAAATTGCAGAAGGCAGAGATTGCTAGAGCCTATCTGCCATGTGGGATATCCGTACCTTTAACATCTTCATGCAATTTATGCTTTTAAAAATAAAAAAATGTATGTAGGAGCACCTGGGTGACTCAGTCAGTTGAGTGTCTCAGTTCAGTTCAGGTCATGCTCTTGTGGTTTGTGAGTTCAAGCCCCATACTGGGCTCACTGTTATCAGTGTGGAACCCGCTTTGGATCCTCTGCCCCTCCCCTGTTCATATTCTTCTCTCGTTCTCTCAAAAATAAATACATTTGGGGGGCACCTGGATGGCTCAGTAGGTTGGGTATCTGACTTTGGCCCGGGTCATCATCTCGCAATTCATGAGTTCGACCCCCACGTCGGGCTCTGTGCTGACAGCTCGGGCTCAGAGCCTGCTTCAGATTCTGTGTCTCCCTCTCTCTCTGCTACTCCCCTGCTCATGCTCTGTCTCTCTCTCAAAAATAAATGAATGTTAAAAAAAATTTTTTAATAAATACATTTTTTAAAATGTATTTATAACCTACTCTGTGCCAAATACTATAACAGCCGTTGGGCTACGAAGAAAATAAGAAATGGTCTCTGCTTCAAGTAGCTCACAGTCGACTGTGGAAGACAGATGCTTAAGTAGAATGTGGAAGGTGCCATGATATAGTTATGTCCAGGGTGTTTTGGGCCAGACCAGTCAAAGACCGCTTCCTGGAGGAGATGACACCTATATAAGGTGTTAAGGGTTAGTAAGCAGTAGCCAGGTACCTGACAGTAGAATTGGCCTTGCAGGAAAAGGGACAAACAGGAGAAAGGTTTAAGTGTGAGACAAGAGTTGGGGAACAGAGTGCTTGAGGGTGAAGTAGAATCCGTGAAAGGCTTGGTGTGTGTGGTAAGTAGTTTATACGTGTTCTTGGAGATGAAGATCTTTAAGAATTGGACAGCAATGACTTCTACTGGATCCTGTATGGCGGCAGGTGTCTACAGTAGCCAATCCACTTTGCTCTGAGTCCCTGCACCCTTACCGGCTCCTCTCTCTGCGCCTTCACATGGCATATATAACTGTATTGATCCTTGCTTCATTTGGTGAACTCCGAGAGTGCCCACTTCTCTTGCTAGCTTGCATTTTGGTCTCCACAAATATCTTGAAATAAGGGGTCAGCAGAATGAGATTTGACCTGGGAGAGATTGGCACTCTCTCCTCCATGCCTGCGGTACATGTAAGACTCAGTGGTAAGCCTTTGTCTTACGTTCTCCTTCAAAGTGCACCCAAGAATCCTGTGATGATAATCCATCCTCCTGGTAGAATTCTTCAAATCCAGGTTTCACTGTTGTTTCCCTACACATACTCCGTTTGAAACTGACTTCATTCAATGGAGGGAGAGACAAGGAGTGGTTGGGGGTGTGCGGACAGGCATGTGAGTCTGAAAATAAGACCTGTTCTGACCTTACTTCATGGGAATTTGTTGGAAGCAAAGCTCAAATGAAGTCAGAAGATGGAGTTCTGGTTGGGCCTTGGTACTGATGTGCTGGGTAACTGTGAACCAGTTATTGATCGGAATCTTCCACAAAAAGGTTAGATTATATCACTGTGAAATAACTTAATGGTTATTGGACATCAGGGTTTGTTTTTTTAAAATTTGTTTTTATGTTTATTTTTGAGAGAAACAGAGCATGAGTGCAGGGGCAGAGAGAGATGGAGATACAGAATCCAAAGCAGACTTCAGGCTCTGAGCTGTCAGCACAGAGCCCAACGTGGGGCTTGAACTCACAAACTGTGAGATCATGACCTGAAATTGTAATCTTAACCGACTGAGCCATCCAGGCGCCTTAAATGTTTATTTATTTTTGAAGAAGAGACAGACAGAGTGTGAGCAGGGGAGGGTCAGAGAGGGAGACACAGAATTCGAAGCAGGCTCCAGGCTCTGAGCTCACGAACTATGAAATCATGACCTGAGCTGAAGTTGGACGCTTAACTGACTGAGCCACCCAGGCACCCCTGGACATCAGTTTTTAATATGCACATGTGCCAATTGGCAATTATAATTGTATGATCATTTATTTTGCAAACATCTGTCAATATCAAACCCCGTGGATGCAGCTAAGGTATTTGGGGGTGGGGGAGGAATTAACAAAATCAGAGTCCCTACTCTTGATAACTGTATTTTGGATTTTCTGTCCTGACTATTCTGAGCCCTGCCTCTGCCACTGACAACACTTATGGTTTCTTTCTTCCAGGAAATGTGAATGCCTCGCATATAGCTGTTCACTTAGTGTTAGCCTAAGCACATACAAGGAAGCAGTCTGTGAAAGAAATTAAATATTATGTTCTTATAAAAAATTAAATACGACCTGTTTTGATCCCAGAACTGTCACTACCTGAATGCCTTAAACAATGTCCTTAATCTTCCTACACCATAGTTTCATCATGTTTAAACTGGAGGCAGTAATACCCACCTCACCAAATGGGCTTCTGGATCAAGTAAGACACCTATAAATTGCACAGCACATTCTAGGCACTCCATTTATGTTCACTTCCTTCTCTTTCCAAATATCCATCCATCTGGGTTTTTAAAAAATATTTATGTATTTATTTTTGAGGGAGAGAGGGAGTGTACCAGTGGGGGAAGGGCAGAGAGAGAGAGCGAGAGAGAGAGCGAGAGAGAGAGAGAGAGAGAGAGACACGGGATCCCTAGCAGACTCCACACTCTGAGCTGTCAGCAGAGAGTTTGATGCAGGGCTCGAACCCACAAACTGCAAGATCACGACCTGAGCCACCCAGGTGCCCCTCCATCCATTTGTGAAGTGGTCCTATGATAAGCTCCCTTATGGGTAAGGGCCACGTTTTCCTATTTTTGTGTTCACAGGCCCGAATGCGGTATCTGGCAACAGATCTTGCCACCATACATGCTTGTTGAAAGAATGTTGAATTGAATGAACAAATGCATGAACCATCAGGTGTTGGATTTTATAGAAACGTTCCTATGAAAGACTGTCACCGTGCCTCACCTCACCACCATCCAGAAACAGCAGCTGCTGCTGGAGCTGACATCCATCCTCTCAGGAGGACAAGTGGCCCAGTGGCTGAGCACACACTTGAATACCATGCCTTCCTTTTTTAGCAGAGGGACCAGACCAAGTTCCACGGTCCCACTAAACCTCACTTTCCTCAGCGGCTCAGTTAGGGAGGCGATGGCCCCAACCTCACAGAGTTGAGTAAGGACCCAGTGAGCTCATTTATATTTACAATGTGTAGCGCGGTGCCTGGCGTCTAGTACACACTCAGTACCTGGTAGCTAATACACTGCTTATGTGGAGAGGCACAAAATGGTGACTGTGACAATGGCTCGCTCTGGTCTATGTGCTTGCCCCTGACCCACCAGTGTTGAAATAGAGCCTCTTATGTAGCTTTGAGTTGAAACCATTTCAGAAGCACTAAATACCATCCATGTTTAAGTATTTTTAGCTGATTCTACGGGGCTTAGGGAGAAAGGTAGTAGAAATGGGAGAAGAAAAAGATGCCCTCAGCAACCTGAAATGACTCCTCATTTTCATCTGCTTTACCCAGATTTGGGGGGATGGGTGTCGTGGTAAAGGAATGGGGCTGCACCCTCTCTGTGTTTGAAATCCCACTTGCCAATTGTTGGAGCACAGATCTGTCCTGTTGCTTCGCCCCCTGAGGCCCCGGGTGACCTCTAAGCTCCAGACTAGGAGAAGGGGGTCAGAGGCCCAGTCACAGCTCCACCCTATGCCCCTGTATGAGCTGAACACATCTTTTCACCTCTCTGTTGTCTCCTTTTCTTTTTCTGTGAATGAAAATCATGGGGCACCCAGTGGCTCAGTAGTTGGTTGAGCATCTGACTCTTGATTTCGGCTCAGGTCATGATCTCACAGTTCGTGGGATCGAGCCTCATGTCCGGCTCCATGCTGACAGTGTAGAGACTGCTTGGGATTCTCTCCCTCTCTCTCTGCTCCTTCCCTGCATGAAGCTCATGCGTGTGCATGCACTCTCTCTCTCTCAAAAAATAAGCTTAAAAAAAAAACAACAATGATCAGCCTGTTTCTCAGGGCTGTTAGGAGGATGCTTGAGTGATTGCATAAAAGTCTTAAAAGCTTATTGCCATGGCACTGGTACTACACACCATTTTTATCAGTAAGCCCCATCCTTTTCCTGGGCACACCCTGTGTTGGGCACATCTGGAAGCACTTCTGCACTGGGCAGCCAGCCAGAGAGGCATTGGGGGCCGCCCGTGGCTCTAGATTCACCTCCTGCCATCCACAGTGCCCCACAGAGATACACCCTCTTTTATATGGTGGACACCTTTGCCTTCAGCCAGCTGGACTTTCCTCTGCAGGGACTCAGAGACTTCACACAACAGACACTGCCTCTACAGGGGTGCCTCATTTCCCCGGTTTTCTAAAGAACCCATAACCTAAAAACAGAACCTTCTGGACTGAATACAGAGACTTGCCACCTGAAATGTGAAACCGAGCCAAGCACAGCTAGATAGGGCACTAACCTACACTCCATTCTCAGGTATGTCTTAGGAGAGGAAATGGGTAGGAACACATAACAGAAATGGTAAAGTCCTGGAGAGGGGGCTGGTCATAAAAATAGAAATCATGGCCGTGTTTACCATGCACCTGTTATTGGCAGGGGACTGTGCCGAGCATAGCTTACTATATATATATATATATATATATATATATATATATATATATATATATATATATATATATATATATATATATATATAAATATATACTTACTATATAACGTTCATGATACGTTCAGTCTGTCTCTGGGATCATTGGGTCCCTTGCTGGCTGTGTGTCCTCAGGCAGAACAGTGGCAACCTCTGATCCTGTTTCTTGGGGAATAACTATGGTTCATCATGTACAGTGAATTGAACTTTTGAAACTTTGATCTCGTTCTCTTAGGAAGTACTTCAGGCAGAGAGAGAAGAGTGGGTCTCCGCAGCCCCACAGGGAACACTAGTGACTTAGGATCTTAGAGGAAGAAGGGGAATGCCGGCCAGCCTCTCCCCAGTGCATGATGATCGTTGACCCCTGCCCCCCGGCCAGATCTGCCCCTCCTCTCCTTGGATAGCTTCGGTGGGTGAAAACTGCCCCCTCTACTGCTCAGAACCTCTCGGGGACTCCCAGCTTCTCTCCTGAGCCCACCTGAAGTCCCCTGCCGGCCTCCCCTGCCTCCTGGGTGGTGTCCCCCTCTCCGGTAGACTTCTTCCACAATAGTCACACATCACTGGCCCATTTCCCCATAGCACCCTTTCTTGTGTTATTGCCGTATCTGGAAAGCTTTCCTTTCGCCTCAGATCCCATACATTACTTCGAGACCATGCTAGATGGTTTTAGGACATTTTTAGCAGAGAATGACTCTAGATCTTTGGATGCCCAGTCTTGAAATATTCCCATTAGCACGGAACTTACACGTATTCTGGGAAAATTGGCAAAGTCGTTAGATACCATTCATAGGTGTATGTGCAGGTGTTATTTTTAAGTGCCTAGTATATGCCGGACGCTGTGCCGAGCTCTTTAGATACAGGATCTCATACTGCTAGGGATTGCCATTCTACCTTGCAAGGGGTAGGTACTGTTATCCCCACTTAAGAGACTGGGAAAATTAATATTCAGATAATTAACTTGTCCATAGTCCCACAGCTAGTAAGCCCCCAAGAATGTGTTCTTTTTATACTACAAGCACGCCACTTGGGTCTCTGTCAACAAACTCTTTGGTTTTGGGGGAAGGCACGGTATTGTCCAGATCCTAGGAGACTTATAACAGGCAGAAAACAATGTGTTTTATGATGTCACCACCCAGGATCTAATGGCTGTTTTCCCAATCACAAGCTGCAGAGAGGCCAGGGTTGGCAAGAACAAACCAAGGCCTCTCCATCTGAGCTGCTGGGCCCTGCCACATAAACACATCGGGGAACCTAAGTGGCATTTTCCCTGCTAACCACCCCCTGAGGAGAGCTGCTTAATGGGCTCTTGATGGGTTGGAAAAGAGAGTCTTGTTGATAGAAGAGAAAGAGGGGTGTCACTGCAGGTTGGATTTCTTCAACTAGAAGGCCTCCTTAAAGCTCCCCAATAGCTCAGCAATTCCCCCTCCCCCGCCTTCTCTGATGAGCCTTCTAAAAGAGCCCACAGCATTTTCCTTCCTGTTGGCCAGCCCTTTGGTGGTAGCGTCCCCAGCCCCCTGGCAGGCTTGCTATCACATTGATTGTTAGAAGTACAGCTCTCAAACAGGCCCCAGCAGCTGAAAGCCTGGGCCATTAGCCCCAGCTAACTGAAAGGGTTCACCGCCAGGAGACTGATTCTGAAATTGGGTCTCTATGATCAATATATCTTCCTCCATTAGGTTCATTTCCTCCAAAGGAAATGGGTAGGGCCATTATGGTTTTGTTTATTGACAGGCCACTCCACTGGCCTTCTTCAACTTCACAGGGAGGAGGTGGAGCCTTTGGAGATGAGGTTGTTCATCAGAACTGCCCAGCCTCATGCAAGGCTCCCTGACCGGCCTTAGTACCACAAAATAGCTGGGATTCCTGGGGCAAAAGTGACAGAATATGTTATTTTGTTATGTAGGAAAGAGCGGTCAACCCTACCAGGTACAGAAAAGGTGGCCTGAGTCTGGGCACAGTTGGAAAGAGTCTGGACACATGGAAAGAACTCTCCGAGCACAGGGGCCAGTACTTTCTATAATCAAGAGACATTGTGGAATACCCTTAAGACTTATGAGAACAGGAAAGATTCCTTAAAAAGTGCAACCTTGGAGGAAGTACAGCCTTGTCTAGTCATGAGGAAGAATGGACCAGCCAGTCTTGAGATCCTTTGCAACCACAGAATCATGGTTTATTATTTATGGTTGCTTCTAAGGACCTTGTAACACTTTATAGAAGTCACACCTTTCTTTCCCAAACTCCCTGAGTGGGTGTTCATCACTTTCTCTTTGAAGATGAAAAACTAAAGCGTCAAGTTGGGATGTAACTAACATTGGGGAAAGAGCACCTGAAAACCTGTGCCCATGTCTCAACTCCTGCAAGGACCCACTGGGGCCATAGCATTTGGTCAGTCCTTGATTTTACTTCCGCCAAGAGGGTTGAGCTAAAATAACCACCTCTGCCCCCTCCTTGGCCTGTGTGGGTCTTAGCAGCTACTCAGATGTTCCCCCAACTTTCATTTGGCTTCTGACCATCAGTTGTCGTTGGGACCAAATCTGTATGGATCTTATTGGCCACTGGTAGCTGAGAGGGTACTTAAGTCAGAAAATGAAGTATCGATTAATGGGCAGTGATGGATGACAAGAGCTGTATGTGAGTTCAGGGTATCAAGTTGGTTGCTCTGTAAGCATCTCCCATCCTTGGCCCCTAGAGTGTCCGGACTCATGTCTGCTCCATATTCTGTGTCCATCCCATCCTCACACCTGTCTGGTCTGCATGTGGACGATACCCCTTCGCTGGATCAACCAAACCCAACAGAAGAGAAAACAGAAGCAGGCTGATTATAGTTTGAGGCAGAAGCAAACCTTCACCAGAGGAGAAGGCCAGAATCTGAGAGGAGTGGGTATTAAGCAAAAGCCCAAGAAACAAATCATTTCAGATGCATAGAGAAAAGATATTAAGGTAGGGGGATCTTCTCCTTTATAGATTAGCAGGGGTTTGGGGAAGGGATATTTTTTTTTTAGTCATAAAAGCTTTCTTCATGTCTAGACTTGCTCCTTCAAAAAATAGGTTTGGTTTGACTCACTTTTATGTGGAGGAAAAGAGGGAAGACTCTGCTGATTGAGCTGAGGTAAATGCACAAGAAGACAGATGCTAATATTCTCAGCATCCCCACCTCCCTCTTCTACCAAGAAACCCCCTTCCAACCCGGAAGGCAGGAGCAGATGCCCACGGCCATTCCCAACCAGCAGGGTAGGGGCCACTCCACCCTGGGCTTCCAGAGAAGAGGAATTTTGGAGGCAGTTTGCAGAAATGCTTCCCAGGGCCCTACGCTCAGGGCGTCAGCTATTCAGTATACTTCTGTCACTGATTCAGAGCTCAGCCACAGCCTGTGGAAGCAGCCCCTGGATTGGGAAACCACAGAGATGACCGAACAGCTGGCCTATCAAGCGAGAGCTGCCCAGTTCCAGGGAGGCTCCTTAACAACACTGCTTTCACCATTTTTCATGCAGGTTTAAAGCCTGTGAAGCACCCAGTACCTGGAAGGCCTCCAGTCATTATTGACTACTTTTCTCCTGCTGGGCCAACCTATAGATACAGAGTCACCTGCTTGGCTCTATTCTCAGGATAGCCGTCAGCCTCAGGCAAGTCATTAAGCCACCTCAAATTCTCTGCTGAAGGTCTGCATTGTGCAAGACATTCTCCACACAGCACAATAAAAGCCTCTGATATTTCTACCTAAAACCACACTACAAAACAGTGTCTATTTTTCAATATACCCTAAAAGAATCCCTCAATATTGTTTAGGGGGACCAGTGGTCCCTTGATAGGACTGGACTCTCTGACCAGGAAAAATAGAAGCTAGGTTCTCCCTAAGTTTGCTCGCTCCCCAGTCTAGTGCAGATCATTAAACTAATTCTGAGGAAAGAGAATAAAGTATTTGGTTAATTAGGTCATCGTTTAATTGAATTTAAAGTATTAGATGTGGAAAATTTAAGAACCGGTATCCTGGAGGTTGAAAACATTTTTTTTTTTTAACCCTACAGCTAGCATTAAATATTTCTAATGTTTGAGATTATCTTAGCTAATGAAGGAACGATAGAATTTTCATTGCATGGGGAGTTTCATCCACTTGGAGGATTATAGACGTGACCTCCTGTCTTCTCTTTTCCTACATAATGAAGTTTTCGGTCACAGGGAACCAATGTAAGAGCATATACAATCTGTAGGCCACAAGATGTGCTGACCAGCAATGCAAAGCCAAGGACAGAACAACTTCACGTAATTGGAAAGCTCCGCTTCATTGAATCAAGCTCTTACTACTTTGAGGGAATATACTTCCTTTTCTAGTAGTATATATGTTGCTTATTGTTTTATTGTGAGCTGTCCTCTGCCTACCTTTCCAGCTTCTTGAACCTTCTTTCAGATCTACCATTTTGCTCTAGTGTCCCCAAGCTAATTTCCCTGAATTCTTTGCCTTCATACCTTAGCTCCTATCATTCTCTCCATGTCAAATGCCCTTCTCTTTTTCTGTAACCAGCTCTTGTGGTACCTCTAAGATCCTTGCCAGTGTCATTCTTTTAGGACATATTCCCAAACTTTTCTGACAACACTCCTGTACCATCTCAGTAATAAATACCTTATAGTTCTTTTTATTTAGCTGTTGGATCCAAACAACATAATGAGTATTTATCCCCTAGCAACTTAAGAGCCATATGAAAAATACACAGAACTGAAAGAAAGGGTTTAAAAATTTTTTTTAGTATTTACTTTTGAGTGGGGGTGGGGGTGCAAAGAGAGCAGGAGACACAGAATCCGAAGTAGGCTGTCAGCTTCAACACTGTCTGTCAGCACAGAGCCTGACTTGGGGCTTGAAGTCATGGACTGTGAGATCATGACCTAAGCTGAAGTGGGATGTCTAACTAACTGAGCCACCCAGGTGCCCTGAAGAAAAGTATTTTTAATTCACTCTGAAATGACCACAACTCCTTATTAATGGTGTGTGTGTGTATGTGTGTGTGTATTGGGCATGACACACCTGTTCAAACTTAGAATCAGGTTGGACGCTGCCACTCGTTTCCTGCTCCACATTGGTTTTCCCTGGGTACTTCCTATTACAGCAGTTACCAAAGTTCCAGCTTCACAAAGAAATGACATCAAGAGGAATGCAACACAATTGAATCGTGAAACTCCCTTTCTCATGTTAGTGGCTTATGGGATGTCCAACAGATGATGAGGCTGGCTGTGTTTCCCTCAAAAATATAGAAGATCCCGTGGCACCTCTTACAGTTTGCTGTGGGGTCCCCACCTCAGGTAGCTTGGCATACAGTTTAAGCACCCCAGTCCCAGAAACCCCCATTCCTCTGCTCTGTAAGCCCAATGATAATACAGTGCCTGACATGTGGCTGGTGTTTGGCTGAGGGTGGCTGCAGAGGAGACCGGCGGGGGGGACCAGAACAGTCCAGTCCAGTCCAAAACCTGTGCTTCCGAGAAGGAGCAGGAGTCATCCTGGGACACGGGGCTGGCCTGAATCCACACAGTCAGGCCTCAACCCAACCGCAGGACCCAGAGGCGAGGGTCTTCCTAAAAGGACCCTGACAAAGCTTTATTGAGCGGAGCTTTCTGATCTCAACCATTGGTTTTGTTTTCGGTTTTCATTTGGTTTCCTGGTAAGAGTTGCTGGGGAAGGAAGCGAAGGAGGGAGGAAAGAAAGGAAGGGAGGAGACAGGGAGGAAAGAATGCCCTTTGTCTTAGGCAAACCGGAAAAGGATATTTCCTTTTCAACCTCTTTTAAGACTTGAGGGCCTCTCTGTGACCCCGGTCGAGCGGTGGCCCTGGGGCCAGACGGAGCTGGAACCTAAAATCCAGGAGAGCTGAGGGCAGACGGTGAGAGGGATCCCAGGCAGAGTGAAGCAAGGCCATCGGTGGGGTCTACTGGTTCCTCCCATCTGAGCCAATGCCCTCACAGATGCTTGCCTGAGTTTCCAGCGAGCCATCGTTTTGATTTGATTGGTGGTCTTCTTCCCCACCATGAGTAGGACAGCAGAGTTTGCATTGTTTTGTTGTTGTTGTTGTTTGGGTTCTTTTTGGTTTTTGTTTTGTTTCTTCCCACCTTCTGCTAAGAATGAACCCTAGACATAACGGGGAAGGTTAGAACACGGATCAGAGGTGAAATTTGTGCTCTCTGGTAACAGAACTGCAACATTTCCCGTGTCCCACCAAGTCCAATCACAAAGGTCTCATCTGAATAATCGGCTGCTATAATCCAACGGCTGGAGCACTCGCCTTTTAAAGTTTAAACCCTGCCTTGATCTGCCCAGGGTTCTCCGACAGTCTGCCAACTTCTGAGTCACCCCGAGGGTAGCAGCTGTTCAGGCTTAGCCTGGTGTTTGGGGTCCTTACCACACACCCCACTGTTCTTGGCATTGGCCCCACTGATGGGCCGTGGAGGTGGGAGCTCTATGGCAACAGTCTTTCTGCGGCAGGGGGATGGGGAGGAGATGTGCCGTACCACTCTCCGTGTTCAGTCTGTTCTGTGGGCAGAGTGCTGGGAACAGACTCAACCCAAACCATTGTCAGCCTGGCGGTGCAGGAAGGAGCAGCAGAACCCTGCCTATGGCTCGTGACCCTGGGGAAGTGGGGATTTTACTCCTGTTGCCCAGAGAATCCCATGTCTCTGCTTTAGATCAGTAATGGCTTTCTGGAAACTTTCTCCCCACCGCTACCAAAAAAATAAACAAACAAAAAAAAAAAAAAAACAAGGTATCTCACTTTCACATCTTGCTTCCAGAAAGTCCTTTTTTTTTAATGTTTATTTTTGAGACACAGTGTGAGCAGGGGAGGGGCAGAGAGAGAGAGGGAGACACAGAGTTGGAAGCAGGCTCCAGGCTCTGAGCTGTCAGCACAGAGCCTGATGTAGGGCTCGAACTTACAAACGGTGAGATTCATGACCTTAGCCGAAGTTGGACACTTAACCGACTGAGCCACACAGGCACCCCTCCAGAAACTTCTTTCAGGTATCCAGCGTGAGCCCTTTGTGCTCTAGCCAAAGCTGATTTTTCTTTGGCTCTCACTAGAGAAGGTACATCAGATACGAGAACCATCCGTAAAATTGAAGATTTCTCAGACTTCCTCAGAAAGAAGAATTTGGGTTTTCTTAACCTTTCATCAGAGCCCTGTCACCCAAACCTTTCATTATCTTTCTCGATTATATTTTCGAGCCCTCCCCAAAAAACTGTTTTTTAAGTTATGGGGACCATAACTTAATAAGATCTTTCATTTCCAGAGGATACTCCTGGTGTCTAAGGAAAAATGAATTAAATTGCAGTCAGATATATTCCACTGGAGGAAGGGCCTGGGGAAAAAAAAAAAGAACTTGGATCCTTTATATAAATAGGACATTGTATCACAAATGAGTTTTTTCTTTTCCTGGTTCTTTGCAACAATGGGTCTTTTTTTGGCAAATTTAATTCCTCAGAGATTCTAACCTAAAAGACCATGATTTGCATTCTTTAGTGGGTACGTGGCTTATGCATCCAAAAAGAAAAAAAAAGGTATAAGATGTGTGCCTCTAATAAGTGGACACCATGGCAGCAATTAAGCACCTTAAGGTGTGGGGTGAGTGTGGGGAGAGGGAGTCCCTGTGTTTCCAGCCTTTTTTTTTAATGGTTTTTGTTTTTGTTGTTGTTGTTGTTGTTGTTTTATTTCTAGGAGAGAGAGAGAGAGAGAGAGCGTGAGCAGAGGAGGGTCAGAGAGAGAGGGAGTCACAGACTGAAACAGGCTCCAGGCTCTGAGCTGGCAGTCAGCACAGAGCCCGATGCGGGGCTCGAACCCACGAACCGCGAGATCATGACCTAAGTGAAAGTCGGACGCTTAACCGACTAAGCCACCCAGGCACCCCTCCAGCATTTTCTGCACCAGCTTCTGTTCTGAGGGGTTCAGATGGGTCTGTCTGGCTTGCTTCTGTAATGCTGTTATACTTAGCTGTGTAGATGTCTTAATCCTGATCATACGGTGTTCGTGCTCAGAATTTCATGCAGGAGAAGGTGTTTAATTGATCTTTGGGCTGTGGCCACTGCTAGGGCCAGGCTGCTTTGAGCACATTACGTTACATCATGACCTTGCAGTTTGTGGGTTCAAGCCCCGCATCGGGCTCTGTGTTGACAGCTAGTTCAGAGCCTGGAGCCTGCTTCAGATTCTGTGTCTCCCTCTCTCTCTGACCCTCCCCTGCTCATGCTGTCTCTCTCTCTGTCAGAAATAAATAAAAAACATTTAAAAAAAAAATACTCCCCTCACCTGAGATCCCCCTGGGTAAGAAAGAACCTGAATCTGTAGCATATAAGGGATGGGAATGGCCATTTATTGATCACCTCCATGGGGTCAGACAAGAGTTCAAGGGTCCTTATGTACACACCTATGGAACAGATATACGAAGCAGCCACCACCACAACCACCCCACCCACCCACCACTGCCCAGAGGAGTCTACACTATTCAGATCCCACTCAAAATGTCACTTCCTCTGTGAAGACTTCCCTGACCTCGCAGCCCAAGTTCAGTGTCCCTGTCCTATGTTCTTAGGGCTTTCCATGCCTTCCCTTCATTGCACTTACCACCAATGTAATTATCTGTCAAGGTTTTCATGCCAGCTCCGCCCAAAGCTCCATGAGGGTTGGGACCGTAGTTTTGTCTGTCACTGTATTCTTAGAGCCTAGCACAGTGCTGACAAAACAGTAGCACTTTAGGATGTATTTCTCAGCAAACAGAAGTATGAATGCAGAACGAATGGATGGATGGCAAAGCTGGATACAAACACAGAACTATCTGGCTCTTAGAGACCTGAGATTTGAGACATTCTCACTTGTGTGCTTGTGCACAGGGCCTCACTGCTGTCACCTTCCTGTGACACCGCCCCCTCCAGTAATAGAGCTTTGACTCCAGCAGGGGGAGTAATGGAGGCACAGCTCTGGCCACACTCAACCTGTTTGTCCCCAGAGGTGTCTAAAATAGTGGGAGATTGGGGCGCCTGGGTGGCTTAGTCGGTTAAGCGTCCGACTTTCGCTTAGGTCGTGATCTCGCGGTTCGTGGGTTCGTGCCCCACGTCGGGCTCTGTGCTGACTGCCAGCTCAGAGCCTGGAGCCTGTTTCAGTCTGTGACTCCTCTCTCTGACCCTCCCCTGTTCACACTGTCTCTCTCTCTCTCCTAGAAATAAATAAAAATATTTAAAAAATAAATAAATAAATAAAATAGTGGGAGATAAAAGATCTAGCCTGAGGCTGTGGGTGGTGGCCGGAGGTGCGCAGGAGGAGTCACTGAACTGGACCGAAGGGAATGTCCTTGTGGGTTTCAGCCCCAGCTTCTACCATGCTTTGCCAAGGGGCTGCAAATAAAAAAGCATTTGGGGGTGGGGGTGGGAGGGGGGATCTGGGTCAGTAAGAGTAGGTGAAAAGGAAGGAGGGGATGGACCAAGACATGCAACCTTTAAGGGAAGCAAAAAGAAAATTCTAATGTGGAAACTGCTGAAAATAGACTGCAGGGCTGTCGGGCCACATGCAAATCCAGTGCTAATTACATGGAAATTAATTACAAGCCCTAATTTCCATACGCCTTGCTTTGACCCTGGTGGGGGGAGGGGGTCCTGCTGCAGGTGTCTCGTCACCCCCACCCCCACACACCATTGAGGAGGTTCTGATGTCGCCTCCTTCACACTCTCACCACAGCAGTGAGAAAAGCTGATAGGAGGCTAAAAATACTAACAATAGAAATTTGATTTCTTCTTCCAGACAAAAAGCCTTGGCATCCACAGGAGGGAGAAGTGTTCAGGCAGCATGTGACTGGTTGGTATGAAATAAATAAATAGAGAAAATAGCATATAATTAACTCTAAGTGTATGTGGATGAGCAGAGATGTGCAGCCTCTCTCTAATGGACTGGGGGGGGGCGCGGGGGAGTCAAAAGACCGTGTGACAAGCCATGTGACACGTGACATGTTTATCAAGCCTATTGCCTCCTGGGTCTTGGCTGCAGGGCATGCTTGTCCTTAAAGCTGTTTAAAGAACTTCAAAGCATTTCCAAGATAGAGCCCCTAACACAATATCTGCGCCCCCTCCACTCACTGAAAGATACACCTTAAGTGTATGGGTGCTTCCTGAATCAATTTCAAAAGCAAGCAAACAAAACCAAAACACCTTACAGGACATCACTGCTCAGGGCAGACTCCTTCTGTCTAGAGGCACTCGGGTTTCATCCTAGGAATGGATTTTTCAAGCACAAAAACACAAACCTGTCCCCTCGTCGTGCCTGGGGCATGGAGCCTTTGGAGGGCGGATCTGTCTCTTTGGGTTTTCCTTCCCTTCTATTGTTCTCCAGTGGGGGCTCCTTGGCTCCTTTCTCTCTGGCAGGTTGTTCTCCCACGTCGGGGACCCCTTCCTGGATGACCCTCTGCCCCGGGAGTACGTCCTCTACCTCCGACCCACCGGCCCGTTAGCACAGAAGCTCTCCGACTTTTGGCAACAGTCGAAGCAGATCTGCGGGAAGAACAAGGCCCACAACATCTTCCCCCACATCACCCTCTGCCAGTTCTTCATGGTGAGCCACAGACCCCACCCTCCGCTCCCCAGCCCCTGCCCCCGGGAGCCTGGCTGCCGCATCCCAGCCAGCACCTTGTGACCTGGAGTCAGAGTCAGGAGTCCCCCAGGGAGCTTGCAGAAAGAGTCACGGGCTCCTAGGCTTGGATGGACCTTCAAGGAATGTGTAGGGTCCTAGCTCCTCTTTGTGATATCTGTCGGGGCCCAGGAGCACCCCGGGTTGGATGCACCATCGCGATGACTGCTGTTCCTTGGGACTCTAGGGACAAGCCTGACCCCTGAGTCAGGACTTGGACCAGCAGCCACAACAGTGAAACTAAAGCAGTCCCACCCTTGACCATGGTAAGAGTAGAAATTAGAGAGCTGGGAACAAGAAATGTGCTCTACAGACACAGGAGGTGACTTTAGCCTCACAGACCCTCCTGTCCACAAGTTTTGTCTCACCAGGTACTTCTAGAGACAGCAGAGATACCTGTGACCCGCCGTAGTTACCTAATCTGTAATCCTGGCTATCACAGAGCTTACTTAAGGACTAAATTAAATCCCCCTCGGTATAATAAATATAAATACTTCTCATCTACTTGAGATCTCTGGGGAGATGGAGCAGAATTGGCTTATCCAGGTATATTCACGATGAGGCAGAATGGTAACACTTTAAGAAACATTTTTGAAAAGTATTTTGAGGTCTTTTTCCCCCAGATTGTCTCTGCCTCTTTGAGACCAAAAAAAGTGTTCCTCACACCTTCTTTCTTACCGTTCCCTCTGCAAATTAAAATGCTTATCACTTCCTTCTAGTCATCCCCGGATCTTTCTCAAAAGCATTCAGAATTTTAGAGGCACTCATTTTCCCCCAGCACTCCAAGAGGGTGGGAAGATGATGTCACAGCTCTGAGCTCTCATGAGACTGGCAGTCGAGTCAACTTCCGATCATCCAAGACGAATAGAAAAGGCACAGATGACGTGAAAGCAATGGAAAGTTCATCCTTTACCCTGAGACGCTTGTTTTCTCTGGGCACATACCACCCATTCTTCCTTTCTTCCTGGACCAGTCGTGCATCCTGGGTGCGCCCAGGGGCACAGCAGGGCAGGGCGGGAGGCAAGAGTTAGTCCATTGCCCCAGTTGCACTTACCAGTTAGATAACCCATTTGCATATAACTGGGAGCCTGCAATTCTCCTCTGTCCTCACAAACAGAAGTGATGGGTATAAGGATGGCGTCCTTGACCTCCAGCCCCGGGCAGAGGATGCCAAATGTCCAGTAGTGTAGACCTCTACCTCCCCTCTGAATGAAGCATCTTGTTTCCCCTGCCAGTGTGAGGACAGCAAGGTGGATGCCCTGGGAGAGGCTCTGCAAACCACGGTCAGTCGCTGGAAATGCAAGTTCTCAGCCCCGCTGCCCCTGGAGCTCTATACCTCCTCCAACTTCATTGGCCTCTTTGTGAAGGAAGACAGTGCGGAGGTCCTCAAGAAGTTTGCTGCTGACTTTGCTGCTGAGGCTGCGTCCAAAACCGGTGAGCTGCCAGCTGCCAGGCCAGCCATGGGTCCTCTAAATCATACATCAGGAAGGAAAGGGATAGGGAGTTATGGAGGGCAGGGCTGGTGCCGGGAGGTGGAGGGTCCTCTGCAGGAATGCGCAGAGCCAGACACGGGCCTTTCCTGTGGCACCTGATTGCTCCCTTTTAGAAACAGCAAACTACTGTTCTGCTAAGCCTTCTGAGAGAACGTCCAATGTCTACTCCCAACACCCAAGTTGAAGGCACACCCATCACTGTTCCACATTGAAGCCACAATGCACCCTCTGTAGCACCACTGTCTCTTTCCAGTTCAGAGCTAACGAACCTCTCTTCCCTGCCAACCTCCCTGCCATGAAGACCCTTGTCGGGGTCTCCCAGTTCACTCTGTGAGGACCCAGGGCTGCGCTCAGGGAGGTAACATGGCACAGAGAACAGAGTGGAGCTGTTTCATATCAGATGATAGATCTGCCAGGCCCATGTCCCACAACTCCTGGAACCCCATTAGATGGGCCCCTAAAGCTTTGACAGCCTATCCAGAAACGTCACCCCTTCCAGATGTTTCTTGCTCTTTCCACGGCAGGTCTTAGTTCAGGCCAACTGAGGTTTCCCATCAAAGGAATTAGCTTAAGCGATACTACAGAGGTGGTGTTGACTTAGAGGTGGGAAGCATGGAGAAGGGACAAAGGGGAGAACTTGCCAAAGCTTTCCTGTCTGCCTACAGGTACCGACAAGCTCACCTGGGTCAAGGTGAGCCTTATGTGCAGTAGGCCAGACAGATGGTGGGGTCAAGAGGAGGAAGAGTTGGCAGAGGGTAGTGTTTGCTGGCTTCCTTGAGAAAGGGGCCGTGGTGTGTTCATCCGTGAAGAAGCCAATGAAGTGATTTCTCCAGGCCAGAGGTCCAGGTTCAAGTACCTGTGCTAACAGAACTCTGGGAAGAGAAAGGCCATCATAGGATGGAGTGGCTTCCCCTTCACAGAAGAAAGGATGTGCATGCTGGGCTGGGCGACGGTGATCCCTACAGTGGAGAAAGGGTTGCACAGACTGGCAGGGTAGGTGAAGGGACAAAGTGTGTGCAGAGGCCCCCCTCCTGCCCCAACCAGAGCAGAGCTGGGTGTGAGCAGACCAGCTGAATCTGAGCATCAAATGCAAACTGGAGGAGGCCCTGAGTTGGCCAGCACCCCCTGCACCCCTCCCCTCTTTCAAGGAGGGATGAAAATGGGAGAGACTGGAGTAAAGCCACACGGTTTGCCCCTTGGTCTCCCAGCCTTTGACCTATACAGCTCACCTGCTATTTTGCTTAGCGTTCTTCACCAGAAAAACCCCCATCAAAGAGTGTGGCACTGTGCTGACTGCCAGCTCAGAGCCTGGAGCCTGTTTCAGTCTGTGACTCCCTCTCTCTCTGACCCTCCCCTACTCACGCTGTCTCTCTCTCTCTCTCCTAGAAATAAATAAAAATATTTAAAAACAAAAACAAAAACAAAGAGTGTGGCAAAGGCTCAATGTCACTGAGCAGGATTGCAGGGGGGGTCTCTCCTCTCAGAGGAGCTCTGGCCCTTAAGATACCTCTTCTACTTAGGGAGGGGTACTCCTTAGAGCCCCTCCCCAGGCACCCCTTCTTCTCCCGGGACCAGGCTCTGCTTTCTGACTTTGCTTGAGCCTGCCATTTCAGAGCTTAATGTTTCAGAGAAATGACATAATAGAAAGGCAAATTACTTCCTGTTCCTATCCCTCCACCTCAGGGAGATGACTCTTTTTCATCCCACAGTAGCTATTATCAAAACCACTAAAACTCCCACAAGACACAAACCTGGTATCAAAGCCACAAAACCCAAATCCTGCACAAATGTAAGAAGCGGGTGTCGGCCAGGGCTGTGGCAGCCTCTTAAGGCACATAATGAGTGAGAGGTGGTGAGGCCCTTGCTTGCTTTCCTTGTAGGCAAAAGCCACTGACCTGTGGCCACTCTCTCGAACTTGGCTGGCCCATTCTCTGCCCCCATGTGGCCCCCTGGTGGTGACTGGGAGAACCAGGTGACCCTGCCTTTGTAGCTGGTCCAGCTTCTTGCCTGTGTGGACAGCGGGCCATCCCATCTTGGCCCTAGATCCCATGCTTCAATATTCTAGACTTTTCTGCAGACCCAGAGTCCATGAGCAAGTAGATTTAGTGTTCTCCTCCATCCTAAGTGGCATAAGGAGATTTATCGTACATGAATATTCAATCATTGACCGAATACCAAAAGCTTGTATCATGAGCCGAGCACTGAGGATACATTGCAAATGAGACACAGAAAGCCTTGCCACGCGGGGCTTACACCAAAGAAAATACAATGTAATATAACAGAAAAAGATCTGACTGCTAGGTCTGTCTCCCTGGGACATGAACTAGCCCCTTACTTTCACAAATTCCCTACGTTCCTTCTGGTTATATCTTCTGCAGTGTTCTAGCTTGGACTGTAGATGGATCTCCCCCATGTAAAGGTGTACAAAAGAGAAATATAACTCATTGCCTCGTAGGTTTGTTTCTTACAGTGTCTTACAAGAACGGCCTATATGCTTTAATTTTATTTATTTGAGAGAAAGAGAGAGAGAGAGAGAGCACAAGCAGGGGAGGGGCAGAGAGAGAGGGAGAGAGCATCCCAAGCCAGCTCCGTGCTATCAGCACAGAGCCTGATGCAGGGCTCGAACTCATGAACCGTGAGATCATGACCTGAGCTGACATCAAGAGTCAGACATTTAACCGACTGCATCACCCAGGTGCCCCCACAGCCTGTATACTTTAAACCAGTGGCTTCAGCTGGGGAGATTTTATCCCCCAGGGCACATGTGGTAATGTCTGGAGTCATTTTTGGTCATCACAACTTGGGGGTGGGGATACTACCAGAACCTAGTTGGTAGGGGCCATGGATGTGGCCAAAGACTGCACAGTGCATGGGGCAGCCCCCACAACAGAATTATTCTGTTTTACACCCTGGAAAGCCCTGATTTAGACTTGGAAAACATTCCATCTTTTCCCCTGGCTCCTCTGTCAGAACACCCAGAAGCTAGGAGACCTGATTTCAACAGGAAGGTGATAAGCTCTCGCACGCACACAATTGCTGAATCTCTGTTTCGTCATGAATTTGCTCATCCTTCTAGGTCTCGGTTTCCTCGGTGGCAGGCTGCTGATAATCCGTGTGTTCTTAGGAGGAAAAGCGGACCCAAACACTCACCTCTCTGCTGGATGGGAGCCCAGTGTGGCTTTTTCCCTCTCAAACTGAGGGCTGATTCAAGATCTGTTACACCCTCCTCTCCCATGATTCTGCTGCTCTGAAGGAGAACGGCAGCTTTTGTCTGGCCAGGGGACTCCCTCCTTAGTCATTTGGGAAGTGGCATTTATGAGGCACCCTTCTGTGTTCATCCTGGTGTCTCCGTCATGGCGATGCAGACTGCATTCCAGTAACAGTTCCCTTCCTCCTTTTCCAGAAGTACATGTGGAACCTCATAAGAAGCAGCTGCACGTGACCCTGGCTTACCACTTCCAAGCCAGCCACCTGCCCACCCTGGAGAAACTAGCCCAGAACATTGATGTCAAACTTGGCTGTGACTGGGTGGCTACCATATTCTCACGAGATATCCGGTTTGCCAACCACGAGGTAAGGTCTCCCGGGGGCCCCTGACACTACCAGAGGCACAGGGGTGCGGCCAGAACCAGAAGCGCTTGTGGCTCCCTGTTGCAGGGAGATGGGGACCAAAAGAAATCAGCGGAGTGAGCACCAGACCCGGAGTCCACTGAACCCACAATTTCCTCCGGGCTCTGCCTGCTTCCTTGGGAAGTTCAGAGCTTGCACCCTTCCTCCCCGCGTCCCTAGTGACTCCTGGGCGTAACAGTCCCATTGCCCTGTCTGCCCTGCCAACCTTCCTGGAATGATACAGAGGTGAGAAGGGAGGATAGAAAAGTATGTTGGGAAAGATTTTAATTCTATTCGTGGTGTTACTAGAAGACCTCATCCAGGTCTTCGGTGAGGACACAGAACACACAAAAAAACAGCTCTTAACACATAATTAATAGATACTTGTTAAGTATCTATAGCCTGTAAGTTACCATGGAACATACTAGAATTTTAAAATGTGGTCCTGTCCTCAAGGAGTTTGAGTCCAGCAGGGGAAAGAGAGTAGACACATGAGATAAAAACATAGGTGACATGTTGTGACCCTTTATGTGCAACTGCTGGGAGGCAGGAGTGGGACCACAGACTCCCAGTGCACGTGGAAAGGTTGGCTTACTCCTAGCATCCTTCCTTTGAGAGAATCGGTACTGATTTCCAGGACAAGCTTATGCCACTCTGAAGAGTAATATTGCCCTTTGTGTTTTTTTTAATATAGTTTATTGTCAAGTTGGTTTCCATATAATTGCCCTTTGTTTTAAGGAAAAGCTGGTCCAAAGCTGATTAGCAATTTAGGACCAGAGCTAAAGGCAGAACCCAGGGATTCTGACGAATAAAACAAGTAGCCTAGCTAAAAAGACCACACAGTTGAATGAAAAACTTGTCATCTAGTGTAAAAGTTGTCATCTAGTGTAAATACATTTATAGGAAACCGTATTTCATTTGCTTCCAATTTTTCAACAGCAAAAAGACAGATATTATTCTTAGATTAACTGGCCTCTTAGTATCTCTGGCTCTTTGTCTATTTGGAGAGAGAGCGCATGCCTGTGTGAGCAGGGGGAGGGGCAGAGGGAGAGAGAAGCCCAAGCAGGCTGGCACGGGGCTCGATCCCATGACTGTGAAATCATGCCCTGAGCAGAAATCAAGAGCTGGCCGCTCAGCTGACTGAGATACCCAGGTGCTCCCCCTCCTACCCTTTTATAAAATATGAAACACAGGGGCACCTGGGTGGCTCAGTCGGTTAAGCATCCGACTTCGGCTCAGGTCATGATCTCACGGTTCGTGGGCTCGAGCCTTACGTCAGACTCTGGGCTGACAGCTATCTCAGAGCCTGGAGCCTGTTTCAGATTCTGTGTCTCCCTCTCTCTCTGGCCCTCCCCTGCTCATGCTGTCTCTCTCTCTCAGAAATAAATAAAACATCAAAAATTAAAAAAAAAAAAAAAGGAAAAATGAAACACAGTTGAAATCTCAAGGTCTAGACCAGCTGATCTCATCACTGTCTTGGAAGTGTCCAGAAGAGCTGACCCATGAACCAAAGGTCTGGGCCAGGGCATGGGGCCTGTGAGTGTCAGGGACACGCAGCTTTGTCCAACTCTGCTGACAGGATGTCCTGTCCTCCTTCCAAGTCATTTGATGGAACTTTCTGGAAAGACACACCAAGGAGACTGGGCTTGATCTTGCTTAAGAATTCTGACATCTCCTGGAATTGCTTAGGATGAGCCCTAAATATAACGAGAGAGGTATGGCTGACTAGACTCCTTACAAGGACGAAGAAAAAGAAAGTCAAGGGGTGCATGCAGATGGACTGTGAGAAGTCACCTTCCTCAGAGAGGGAAGGTGGCAGTGGAATTTTACAAGGAATATCTTCTAATCAACACTGCCCTCCAGTTAACTCAGAGGGTAATTGCTTTTCTGCCTGACCCACATTTAGCACAATTGGCACTGAGGGAAAGAGGCAGCAAGTACCCACACGAATTATTTTCTAAAAATAACTTGGCCTCTTTTATCTCTTATTTGTAAAAGCTCATTTATTACTGTTCTTTCTGATACAGGCCCCCCACTCTGAGGTCATTTGGCTTTACCTGAGCCCCCCTGCGTATAAAAACCTTTCCTTGCCTGCCACCTGTCCCCAGGAGATGGGTTTGATTGATCGCTCTAGTGAGGCAACAGATGTCCAGAGAAGGAAGGTGGTTTGGACAAGAGCACTCAGCAAGCCATGTGTGGGCACACTCCTAGGTCTCTTCCCTCTCCTGATTTTCCCTTTGATTCCGACTTGCAAATGCCTCTTTGTGCTACACACAGTCCTCCGTGTTAGGGATGGCATTGGGCTGTGCCCAGTTCACATACCAAGTGATAGAAATCTGAAGAAGGACAAGAAGCACATGTGGCTCCAGATCGTGGTTCTGTTCCTTCAGCAGTTGTTAGGTTCACTTCCATAGCTTCTAGAACTCTCCCATCCTTCGTTATATCCTACGGACAATGGCAGTAGTATTTTGCTAGACTTTTGCTGTCATGCAGTCTACATAAGATTATGGAAGGGCCCTAATACATAGCCCCAGGTGGGTGCAAGATGAAATTGTTGCAGCTACTGCTGTTGTCAGGAGCATGAAGAGCTTCGAAGGCAATGATGTTAGGTTCCTACCCTTGCATAGGATGGCAGCTGCCATGCATGAGGGAATGAACAAACTTGAGATAGACCTAACAAGTCTTCCAGGTCAATGCTAAACATAAAAGAGTAAGTTTAGGGGCACCTGGGTGGCTCAGTCGGTCAAGCGTCCAACTCTTGGTTTCAGCTCAGGTCATGATCTCATGGTTTGTGGGTTTGAGCCCTGCGTTGGGCTCTGTGCTGATGACACACAGCCTGCTTGGGATTCTCTCTCTCTCTGCCCCTCCCCTGCTCACATTGTCTATGTCTCTCAAAATAAATAGACTTAAAAAAATGTTAAGAAAAGTATAATGTAGTACAAACCTAGGCATGTATCCGGATATCTCCCAAATGTAGGTTGGCTTTCTGCGTGAGCTTTTGGTGAGCAGGATGGTCTGTGGGGACATGGGCACCAGTTATAATCTTAGATTTGCTGCAACCTTTTAATTATCATACTGCTTATTCAATAAATCAAAGCTCTTTGTCACCTGACTACCTGGTGCCTAGGACACACGGTCTCCTACGCTCCTCTGCTGTGCCTCGATTTCCCTGGAGGTAACCTGTAGACAGAATACTCACCCTGCCCCCACCAAGCAATAGGAGGAATGAGTGCTCTGAATCACTTTGAGTTTCTCAAAGGAAAGACACTTCTGGGCCAAAGGCATAATTAAATAGTCAAAACTATGCTATGCCTGAGTATCTAGGAGACAGAAGTTTCGACTTGTTCCCCCATGACTCGGTGCCTCTCTCCACCCAATTCCCGGAGAAGGAGTGTTCCTTTTGGTGAAGCATCACATACCTAGCTTAGAGAGTTTTTGTCTTTCTTTAAGCTGTTTTCACAATGCAGCAGAAACTATCTCCCTGGCTAGTTTGGAAATGGTGGTTTGAGCATGACTGTGACAGAGGCAACTATCTTGAGCTGAAAGATACTGGAAAAGAAACAGAGGAAGAAACGGGTGGCCTAATGGAAAGGAAAATCAGAATCCAGCAGTACAATGGGGTTCTGTCCATTTCTACTTCAGTTCTCTAGAAAAAAATCACATCTTTTTGCCAGCGCCTTTTCTTAGAGACTTCCAGAAGGAAATTCTTTAAAACATGTTCCGATGTGTCACCTTGCCAGACACGAGGAGAGCTGATTAGCTCACAAGCATACAATCCAAAGGGTCAGGCTAGAAGGGAGATCAGATGTCATGGTTCAGTAGACATAATGATTCACCTTCTGGATACAGGCTTCATCCTAAAGAGTTTCCTAGATTGTCTCATTAACATTTATAAGCCAGGCATTATTTTGCAGATGAGAAAACAGAGGCCAAAGTTAAAAACCTGAAGGTGGAACCAGAATATTTAGCCTGCCGGTATGACTTCAAAACTTCAGGAAGCTGTTACATTATCTCCATCTCAGTGTCCCATGTGAAATAAATAGGGTAGGAAGTTTTCTCCTTACAGTTGAGGGCACTTACTGTTAATGAGAAATCAGGAATGTGTTTTTCCAAGGTATCTTCATGCCAATGATGTTTATGTATACCTGGAAAGAACGCAAAACCTAGGTAAGTCAGCCAAACAGTATGGCCTGTGGTTGGCTCTGAAGGCTCTTTATGAGCCCAGAGAAGAATCACGTGGTCTCCATCTGGTTGCTGATGACAGCTGGTTACACAGCCATACTGTATACACTGATGGCAGTCAAAGATATTTATCTTTCAAGGTCTTTGTTAAAAATGTAGGTTTAGGGGCGCCTGGGTGGCTTAGTCGGTTAAGCGTCCGACTTTCGCTTAGGTCATGATCTCGCGGTTCGTGGGTTCGAGCCCCACGTCGGGCTTTGTGCTGACTGCCAGTTCAGAGCCTGGAGCCTGTTTCAGAGTCTGTTTCTCCCTCTCTCTCTGACCCTCCCCTGTTTACACTGTCTCTCTCTCTCCTAGGGAAAAAAAAAATGTAGGTTTAGGGGGCGCCCGGGTGGCTTAGTCGGTTAAGTGTCCGACTTTCGCTCAGGTCATGATCTCGCGGTTCGTGGGTTCAAGCCCCGCATCGGGCTCTGTGCTGACTGCCAGCTCAGAGCCTGGAGCCTGTTTCAGAGTCTGTGACTCCTTCTCTTTGACCCTCCCCTACTCACACTGTCTCTCTCTCTCTCTCTCCTAGAAATAAATAAACCATTAAAAAAATTTTTTAAAAAGAAAAGTAGGTTTAGGGGCACCTGGGTGGCTCAGTTGTTAAGCATCTGACTGGTTCAGGGCATGATCTCACAGTTTGAGTTTGAGCCCCGCATCGGGCTCTGTGCTGACCGCTGGGAGCCTGGACCCTGCTTCTGATTCTGTGTCTTCCTCTCTCTCTGCCACTCCCCCTTCCTCTCTCAAAAATAAACATTAAATTTTTTTTTAAAAGGAAACCTCCTTGAAGGCAGAGACTTGTCTTGTTGAAGCCCCAGAATGACCTATAAAGGGACATGCTTTGGCCCCAAAGCCTTCCTACAGGAGAGTGCCTCCACCCAGACCATGTGTAACCGCTGTATGGAAGACTGGCTTTCCATGAGTGGGGTTTCAAGTGTCTGTTAGGTTGTCTACCGCAGCAGATGGAGAAGGGGAGATCAGGTCCAACCAACCCCATTCAGCAGCTTAGTAAGCACCTACAGGCTTTCAGATACAATTCTGAAACCTGTATCTGAATCCTGACAGGAAGAAATGCCTGAAGGGAAGTCTGGAAGCATCCAGTAGCACCAGGCACACATCCACAATACCCTGAGATTAAAAAAAAAAAGACACACTTTCTGATCTGAGTCCCAATCTACTCAGAGCTTGCAGACCCCAGGGGCACCTGTAATGTCAACATCTGAATGTGTGCGCTGGGGTAGAACACATAGACGTGCCCCCAGGGGTGCTCAGACTGGGTGCGATGTGGCTCTGACTCCTCCCTCTCTTCCTTTTCCAGACGCTACAGGTCATCTACCCCTACACTCCACAGAATGACGATGAGCTGGAGCTGGTCCCTGGCGACTTCATCTTTATGTCTCCGATGGAGCAGACCAGCACCAGTGAGGGCTGGATCTACGGCACATCCTTAACCACCGGCTGCTCTGGACTCCTGCCTGAGAATTACATTACCAAGGCTGACGAGTGCAGCACCTGGATATTCCACGGGTAAGCAGACCCATGTTCCTCACCCGCTGCTTTGGAAAGACCACAGCCGGCTATGAGCAGGTGCTGGGAATGCAGACTTGGTCCCAGACACCCAGGGCACCTGGAACAGGAGATTGAGTTCGTGGCGGGAAGAGAGCTGTTGGTTCATGACTTTCAGGAAAGGGCCGACCTGGGGCATGGGAAAAGGAGGGATGGGTCCACTCTGCTTTCCTCTGCCTGCCCCAGTTGATGGAACTGACTGGACTCCTAATCAGAAGCTAAACTGAGGTAGCTTGGGGGAGTCCCTCTCTCTGGCTGGAGTGTGAGTCATCCCAGGGCCGAGACTTCATGGCATTAGGGCTCCCGTCCACTCTGGTCTTGGGTCATTGCTCAAGCATGGTCCGACTCCCTACAACAGCTAGGCAGGTTCCCAATAAGCCAGCCAGACCAGTAGTGGAAGGCTTTGCAAGGATCAGGAGCCCTAACTGCCCCTCACTTGCTAGGTGCCCTTGAACCAGTCCTCAGACTTGGTATCTAAGAACATAGATGAGAGAGACTAAGGAAACAGGCAACTGCCAGAACTGTAAAAAGACAGTGGCGCCCCTGGGTCTTCTCTAGAGTGGTACCTTTCCACCCATCCCTCATGGTGGGTTTGCCCCCGAAACAAACCAGGGGTGCGCTCAGTGTGGCCCGGGTTGTATGGCCAGCGTTGTCTCGACAGATAAAACAGGGACAGGAGGCACCTTCTCTTTCTTAGTCAGAGAAGCTCAAAGCCAGCCCCTCTCTAGTGCGCTCGGGCACCCTGCCAGGGTGCGCGTGCTGGTTTGTTTTTCCTCCCTCTTGTTCTTGCTGTGTGCCAACGTGGCTGAGAGCCGGGAGCTCCATGCACCAGCTGCACGGAGCGTCTAACAGCGTTATTACTGCCATGAAAGAGAAGCAGAGAGGGGCAATTTAGGGAGTGCTTTGCCTGGAGGGAGAAAAGAAAAGGTTCTCTCCCCCTGTGAGCAGCAAGCAGACAAACCCCAACCCTGAAGATGGGAAAGAACATCTTCTTCCATAACAACCCCCCCTACCCAGCAATTCCTTCCTCCTTCTGCCAGTCCACCCCCTCATCCCCACCCTACCCATAGGGGCACAGTTGGAAGGTCAAAGCTGCCTCTTATTCCCCAAACCTTTGCTTTTTCAGAAAGGCTTCTGAACATCTAAGCTGTGTTTCCAAAGTCATTGTTTTATCCCGATAAAAACAAGTGAAGCATGACATCCGTGAATACGCTGAGCACTAAGATGGTCTGTCTCATGACCCACAGCTCTTAGACCATTTAAAAAAAACCTTTTTTAATGTTTATTTTTGAGAGAGAGACAGAGTGTGAGCAAGGGAGGGGCAGAGAGAGAGGGAGACAGAATCCAAAGCAGGCTCCAGGCTCTGAGCTGTCAATCCCAACGCGAGGCTTGAACCCACGAACCATGAGATCATAACCTGAGCGGAAGTGGAATGCTCAACTGGCTAAGCCACCTGGGTGGCCTGAGGAAATCTTTTCCTACAACCCTTCTTTGGGCATCTTGCCTAGTTCCGAGAGTCTCTAGATACTTCTCAGTTGGTGAAGCCCCACTGTGTCCTTTGACTCATGGGTGGGGACTGGCCGGTCCTTCTGGGCTTACCCCCAAGACTGCTGTATCTGGGGAAGTTGAGAAGACGTCCTGGGTATCAGGCTCAACTTCCTCCCTATGCGATCTCTCAGCACAAAGCATCTGACTATTGTCACTGGAACTGACAGCACCAGGCTGTCTCAGAGTCCGGTTCTTTGATTACAGTGACAGTTAAGAAGAAAAGGAGGTTGGCATTCTCCTTGCCAACCAAGCTGAAGGAGGAAGAGAGAGAGAGAAGGGATTCTGCCAGTGTCTTCACAGCTGTGATAAAGAAAAGAAATTAAGAGATGTGTACAAGCAGGATGTCAAGCCGATTCCATCTATCCAAACACTTCAGGCCCTGAAGCTTTGATGAATCAGACAGTGAAACCAAATTTTCTTTGACGGTGATGTTTGCAAAGGAGAACAGCCTGTCTCTCAGACTGTGAATGGCACTAGATTTTCTTGGCCTACAATTGCTTAATTTGTCCCGTTGGGCCCTTAGGCTGCACATCACACTTGCTGATGCAGCTTTGTGAGATGGCGCTTCCCGGGTCCCACCCCAGATCTGCTGAGTCATGATCAGTGACAAGTCGGGCTCAGACGTGTATTTTTTTTTTAAAGCTCCCCTGGCGATTCTGAGATGCAGTAGGGCTGCAATATCACTTTTGCAGGTTAGGAGGTTTCTGAAGCCTTTGTGTGTAAGTAGGAGGGATCTACTGACAGCCAAAAAAGAGAGTGGAAGGGGTCCTAAAATTACTAAAACCATAGCATTAAAAAAATCTCCTTTTCCTAACAACCAGTAGCTTCATTAGATCGCTGACTATAAAAAGTGCTTTTCCAGAATGAAATTCAAATATTTCTGTGTTAAAATGAAACAGTCCTGAACAGAGTGGGTCAACAGGTACAACAGGTACAGGACTATGGCTGAGCAAATTGAAACGTATGGCTACTCTAGCTGTAAAGAAGCAAGAAATCTAAAATTTAAATGCTGTCTCTTGAACACCAGTCAGTGATGCAGGAGGAGATGTTCATTGGATTTGCCTTGCAACCATATTTAAATTGGAATGTCTATTAGATAAAGCCTTTTGGAGGACTTACTCATCAAAATAACTCAGATACGGCATAATTTGCTGCCTCCCTGTCAGCAAGGCCTCTTTGGGGTTTCTGTAGCTACGGTGTAACACCCAGAAATGAGAGCTCTTGGCTCACAGCTCCATACATCTGGCGAGAATAGCCTCCTCCGAAATAATTCTGTTTAATCATCTTGTTGGAGGTGTTATTGAGATGCGTAGGGGGTGGGGCGCCCAAAGAAGGTGGAAGAGAGGACAATGGCCATAAGGTTTCCTTGATCATTAGCAACCACAGGCAGAGTGGTGGAGACCGTAAAAATCCTCTATCTAATTTGTCAGTTCAGATGAAAATCACCATGGAAAAGATGAAAGGCAACAAGAATTGTTTTTTCCTTTGGAGCCAGAAAAATCACTGGAAACAATGGTACAGAATTGAAAACTCATTATTCTTTAGCGAGCCTTTGGCACCAACCATGGCTGTGGCATCCTGACTGGCACAAAATCAGGGCCCCGTCCCTACCCAGAGAGATGAACACATCTGTTACAAGCACAGAAATCCATCCAACCGTAATTTAGTAACTGCAAGACTTAAGCATAAAACAAGATGTTCCTCTCTAGAAATGGGGCGCCCCCTCCTCAGCATTCCCAGCCATTGCCCTGGGTGTGTTTCCTGCTAATTCCCACACTCATGTTGAACCCAAGGGTGAAGTGCTAATGACTTCTGGCCAAAACAGTTAACAGCTTCCTCATCTTCCCCTGCAGTTCTTACTCGATCTTAAACACAGCATCTTCTAACTCTGTCTCATTTGGTGATGGTGTGTTGGAGAGGCGGCAGTATGAAGACCAGAGCCTGGGGGAGACGGCTCCCCTGACTATCATCTGCCAGCCCACGCAGGTAAAGCTGACCATTGGGGTTACACCCTCAACTCAGAATCATGGGGCGCTTCTTTGCTAAGGTTGAGGGCTTACCCTTGGTGCCCCAAAGGGTCCCAGATCTCTTGGGGGTAGAAAATGCACAAAATTATAAAAGATACACAGAAATGAAGGTTAGGGATAGTCAGATGGAGGGTACTGACCATATGTCCCAGTATCCAGGTCTAGGCTGGTAGAGCAGGAGATTCTTCAGAGAAGAGGACATGTTATCTGTAGAGTCATAATTTCACATGCCGTTGGGAGATTAAAAAGAAATCCTAAGGCTTTTAGAACAGTGCCTGGCACACGTATGTATATCTGAATGCACAACATATGCCAGAAACATTGCAGAATGGAAAATGTGGGGGTGGGGATCGTTGTGAAAAATAGAGACAAAGGCAAGTTGAGGACCAAGAGACTAGATCACATTGGTTGGAGCCCAGAGCTGGAATTAAGGAAGAGTAGGAGAAGAAACGGGAAAGGTCATGCCATTATCCCACCTTTTAACCCTGTCAGGACAACTAACTGGCAGCAAATGTAAAGTGGCCACACTAAGCAAACTGGGAGTAGCTGACCATCAGAAGGAAGGAATATAGAAACATCTGTAAGGATCCACCCAGCACTGACAGAACCCAACGTCATTTGGCCCTGCCTTTGACTAGACTGCCTATTTCATCCTTCAGAAGTAGCAGCTGACCTTCCTGAGCCATTGGGAATACCAACATGGACATAGTCAGACAACAGAGCCAAAAGTAGGATTAGAATAGCCAAAGAAGAACTTCATTGCCAGAGGAGACCCACCATATGTTAGAGGTGAGGCGGACGTAGTTGTGATAGAAGTCCTCGCTCTCTGAAGTTGATGCAGTAGCCCTGTGGAGGAGGACTAGGTGACTAGGTCTACGCACTGGCTAATTATACCTCCGAGCTGTAACTCGAGTGGTCTTCGCATTTTTGTATCAGCCAAATGCTACTCCCATGCAGTAACAGCAATGGTGAGACGATTTCTACCACCCTTCTGCTTTTGCAGAACACATGCAGTTCATCTCATCTGAGCCTCAGAATAACTTGTGAGGTCTATAGGAGTCATCTTACTGCCCCCCTGTTACAGACGGGCCAACGTAAATCCAAGATCCTTACGGGGCTTGTCCAAGTCATATACGGGCAGAACTTGTTCTGGAACTCTGCTCCCCTCATCTGGCACTTGGCTCCAGGACATGTTTGTTTTCTTCTCTGCTTCCCCCACTAATAGCCTTTCTTACTCTGCAGCCTCTAAGGGTCAATAACCAGCCTGGCCCTCAGAAGAGATGCCTCTTTGTGTGCCGGCACGGTGAGAGGATGGATGTTGTGTTTGGGAAGTACTGGCTATCGCAGTGCTTTGATGCCAAAGGTGAGTGGTTAGTTGGCCTGCTTAGCCTTGGCATACCTTTTATGGCCTCTAGGAGGCACTGTCAAGCTACATTTGTCTAGATGGGAGTCTTTCATGGTTCCTGTGCTATGGGAAATGGCTATAATGTGTTACAATCTAAGTCCTTCCTGATTGTCTTAAGTATTAACAAAGAGGTAAGTATTCTTGTCCCCATTCTATAAACTAAGACACCAGGGACCCAAGAAGCAAATGTCTTACCCATGGTCATTTGGCAGAGGAAGAGACAGGTGTCCTGATTCTGTGGCCAGCATTCCCTCCATTAAATCACCCTGGCTTATCTGGTTCCTGTTTCGTTTGTGTGGTATGTCAGAGAGAGAGGCTTGCGTATCACAGACTTCTCCTGCTTTAGAGTGTATGGTTGTTACTTTCACATAAAAACTTATCTCTTGCCACTCCCGTCAGTAGAACAAAGGGGTGGATTCTAAGACTCTACCAAAGGAAAAGTGTCAGCCTCAATATTGTCTAGAAAGGTCAATTCGGTGTCTTTGGCCAAAAAGGAATGGAAGTGGAGGGCTGTCAGGATCGAAAACAGAAAGTCATCCTTTGTCTGACTTTGTTTCTCCAGGCCGCTACATACGTACCAACTTGAACATGCCTCACAGCTTACCTCAGCGGAGTGGTGGTTTCCGGGATTATGAGAAAGATGCCCCAATCACTGTGTTTGGATGCATGCAAGCAAGACTGGTGGGTAAGTGTTGTAGAGTCATTGCACAGCCTTTCCTGGCTGCTTCTTTGAAAGACTGGTTCCAGTAGGGTGCCAAGACGCTTCCCAGGGCTTTCTACAACTTTCCTACAAGTAGCATATTCCTCCAGTTCAAAAGGGATTTATTACATAACCATTAAGTTCAGGACACTGGGCTGGGCACTAGGTTGGTTTACCAGAGTCAACCACGTATGATCTCTTGAGGGCCGTGTGGCGCGGTGATGGCGCAAGGTCAGTTTCTACTGCACAGGGGAGGAGAATCCTGGGGTGGCTGGATGTAGAAAGGCCAACACATCCTTTGAGAATGGTCAGTTCTTTGCAGGTCTGTTTCATACCTGCCAGGCAGAGACAGCAGCCTTGTCCTGTCCAGTCATTTAACATCTTCATGGATCACTTACTTTGTGCGAGGTCCTTTGCTAGGTGTTGGGGATCCGAGGAGAGTCCCCACCCTCAGGGAAACAAACTTTTAAGTCGTTAAGTATCGACTTAATACTTACAGTATAGAATTCTCAAGAATAGAATTGTGTACAGAGTAATATAGGCAGGTTAAAACACACACAGACAAGGGGAAGGGAAGTCAGCTGGGTAGAGAAAGTGTAGGACCTGAGAGGAGAGGAAAAACAAAGTCATAGAGGTGAGAAGTAATATCAAAGTGCTTAGGAGAAAGCTCTCTTTTTCTAGAATGTGGTTGTGAGCCACACAAGAGATAAGGTTGGTGACATGGATAAAGACAAGTTTACAGAAGACCTTGCCCCCCATATTAAAGTGTTTAGACTTTATCCAGTAGAGAAAAGAAGTGCATTCCATGAGGAAAGTGTTGAAGTGTCAGGTGTTGGGATCTACCTCTGTTCTCTAGGACCACGACAAGTTGAGATCTTGGTTGGCACAGGATGAACATAAAACAAGATCTAATTGTCGCAATATAAACCATCTCGCTTTTATCACAGATGCAAAACCAGAGCATTCTCAGGTTTCCGGGTCTCTCTTGGATAGATAATTTACTGCTAGTTAGCATCAGAGAGAAGGAAAGAAAAAGACAAGGTGGGGGGTCTTCCACTGGGGCTCTTTCATGGGAACACGGATGAGGGGGTGGGTCAGAAACAAGGCTGACACTGCTGGCTCTATGTGAGCCCCCTCTGAAAAAGAGGTTTGCAGGCTACCCCCTCCCATACTAGGTCCAGCTGACGCTGAGTGGATTCAGCAAACTGTTTGCCTTCCTTTGCAGGTGAAGCTTTATTAGAGAGCAATACCATTATCGACCACATCTACTGCTCCCCATCTCTGCGCTGCGTTCAGACCGCGTACAACATCTTGAAAGGTTAGACTTGAGAAAGGTCAACTAAGTCCATCCTTCTGCCTTGGAGGCAGCCCTCCACCCAAATCATACTAGACTCCTGGGACATTAGCCAATTGAAAGCTTCAAATTTGAACTTTTTAGGGGCAGCTGGGTGGCTCAGTTGGTTAAGCATCCGACTTCAGCTTCAGGTCATGATCTCCTAGTTTGTGGGTTTGAGCCCTCTACTGACAGCTCAGAGCCTGGAGCCTGCTTCGGATTCTGTGTCTCCCTCTCTCTCTCTGCCCCTTCCTCACTTGTGCTTTCTCTCTCTCAAAAACTAACTAAATAAAAACTTTAAAAACAATTTTTGGTATTTTTAGCCAGGATTCCTATGGAAGAGATCTTTGCAAATAGGGCCCAAATCATACTCTGGTGGCATCAGTAAGATGAAAAGAGGTACATAAACAATTTTCTCTTGAAAACGTAAAGCCCTCTTGGATGAATGGTAAGCTTGTAAGATATCATTGTCTGGCAATAATTTGGAGCCTACAGAGTATGATCCCCTTTTTGCCGTGAAACTGTGAAATCATTTCCTCCCACTCTGCTCTGTTTGCTTCTCGTTTATGGTAGCAACGGTGCTCTTGAGTGTCTACAAATCTTAATCATTCTTGTTTCTTTAGTTAATTGGATGACTTTAAAAGCACCATTGCTATAAAGACATGCAACTTTCACCCGAATATCTATGGAAGCTTGAGTTACAGTGATCTCCATTCTCATTTCACTGGAAGGAAGTCTGTAGAAACAGAGTGGAATTATTCATTTATACCCAACAAACAAAGGAGCCAGAAATAGCCAAACCAATGAAGAATTTACACTGTCTTTGAACCTTCTATTCCCTAAGTAAACCAGAATGCATTTGTATATTAAAATACTGTATGTACTAAATTTGCACAGAAAAACTGGTGAAAGGCAATATAAAGAAAGTTAAAAAGGGATGAGTCCTACTCTGAGGGTAATTACACTTCGAAAAAACATAGGGCTTGTACACTGGCACTTGCAAATAGTCAACATTGGATTTTCTGGTAGAGAAAATGAGTAATTTACATGATATTCAAATACAGTGTAAGCTATTAGAGAGCAATGGATGCTAAGAGAATTTCTGAAGTTTTGTTTGTTTTTTGGAGAGGCAGAGGGAGAGAGGAGAGATTCTTAAGCAGACTCGTCATCGCAGGGCTCGATCCCACAACCCTGGAGTCACACCATGAGCCAAAATCAAGAGTTGGACACTCAACCAATGAATCACCCAGACATCCCTTAAGTTTCTTAGTAAGGCAATCTTGGGACTTACCTTAGACAAAGGAATTCTGGTAGTCATAGAAGTGTATACATTATATGGGTAAGGACTTGTGTTCTTTTCTGTAAGTCAGAGACCACTTAAAGCCAGCATACATCTTGCTGGTGTGTCCAGAGTATTAACTCATATGTTTCGTACATATGGAATTTGAAAAATTGTTCAAAGCCACGTGCTTTCCACCTTCTTACAGCTGTAGAGAGCAATGGGTAAAAAAAAAAAAAAAAAAAGAGAGAGAGAGAGAAAGAGAATAGCTTTATCTGCATTGATTACAATTTGGCCTCTATTTTTACTTTTCCACTGAGAACATAGTGGTATTTCCTTCACCTTCATTTTATTTTACCTCTAAGGTTTACAACAGGAAAATCACTTGAAGATCCGTGTAGAGCCTGGCTTATTTGAGTGGACAAAATGGGTTGCTGGGAACACATTACCTGCGTGGATACCTCCGTCAGAGTTAGCTGCAGCCAATCTGAGTGTGGATACAACCTACAGGTAACCCTCTGCGCTATTTCCCAGTGTTGATGTGGAAGTACTTTTCCACACCAGGTCAGGCTAACTACGCAGAAAAGGACTAGCTGTAGCCCGTGGGCAGTTGTCTTTATAGGTGGAAGTCAAGTTATGATTATGAAAAACCCCAACTGGAAAAACCACCCTTATATTTAGGGTTATATATATAACATATATATGATATGTTATTCATATATCATATATGTTGTTCATATATCTTATATATCTTATATCTCTTGTTTCCTTATATTCAGGGTTATATATATATGTATATATATATATATACATATATATATATATAAAACATATGTTGTTCCCGTATCATATATATCATATATATGTTGTTCCCTTATATTAGGATTATGTCTATAACATACACTATATGAACAACATATATATATCAGATACAATGTATCTTATATATCATATATATGTTGTTCCCTTATATTTAGTTATATAAATAACATATACATGTTGTTCATATATCATATATGTTGTTCATATATCATATATGTCTTATATATGTTGTTCCTTTATATTTAGGAAAGCCCCACACATTGGGCTTTCCTAACTTTATTATATCTCTTCCAGGGAATAATAAAACCACTTTGCATTCCAGGATCATGCACTGGCTAGTGGTGATGTGGTTCTGGAAGCTTGTTGGGGCTGATAAGGGAAGTGACAAGGGTCTTGCCTTGGATTGTCATTTTTCATTTTTCAAAGCATTTTTAATTCTCTTTATCTTCATTGGTTATTGCTGGAACCCCAGAGTGGAGGCAAGCCACTGTAATATATAAATAAGAGAGTCTGAGCAGCTTGCCTTAAGTCACATGTTTAAGTGGCCACACCTAACAATGACAACAACTAACCTCCATTGATCATTTTCTCCATGTCAAGCACTGTGCAGTCTGCTTTGCCATCTTCCCTATTCCTAGTTCTTTGCTTTTTTTGCCCTGGGAGTAAAAAGAAATGTTTGCAGAGTGATCACAAAGGAATAATCCACATGTAAACAATTAATGTAACTATGTTACTTGATGGTTCACTCTTAACTATCAAAACTCCACTCAGGCATTTTGTAAAATGTCTCTGAGAAGGGATATCCACAACCATTATGGTGGGAAATTAAGTTCATATTTTATAAGGCAGAATTTGACGCAAGTGACCAACGAAAGCAGAAATGTCCTCCTTGACATTTCATTTCAAGTACCTACCGCAACCACAAATGAAGCAACGTGAGCTTCTGGCCAAGGTAGGAGAATGTATCTTTTTTCCATATTCATTTTCCTCTTCTGTAAATAAAACTTCAGGTTACTCCCTAAATTAATAGGTGCTACTTGCTTAATGGAATTTGCATTCCTCAAAAATACAATTAAATCCATCAAACCCCCTACTAATAGGCAACTGACCCTTAAACAACACAGGGGGTAGGGGGGCTGACCCCCACATAGTCAAATATGTGTATAATTTTGATTTCCCCAAAACTCAGCTACTCATACCATACTGTTGACTGGAAGCCTTACTGATAACCGTGAATTAACACGTATTCTGTATGTTCTGTGTATTCTGTACTGTATTCTTACAATAAAGTAAGGAAGACAAAAGAAAGTGTTTAAAAAACCAGAGAAAATAAATGGACAGTACTGTATTGTATTTATAAAGAAAATCCACATATGAGTGGACGTGTAGTGTTCAACCTTGTGTTGCTCAAGGCTCAACTGTACTTCATACTTTGTCTCTACTGTATGGCAACTGTTTTTCTGTCCTTTGGGGGAAATGGCAATAAATTGTAGTCCCCGTGTCAACAGCCCTCATCTCTCTGGCGGGAAAGAGGGTGAGTTATTGCCAATGTTGGTGAAATGACTTTCCTCACTCACCGTGCAGCACCTCCCAGACCATCCAAGTCTGTATCTTGGGTTTCCCGTTAAACGCATCCTGCAGTTCCTCCCAAGCTGGTTTACAGAATTCTCCAGAATCACTCTGTCTGAACCTTTCAGTGCATACACAGACCCACGCACCATTGGTAGTACGAGCCGTGCAGACTTGGGGGCCAGAACGTGATCCTTAGTCCAGAGTTTCTATTCCCCTACAGAAAAACCAGAACTCCAGTCAATCATTTTGCATAGGATGCGGAGAGATGGATGAAGCCCCTAACTCTGTAAATCAGTTGTGAAACTCCTATAATAAAGCACGTGAGAGGTGTGGCCCCTAAATTCCCTCTGAAATTTATTATGTCAAGCAAGCAGGCCTTTTAAGGCACATAGTGATGCCTAAATGATTGAATAAATGTTGTGGTTGAGGACAGATAGGATATTATCAGTCAAGCAGGCATCACTAAAAGAGTCTCGGCATTCTGGAACAAGGAGGCAGGACAGAAGCAGATTAAGGAAAACCAGCCTGGTGACTAATATCGAAGCCTCATCCAAAGGCACCAAGACAGAACCGGGAGGCTGGGCTGGGTGTAGAAAGCAGCCCCAGTCTTAGGGAGCTGGGCCAGGAGGACCAAGGCAGAAAAAATGAAATATATACCAGTTGGATAGGGCTTTAGAATAGGGCTCTGACTAGGTGTGGTAGGCAAATGGCATGCAGATGGGGCAGAAGCCTGGAGCGCTAGAGGGGCGAGTCATACTTTGGTGTGGGGCTCAAGGCAGAAGCCTTCACCATAGCCTAGATCAAAGTGTGGAACAGAGTATGTGCTGGGAAGAATACTATTCCAGGGACGCTGAGTACCCAGTTCCTGGGCTCCAGGTCTAGTTGGTGGTCGGAGGCCTACCTGACTCTGAGCAGCATCTACGAGTCCTGCAATTGTGGCCGGAATCATGACGCCTGCTTGTAGACAGGGGTGAGCAAGCATGGACTCCATCCTACTCCCGTCAGAACTAGTTCAAACATAGAAGCCTTTCATAGGTTCAACTTCAAGGCAAGAACAGACAAAGGCAGGAATTGACCAGGAGAAACTTGATCCCAGCATCCACCTGCTCTTCCCTTAGACAAAATCTCCTACATTCCAATGTGGTCTCACCATGGAAAGGACTCCCTAGACCGTACAAAGTGGCCCTTTGTCACCATCTGGGGCTCCTTGGAGACCAGGTGACATAAGTGGTAATGAAACTGGATGAGAGATGGTGACAGAAGAAAGAGTTTGCTCCAGAACAATGAGGTACATCCCTAAAAGTGGTGATTCATGTCTCCCCTTATCCCCAGGGTATTGGGAGACACAGAAGGTTGTTTCCTAGGAGAAGTATGCCTGCTGAGGGAATGTGATTTCAATGAGGGCAGGTTTCCTTCAAAGGGAATGCCATCCTTCCTCTCTGGACAGTAAACCCAAATGCACAGAAGGGCAACCTTGGGGGGAAGAGGCACTTTAGAAGCTATCCAAAATGGAGGATAAGTTTACCACTATTGATCTCATCCCCAGGTTCAAATCCAGGCCCTAAGAGTTGCAAGTCACCTCTAGCCTCTCTGAGCCTCAGTTCTGTCATCCATGAACAGGATTTGCCAAATGGTTGCTGGGAGGGCTATAGTCAAAGAATGCAACTAGGGCACTTGGCACAGAGCCTGACCCATGGGAATATTTTAGTAAGCCTCTGTAGTAGTAGTAGTAGTAGTAGTAGTAATGTATTCTGATCAAGAGGCCATGCAAATTCACTTTGATAACCCACTACCACTTCCACCGACCATCCACTAAACACCAACAGTGAAACACAAAATAAGATAGAAAATAGGACACCATTGTACTCAAAAACAAGATACACATCTCCTCAACTAGCAACTCTAAGGAGTAAATGGAGAGAGGAGCAGGCAGAAGTGGCTTAGATTGAAAACATGCAGGGCCGCCAAGGTAGGAGGGCCCTGTGTTGATCATCCCCTTATATCCCTTAGTACAATGTGTCATAATTGTCATTTACATCAATAATCTGCTCACCCCAATCACACACTGAGGGCTCCTCAAGCACAAAAATGGGGTCCCTCTTCGTCTCTGTGTTTCCTGAGCTTTTCCCAGCTCCAGGTGGATGGTCTGTGTTCAAAATAAGAAACAAAAGACTAAGGAAGATTTTATAAGCTCACAGACCTAATGGACCCAATATCTGCTTTTAAAACCTAACCTTTCAATGCCCCAACTCATTTTACAAGGCCAGCGTTACCCTGACACCAAAGCCAGATAAGGAGACTATAAGAAAAGAGAGGTACAGACCAATATTCCTAATAAATATGGATGTAAAAATTCTCACTAAAATATTAACAAACCAAATTCAATAGCACATTAAAAGGATCATACACTGATCAAATGGGATTTATCCCTTGGATGCCAGGATGGACCAACATACAAAAATCAATATATGATATCCTATATAGAATGAAAGATAAATCATTTAACAAAGTACACCATCCTTTCATAATAAAAATGCTCAATCAATTGGGTGTAGAAGGAATATACCTCCACATAATAAAGACCATGTACAACCAGCCCACAGCTAACACTATAAATTCAATGGTGAAAGACTGAAAGCTTTTCTTCTAATATCAGGAACAAGGCCAACTCTTACCACTCATGTTCAACAAAATACTGAATAGCCTATCCAGAGTAATCAGGTAAGAAAAAGAAATAAAAGGCATCCAAATTGGAAAGAAGGAAGTAAAAATGTCTTTGTTTGCAGATCATGTTATATTATATACAGAAAATCCTAAAGACTACCATATGATTGTCAGAACTCATCAACAAACTCAGTAAAGTAAAATCAACATATAGAAATCATTTGTGTTTCTACGCACTAACAACAACACATCTAAAGGAAAAATAAACAATCCCATTCCCACTAGCATCGAAAATAATAAAATACTTAGGAATAAATTCATTGAAAGAGGTGAAAGATCTGTATACTGAAATCTGCAAGACTTATGAAAAAAATTGAGGACACAAACAAATAGAAAGATATCCCATATTCATGGATCAGAAGAATTTTAATATCAAAATGTCCATTCTACCCAAAGCCATCTATAGATTAAATGCAATCCCTATCAAAATCCATATGGTGTTTTCCACAGAAACTAAAAAAAAAAAATCCTAAAATTTGTATGGAACCACAAAAGATCATAACTAACTAGCCAAAGTAAACCCAACAAAGAACAACGAAGCTGGAGGCCTCACACTTCCTGATTTCAAACTATACTACAAAGCTACAGTAATCAAAAGAGTATGGTGCTGGCATGAAGATAGGCACAGACTAATGGAACAGAATTGAGAGCCCAGAAATAAACCCTCCAATACATATTCGAGTAACATTTGATAAAGGAGCCAAGAATACTCAGCAAGGAAAAGATAGTCTCTTCAGTAAATGGTATTGGGAAAATTGTATAGCAGCATACAAATACACCAGTCACAAAAATTAACTCAAAATGGATTAAAGACTTAAAACGTAAGAGCTGAAACCATAAAACCCCCAGAAGAAGACACAGGGAAAAAGCTCCTTGACATTGACCTTGGCAACAGTTTTTTGGATGGGACACCAAAAGCACAAGTGACAATAGCCAAAATTCATAATAAGATTATATCAAACTAAAAAGCTTCTGCAAAGCAGAATAAAAGAAAAAAAAAAGATGGGCGCCTGGGTGGCTCAGTTGGTTAAGTGTCCGACTTCAGCTCAGATCATGATCTTGCGGTTCTTGAGTTCAAGTCCCACAGCACAGAGCCTGGACCCTGCTTTGAATTCTATGTTTCCCTCTCTCTCTGCCCTTTCCCCACTCATGCTTTCTTTCTCTCTCTCAAAAATAAACATTAAAAAAATTTTTTTAATGAAAAAGTAACCTACAAAATAGGAGAACACGTTTGCAAACCCTATATCTGATAAGGGATTAATGTTTAACACATATGAAGAACTCTTACCCCCCCAAAAAAAAAAGATTTAAAAATGGGCAGAAAAACTTTGATATTTTTCCAAAACTAACATACAAATGGCTAACAAGTACATGAAAAGATGTTCAATATCACTAGTCATCAGGGAAATGCAATTTAAAACCACAATGAGACACCACCTCACACCTGTCAGAATGGCTGTCATCAAAAAGACAAGAGCTATCGAGTGTTGGTGAGAGTGTAGACTGGCACAGCCACTGTGGAAAACAACATGGAGGTTCCTCAAAAATTAAAAATAGAGTGACCATAGGATCCAGCAATCCCACTTCTGGGTATATGCTCCAAGTAAATGCATACAGGATCTCAAGGAGATATCTGCACATGATATCATATCACTTGTTTGCGGAATCTAAAATGCCAAACTCTGAGAAAGACAGGAGAACGATGGTTTCCACCGACTGGAGCCGGGGCAGGGATGGGGAGATGTTAGTCAAAGTGTACAAACTTCTAGTTGATAAGTTCTGGTGATCTAAGGCACAGTGTGGTGACTACAGTTAATAATAGTGTATCATATAATCGAAAGTTGCCAAGACGGTCAATCATAAATGTTCTCACCACAAAAAGGAAACACTGAGTATGTGATGTAATGGAGGTGTTAGCTAACACTATGGTGGAAATCGTCTCATAATATGTGTATATCAGATCAACACTTTTATACCTTAAACGTTCATGACATTAAGTGTGAATTATATCCCAATAAAGCTGGAAACAATTTAAAAATAAATAAAACCTATCCTTACATCTTACTGTGTATAAGGCTACAGAAGAAAGTCTTAGGAAATTCCCGGTGATCTAAATCGAGAAAGAGAAGTGGTGCCTGGGTGGCTCAGTCAGTTAAGTGTCCGACTTTTGGTTTCGGACATGATCTTACAGATGGTGAGTTTGAGCCCCGCATGGAGCTCTGCACTAACAGTGAAGAACCTGCTTGGGATTCTCTCTGTCTCATCTCTCTGCCCCTCCCCTGCTCATTCTCTTTCTCTTTCAAAAAATAAATAAAACTTTAAAATAAAAGAACAATTAACATGTTTAAAAATAAATGAATAAATATATAAAGAAAGAAAGAGCTAAGCTCTGCTTTGCTTCCTGTTAGTGTGACCTACCACTGATGGTCAGTAAGATTAGTCAAACTGCTTATGAGTTATCCTCCAAATGACATCTGTAAATGAAAAATGTTTCATTTTTCGGCCTGTCAGCCTAACACCATGCGTGCACAGCCTTGATTTCCATACATCGTGTACATTTAGACCCCAATTCCATCTAATGGAAATACTCTTCCCTATACTCTCCATCCCTTCTAGGGAAATGGATAAACAGAAATATGAGAACTCTACAAAAGTCTTGAAATAAAAGTTGAGAATAATATCAATTGCTTTACCTTGGGATCAAAATGTTTTCATTGCCTTTGTTCATTTTTTTATTACAGACCTCACATTCCAGTCGGCAAATTAGTGGTTTCAGAATCCTATGACACTTATATTAGTAGAAGTTTCCAAGTAACAAAAGAAATTATAAGTGAATGTAAAAGTAAAGGTAGGTGGTATTATTTTGGACTCCATATTTAAATATGTGATCATTTTGGGTCACCTGGGTGGCCCAGTTGGTTAAGCGTCCAACTCTTGATTTCGGCTCAGGTCATGATCTCAGTTTTGTGAGGTCGGGCTCTGTGCTGACAGCTCAGACCCTGCCTGTGATTCTCTCTGTTTCCCATTCTCTCTCACTGTCTCTCTCTCTCCCCCCCACCCCACCCCACTCTGGACCCCTTCCCCACTTTTACTGTCTCAAAATAAACAAATGTTAAATATGTGATCATTTCTCCATCCTGGTTAATAAGCTATTCAAGATATTTCAACTGGCTTAATAAGATAGAAAAATATTTCCAGACTGTCTTCTAGATGCTTTCATGTTCAATTTGTAATATCCTCTCTTGAGTACCTAAAATGGTAGACATTCCATGGGAATATACCAGACTTAGTCACTATATGAAATAATTTAGAATTCTGCATTACAGCTATGTATCTTGCATTCTGAAAAAAGTTCCTTGTTACAATTTCCAGAAGTTCTTTAGCATTGCCTATGATTTGATCCAGGAGCACGGGCACCCCCCCACACAAACACACCTTCACCAACACATAGTCACTGCTAGCACTGACCAAGAGCAGTGTCCTAAAAGACTCTAGAACACTGGTCTGTTTGCTATTGAATTTTATAAACACTGAACTCAAATATTAAATGATACATAAGACAATTCACTATAAATTTTTAGATAAAAAGGGATTACAAAAGTATATGCACATTACCATTTCTTTTTAAGTTATTTATCTTCATAGAGCAAAGATTGGAATTATAGACACCAAAATGTGAACAGTGGATAGCCTGGGCAATAGTAGTGTAGGTAACTCCCACCTTTCAGGTCACATTGATAAGCTGGGGTGCCCGGGTGGCTCAGTCAATTAAGCTTCTGACTTCAGCTCAGATTACAATCTCGCAGTTTGTGAGTTCGAGCCCTGCATCGGGCTCTGTGCGGACTGACAGCTCAGAACCTGGAGCCTGCTTTGGATTCTCTCTTTCTCTCTCTCTCTCTCTCTCTCTCTCCCTCTCCAGCTCACATTCTGTCTCTGTCTCTGTCTCTAAAAAATAAACACTTGAAAAAATTGATAAACCACTCACTTCATTACAACTCCTACGCACCTACTGTAAAGATACTCATCAGCATATTCTATCAACCAGGAAGTGCTCACCCAGTTCTACAGAGGTAACATTGAGAATTGTTATGAGCCCTACAGACATAGAATAATTTGTATCTTGATTGTGGTGTTTATGAAGAGTTAACACAGGAGATCTAGTTGGATAAACCTGGTGGAATCGAAAGAAAGCAAGTAGATTATATCAGCATCCATTTCCTGATTGTGCTAGGGTACCATAGCTAGGCAAGATGTTACCACTGAAGGAGGCTGAATGACTAGAATACAGGACCTCCCTGCTGTGCATATGTATGTCTATAGTATACAGTACACATATAGTTTGGTATATAGTGTATATACTGTACACACACACACAGTATGTGTATATGTTGGTGTATATACATGGTATACAATACAGAGGTCATACATATAATATAATTATATATATACATTATATAATTTAAGTATTCATATATTGTATATATACATAATTATAACCTGTGCATCTATAATTATTTTCAGATTAAGAGGGTTTTTTTTAAATGATGTTAGGTGCCTTAACAGTACAAAGCATTTCAAAATATCACTTAGCCAAATTGTCTCATTCTTTTTTTAAATTTCTTTCAATGTTTATTTTTGAGAGAGAGACAGAGACAGAGACAGAGCACAAGCAGGGGAGGGGCAGAGAGAGAGAGGGAGACACAAGATCTGAAGCAGGCTCCAGGCTCTGAGCTGTCAGCACAGAGCCCAACGCTGGCTTTAGTCCACACACCGCGAGATCATGACCTGAGCCGAAGTCAGACACTCAACTGAATGAGCCACCCAGGTGTCCCCAAATTGTCTCATTCTTGAGAATGTTTGTCCCTCCCTGGAACATCTGTCTTCCAGTATTTACAGAGTTAACATAGGTCTTTACAGAAACGTCTTCCAAGTCTTTGCCTTTTTTTTTTTTTTCCTCCCCCAGGAAATAACATCCTGATTGTGGCTCATGCATCTTCCCTTGAAGCCTGTACCTGCCAGCTTCAGGGTCTGTCGCCTCAGAACTCCAAGGACTTTGTACAAATGGTCCGAAAGGTAATTCTCACTTACATTTCAGAGGCCTGTGGTGCCAAAGTAGTTTCAGCACAGTTCAATGACTGGTCCTGACTGGCCAGTAGCTAAGTTCTTTGAAGTGCATATTTACTCTGAGCCAGGAATATGCACGTATTGATTCACTCCACCAAAATGGACTGAGTGGTGCTCTGTGTAAGGCATTTTTGGAGACCTTGTGGAAGAGAAAAAGATGTGTTTGAGCTAGTTTTAGTTGCTAAGAGTGCACATTTAGAAAGGAGCTAAGAATTATAAGCAGACTGTCTGGATTTCCCTGGGGGGTCATGGATTGGATGCAGAGGGGTGTGTGGGCCAACACAGAGCATCTGAAGGCTCAGCTGGAAGTGAGGGCCTAACAGGTAGGCCAGAGGAAGCAGGGATTGAAAACGATTGGGCTGCCGGGCAAACCAAGAACAAGGCCATGAGACAAAACCCAGGAGATTGACCAACACATCTGGCTTCTTCCTTCTCATGCCTTCCCGTCAGCCACCCTCCCACACACTTCCCTCCAGGCTGACTTATCTGCCCCCAGAGAACCTGATTCAAACTCAACTGCAATTCTTTTCAGTGTTTAAAAGCTTCTTTATGCATTTGTGTCTCCCTGTGACCCCTTAAATCTGCTTGAGGGCAGAGATTTTTGCCATTGTGTTTAACTTCAGTTCTGGTCACACTCACAGAAATACGTTTCAAATTTAGGAAGGGCACAGCTCCCACTATGAATGTTATAGGTGCCCATGCCAACAAGAAAAAAAAAGACGAAACTGGGTGAAATATTTTTAAAAATAGCGTCATCTCTCTCATTGCCCAAATATTATGTCTGAAATGTCCAAGCTGCATTTTTAGCTTAATTTGCAATTAGGAATCCACTCTGAGCACCTCAGCTTTCTGTGTTATTGTCCGCTTTCCTCCCACACAATTAAGAAGCAATCTATAAACAATTACTTAATCACACTAGGGGAGCTCACCATTTAATGAAATTTTCTGATGAATCCCCTTGCAGTGTAAATACTCTTCCCTCTAATTTGTCCGTTTTGTCCATTTCATTTTTTTAAAATATTTTTATTTATTTCTAGGAGAGAGAGAGAGACAGTGTGAGCAGGGGAGGGTCAGAGAGAGAGGGAGATAGTGACTCTGAAATAGGCTCCAGGCTCTGAGCTGGCAGTCAGCACAGAGCCCGACGCGGGGCTCGAACCCACGAACCGCGAGATCATGACCTAAGCGAAAGTTGGACGCTTAACCAACTAAGCCACCCAGACGCCCCTGTCCATTTCATTTTTCTTGATTGACTTTTGGAAGAGACGCAGGTCTACAGAGCCCCTAGTAATGCCTATGAAAATTCTTTGTTCTCATGGGCCACCTGAAGATTTCTGTGTCTAAGTAAAAGTTAAAGCATTAAACCTCTGTTTTCTATTTTCCCTGTCTCTACGACTCTGACCTCAGATCCCATACCTGGGGTTTTGTTCCTGTGAAGAACTAGGAGAAACTGGAATTTGGCAGCTGACGGACCCACCTATCCTTCCTCTTACCCATGGACCAACTGGGGGCTTCAACTGGAGAGAGACCTTGCTCCAGGAATAAGCCACACCCGTGAATGAGATGGAAAGGCTTTGGAAAGCCTTTGTGAGAAGGATATTTCTGTGTGTTTAATAACAGTGGATAAGTCTGCACCACCGTCTAAGTGGACACAGTTCAGAATAATTTAGCATATTTCCTTTCACGCTTTAAAGCTCTCATGATGAGACTGTGTGAATGAGAAAAAGACTTGATTCAGGGATAAAATTCATTCTCTCTGGATGCTTACCTAGCTAACAAGGCTTTCAAGAATCATTTTCATGAATGAGGCAGCTGCTACGGCAAAGGATGTTCTTCCTTCCTTCTGCGCATGGCTAAGGAGTCAGAGCACTCCCAAAGGGAGGAATCAGCTCGCACTAAGGAAAGATAAGGAGACAAGGAGAGAGTCCAGAATCCAGCTAGAGGGACACTCAGCTGCCATTTTGGTGATAAGATTTTCTTTTTAACTCCATGTTCCAGTTAGGCAAAGCCAAGCCAAGGAATTCTTTAACCGTTCTTAGAAAACATGCCCCCACCGAGAGTTCTTAGATTCCCCATCAAAGTCTACCCTCACCATGACCCGCCCACCAGTGCTGTGGCTCACGACGCCTGCTTGAGGATTCCCATCCACCCTGGTACAGCCATGTTTTCTCTAGAACAGCCGGCTACAGCTTTTTGCTACAGCCCTTCCCCCTTGCTTCTGTCTGTGAAATGGGGAGACAAAGCACTTTTGGATACTCAGGAGGAAGAAAAATGTGTGAAGTATTCAGTTGCAGGAGCCATGAACTTGCAAAGTATAAAGGGACCTGGAATTTTCCGTGTTACAGCATTTCCAAATGGCCACGATTCACTCGTCTTTGCCCGTAGAGTCTAGACTGTGGTAACTGGTTAAGGATGTCAGTGATTTGAAAGCATGTAGGTTCGATACATTATCTGAGTCAGCAAGAAGCTCTTTCTTGTGCAATACGGACATCTTTACAAACCATTCCAAGGGTCAGGTTACTGTACACTTAGAGTACCTGTCAATCATAGCAGAACACCCACCAGTGTATCAGTTATACCAGGGATGTGTACTGAAGTCAGGGAACTAATTTAAAGGATGACAGTCACGGTTGCTGTTTGTGCTGTCGTTTTTATTTGTTTGCTTTTCTATAACTTAAAATACATAGGTAGGACTACTTAAGAAAAGGTGGGAAAGCCACATCCTGTGGTTTTTCATCACACCTTGCTTCCTGAATTCAGAGGTAGTATATTTAGAAGAGAAATAAATGACAATCAAACCAAAACATCAGTTATCAGTGTGTATTTAATTGTGTGACTAGCTGACTGTTGGCAACAGACAACGGTCTGGTGCAGTGTAGTTCCCTAGATAGAATGTGTGTGCAAATTCCCAGACATGTAAAGGAAACATTAGTGTAAAACAAATCTATAGACATCGTAGCACTGAATAAGCTTCAAAACCCAAATATACGTAAAACCCAGTATGTAAAAATAGATCTATGCTCCTATTTGAAACTGGAATTTGAGGATTCCTAAAAAGAAGTAAAAGGATGCTGGCTATGTATGTTTATCAGCAAGAGGATTACAGTTGGGCTTTGTTTTTGTTTTTTTAAGTCACTTAGACAAATATGTCATGAATTTTACATTTTACGAAACAGCCTTGATTTCTTCTAGCACTGCACAAACACTGATCCCGCTCCTGGGTGTAGAAGTACTCTGTGCTGATAACCATCGAGTCATAGAAAAGTTTTAACCTTATAATGGGGAAAATACTCCCATTAAAAGGTTTTAAGAAAAAAATCAGGTTACAGCTGATGAAACGTCACTGCTGTTCATTCTTTTATCTGTAATGAAATGAATCCACTGTTCAATCAGATCTGTAATGTTTATTCGATTCTCCACAAATTTCCATGGACTTCCAATGCCCAGAATAATGCTCGAGCACTTTGTATCTGATTTCCTTGAAAATTGTAGTGGTGTGTTCTGGGCAGGGTCTGGACTTGAACAGAACAAAGTTTAGAATAGGTCATGCCCTCCTTCCTTGGCTGTCTTGGTCGTAGATGTCCTGATCGGCCAGGTTAGCTGGGCAACAATCCATTGTGCTTAGCACAATAGGCACAGAGCCTTAGGACTGTCATCTACATGAGCAGGAGGCACAAATCTGAAATCATTTTCTGAAGAATTTAGGTGGAAAACCCTGAATTAAAGAATTTATTCCTCTGCTTTAATCATCCAGATTGTTTATCAAAATGGTCTGAACGGCTGGAATTCATATTAAATTCTCTTTTCACATATACCTACTTTAAAAACTGAACTTGGACTTCCCACTGAGAAATTCCCTGAAAACCATGTTGAATCTATGTGTCCTAAAAGGAATGCACAGGTATATTCCATTATTTCATTTTCATCCAAAAATTCTAGGTTGGTATCACAACCTGAAGTTCAGCATGGTACTTTTTGATCTGAGGCTGAGGTTTAATAAGAACAAAACAAGCTGGAGGGGAGGAGAGAGAAGGAAGGAAGGAAGAACATGCAAGATAAGAAGAACCAAATGTTTCTGGTAGAGAGGAATTTTTTTTAACGTAGACCGTTACCTGAAATAAACAGAGGTGAAATTAACTAAAGGATTTAATCCAGGACTGAAACTCTTAAGCAGTGTGCTGCTTGCACTAGTAGGCCACATCTATCCGCCAATGCCCCAGGATTATTCATAGCTGGGACTTAGGTGTCGGTGATTTTAACATGCCACATCTATTCCTTGTGGACTAGAATAATTGGCACATTTTAATGCACAAGCTGGGAGTCTTACTTTCCCAGGCCCTCTTCTCCATTGCTGTATCGGTAGCTAGGAGCTTTACCCCAGTGTGGAGGGAGAATACAGTGTTTTCCATTGCATTTAGATTCATAGAATCTGAATGGCTGATTAAATGGCCATCTGATGGCTAAAAGAGGGGGGTATTTTTCACCCGGTAGTGGAAGGCTTGGAGGAGTTTCTACTTTTTATTTGAAGTATACTTTAACCAAAGAATTATTTTAGGATAACCTTATATTTAGAAGATGATTTTGCAAAAAATAAATATAAAAAACAAAAAATAATATCTTCTGGAGTGATGTCGGTTTGGTAAATCACTGTGGATAATTTTCTTGCATTTCAAGCTGATGCAGTCATTTTCCTGTCAGTGGTATTTGGAGGCACATACGTCGTCATCCAGCTGTGCTTAGCGTTACCATAAATGTATCTTTTCCACTCAACAAGCTGTGTTCCTGTTAGAGGAAGTCTTCTATTTCAGTTACCCAGTGCCACTGGGAACTTACTGAAGAGCTATGGGAAGAGAAGTTCCTATCTCATTGCCTTTGTAGGAAAGTGGCCCCGTATAGCAAAAAGGGAGGCATTCCGCGTAACCTAGGCACTGCACAACTCCAGTGTTTAATTTGAAAGCAGTGATGAATCGCTCTTTGGAATCTACTCTAAGTAATGCGTGTGTTCGAATACAGATGAACCTCCTTTTATTTTCACAGGCAAAGTCACAACTGTACTGTGTCTGCACGAGCTTCTCAGATAATGAGGCACAGGGTTATTTGCATTTAAATTGTAGTCCTGCACGTTTGAGAACTGAGAGGCGCTAGCTGGTCTGGCTGCCTTGCCATGAGGGATGCGCCTGGCCTTGGAGGGTAGGGGAAAGAGCTATTTAACATCTACTTAGGTTAATATTCACTTTACAAAGGTGATAGGGGGATATTTTGTACGGCGATGGTGGAAGCTTTTTAATCCTTTAAACATAGGATTCAAATTGGATTTACTTCTCTTTAACACTTCAACCTAATGAATTTTCCTAGGAAAGTTAACTAGCTAGAATGAAAATTCAAGGGAAGGGAAAGACACGCCACTAAATACAGAGGAAATAACTTGATCTTTAAATACATATAATGTGCTCAGTGTATGTAAGTTTAAAATTATAGCAAGGAGTAGACAGACTTAATATACAATCAGCTCTTAGCAATGTATTACACAAAACTACTTAGCTGCCATGACCCACACAAAAATCAGAATGTTATCGCTGTTTTGAACTATTCTTGGGCTCTGTACAGGATACAGTTGTATAATGGGAAATGTGTGCTGGCTCTTTCTCTGATTGTCACTCAAGATGGGAACACCATCCCAAAGCATTCTGGTTATGCATAGACCATTCTCAACCTGCTGCTTCCGGAGGTGTGTCCGTTTCATTCTCATTTATAAGGCTGTTGTAGCGTGTGTGGGTTTTTTTGTTTTTTGGGAGTTTTCCTGGTTTGCGTTTTTTTTTTTGTTTTTTTTTGTTTTTTTTTGTTTTTCTATGTGTTTCGGGTGTATTTATTTGAAGAAACAGGTCTGTAATTATACAAAAGGAAAACCACACCAAATTGTATTGCCAAGTTCCTTGTAAAACTACCTGTGGCATCTGTGCTCTCCTGGCTGTGTGTTCTTCCTCTGGATACAGCTCTGGCACCGCTGTAATGAGATCATTCCATTCCACAAGCATCTCTGTTGAAGTGGTTCATAGATGATTTAATAAAGAGGAGCTGTGTCCTCAGTCCAGAGCAATCTCCTATTAAATTCTGAGTGGTCTCTGTTCCTTTATGTTTTTAGATGCTGCTGTGGTCATTACTATTTCATAAATGTCCATTAAGAGTGTTATTCTTCTCTCAGAGGGCCAGGGGGACATTTCCTGCTGATGGAAATGGAGGAAAACCCCGGCAGCACTGTGGGTCTCTCTGATTCCCCTCTGGTGAGGCTGCTCTCTGAGTTACCTAGGCTGGAGAGGTGGCACTTGCCCAGGAGTGAGGAAACAAGCTCCCTCATACTCCCACTGCTGATGGGCAAGCCTTCATCCATCACCCCTGCTCATGTTGAGGAGATAGGTGCACCAGGAATGATCCATTCATCTCAGGTCATGATCTCACAGTACGTGAGTTCAAGCCCCATGTCAGGCTCTGCACTGACAGCATGGAGCCTCCATGGGATTCTGTCTCTCCCTCTCTGCCCCTCCCTTGCTCATGAGCTCTCTCTCTCCCCCAAAATAAATAAATAAACATTAAAAAAAAGAATTTGGGTAAAACAGAGAGGCAATCCAGCTCAAGCTAGGTTCATGCTCCTAAAAGCCATAATAGAGCCCATTTTTTGAAGTACAGATATATTAAGCTGATATACAAGTTAGAACAAGCCACGTATGCCAACTTATGCTCAGGACATGAATGCAGATTTCCATGGACACAGCCAGCCACTCCCCTGACACGGTTAACTGCCTAAGGAAACAGGAGCGCATGCTTGTACGTGACACAAGACCAGGTGCGTTTAACCTTGTGGCTTGTCCTCAGTTGTTTTCTGCCTGACATCCACCCCAATGCATTTTGCCCTTTTGTGACGGAAGGGGAGCCTGCCTGCACATCCAGAGAAAATGAATTCATGTGCTCTGGATTTGTTTAAGCTGGAATCAGCAAAATATACTTTTTCTTTCTTTTTTTTTTTAAGTTAGTTAAAGACTAAAAAGCAGTCTTCCTTTGAAGAAACAGAATGCTTCATTTTGCCAGAAACCAACATGTAAAAACCCAGGTGGCTTGCTCCTGACCACAGAAAGATACAGGTTTAGATAGACAACTGAGTGCCATTGTGCTGATAAGGCAGAAGGTCTGTGTGTCACTGGAGAAGAACTTCATGCTGTACTCCAGAAGATGTCCTCATTCCAGGGTCAGAGCTGGTTATTATCCTGGCTTAGCTGCTTGCTAGACCCCTTAGCCTATTTGCACCTGCAAAATGGGCATGTAAGTTTTTATAGCATGGTTGGATGAATATTCATTTCATGAATATGATAAGCCTAGGGGCGCTGGGTGGCTCAGTGGGTTAAGCCTCTGACTTCTGCTCAGGTCATGATTTCACAGTCCATGAGTTCGAGCCCCACATCGAGCTCTGTGCTGACAGCTCAGAGTCTGGAGCCTGCTTCAGATTCTGTGTCTCCTTCTCTCTGCCCCTCCCCTGCTCATGCTCTGTCTTTCTCTCTCTACCCCTCCCACACTCACACTCTCTCTCTGTCAAAAAAACAAACATTAAAAAATAATAAAAATAAATTAAAAGTCTAATAGGACGTGCTAGTAAGAAGATACTACTTGTTAATAAATAAACAATTGCTTTTGCTAAAGCCAAAAGTAAAACCACACACGGAGCCAGTTTTGAATCTGTAGAAAATATCAGGGGCAAAGAATAGAAGTAGCTTCATTCATACCGGCCTCACTTTTCTGTTATCCCCATAAGTTGGATTCCGCAGTCAGAGGATGGTGCAAGGGGGTGTGTCAGTTGAATTCTGGGCTGTCTTAATGACTTAACATCTTCTTTTTTTGTGTCACCCTTTATAGTCTTAAAAACACCTCTACAAGGTAAGGAAATCAGGAAATTATGAGCTCACCGTATGACAGAAATGAAGACACTGGAGGCATGGATTCGTTCATCATTCCATAATATGGGTTGAATGCTACGTTCTTAGCAGGGTGGCCAGCTGGTGCTACAGTCGCAAGAACGGCAAGGTCCCTGCTCTCACGGAGCAGAGAGATAGACAGTGATTACATAAACAAGACAATTATAGCTGTTGATCAATGTTGTCTAGGAAGAAAACTGGGTGATATGGCAGTACCTCTGGGAGGGATGTGGGGCAGGGCGCACTTTATGGAAGGTCACATCTGGTGTCTCCTGGCAGCTGGTAATGAAACCCCCAGCTAAGGCTGGGTTGAACCTGGTCATGGTCAAGAGCTATCTGAGGAGGCTCCAGGAAGGCTGAAAGATTGCGGATGCCCCCAAGTGAAAAGGAGTTAGTTGGGTGAGAACACAAGAGGCCAGGGAGCTTTAAAACTTAGGAAGCATGGCAGGAGGGAAGGAACAAGGCTGGAGAGGCAATTAGACCTAGACACGGGGTCCTGTACCCCAGGGGTTAGTGAAGTACCAGTCCACAAGCAGAATCTGGCCTATAACCTGTGTTTAAATGGCCCACAAGCTAAGAATGTTTTTATAATTTTAAGTGGTTAAAAAACATCAAAAGAAGAGGCGCCCGGGGGGCTCAGTCGGGTAAGTGTCCAACTCATCATTTAGGCTTAGGTCATGATCTCACAGTTCAAGAGATCGAGCCCCATACTGGGCTCTGTGCTAACAGACGGAGCCTGCTTGGGTTTCTCTTTCTTTCTCTCCTTCTTTCTTTCTCAAAATAAACTTTTAAAAAGAAATCAAAAAAGAAATATTATTTCATGGCCCATTGCTAATTATATAAAATCTAAAGTCCAGGGCCTATCAATAAAGTTTTATTGGCACACAGCCCATGCTCATTCATTTACATATTGCCTAAGTCTGCTTCCAGCACATGGCAGAGTTTAGTAGTGGAGGGCATATTAACTACCTGGTGATTGATAGGAAGAGGTCACCAATTTGTGTTGCAGACCATGGTAAAACATTTGGGTTTTATTCTAAGCCCAAGGAATCCAGCCCAGAAACTAGTTTACTTGGCATAACAAATTAATAGATTGGTGGTGCTCAGGGCCTAGCAAAATAGCATTTGTTGAGTGCTTGTGTATATCTGACACTGTTCTAAGTACTTAACAGATGTAAGCTTCTTTAATCCATTATTTCCAGTTTACAGAAGAGGAAATGGAGTCTCAGGAAGATGCAGTAACCCACCCAAAATCCCATTGGCCAGTACTCATTAGAGCCATGATGCCAACCGGGTCAGCCTGGCTCCGAGGCCAGGACTAATTGCTTAAAATATTTTTGTAAAGAAACTTTAAGGAAAATATCTCCCAACCCTGAGGCACCTAGCAGATACTCCGTTTCTTCAAAACACCCTTTGGGAACCACTGCTCTCATTCAATCCCCTCTGTTTGCAGATGAAGGATCTCCAGGGAAGTCATTTGTCCTGGGAGAGAGGTGTAAGCCAGGGACAAAGGTGGCACTGACTTATTCTGTGGTGCATTTCCCCCAAACCACAGTTTCCTTGTGAAATCAACTCTTACTTGGGATCTTTATTTTTCTTCCAGAATGATCCATGTGATTCAGTTCCAGGCAGAAGTCTTTAGAACAAAAGCTTAGCAGGCTCTCTCTTGTAGCTACATCTAGCCTCCTGCGGTTCCTGTGGGTATGAGACATAGTCCTAGCCACCCACAGTCTCCCAGTTGATGGAGGATCTTTTGTGGGCCACTGTGCTAGGCACTTGGGATACTCTACACTCAGTCACCTTCTGCTGTAGTTATTCTTCCCATTTTACAGATGAGGAAACTGATACCAAGAGGCGAGTACATTATTCAGGGCTACACAGCCGCTAGTGACAGGGCCCAGGTGATAGTCCAGGTCTGTCTACCTGGCTCCTACCCCCACCCCCACCCCATACTCATCCCACTAAGCTCTGCTACTGCTAAAAGAGCCTTCTCTCAGTAACTACAACAGGTGCTGCCCTACTTTAAAAACTCCACAGCTACTTTGTGTGTCTACAAGAGAGCCCGAAGATTCCCTGGTAGTTTACCAGGGGTAAACTACCCACCCCAAGGCATCTGCTGGGAAATGGAGGTGAGACCACTTCTGGCTTTGGTCTTGAGAAAGGCCACGGATTCCTCACAGCAGCCAAGAAATGTCAAGAAACTTTAGGTCCTCTCGTAATCACAATAAAAACCCCGGTGGCTTCTACACATGGGGAAATCCCCTATCTTTTCTGACCCTATATCAGTCCACCTTTCACGTACTTAAATGTTGCCTTTTTCAGGTTTTTTTCCCCTTCCTCTGGCAGCCGACATTGACCAAGGCGATGGAAGGAAAGAGAAGATGTCTGTTTGTTTCTCTAAAATCTGTCCCCATGCCACCACCCCCTGAAATGGGACTTCCTATTAGTGCTGGGACACAGTAGGAAGAATTCATTAGATGAAGATCAGAATGACCCACTGGAGGTTGATTGCAAGGTCTCCCACATGCAAGGTGGCCAGTAGACTCCCTTCCAACAGAGAACAGATAGCAGGTCACTGGTGGCCACCGCACTCCAACTCTCCAGCCTCATCTTTTCCTTCCACCCAGCTAAGCAGCCACAAGAGCCACTTTCTGCTGAACCCCCTGTGGGCTGCGGGTGAAGTGGGGGTGGTGAGGGGGGTGGAAAGAACCGAGCAAACCACAACTGCATGTCACTCAGGGTCACTGCCTGCCTTCCAGCACTGCCCCCACGGACCATTAAACCTCAGACCAGTGGACTATCATGATGTGTGTCAAGATCTGAGATCAGTTGGATGCCATACCAGTGGGTGAAAAAGATCATTGCCCACAGTGCCATTTAAAGTGAGGTCTCCTAAGCATGTGCGGGTGGCTCAGTCAGTCGAGCATCCAACTTCAGCTAAGGTCACGATCTCATGGATTGTGAATTTGAGCCCTGCATGAGGCTCTGGGCTGTCAGCCTGTCAGCACAGAGCCTACTTTGGATCCTCTGTCCCCCTCTCTCTGCCCCTCCCTCACTTGCTTTGTCCAAAAAATATAGTAGGGCCTTCTTGGGTCACCTGGGTGGCTCAGTCGGTTAAGCATCTGACTTTGACTCAGGTCATGGTCTCATGGTTCATGAGTTCAAGCCCCGCATCAGGCTTATTGCTGTCAGCTCAGAGCCTGTGGATCCTCTGTCCCCCTCTTTCTGCCCCTCCCCTGCTCAGGTTGTCTCTGTCTCTGTCTCTCTCTCAAACAAATATCAAAAAAATAAAGCTAGGTCTTCCTTAATGCTCTGGAAGAATGAGATGTCAAACATCCTTTTAGGTTTGAGAGCAAAAAGAGTGTCTCAAATGGAAAGTCCATCCCTTCAATTCGCTCCCTCATGTGACAATTTATTTCAAGTGCTGTTGTGGGTCACGTTCCCCAGGTCAGGTATCGAGATGGAGATTTGTGTGGACAGGTTTATGGGAGACGCTCTTGGGGAGGACCCTTGTGAAGGAAGCAAGATCAAACAAAGCGAGATACTGGAGTGAAACACAGTGACGACCAAGGCCCCTCCTGATCCAGATCCTGCAAAGAGCTATGGAGCTAGAATGTTTCCCTCCAGAGTTGCTCCATCTTGGGACAGAGAGGACAGAACACTAAGTCCCTCCCTAAGTGCCCTATGGAAGAGGGAGGACGTTGGGTGAGATGGGTCTCTCCCACTGAAAGCAATTCCCAGAGAGGGACCCAGTAGGCATGTCCCGTCCCTTCAGCCACTGGGCGGTCAAGGGAGAATTGGTGTGGCCCAAGTGCCAACCGAGGACCAGCATTTAACTTAATTAACTTGAACTTTGCTTTCTGAACTAGATCACGAAAAGCAAATATAGGAATATACCAGGTTCTCTTTGTTTACTCCATTGAATCAGTTAGAGGGTGACTCTAATTTTTAAAAACTATACCATGATAGGGGTGCCTGGGTGGCCCAGTCGGTTAAGCATTCAACTACTGATTTTGACACCATCACGAGGTCGCAGGTTGTGACTTTGAGCCCCAAACTGGGCTCTGTGCTGGCAGCATGGAGCCTGCTTGGGATTCTCTGTCTCCCTCTCTCTCTGCCCCTCCCCTGCTCGCTCGCTCACTCTCTCTCTCTCAAGATAAATACACTTTAAAATAATTTAAAAATAAAAACAAAAAGTCTCTGCTATGGTGAACAACCCTGAAATCCACCTACAGGTGAACAGGTAAACAAACCATGGTACAGTTATATGAGCCACCTCTCAGCACTAGAATGAATGAACCCTCAGCGCACGCTATGTTACAGGTGAACCCCAAAGTATGCTGAGGGAAAGCAGTAAGATAAAAGAAAGTGCACACTGTATGATTTCACTTATGTAAACCTCTAGAAAATTAAAACTAATTGATAGAGACAGAAAGCAGGTGGGAGGTGGCTTCAAGGAGGTGGGGAGGGACAGGGGAGAAGGTTACACAACACCTAGGAGGAAACCTATAGGGGATGGTCACTCTCTTGACTGTGATGGAGTTTTCACAGGCATATGCGGCATATGTGACAATTTATCAAGTTGTACGCTTCAAAGACATACCATTTGTTATGTCAACAAACACTGTTATACACCTTAATACAGCTATTTTTTTATTTTTATATTTTGAGAGAGAGAGGGCACGAGTCAGGGAGGGGTGCCCCTCCCCTACTGGTTCTTTATTTTTCTCTCTCTCTCTCTTTCTCAAAATAAATAAACTTTAAAAAAGAAGGTATCTTCAAAAACATTATAAAAAAACTAAAAAGACTACAACTATGAAAATGTATTATATTCCTGAAATACGGCAAGAATTTTCTATGAGTACATTTTGGGTCAGGGTAGAAAGGGGGGTTGAAAAGTAGATGGGGGCCGAGTGTGAATGGCCTTCAATGATTAGCTGAAGAGTTTGGACTACCATCTTCAGGCAAAAGGAAACCACTGGAAGCTTTTAAGTGGAAGAGTGTTTTAGAAAGAGAATGGGAGAAAAACAGAAAATCTACCTGTCTTCAGTTAAATGAACACCTGATACATTTTATGTAAACCCATTCACAGGTATTGCACTAAAATCACGTTAAATCAACAGACCTGAGCTGGGCTACACTGTAATTGTAGTTTCAATCTCAGGATATTTTATTCTTTGGTCACCTGACTCATTCAGTTCATTCATTCCATTTTCACCTATGTTTCCATACATTTTTATGCAACAGAGAAAATTACAGAAAACCACCACTGGGAAAGAGAGAAGCAAAGTGACCCTTCTCCAGGACCCTACCTGAATTTAATTCAGAGGTGGACCATGATTTTTTTCCACTGGCTTAAAATGAAACATCCCATGATGACATTTTTGCTTCTGTTTCCTGTAAAGGTGGTTTTTGCCCTCCTCATACATTCATGTTAGAGGGTATGTTCATGATCTGGAAAATCAGTATCTGGGTCCAGATGCTGGCTCCTTGATGGCCCATGTGACAACACCAGAAGTAAACTTTTTCCCTCTGTGCTTTGACAGGAACTGTTAGGAAATCCTGTAAGGAATAGCACTCTTCTAGATGAAAACGCGAGAAATTATCAACTGACCATAGGCAATTCACACCTCCCAATGGGAGGCCCAAAGAGATGCCTTACACACATGTTCCTTAACGGGGTAGGAGACAAGGTACAAAACTAAGGCCTCACCCTAAAGCAAGGACATCGCAGCAACAGGAAAATTGGATGCTTAGACACCACAGAGCCTTAAATACAAAAACTAGAAGTATCTGGAGAGAATGTCAAGAAGAGAAAAAATCAGACAAAAGACTTAAGTCTTGGTTTGTCTTCTCAGCTCTGCCACTGATGGTCACTTCTAGCAACTCCTTAATTCTCCATTTTAAAAACTGGCATAATAAGAGGCACCCAGGTGACTCAGTCTGTTGAGCGTTCAACTCTTGATTTCAGCTCAGGTCATGATCCCACAGTTGTGGGATTGAGCCCTGCATTGGGTTCTGCACTGAGCCTACCAAAGATGCTCTCTCTCTCCGCCCCCGCCCCGCCCCCCCGCTCTTCTCCACCTCTCATACTCTCTATAAAACTTTTTAAAATAATAAAATAAAAAATGGTACAATGCAACCTATCCATTCCCTGCTTCCATAAGCTAGTCAACATGTGTCAATATAACCAACAAGCAATTTATGGAGACTCTTCTATGAACCTAGACCGTGACTGGTAGCAGAGTGAGGGCTAGCTCTCCCATGTCTTGATTTCCGTTCCAGAACACTGTTGCTCAAACTTGATTTACAATACCCTGGAGAGCTTGTTAAACACACAGGCAGCTCCTTATTCAAGTAAGATTCTGATTGAATCGGTCTGGGGCTGACCCTAGCAAACTGCCTTTTTTGGCTAGAGGCCCAAGGCATTTATATCATCATAAAATTTGAGAAACATTCCATCATATCACATTATGCCCTACAGGAAAATTCTATTTTTTCTCCTCTTTTCAATCTGTTTCTACCCATTAAAATAGGTAAAATATTTGAAAAACATTTTTGATGGATAGAATTTTCCCTACCCAAAGTATCAACACATTTACAGAATAACAATACTTATGTTTGTTTGCTTTTAAATTTTATGATTTTTTAAAAGTAATCTCTACCCCAAGATGGGGCTTGAACTCACGACCCCAAGATCAAGAGTCGTATGTTCTGTCAACTGAACCAGCCAGGTGCACTATCAACACTTATTTTAATTAGAACCAGTAAATATATTTTCCTTTATAATCTGCCAAACAATGAGGGCTATTTTCATTTTTTTAAATTTTATTTATTTTAGACAGAGAGCAAGAGTGGAAAGGGGGGAGAGAGAGAGAAAGAATGAGAATCTCAAGCAGGCTCCACGCTCAGCACAGAGCTCAACCCCACAACCCTGGGATCATGACCTGAGCTGAAATCAAGGGTCAGACACTCAACTGACTAAACCACCCAGGTTCCCCTGACTAGGCTATTTTCTATCCATAAGTTCGTTAGTATTTTGCTGTGTGTCCTGGAAAAAAATTACATAATATATCTCAATTTGCCCAATTAATGACAGTTAAATACCAAAATAGTTCATTTGCCTATTGTCACCCCCTACTAGATCATATTCTCCTTAAAAACAAGGAATTTATCTTTTTTTTTTATTTTTTTATTTTATTTTTTTATTTATTTATTTTTATTTCTAGGAGAGAGAGAGAGACAGCGTGAGCAGGGGAGGGTCAGAGAGAGAGGGAGTCACAGACTGGAACAGGCTCCAGGCTCTGAGCTGGCAGTCAGCACAGAGCCCGACGCAGGGCTCGAACCCACGAACCGCGAGATCATGACCTGAGCGAAAGTCGGACGCTTAACCGACTAAGCCACCCGGGCGCCCCGGAATTTATCTTTTATATGTGATATCTTAGAATACATACTAGATGGCTGGACAGATATAGAGATGGATGGATGGATGGATGGATGGATGGATGGATGGATGGATGATTTTTTTAAATGATCAAATAATGTGACCGAATTCTGCCCCTGAAAATCATTATACATTGTTGTCAGAATTAGAAATAAAATATTCACAAAGGTTCAGCAAAAACTGTCTAATTATCATTGTCAATACACTAGAAAAGTAAAAATAGGATTACATCACTACACAGGGAAATTTTCATCTCTCTCCCACCCCTCCTCCCCCAAAAAGCCTCACAACAAGTTGATTTACCAGTACTTCCCACGTGTGGCAGAGTGATCTGTGCCACCAACACATCACTCACACCTCTCCACGATCACGATGACACATGTGGTCCCCTAAATGTTCCACCTGGAGGTATTTTGGGGGTGGCAAACTAAGAGGGGACTTCAAGAGCCAATGGAGCCGTCGACACATGAGGTCACAAAGCTACTGCCTCTCCCCTTCAAAAGAAACTACTCTGCTCCATTTATTTCAGAATCTAGAGGAAGCTGACAAAGTGTGACAATAGCACGGTGCAGTATGTGGTGGAGACTTTTCAGCTTGCTGGCTTGCTTCCCCTTACAAGGTAAGCACTCAGAGCTCATTTCTTATGCTACTCTTGACTTGATATGTTACCAAATCTGCCTATCAGTAAACTGCGTTTACAGTGAACCTACTACAGAAGGCAACCCAGGTAAAAACGTTAATGCTTTCTAAGCTACACCAAAATCACAGGGGAAGGATTGTTACTGCTTTATGTGACCTCTTGTTCAAGTGCTAAAGGGTATGGAAAGGCTCACTGTAGTGTGCCCTCTCTGTGGGATCTATGTTACGGCAAAATGTAACAAGCTTCTTGGGCTCTGTGTTTTAAGGGTCTACTTGCTGAAAGGGCGTCAATTTTGGATTTTAAAAACTTCCTCATTGAGGTGCCCAGGTGGCTCAGTCGGTTAAGCATCTGACTTTGGCTCAGGTCATGATCTTGTGGTTCGTGGGTTCCAGCCCCCCACCAGGTTCTGTGCTGGCACCTCAGAGCCTGGAGCCTGTTTCAGATTCTGTGTTTCCCTCTCTCTATGCCCCTCCCCTGCTCATACTCTGTCTCTCTCTGTCTCAAAAATAAAATAAACTATAAAAACAAAAACAAAAAACTTCCTCACTGAATAAGCCTTAACCAGATAACTTCTCTAAAACTTAATTTCTGTATCTTGAAAAGAAGAATGATTTAAAATGTTGGGCCACCAAACTCCTTGGATTAAAAACATTTTTTTCATGTTTGTTTATTTTTATGACAGAGAGAGAGAGAGACAGAGCATGAGAAGGGGAGGGGCAGAGAGAGGGAGACACAGAATCCGAAGCAGGCTCCAGGCTCTGAGCTGTCAGCAAAGAGCCCAATGCAGGGCTCGAATACACGGACCATGAGATCATGACCTGAGCCGAAGTCGGATGCCCAACTAACCGGCCAACCAACCAACCACCCAGGGGCCCCTACAAGGATCAAATTTAAAATGTGATAGCACTTTGAAAATGGCAAAGTGCTTATACAACTCTTAATTAGTTCAGAGATAATAATAAGCCCCATGAAAAGTTCCTGCTTATTTTTGGAGTCAGTTATACTTTACATTTTAATATTTTTTAGGTTTTTATTTTATTTTTGAGAGAGGGAGATAGAGCATGAGTAGGGGGAGGGGCAGAGAGTGAGGGAGACACAGAATCTGAAGCAGGCTCCAGGCTCTGAGCTATCAGCACAGAGCCCGACGTGGGCCTCGAACTCACAGATGGTGAGATCATGACCTGAGCCGAAGTGAGATGCTTAACCAACTGAGCCATCTGGGTTCTCCTATTATACTTTACATTTTATTATAATTTTCAAGTTTGGTTTTTGATGCTTACTTAATTCTAATGTAGCAATATGAAAATTAAAGATTTTTTTTAACAAAAGTCAAATTATTCCTGCTCAAACGGGAGGCAGGGTATAGGTGTCTTTAAATCTCTGACTGCAAGCTGTAGCAAATTCTTGCAAAGGAAGTTATACATAAGTGTATTGCTTGCCTTGTGTATTTTTGTTTCCAAATATTGAACTGTAGTTATATTTCAGGTAAGGCACCTGTCCTTCTAAATCTGCCTTCACCATACAACTGCACCTGAATGATATTATTTAAAAACAAAAACCTAGATTTCCTATTTTACATAGTTCTTCCATTTCCCATTTTATACAATTAAATGAAGTGTTTTCTTTTTTGGTCCCTCTACCGCGAGGCACATAATATGAATTTAACATTGGTAATAATATTAGTTTCTTCAATAAGCGGCTTAGAGAATAGCTCATATATTCTGGAGAAGTACATTTAGACAGCTAAAATTAGGATGCTTTCAATTATTCCAAAGTTTGAAGCATTTAACTGACCTTAACTTCTGAGGATTCAAGTTATTGCCTCATAAAAATGCCTTACAAAAAAGTTTTAAAATAAAAGCAGCTATAATCATGTCTTAAGATACACCTAAGACGTTTTTAGAATGTAAATTATTCAAATACTATTTATAAAGACAGGAGAAAAACATATTTGTTGTGCCATGCACAGTGTTGGGTACTTTTATTAATTACATTTAATCCTAACAAAGCTACTAAGGTATTAATATCCCTGGGGCACCTGGGTGGCTCAGTCGGTCGAGCCTCTGACTTCGGCTCAGGTCATCATCTCGCTGTTCATAAGTTCGAGCCCCACATCAGGCTCACTGCTGTCAGCCTGTCAGCGTAGAGCCCACTTCAGATCCTCTGTTCCCCTCTACCTGCCCCTCCCCCACTTGCGCTCTCCCAAAAATAAATATTTAATATTCCTAATTTACATGAGAATATAGTTTACAAGAAGTTAGATAACCTGCCTAAGTTTTCCCAGCTAGTGAATCAGCTTACACAGCACATAAGTATTATCTCATGAAACATTGTGTGTGTGTGTGTATGTATGTGTGTGTGTGCGTGGACATGTGTGTGTGCATGTTTCTAGCAGGTTGTGATAGAAAGTGTTTCTTAATGTAGATCAAAAGTTTAAGGGGCACTTGGGTGGCTCAGTCGGTTAAGTGACTGACTTCGACTCAGGTCATGATCTCACGGTTTGTGAGTTCAAGCCCCATGTTGGGTTCTGTGCAGACAGCTTGGAGCCTGGAGCCTGCTTCAGATTCTGTGTCTCTATCTCTCCCCTGCTCATTCTCTGTCTCTGTCTCTCTCTCTCTCTCAAAAAAAAAAAAAAGTTTGATAACCACTGATTTATATGGTTTGGAAGATTTGTTACTGAAAAATCCCAATCCAAAAACTCACCTAAAGGGTCACCCAGAAGGCATCTAGGCTCAATGGTATCAAGCACAAATTGTCCCCTCTGACCTAACCTTGCTCAGGTCCATCAGAATCCCAAATAGGAAAGGTACTGATCGTGCTGCTTCCTGTTAGCAAAAAAGGCAGCAAATTATCAATTCTGACAACACTATACACTGGCAGCTGTTTTTAGCTATGAATTATGGGAAGATCACTGTACCTTCTTCTACCATTGCAACTTCTAACTAAGGCTGCCAAGAATTACAGACAAGAAAAGTCCCATAATCTTGGAGCCTCCCTCTTTTTAAGGTTACTACTCACATAAATAATGTGATGTGTAAAATGCAATAAGAATGAAGAATTTTTTCAAAATTCATCCCATTCACCTGTATTGTGGATGACGAAAATCCACCAATTTGAACCCTCTATCCTGGTCATTAGTGGGGGGTAGGATACAGAGAATAAAGAACAGTTGCCAATTTAAGGTTCTGTTGATATTCCTGTTGATAATTCCCATGTTTGTTGACAGTTTGAGATCCCTTCTTGAAAGCCATACTGGAAATAATTTAACTTGGGCCAAGCCAGATTCATTTTCGCCCTCGTAACTTTCTCTGTTGATTCTATCTAAATAATAGTAAACATGTTTTATAACGATCTAAATTGAAGCACTTTTTTGTCTACTACCTCATAATAGTCATGTAAATGGGGCTCTGATTTGACACAATTCATTCTGTGTCTCTGGTGTTAACCCAAGCTTTTCTATGCAACATAACAATAACAGAGCTAAGTTTCTACCCTATTACATGTTACTAATGAATATATAAACTTCTTCATTTTTTAGCCATTAATTTATCTAATAGTTAAAATCTTACTTCGTGTGAGGTCCTGGGACTGTAAAATGAATGAATGGCCAACGACCTTTCCATGAGAAGTTTGTAATCTACACACAGAGACATACTTGTAACCAAATAATTATAAAGTAATGTGCTGAGCGCTCTAACAGAAGTCCATTCAGAACCTTTGGGGATCTGGAGGAGAGGGAGGGCCATTGTGAAGGAGGAGGAAGTTAAAGACTGATTAAGCAGGTTTGGCGAAAGTGGTACACTCTGAGTCTTGGAGGAGTCAAGAAAGGTTTCCAGGTCAACAGAACAGCATAGACAAAGGCCAAATGTCTTTGTGAACCTGAATCTGGCAGAGGCTGGTGGTGACATTAGTTAATACAAGTAAACAATGGAACGGAGCAGGTGGCATATCTGTGTTAGATGTGTCTGGACCACAAGAGGACGCTAGAGATGATTATTTCTGATGGGGCATGATGAGTTTGGCATCCCTGTAGCACAGACTTGCTCTGCTTTGGAATTTTAAAATTCGCTGCATGCAATAATTGGGCTACTAAGATAAGAAAAAGAAAGAACATTTTATTCATTCTTCAATCAACATGATAACCCCTAGCAGAGGGAAGATCAGACATGGCAACTCCCAAAATATTGAGGCAGGAGGCGGAAATCAAGGAATCTTAGGGACTGTGCAGGCTTGATCTGTAGATGCTTGGGTAGGTGGCGGTCACTTCTACTTGCCATTTTGCTTGAAGGTCAGCCACATATGCTCTGGTGAGAAGCCATTCCACTGACAGGACAATTAGTTAATGAGGTTGGGGGTGGAGATGATGGTGAAGGTCACGCATTCCACTTCCATATATAAACCAGTCTGGATCTATAAGCCCAGAATCCACCAGCAGCCTCATAACACATGGCCTTACATGGATGGATGGTTCTAGTCAGAAGTCAATAATCCACTCTGTAAATACGACCTACAGTAAGTGGTGACCTCCCTCCCAGGAGAAACCCCACAGCCATTCACAGCCAAGCTTTGCTTGTTCAGCACTGGTAGAGCCATGTAGGGCTAATGTGCACACTGGCACCCTGAGGCCCACCTGGGGAGCACGAGGAAGTAGACACACAGCACTCAGGATCCTACATGACAAATGCTAAGGGTGCCCAAGAATATACGTATTTTCAGAGCCTGCAAGGGAGGAAGTGGTGAACAAAGAAGGTAACCCACACCCCATCCCTCTGACAAAGAAGGTAAAAGTTTGACTCCAAACTTAGATGAAAAAGAAAATGTAAAAGACAGTTTGGTCTGCACCGGCAGTGAGAGAATCCTGTGGGACTTTCCCTTAGAAGACATACCATGAAAAGTCAGGTAGAGGGGTATTCCTCTTCCACCCTTTAGCAGGGCCTAGATGCACTGAACAATGTTTTTAAGTACTAGAACTGAAGCAGTGTAGGTCTGTGGCTTCTCACTGGGGCCATTCTTCCTTTCTACAATGATTTCCTGTCTCAAAAAGCAAGCATGGGGTCTACATGATAACACTGCAATAGAAATAAGCCAGTCAAGCTAAAGGCAAGGCTTGGAGCAGTCGTGGAAACAGCAAATATTCTATGTCTCCAACACAGCTCTCTCCATCTGAAACCCCCCAGGCATTTACAGTTGTGGTCAGCTGGCTGATACTAAATTCTCAAAAATGAGAGCAAACTAATCTTAGGAGATACAATTCTTTAGCATATGGTAAAAAGCCGTACTATGTTTCATTATAATTTTTTAAATTTATTTATTTTGAAAGCGAGCATGTGTAGGGGATGGGAGCAGAGAGAGAGGAGAAAGAGAATCCCAAGCAGGGATGACAACATGGAGCTTAACACGGGGCTTGAACCCAGAAACTGTGAAATCATGACCTGAGCCAAAACCAAGAGTCGGACGCTCAACTGACTGAGCCACCCAAGCACCCCTCATTACAATTTTTTATGCTGTTAAGATTCAAATAACACAATTTCATTCAAAAGCATGCATCTCAAGAAAAAGATGTCTTTAAAATGGAAGACATTTATTCATAAACAGGCTGCCAATAAATATCACCACTTCTATTTCCCCAAATGCAGGCTTCCCGTCTAGACAATCACTTTGCCGAAAGGTAGGAACTTGGCCAAAACTTCCAAGGATCAACTTCTGGCCTGAAGGATGAAATCAGGGCATGTTGCTTAACGGTGGTCTTTTATTCTATCATTGACTCAACATAGTACCTTCCCTCCTGTCTCTCATTATTCTTATTAACCACAGGAGACCAAAGATATCTGTCCATCACCTACATTATGGTGCTATCATAAAAACTGGCATTTAACCATTCCTTTTCAAGCTCACACTGTGATAGTTTCTGTAAGGAATGAGTTTTAGAGAAATATGACATAGTCACTGCCCTCTAGAAACTTCAATCTGCAGGAAGCAGGATGACACACAAGAACTAGAAAGTAAAGCAAGAATCATAATGGAATGATTATAGAAGCAAGAGGAGGTAGATGGTTCCAGATTCAATTTCTTGGCTCAGAAGTTGCTTAACCTTACAAGACATTCCATTGTCATTTCAAAGTGTCTCTACTAATATTATCCTTATTACTCAACTTCAGGTTGACTTTACAGACAAAAACATTTCCAAATAACCCAACCTCAACAGAATTCAGGGCTTATGCTTCAACGCTCTTACGAAAACACAGTATCCTGTATCGACTCTTCATTGTTCATTAGAGTATTGGCTGCTGATATGGGTATTTTTTCCAGAAGAGCTCAAGCAAACTTTTTTCCCATGGAAGTCACTACAAATACAACACAACATTCTGGATTATTATTGCCAGAGGCTAGATGGAAATTAATGACCTAGAAATGGAACAAACTAAAAAGTCTGCACCAATTAATTCCCAGGGCTCTCCAAAGCACTTTCCCTAATACTTGACATTTATCACAAGGAAACAATCTCCTTCTTCTTTCTTTCTTTTTTTTTTTTAAGGTTTAAGATGTTGCAGTAAAACTCATTACATTTGCTATTCATAATTTATAACCCCACGGTATTCTTCTGTTTATGGAAGGGCTTTGTACTTTCATTGATAAGAATTGTCCTCAAAACAAAAGATGTGTTTTTTTAATTTAAAACTTGAAGAACTAATGGATGGCAATAAATATGCCAAATCAGCAGAAATCCAATTTATTATTATTTTTTTATCAATTTCCTTTTTGGGGAGGATACATTTGCAGCAGCTTGCAACCAATTGTTTATCATTCTCTGGGGGTTGTATTTCGGGAAATGAGCCTCTCATGTCTGTCTCGACAAAGTGCTGCTGTGGAAAATTAAATTGGAAAAGATCTTAGAACATCCTTCCCCTGGCACAGAAGCCCTTCTGCAGGTGGGGCTTAACCGCACCCCATGAAGGGCAGCTCCCTAATTCACAAGAGTGTCGCTTAGAATCCCAGACACACACATTGTACTTCAAGTCACAAGGAGCTTCCTTCATAAACTGAGGCCAGAGAGGCTGAGTTTCCCAGTCTCCTCACTGAGATAGTCTGACCTAGTTACATGACTGTGGACTTGGAAGCCCACAGACATGGGTACAGATCCCAGCTCCAGGACCTGTGTAGCCATCAGCCTCTATTTCCTTATCTGGGCAGCCAGCAAAATAATTCTTTCTTTATAGGACTATTTTGAAAATTAAATTAAATATAGGCTTAACATGGCCTGGCTGAGTTTCTGGGCTCTGTGAGAACAGGTGCCTGATAGATGTTGTTTAACATTTTCTTTTTTTCCTATTATAAATCACACCCCTTCATTCAGACCTCCTTTAGGAGACATCCTACTGTTTCTACATACAGTACAAGCTCCTTTGTACTGACTTACATTTTGTTTCTATAAGAAATATGTAATGAGAGGTGCCTGGGTGGCTCAGTCGGTTGGGCGTCCGACTCTTGGTTTTGGCTGAGGTCATGATCTCACAGTTTGTGAGATCGAGCCTCACATCAGGTTCTGTACTGACAGTGTGGAGCCTTCTTGGGGTTCTCTCTCCCTCTCTCTCCCTCTCTCTCTCTCTCTCTGCCACGACCCCACTTGCTCGCTCTCTCTCTCAAAATGAATAAATAAATTTTTAAAAATTTAAAAATGTTTATTAAAAAAAAAAAAGAAAGGTGCAATGAATGACAGAATGAATGGATGAGGTTGAGATTAAGTCCCTGCCTCAGCTTGGGAGTGTCTTGGCCCATGTCAGCCTGACGGTCTCCAATTCTCTTCCTCTGCAGAAGCCTTTCTGACCAACCACACAGAAACAGTCACCGTGGAGGAAGGCCAGACCCTCACTCTCAAGTGTGTCGTTTCTCAGGGGAAGACCACATCCCTGCAATGGCTGGCCCCATCAGGGTTCACCATTTTTTTCAACAAGCATCCTGGTAAGTGAAAGAAAAAACAAGAATCGCCACCAGACCTCAACCTGAGGGATTTTCCAGACAGACAAGTTGGTGGGATAGAAACCAGCCTGAGTCACCCGAACGGTGGGCTTGGCCCATGGACTATCACACGGGGATCCACACCCAGAAGCCTATTATTTTACACACGGCTGCTTTTCTTGACAGGAAGTCTGAAATGGAAACCCCACCAGCATGACTGATAAAGGGGGCTCAAATCACAAAGCACATTTCCATGCCCGCACCTCACCCCCACATTGCTGTTTTCACTCTCAGCAGCACCAATGACAGGCAGGCAGGAGACTGACACGAGGCCCTGTGCCCTCCAGCGGCTGGCACCATGGCCCCACATCTGGAGTCAGCTGCTTCGTTTTCTGCCTGTGAGCAACGCAAAGTCACATCAGAAAACGCCCTTCCAAATATTTCCTCTTCCGTTAGCCTTAGCACAAACGCAAGATCGCTGAGCAACTGACAGGACATGCTTCTTTGGAAAGGACAGTCATTCCTCTTTTTCCACAAGCACACATTGAGCCCAGATGCCTGAGATGGAAGGGGATTCTCACCCACCCCGCCCCAGTTTTATTGAGATATAATGGACATGTCACATCGCATTAGTTTAATGTGTACAATGATCTAGTGTTATGTGGATATTTCAGAGTAATCGCCACAGTAGGTCTAGTTAACATCCATCACCTCACATAGTCACAATGGTTTTCTTTCTTAAGGAAAGGGATTTTTTTGTTGTTGTTTATTTATTCATTTTGAGTGAGAGAAAGCAAGAGTACCAGCAAGCAGGGGAGGAGCAGAGAGAGAGGGAGAGAGAGAATCCCAAGCAGGCTCTGCACTGTCAGCGCAAAGCCCAACACAGGGCTCAATCTCATGAACCATGAGATTATAACCTGAGCTGAAATCAAGAGTCAGATGCTTCACAAACTGAGCCACTCGGGTACCCCAAGGAAAGGGATTCTTAAACACCTATATAGTTCATCTTTTGGGGCAGGATTTTACTAAACCCTCCCCTTCAAAATGAGAACATTGTATATCTCCATTTAATATTCTTTTTTAAAAAAATATTTTTATTTATTTCTAGGAGAGAGAGAGAGATAGCATGAGCAGGGGAGGGTCAGAGAGAGAGGAGACACAGACTCTGAAACAGGCTCCAGGCTCTGAGCTTGCAGTCAGCACAGAGTCCGACGCAAGGCTTGAACCCACGAACCACGAGATCATGACCTAAGCGAAAGTCGGACTCTTAACCAACTAAGCCACCCAGGCGCCCCTCCATTTAATACTCTTAACTGCCAAATACTTGGAAAAGTTTCCAAAACAGTACATTTCATTCTGCCTTGTAGAAGCAGAGCCTCTAAAAAACTTAATATGCTATGAAATATTTTTAAATATTGCTGTGTTTGGGGCATCTGAGTGGCTCAGTTGGTTAAGTGTTGGACTTCAGCTCAGGTCATGATCTCACAGTTCATGAGTTCGAGCCCCACGTCGGGCTCTGTGTTGACAGCTCAGAGCCTGAAGCCTGCTTCGGATTCTATGTCTCCCTCTCTGACCCTTTCCTGCTCACACTCACTTGCTCGTTCTCTCTCTCTCTCAAAATTAAACATTAAAAAAATTAAATATTTCTATGTTCAATGTAAAATAACCACATATTTCAAGCTAAATCAACAACCAATACTAGATTCCAGTAAAGTAGATATTAGTTGTTAAAAGTTTTGAGAAAAAACTTCAAGTAGAGATAATTCCTGTTAAATCATGCTTTCTCTTGTTTTGGTTTGGTTTTTGGTAAACCGGGAGAAGATGGGCACTCTCAAATTTCTGCAGCAGAGTACCTTGACTGAACTCAGTGATGCTCAACTGAGGGTCATTCTTGCCTTCTAGGGGACATATGGCAATGTCTGGAGACAGTTCAGGTTGTTATAATTGGGGAAAGGCAGGGGCTTTGGCATCTAGTGAGTAGAATGGCCTGCATTGCTGCTAAACATCATATAATGTACAGGAGGCCCTCACAACAAAGAATTATGGACTCAAAAGTCAATAGTGCTGAGGCTGAGAATGCAGGGGTTCTACCCAGGTCGCACCAGTGTCCCAGGACACATGACCATTATTTCAGATGAGAGACAACCTTCCTTGGGCAGCCAGTCAAAGTACAACTATTTTAGGTTTGTTCATGTTACAGGTCTACAATAGTGGAGGTGGGGGGAGGAAGGGGAGGAAAAGAGAGGAAGGAAGGAAATAATGGAAGGAAGGGAAGATAGGGAAGGAAGGAAGACAAAACCACTCATTTCAGGAACTTCTGATTTGCTAAAGGACCTATGGTCTGAGACAGACATCCCAGGTCAATATAGAACCAAACAAAACAAAACAAAAATAAAAACAAAAACCACTTGCTAAAATCTTTAGGAAACTTCAAATAATAATAAATTTCTAAAAAATAAAAAGAAAAGGGGGCATCTGGATGGCTCAGTCAGTAGAACATACAACTCTAGATCCCAGGTTATGAGTTCAAGCCCCATGTTGTGTATAGAGATTACTTAAAAATAAGACCCTTAAAAAAAATAAAAAGCATTCAACTGGAATAATGAACAGCCATGCATTGATCCTTTGTGACAAGACAGCCTCAATTCAATCAGATTTCAAAGAGATAAATCTAAGGACACCTGGGTGCCTCAGTCCGTTAAGGGTCTGACTTTGGCTCAGATCATGATATCATGGTTTGTGAGTTTGAGCCCCCGTGTCGGGCTCTGTGGTGACAGTGTAGAGCCTGGAGCCTGCTTTGAATTCTGTGTCTCCCTCTCTCTCTGCCCCTCCCCTGCCCATGCTCTGTCTCTCTCTGTCTCTCGAAAATGAATAAACGTTTAAAACAAAATTCAAAGAGGTAAATCTAATGGGGCATTTTTCATAATGTAAAAAAAGAGGGGGTTATGTAATCTTCCTACAGCCTGAACCCTTCACCAGCTTAGGGTTAATTTCCCACAGGTGCAAATAAAGCCAATGGTTTATGTCACAGATCCCGGTATCAAAATATTTTGTTTCCTAAACTAACGTGGAGCTATTGAGAAGCATCTAGCTGGTAACACCAGAATTTGGAAGGCAGCTCAGTCGAAGACGTGACATTTGTTCCGTCCATGTGTGAAATTCAAAAGCCATTCCTGTGAAGAATCAATGCACCGAGAGTCTGTATTCATCTGCTAGTTTGCTTCCTAACAGCTCTTTTTCCCTCTTCTCCAGCTTTAAAAAATCCCAAATACCAGCTGCTACATCACTCTGCCCATCAGCTCTCCATCCGCGTGCTTAATGTCAGCCAGCAAGATGAAGGCGTGTACAAGTGTTTACGTTACAGCAGCAACGTGAGAACAAAGGAAGTAAAAGTGATCATGCTAGGTAGGTGGCTGACAGCCAGCAAACCCAGCATGGGAGTGACAGGCATCCGAACAGGACACATCATTCTTACGCTTAACATCTGAGTTAGAAATAGCACCTATAGCAAGGCATTTCTTAGGGGGCCTCTACCATCCTTTGTTGGGAGGAAACAGAAAGGAACGTTTTTGACTGGCAAGCCCTAGATTAAAATGTGACTTTGTGAAATGTGTCTTTGGCATCAACTAAGTTTCCTCTCTGGGGAAATTAAAAGGAAGGAGAATTAATATTTGATGAGTCCCAACTATGTGCCAGGCAGTATACTAAGCTCCTGGGAATCAAAGAGGGATTAGACAGGATCCGTGCCCACAAGGAGTTGGCACACTAGTTTAAACAGGCAAAACAAGTATGTTCAAAAAAAAAAAAAGTAGAACCTTAACTACTGCATAGCCTAAGACGGAATGAATTCAGATGTAACTGCACTGGGCAACTGGCTCACATCCTCTGTCCAAACCAGTTCTTCTCTACCAGTGGGAGGTGGGTGGGGAGACAAGGATAGGAATTAACAGTGTCGAGACTGCCTGGGACTTGCTCAGTTCTGTGGACGGTCAGCTGGGTTCAGTGGGAGTCTTACTGCCGTTACTTTTCCGATTTTTGTGATGGAACAGATCCATTCTAAACACGGCTTTCCGTTGATCTCTAAGTGGCATAATTCCACATATCACACAAATGAATTTCTTAGGCTTCTTCTGTTGAATGAATAGAACGTGGTGCCTGCGTGGTAGCGAAGCATCTGGGAAGGAATGGCTCCCTAGGGGTTTTAAGAACCAATGTGACTCAGCCCACCTTACTGGCCACCCCTCCCAGCACTCTGGCTTACGCTGCTTGCTTGTGTGCCCTTCTTTGGTTGTAGAACAATCTACACGTACCTCTGTTGCTGCACTTAACACATGATCTTTCAACTAACAGTTTAGGGGCTGAGTCTACCACCAGACTCTTAGCTCCTCAAATAGCTCATTTTCTCCATACTTGTACAGCCAGCATACTTGGAGCTGACTTTACAATGTCTCAATTGCAGATAAACCAGCAAACAAATGTGAAAGAGTAGGGTTCTGGACCAAAGTGTGAGGCAGAATGGGAAAGGGGAGGAAGTTAGCCAAGCTAAAAAGTACACTTGACCCTTGAACCACACAGGTTTGAACTGTGCCCATCCACTTACATGTGAATTTTTGTCAGTAAATACAGTACAGTCCTATAAATGATTTTCTTAATAATGTTGTCTTTTCTCTAGCTTATTTTATTGTAAGAACACAGTATAAAATACATAGACCATACAAAAATGTGCTAATCAATTGTTCAGGCTATCAGTAAGGCTAGGCTGTTAGGTAAGGTTGGGGGGAGTCAGAAGTTATGCAGCAATTTTTTACTGTGCAGTGGTTGAGGGAGGTGTTAGTGCCCCTCAGGCCCACATTGTTCAAAGGTGAACTCCATTTCCAAGACAGGAATAGGAAGAAAAAGGACAAATGGGTCCTTTATAAAAGAAATGCATCTTTTGCTGTAAGGAGGGGACGGAACTAACTTAGGTTGGCATGAATCATACGCTCTTGAAAGTTTAGAACTGAAACAGCCATAAGCCAACATAAACTCCTTCATGTCACGGACAAGGGAACTGATACACCAAGAGGTTGAGGGACATACACTAGTTCTTACAATAGTTGGGGAGAGATGAAACTAGAATCCAGGTCTGTACTCCTCACCTAGCGTTCTACTAATCAAATACAGTCATATGTCAAATTCAAAAATTGCTGCTGTAACATTGGGGATTTCCAGGGACTAATCCCACGTTGGATAACAAACAATCTGACTACAACCAAGACAGCTTTACAAGTACATAAAAGCCCTTTAACTGGATTCTAGAAAAGGTCAAGGGGGGGAAAAAGCCCATTATTTAGACCATATGCTACAATCATCCCTACAGATGATCAGACTTTGTGCTTTATTACATCCATCATGTAGACCAGCTAATTAAGCATAGAAAAAACAATTTTCTTCCAGCAACTCCTTCCATGCCAATTGTGGAAGCTTCGGTTACCAGAATGCAAAATGGAAAAAAGCATGTTACACTTAAATGCTCCACCGTGAGAAGTAAGCCCCCTCCACAGATAACCTGGATATTAGGGAACGACATAGAGCTTTACGGTAAGTACGGAGATGGTCCTTTCCTCCTTTGTTTTCCTTCCTACTTAAATTTCCAAGGATGTTTTAAATCCTCTGGCACCCTCTGGTGGCATCAAGTGCCCGAAAATACCATTCACTAATGCACCGGTTCTTCTCCAAATTATCTTTATAACCAATTGATATTATGCCTTCATCTTGAAAATCTATCACAAATAATAGGATTATCTCTTATGCTTAAAACACAGTAGAAACCTAAAAGGGAGTATTCATTATGGCTTCTTAAAATTCAACAAAATTTAATAAAACAGGTACAATATAGCTATCACCTCAGAATGAATTATTCAGCAGACATAAAATTGAAAATACATTTACCATAATGCTTCTATATTAGAACGGGTTAAGATCCTCCTTATGAAGTGCAGTACCACGTTACACCCTCAATGACAGATAAAAATATTATATTGCACCAAAGAATCTAAACTTTGATTAGATGGAAGTAGGGCTCAATTGACCGAAGCAGGATAACTAATTGTCACACTTGGGAACTATTTATAGTTTGTTTCCTTTGTAACATAGGTCACATTAGATTTTACATAATCAGAGAGAGATTCAGTCCAATGCCAATTCTACATCATTCTGAGACATCTCTGTTAACTTGCCTTATTCATTCAACCCAGTAAAGTCTTGGCTCTTTGTGTCTGAGAGTATCAGGCTACCCTTGTTGTAACCAGATAAGCTTTGAATTTTTTTTCCCCACAGTAGTGATGGGTTTATAGAAACCTATCCGTTGTTATTCACCTGCTTCTCTCTGGACTAGGGGACTAGGGCCATGCGTGTACAAGGGAGTTGGCTGAAGTCAGAATGAGATTAGAAGTCTAACAGGTTTGCCAAGAGGTCAAGGGCATTGGTCTTTGAGAGACCCAAACCCACTCAACGGTATTAAGTAGCCACAGCTTCAAACAGCTCTTTAATTTGCTCCATAGGTGAAACCCACCATGAATTTGAAACTGATGGGAAGAAATGTAATAGCAGCAGCACCCTCAGAGTCCATACATACAGCAAAAACTCAACGGCGGACTGCATCATCCGACATACAGGTCTACAAGGGAGAAAACTGGTAGCACCCTTCCGATTTGAAGATTTGGGTAAGAGGGATGAATGATTGTTTTTCATCATTTTTAATTTACCTTAATATTACACTATTGAACAAAATTAAATGTAATGGGAAAAGTCCTTCAGAGTGAGATCACAGTCAACAAAGGTCTTCTTAACAGCAAATTCCTTTAATGACTGAAATTTCTCCAGTTGTCATCAGAATGCAATTCTTCCAACAGTCAGAACCCAGTTGTATAGAAAGCTTAGCAGGGCACCATATGCAAATGGCATCATGCTTGCTTTTTGAAGAGGACAGCTGACATAACTTGGCCTTAAATTCTTCTATTGCACTCATGATTTGGGAGAGGTCAATTGAAGAATACCCAAAAGGAGATCATATTCATTGAAATAAATCTAAACTTGTCCATATCATTTTATGCTAATATAAGACACTTACACAGTCAAACTGAGTCATGATTACTCTTTAGATTTATTTTGTTATAACTGTTTTGCAGATTTTAGTTCAATCATGTTAATATTCTGAGCAGAACAAATAATAAAAAATAAAACATCACATAGGAAATGAGGAGTTGCCTCTATTTTTCTAGAATGCGTCCTCTGATTCCTTCATCAAATGCAAAAAAATAATAGTGATTTCAAAACTCTAGAAAACTTTTTGAATCAAGAAGTATCTAGTAAGAAGTAGCAGGAATCACAAGATTCAGACCTTCATTATTTGATAAGGTACCTCTCCGTGTCAAAAGAATTTCTGAAGTACGAGGATTCACTCACACTAGTGAAGGAGGAAGCTGTTGGATGAGGACACACTTGCTGAAAAAGTTCCTTAGGAAATGACTGCTGATGAAAGGTGCTGGTGAAGGGGAACACCATCATGGGAAAATTGCGTCACTGCCCCGTGGGGGCTGCTGCTGTGGCTAACAGGTCCCCTGTCACCACCACATGCTTTCCACCAGTCACTTTCTCATCAAACCAAAAGTAGCAAGTCTTGAGGAAGCTGCATTTAGAACACTTGAGCCCCCGCAGACAGGGTAGGGTACTGTAAATTGACGCAAACATTCCTACCTCCTCATGACTCCTCCCCCCTCAAGACTCTGCTGTCAGTGGAGCACAGCGCATGCACCAGGGATGCTTCTGCAAGTCCTTCGGATTCCTAAATAAGAGAACCAACAATGTCGACAAAAATCTATGTTGACTTTTCAGCTATGGTTCGGGGCCACCTGCAAAAAAATTGCTCGAGGGGAAAATCACAGTTTCTCCTCCATTACTGGCCATAGTTCTATACAACTCAAAATCATAATCATAAATGCTTCTAATAATAACGGGATAAGGCTTGACTTTAATTTGTGCTCTATCAATTATTTAGCACCAACTGCCAAATCTCCATCAAGTATTCAAAGAGTAACACCAGTATCCGCTGTTGGGGACTTCCATGTGTTTATGACTTTTTCCCCTTTGGCAAGCTCCTACATGAACATACAGATATTACAAACATTTTATTCATCCAATGAGGTTTAAAAGGTTGATTAGCTGAGGATGCTTTAAAACACATTTACAAGGGAGCATCTGGGTGGCTCAGTCAGTCAAGCCTCTGACTTCAGCTCAGGTCATGATTGTGAGATCTGTGAGTTCGAGTCCTGCATCAGGCTCCATGCTGACAGCTCAGAGCCTGGAGTCTGCTATGGATTCTGTATCTCTCTCTCTCTCTCTCTCTCTCTCTCTCTCTCTCTCTCTCTCTCTTTCTCTCTCTCTCTTTCTCTCTTCCCTTTCCCTGATTTTACTCTGTCTCTCTCTCTCTCTCTCAAAAGTGAATAAACATTAAAAATATGTTAATAAAATAAGATAAAATAAAATAAATTTACAAGTAAGGATTTTGACCCCTTACATTCCCACACTGCATGGTAGGACCTGGGAAAATGAGGATCAGGCAAGCACCATATCTGGAGAGGGGGCAGGTCCTGGAAAGAGTAGTGTCTTCCATTGAAAAACCCCCATTGCTTGAAACATGGACCAAGGAGTCTAACACGTACGTGAGTCAGGGCCTCACATGAAAAACCCACATTGCAATGCTTGGAGAAGGAAAACAGAACAAGGGTAGACAGACCATCTTCAAAATGATTTACTTCATTTTTTTTAGTATTCCCTGTGGGGAATCTGAATTTCCTATGACTTATCTGGAGGTGGGATAAAAAAACAAACAAACTTGAGCAACAGTTCTCAAACATCTTGATTTTGGGCACCCTCTAAACTCCTACAAATACTTGAGGACCCCAAAGAATTTTTACTTACTGTGAATTGTTATCTGTCAATATTTACGCATTAGAAATTAAAAATTTAAAATGTCCACTTATTTAAAAAATAATAATCCACTACATATACACAGAAATGACATACTTGTATAAAAAAATTACCATATTTTGCAACACCAAAATGTTAGCGAGGAAAATGGCATTATTTTTCATTTTGAAAAGCCTCTCTGGCATCTGGTTTAATAGAAAACAATTAGGTTCTCATAATTTCAGCATTCAATCTCTTGCAATATGTTGTTTTGCTTGAAATATATACAAAAATACAGCCTCACACAAATATGTAGTTGGGAAGGGAAGATGATATTAATAGACTATGTTTTCCGATAATGGTGGATATTCTTCTTTGATACTATACTAAAACTCAACAAGAGGTGACTTCGTAAAGGTTAATTACTATATGGACTCTAGAACCACATCAATGAACTTTTCAAGCTCATTACATTAAAATTCTTTGAACAAATTTTCACTTTGGATAAATCTTTTATCCAGGCACAATTTTGTAGCATCATGCCTTGGAAAATATCAGTTATTGATTTATACGGGATTTTCAAATGTTGACACATTTCAGTATCAAAACCCCATTCATTAATATCATCGCTGATATCATCGAAGTCTTCGCATTTGGAAGTTATCAAGCCCACAGTGGTGGCTACAGGTTTTTCAAAACGGAAATGTGGCTGGTGCAACTAACTAAATTTTTAATATTAATTTTTATTAATTTAAACTTAAATAGTGTAGCTCATGTATGTTGTATGGGATAGCACAAGTCTATAATAGTCTAATCAACTAGGGAGAGAAATCATAATATACCAGTACCCATTTAATCAAAATTACATTCAGTCTAATTGAATTTGTTCACTAGCTTGTTGATTGGAAGACTAACTCAAAGGAAGTACAAACTCTTGTGTGTGTGTATCTCCTGTTTTACATAAATATATATATTTATCTGAATTCACGTAATACCATATGCATTATTCCAGAAGACCTTGATCATTATTGATAATTTTTCTATGTGTCCCCAATATTTCCCATATGCTCTTCTGGTAATTTGCCTCCAGTATTCCTATCCTACTAGCTTTCAAGTTTTTTTTCTCTCCTTTCAGTGTCAGTAGCTCTCTTTTCAATTTTCTCTGGCATCTTTGGGGTCATAGAGTTCATTTTAGCCTTACAGTATAAATTGCTATTTCTCTGTCGTTTCCTTAGTGGCGGTTCTTCCTTTCCTCAGAGCTCTTGCATGCAACTCTGGCATTTTCATAGTTTCCAAGATGTTTTAAGGTTTGATTAAGAAAAGAAATGTTCAGATCCATGCAAAATTCTCTGATTGAATAAAAAGCTGAGAAGCACGGACAGATCCCATAAAGACATTACCTACCTGTCACATATCAATATTTATAAAATTTCAGTCACCTTTCCTATACACTCTCCAGTTGCAGGACTATTCGCTGGTCAAATCTGTGCTTAGCTGAATGTCTGGAAACATCCCTAAACATTGTTTTATATTATATAGTAAGCATTATGCTTAATAAATAGCAAAGCGTTGGCTGAGCATGCTGTTATGAATGAACTCATTAATTCTCTCTCTGTCTCTCTCTCTCACACACACATACACATAAGCCTCCAAAGGTAAATGCTTAGTGTTTCCATTTTACAGCTAAGAAAAAACTGAACATTCAAGAGATTAGGCACCTTGCTCAAACTCACGCAGCACAAGCAAGTCAACAACGCTGGAATTCAACCCAATCCGTGACTGACTCCCAGGCCACCTAAGTAATAAATAAGGAGGGAGGTATGTGAATGGGTAGACAGACAGAGGGACAGGTAGGTAGATGGACAGAGAGAAAGGCAGTGAATGCCCTTAGCCTACTATTGCCAAACGCACTACTCCAAGCCCAGCATGCCGTCCTTCTAAGTCAGGCAGCCGAGCAGATGGGCAGCCAGCAGGGTACAGATTCAAAAACCGGAGCAAGAGCTGCAGAATACGTAGTGCTGAGGTTTCTGCAAAACCTCCATGGGCAGGTAGCAGCCAAACACATTCTCCAAGCTACTGTACTGAGCGCAATGTGGGTAAAACTGCTCTCCGTAGTTGCAGAATTCTGTTTTTCCCCTTTTCTAGTTACTGATCCAGAGACAGCTTCAGACACCCCGGAGAAAAGCTCTCCATCCTCTGCAGTCCCTCAGCAGCCCACTAGCACTGGTAAGTGTCAACCCATTAATACTTAAGGGAAAAAAAATTATGCCTCCTTGGGAAGGTCACTTTTCTAATTCTCAATTTTAAGATTTTTTTTTTTTTCAATTTTTAGTAAGACTATCAGGACCCCTTCCACCAGCTCCAGCTTTGCGGTGGAGTGTCCTCTTAGCGGGATGGGCTTCAGGGTCATGAATGCCTTGTAAGTTCAGTGCCATGCTCCTTGATACACACACACACACACACACACACACACACACACAAACACACACACACACACACAAACACAAACACACACACACACACGCTAGTGACATGTGAATTTCCTCTACAGTAAAGGGCAAGGTAGAATTCATTTATGGAGAGACTCCTTCCTTTGTTTTCTCATCCAGAACATACCAAACACAAAATAAAGACTAGGTTTGCAGCAAAGGGCAAAGAAGCAGGATCTGGAGATTTGCTGTCCCTGGTCCCTGACAAACAAAATCACCTTTGAAAACACCTCAGTTACTTGGTTGTCAAGAACTTAGATCATTTCTGATGACAGGATTGAACTATAAATGCAGAAGTTTAAAAGCCTGGATTATAATTCCAATTTTTTAGGCAGTGAACTTACTGGATGGTTAACTCTGGGCAATGATCATATATTTATCTTTGTATTTTACCTGGTGCATAATATCTGGCACTAGCAGGTACTCAGAAAATGCAGTATGAATGAATAAATACATGTATGAATACATTCATTTGTTATGGTGTTTTGAGCAAGATAGTTTCATCCAGAAAGGGGATAAATTCCTATATGTCCTCTTCCTGTTTCAAATACTGTGCCTAGAATAATTTCATTTGGTGGGATAAGTGCTTTCATGTCATTATCATGTATGTTCATCATTCTGAGTATCAGGTTGAATTTTAAAAGAATTTTATCTGGAATAATATTTAAAAAGCCAATGTGTGGGGGGTTTCAAACACCGATAAAAACAATATGTGCCATACAGGTTTGCAAAGGACAATGAGAATTGAAAATAACCTGAAGTGGAACAGTCATACCACTTCCTTTCATAATCCAATATTTTTAAACGTGTTTAGAATCAACTTGTCTTTCAATTGGCTTACAGTGCTACTAAACAACTCAATTTTCTGCTCTGCTTTTTCAGATATAACGTAAGATTTAATATGGTTTCTAAATTTCCTTTCAGCTTTCAATTCCTATGATCATATTATGGTTAATAATACCCATTTTCAGTAGAATGGGTGGTTTCATTCCCCGTGGGATCCACACAGTGGCGCTGTGCTGTGGACTAAAAAAGCAAGAGGCTAGGTGCGGGGGTGAAGTGGGGGGGCGGCGAAGGCAGAGAGGGTGAGCAACAAAATCAGAAAAGGGGATCCTGTATCTTTTGACTTCTCTCACCTAGCAAAAACATCACATCCCGCTTCTAAGCGGGAGAGGCCAGCATGGGTTTGAACGACAAGGGAGCCTATTCAACATAAAAATCATTGCTTTTCAGGCTGTTAGGTTGTCTTTCCTTAAAGCTTGGGATGTCATCCATCGGTGTTCTCTTGTTATCTTGTACCTTTCTAAAGTCCTGCTTACTAACAAGCCTGGTTCGGGAGGGAAGTATACAATAATGATTTAAATTTTGCATTCTGAAATTCAGGATTGCATTCTGAATTTCTGTCACTTCTTTGCTGCATGACTTGAGACAATTTCCTTAACTTCTCTGAGCCTCTGTTCAGAGCTGCAGTGAGAAACAGACCAAATGCTCCGTTTCCAGCTTAGCGCACACTTAGCGTTCAGGAAACATTGATCTTTAAAAAATAAGGCAACATGAGCCTGGCCCTTTGCAACTATTATTGGAAGAAGTCAGTAGTTAGATACGGTCTTGGTTTTTGTTTGTTTGTTTGGTTGTTTGGTTTGGTTTTTAAGTTGGACCACTTAATTTTGTTCTCAAAGATGCTTTGCTGTTTGGGGGTTACTATGTATATATATGTAGATATGTATCCATATATAATCATAGTCATATGTATATATCATGTCTTAATTTCTTTCGACTTAGTTGCAGTGGTGGAAGGTTCTAATACCACAGAAATTGACAAGGAAGAGAAAGACCAAACCACTCAAGATCCTGACTTGACCACTGGTAAGTGTCCACCCACAGCATTTAGGATAAACACTTGATATTTTAACCTCTGAGCCAATAAATCCAATGGCCTTTTTCTGTCCCTATTTTTCTTGATCTTTTTATTTGTTAATCACTCCCTTGTTCCTTGACTTAGTGCCTCCCTGGTTTCCTCAACATATTCTGCCTGGTCCTGTCACTCTTTGCTAATCCGTCTTTCTCTGTGTCCATTAGCTAACTTCCCCTTCCTCCTCTGGCTTCTTATATGTGGATATAGTTCTAACTTTACTTCTCCATCCTTGATTCTTCCCTTAATCCTTAAAGGGTTTATCCATCCCCAAAATTGTTCCTATTGGCACTAGGCACAAGATTTCCCTATCTTTCCAGAACATTCTCTTGAGAATGAATCCCTATTTCACTTCATCTCCTACGTATCTGTTGATAGATTTTCTCCCATCTCCTGAAACTCAACATCACTAAAAACTGAACACCGTCTTTTCCCATAAAATCATCTTGTCCAGACCATCACACAAGCCCCAAACCTTGGTGTCATCCTTGACTCCTGAGTTGTGGACACACACAAACACATCTAAAATCAGTCCGTCTCCAAGAACTTCTGAGTCTTCCCTTCCAGAACTTTGTCTCCTATCACTGTCACCTCCCTGGTCCAGACTCTCCTCATCTCCTGCACAAAGTCCTGTAACTCACTGGAGCTGTGGTCCTTTTTAGGACTCTATTATCAAAACACCCCTCTGCATTCTTCACACCTGTGTTTGGAAGGCCCCTCGGCTCCCCTGTCTATGATGCGAAGAGGAGCCTCACACCTCCCATAACGCGCACTCCACCATTCCCCTCTGCAGGCCTGACTCTAAAGTCCCAATAAGAACACACATTTTTCTCTGAAAACATCATCCCATTTTGATTGCCCTGCCCTCACTGACCTGAATGGCCCCTGAAGAAAGGAAAGGGCTCATCTTCCCTCTCCTTACCCTTCCTTCAACGCCAAGGTCTTCTCTGACAACTTTCCTGACCAACTCAAGGACCACTCTGTCTCTGAATTCCTGAACCCCTTATTATGTTAACACACATGGACCCAGAATTGGGGATAGATATCTGACTTCTGTTTTATTAATTTGTTTCTATAGAGAGAGAACTATGCCCTAAAGCACAAAGATTGTGTCTAATGAGCTCCAAGCAGCTCTACACCTAGCCAATGCTCCCTAATTGCTTGTTGGTTAGGAAGGGGCAGGACATTTGGGCAAAACTAGAGCCCACAGAATCAGAAGGTGAGGTTTAAAAAGATCTTAAAGACCTCACCTCATTTATTTCCGAATGCCTTCCTGGAGGACCACCGTTACCCAAGCCAACATTCATGAATTTTCATTTTATTTGCATAGCTTTTCAAACTCTTTAAGAGCCTCTCTTGCTGCTTAACTACACTTTGCTTAAAAAAAAAAAAATCATTCCTTACAGCTCACTACATCCCCTGACTATAACTGAAGTCAGTATTCTTGCATGCGTTCTCTAGAAATGAAAAATCACAGCTTCACTATCTATGCAATGTATGAGCATTTTTCAAATCACCTCACAAAATTGCTTTGTTTGTTTGTATACCTATTGGCTTGTTTTTGGAGAATAAATAATATCTTTCCCTTCAGGGTAAAGCCCTCTTTTTATCTGAGTTGCCTATCAGCCTATAGACATTTGGGAAGTATCCTGCAAATTCCTCAGTGACAAAAACAAACCAACCTTGAGCCTGATTCCTTACATTTTCCTTATAGAAGCAAATCTTCAGTACGTGGGGGTGATAAGGAGGAAAAATGGCATTCTGCTGCTCACCCTTGTGTCCTTCCTCATCTTCATACTCTTCATCATCGTCCAGCTCTTCATAATGAAGCTTCGGAAAGCACATGTGGTATGGAAAAAAGGTGAGGGGCAGGGGACCTGATGGGGGGCGCAGGGCGGGGGATACAAGATGCTGAAACAACTGGCTAGACAACAGGAAATTCTGCCAACTTAAAGCTTTTCTGTTAGATGCTTCACAATCTGTTTAGTAAGTGTTGTCATGCAAATCAGCCCTTGTTTTGTAGTAAACACAGGATGTGAATCTTCAGGGGCTCTAATCAAAGAGAGTATAACCAAGACAAATTAGAGTAGCTCCAGGAATTGACATTACATTATAAAAGCTTCTGTTCACAAAAGGATACCAAGTGGAAAACTCATTCATTCCTTCAAAAATCATTCACTGAGGGGCGCCAGGGTGGCTTAGTCGGTTAAGCGTCCGACTTTCGCTTGGGTCATGATCTCGCGGTTCGTGGGTTCGAACCCCACGTCGGGCTCTGTGCTGACTGCCAGCTCAGAGCCTGGAGCCTGTTTCAGAGTCTGTGATTCCCTCTCTCTCTGACCCTCCCCTGCTCATGCTGTCTCTATCTCTCTCCTAGAAATAAATAAAACATTAAAAAAATTAATTAAAAAAATCATTCACTGAGTACCTATTATGTGCCAGGCACAGTTCCGGGTACTGGGGATACCTCTGTCAACAAGAAACACCAGGTCCCTGCTCACAAGTTCATTTTCTAGGGATGGTCAATCAGAGATTGAATATATACTGTTTTGGCTGTGTTCTTATTTGTGTTGTTTATTTGAGAGAGAGAGAGAGAGAGTGCACGCGCGTACAGACACACACACACACACACACACACACACACACACACACACACAAGTTGGGGAGGGGCAGAGAGAGAGAGGGAGACACAGAATCTGAAGTAAGCTCCAGGCTCCCAGCTTGTCAGCACAGAGCCTGATGCAGCCCTTGAACCCACGAACCATGAGATCATGGCCTGAGCCGAAGTCAGATGCTTAACTGACTGAGCCACTCAGGTGCCGCAGTTGTGTTCTTACTTTTTAATAATGCAGTCAGCCTCCCTCAAGCATTATATGTTAGTAATTTTTCCTAAGCATTCTGATTTAAAACTTATCAATGGAATAAAATATATACATATATAATACTATACTATTGTTGTATATATAATTCAGCTAGCATGGAAGATACCTATTAAGATGCATAGATTCAACACGTACCGGGGCTGGAAGGGACCTTAGAAGTTATCCAGAATAACTATCTACTCAATTCCTTCTATAAATGTGTACCAAGATGAAATCCCCTCTTTAATTCTGAGTGATTATTTAGACCTGTGTTACCCAACAGAATAGACACAACATGGTTATTGAGCACTTGAAATGCTGCCAGTTGCTTTTGAGATGTGCTGGAAGGATAAAATATATACTCCACTTTGAAAACTCAACAGAGAGGCACCTGGGTGGCTCAGTGGTTTAAGCATCCGACTTCAGCTCAGGTCATGATCTTGCAGTTTGCGAGTTTGAGCTCTGCATCCGGCTCTCTGCTGACAGCCCAGAGCCTGGAGCCTGCTTTGGATTCTATGTCTCCTCCTCTCTCTACCCCTTGCTTGCTCACACTCTATCTCTCTTCCTTTCAAAAATAAATAAACATTAAAAAACAGTTTTAAAAAAAGAAAACTCAACACACACGATGCACACAAATATGTCTAATAATAATATATCAGATCTACTAGGTAAATATAAATTATTAATAATTATTAATTTTACCTGCTTCTTTTTGCTTTTTCAGCATGGCCACTATAAATTTATAAAATTACATGTGTGATTTGCATTATGATGTTGCTGGCTCGTGTTCATTTAGCTACATTTGTCTCTAACATCTCCAGTAGCAGAGAACTCATTACATCCCAGGGCAAGAGGGTGAATGGCTCTCACCCTCTTAAAAGTACAACTTCTCCTGGTTTGAGGTCACTCTCTCTATATATTCAGCTGGACCAACATTCATTGTAATTAGACCTAGAGACAAAGTCTGGGTTTTCAGCTGGACCTGAGCAATAGGCATGTGCCATCATACGGTTGCAAACTCTCCCGTTAATGCTTCACCACCCCCACCCCAAGTTCTTTAAGGCCTCCTGGAATTGTTCCATCTCAAAGGATAATGCTTGATTCTAATCTGTGGTCATTTGATCTCTGCATCTCTTACACTGCCTAGCACAGTGCCTGCAGGAATCCTAGCAAAGAATGAAAACAATTCTCTAAATGAATGAGGGCATGATATATGGGAGGGGACATGGCAAGGCCACTATCATGTAGATAAAAAGACCATCTTCTTCAAACACACATTTCTACGTACAGGTGACGTCTGTGGCACCAGAAACGAATAACATGGTTTTCTTTTGTTGCAGAAAATGAAATTTCAGAACACACTCTAGAAAGTTACAAATCGAGGTCAAATAATGAAGAAACATCATCCCAAGAGAAAAATGGCCAAAGTAAGTCAACTATATGACCTAGGATTTGAAAAATGAGCTTCATTAATGTGTTGTCTTTAAGGAGGTGGGTAAAAATCCAAGTCTGATTTTTAGAAAGTCACCTAAATCATCTTGTAGAAGAGAAGTGCATCTTCAAACACTGAAAAGTAGTGACCATTAGTTCCTTTGGGAAGCCATCTCTGAGTCCTGACTGTCAGACCCAGCCACACCCCTGGGCTGTAAGTCCCTCTTGTGCTGCAGGGTAGTTCACATACACCTTAACAAACCAGCGCTTCCCACACCGTCTGGTCATTTTTGGTCTGTTGATTTAGCTACCATGGTCCTCCAGGTGGTGAGTAGCTGGGTTTATGCTACATGAGTAGCATGTCCTAAGATTCTAACATGCGGCCTGATGCGAATGAACTGTTTGATAAATTTGTATTGAATAAATGAACACAAGGCTTAACTGATTCAAGCAGAAATGTTTGGGGTCTTCTTCTGGAGGACTTCATTGCAGTTTCTCAAGCAAAATGTGTTTCAAAAGTGAAAGGAAGAGTATAAAAGGAGATTGTGTGTGTGTGTGTGTGTGTGTGTGTGTGTGCATGTGTGTGCGTGTGCATGTGTTCTTAACAACAATCCAGTAGACAGCAACCAGCCCTACAGTAAAGAATCTTATACCTTCCAACCATTTTGTCTCCTCCATGCAAATTAACTTGCTCCACCTGCCAAGAGTTGTAAGACAGGCAGAAGAGCTTTGCTCTAGTTTCTACTGGTTTTATTGAGGTTTTTGTAGGAAGCTGGTCTTTCACAACACCTCTGCCTTTTTTTTGCTTTGACCCAGGAGGGTGTGAAGTGGAAAGAATCACTTACTAGCTGGGAGAGGGGAACAAGAGGACAGACTGAGAACTGGGGGCGGGAGGGGGAGGCATGTGCAAGGTGCAGTCTGTTGTATTGTGTGTGTTTCTCTAACATCAGTGTCTGTCTACTCGACTGGCAGGTAGGAGGATGATGTTGGTATGATGTGGCAGTTGGATTGTGTCCTATGCCAACTTTCCTAAGTGAGGGGAACCAGAAGAATGGGTGTCGAATTGTAACTTATAGCAGGAAAAGAAAAGTCCTGGGCTCAGCTGCTGAACAAGCAGAAAGCCTTTGCGTCTCAACTTTAAGAAAGTATAAACTGTGTACTTTCATTCAGGGCTCCCTCCCCCAGAAAGGTCCATCCACAGGGGCTTGTCACAAAGGTGGGAGGTAGTACTTTCTCCTGGGCTCCAACCTCCACTTCCATCCTCCTTCCCTTGGCTCCTTCAAACCCAACATTTCAACCTCGCTGTTTTTACTCACCTAAAAGGCATCCTCTGGAGCCGTCTCCAGCCTCTGTGTATGGTTAAGGGGCTCTCAGTGGTCTGCCTCAAACCTACATTTTCCAGAAGCCCTGTTACTTTCAGTATAAAATTTACTAAATGCAATGTGGGTTTTTTGTTTCAGGTTTTTATAGCAGAAATGTCTATATATTGGGTTTGTTAGTATACTGTTTAGGTAAGAAGACTTTTTAAAAATCAGACTACAACAATGCATTTAGACTGTTTATAGGAGAGGCATCAATCAATTTCAGATCTGATTTTTAAGACATTAACACACGGACCTAAAAAGACCACATGCAGTCAAGGTGTCTCAACCAAATGGGGGCGATGCTGTTCAAAACGAATTTTCATCTTTGGCCTGTTTTTCTTTCAGCTTTCCACTCTAAGAGATACGTAAACTACATCACACAGTTGTACACTGAAGCGAAAACAAAGAAAAAGGAAGACGAACGGAGCTCGAAATTGAAAGGAGAGCCCTCTCATATACCAGAGAGCATTGTGTAATGTTCTCTGCAGGAGAAAATACTGATTTCGGGGCAGCCACACCCTCACAGTGGAGCAGCCTATGGGAAGGAGCATAATTACTGTCACAAGAAAAATATACTCTGAGTGCGATGCAACATGGTAGCCTCCCATCGCACGTTGCCCTGGACTCAGGGCTGTGAAATGAGGACCAGTCCATGGACACAAAGTTTCATAGTTCAAATTAAAGAAAAGAGAAAAGAAAAGAAAGGAAGAGAAAAGAAAAGAAATGAAATGAAAAGAAAAGAAAAGAAAAGAAAAGAAAAATAACCTATTATGCCTGACACTACTTCAGAGAAGGAAGAGGCTCCTAAACTTTGGAGATCAAGGTTGACTTGGCCAGCCAGCATCTTACCATGAAGGGAAGAGGACTTTTTAGATGCTGGGCTCTAGCAGTACTACTTACAAAAAAAATTTTTTTTTAATCTTTCCCTCTGACCTCCAAATAAAACTTTGGGATGAAAAGGACCTAAAGAAGATCTCTAATCCTAGAAGCTTACTTTCAAGGACTTTAAAAAGATGTAACCAGTACATACAGTATCTGGGAGAATGTGAATGGGCATTGACTGGTGAGCACAGATGGGTTCATGCCTCAAAACACAAGCTTTAGTTCTAGGTAGGCCCAAAGATTCGATTTTCTAAGGTTTTCTTGCTAAGTCACAAGGGCTGATCTGGCAAAGTTTTCACCAGGACACTTCATTACAAAAACATGTATAAAAGAAAACAATGAGTTTAACTTACTATGACCTAATTAATGCTTTACAAAAAGTATTTAATAAAAAGCTGAATACAGGTGTTTCTAGTGGTTGTAGTGCAAATTGTACTTCCTCCTTTTATTTTAACATGTGAAAGGGACATGTCTTCCCGCCCTCCCCTCCCCCATCAGTTTAAGATACAGCAAACTCACATTCACTTACGACATTTTACATATTTGGACCTGAATAGACTAATTCTAAAATAATATCCCCCAGCCCTATCACACACACTCATATTATGAGTTTGCAATTTGTTACAGATGTGATTTTTTTCTTGATAAAAAAAGAAAAATGAAGTAATCTGTACACCCAATGTGGGGCTCAAATGCTCTACCAACTGAACCATACAGGAGCCCTGAAAAAAAATTTTTTAATAATCATAAAATTACTGAAAGGTATAAAAATAAAACAGAGCATTTTTCTTTTATTTTTATTTTTTTTTTGCTTTTTAATCTATTGTTTACTTTATTTTTATTTTTTTTTTACAAATAGTTTATTGTCAAATTAGTTTCCATATAACACCCAGTGCTCATCCCCACAAGTGTCCTCCTCCATGCCCATCCCTCTTCCCCCCACATCCATCAGTCCTCAGTTTTTGTCAGCATTCAAGAGTCTCTCATGGTTTGCCTCTCCCCCTTTACCCCACCATTTCTGCCCTTCTCCCCCTTGGTCCCTGTTAAGTTCCTCCTAATCCTCCTATACGTGCACACATATGATATTTGTCCTTCTCTGCCTGACTTATTTCGCTCAGCATAACACCCTCAAGGTCCATCCATGTTGCTACACATGGCCAGATTTCATTCTTTCTCATGCCATGTAGTATTCCATGGTATAGATAAACCACATCTTCTTGATCCATTCATCTGTTGATGGACACTTAGGCTCTTTCCATGTTTTAGCTATTGTTGAGAGTGCTGCTATGAACATTGGGGTACATGTGCATTTTTCTTTCTGAACCATTTGAGAGAGTCTGTTGACCTGCTGCCTGCCACCCTCCCCCCCGCCCCCAAACACTTTACCACAAGGTAACTGATAAAATCAGGAAATTAACACTGATAGATGTCTACCAACAGTCTTCAGGCTCAAGTCTTTCCAATTGTCTAGAGGATCTAGAGGATCCAGGGGAGAATCACTTGTTTCATTTTAGTCTCATTCAAGTTTGGAACAGTTCCTCAATCTTTCCTACACATTTGTGATGTTTTGGGATATTTCTGAAAATTGCGGGCTATTTTCTAAATTGTCCCTCAGCTGGCCTTTGTCTGATTGTTTCTTCATGATTAGATTCAGGTTATAAAACTTTGCGAGGACTGTCACAGAAGTGAGGTTTTATCTCTCTGCATTTTATTCACCCCTGTATTGATCATGTTTACTTTGATCACTTGATTAAGATGGTGTCTGCCAAACCTCCCCACTGCAAAGTTACTCTTTCCTCCCTTGTGAACTAATATTTGGTGCAGAGATGCTTTAAAAACATGTAGATAACCTATTCCTCATTCACTTCCAAGGTGCTCATTTATTTATATCTGTATGGACTCGAGGTTTCCTGGAAGAGTTACACTCTGTTACTATCCCGTCTCATTCATTGGGTTACAATGTTACATCAAATTAATCCCTTGCTAACTGGGTGATCAGACTGTGAAAGATGCTTTTATGTGCTTCTTATCCTCAACATTTGAGCACTTTCTTCCTTTCTGATACAAAATATTCCATGCTCATCTTAAACTTTTCCTGCCTCAGCCCCGTAATGAGCCATTTCTCAAAGGATCCCTGGTTCTTTTCAGTGAAAAGTGGTATCTAGAAGCCAAAACGCTGGGACTAGGTGTACTCATTTTTGGGGTGTCATTGTTCTAAAATCGTCTCAGTAGACAGAGCTAGGAAATATATGAGAAAGTATGCACATAGTTGACCCTGAAACAACATAGATTTGAACTTCCCAGATTCACTTAGACACAGTTTCAGTTTTAAGGAGTTGACAGGAAAAGCCTAAGGGCATTTATTTACAACTGCCCACTTCAGTCTCCAAGACCAAATTGAAGACAACTGGTGTAAAGGTCACATATGCTGCCCCGTGACAACCCTGGGAGACCCACAGAAGCCATGAGCAACCCCCAGAAACCCCGACTGCTCCCTTCAGGTCCTCCATGATCTGGATTCCCTCTTGGTGCTAGAGTGGCTAGGACTGTTTCTATTGCTCTAGTGCCTTTTATGCAAGAGACCAGACTGAGGGGCCAACATTACAGCACCATGCAAAGCAGAAGTAAGCAGTCGTAGCCAATTATCAGAATCACCTCAGAGGATTCCAGAAGACAGGGACTTCCAGGTTTGTCCTCAAAGATTGGTCTCAGCAATCCCTTTGGGATTTGCATGTTTTTAAAACTCCCTGAGTGATTCCAGTAGGTGAGGGTGCCCTGTTGTGGCATAAATCAGAATTTTCCAAAACATAGCTAAAGAAGATATACTATCATTAACGCTGAATTAGGAATATATTAAAATACTATATTCTGGAAGCAGAGGGACTTTGTGAGTCTTCTAGTCCTACCTGGGGTACAACAATACCCCTGCACAAAAGCCAAACACATTCTGTGGACAAAGAGCATCCAATCTGTACAGTGCCTAGCTCAAGGGAAGTTTCTCAATGGAGATTTGGCAAATAGCAGAGGGAAGACAGGAAAATGAAAGATTTCTGGGCTCAAATAAGTTTGAAAAATGCTGAACATGGGGCGCTGGGGTGGCTCAGTTGATTAAGCATCCAACTCTTGTGGGCACCTGGGTGGCTCAGTCAGTTAAGCGTCCAACTTCAGCTCAGGTCATGATCTCACAGTTCATGGGTTCGAGCCCCACATCAGGCTCTGCGTTGACAGCTCAGTGCCTGGAGCCTGCTTCAGATTCTGTATCTCCCTCTCTCTCTCTGCCCTTCCCCCACTCACATTCTTTCTCTCTGTGTCTCTCAAAAATGAATAAACATTAAGAAAAAAACATTTTTTTAAAGGCATCCAACTCTTGGTTTTGGCTCAGGTCATGATCTCAAAGCTTGTTAGTTTGAGCCCCACGTTGGGCTCTGCGTTGACAGTGTGACACCTGCTTGGAATCCTCTCTCTCTCCCTCTCCCTCTCTGCCCCTCCCCTGCTCACAAACATGTGCGCACGTGTTCTTTCTCTCAAAAAAAAAAAACTTTTAAAAAATGCTGAATGCTATTTCCCCCATAGAGGTGGTACCTATTAGCATAGCAAAGGCTCTGACAAGCCTTCTCAGGAAGCAATCTCTTAAGCTTTATTGAACCCAGCAAAGCTCAAACTTAACCATCTAGAGCAATTCATGATGGTTGCCTACTGAGTGACTTTTTGCCAAAGTCTTCCTCTTTACCAATGTCTGTGATCTTATCCCAGTATCCACCCCACATTATGTGAGTAGGTGAAACTCATTCCCAGGCAAAAAGAGAAATTATGATTGGTCTGAACCAGTCACGGTCCCATTCCCTTTCTTGGTGGTCAGTTTGTACTTGGATACATAAAACAATGCTGGCCACTGGGACATATCTGGAAGCACCTAGCAGGCTTCTGGGAATGCTGTTTCTTAATGATAAAAAGACATACTCAGAATGAAAGCATCTTCTTTCCCCCCAAATGTCTTAACTGTGAGTGATGCGTGGAATGGCTACAGCCATTGTGAGCCCATCAAGGAAGCTGAGCCAATGTGGTGAGGAAGCCAAAGAAAAGAAACAAATTGACATGGGCTCTTTGATGATTTTGATTAGCTGCTAAATATTTAAGAACTTCTCATTGAGTGAGATAAAGAGCCCCATGCTATTATGTAAGCCAGGTGAACTGGATTTTAAATTACTCTCAGCCCAAAATGGAGCATCTTTTGAATGACAAAACAGTTATTTCATGAAACATTAGTGTAACTAACCCAAATTGGGAAACACTGAGATAGAGCAGTTCTTTTATGTGACAGATGAGGAAACTGAGGCCCAGAAAGCTTTCCTCAGTCACCAAAGATCACACAACTGCTTAATAAGACAGCTGGGATTAGAATCCTGATATCCTGGCTCCCTCCTTCCCCCCTTACATGTAACTTAAATGACCAAGACAGCATTTCGTGCTCCCATCTTCTTGCTCACTGGGAGATGGAGCTAAAGAACAATTGAGAAATTTCCATTTAATGCTCCTTTTTCATCTTACTTTTGGGGAGCTAAGTCGAAAGGATGCTTATATTACTTTCTCAAAAATGACTCAAAAAAAAAAAATCCAACACCAACTCAAACCAAATTTTCTGGCTCCAAGCATCATTTGCAGCATCATTAGGTGAACCTAACAGAGAGCAAAATTATACTACCCAACATTCTGAGCACACATCAAGTAGTGAGGCTCCCTGCAGATGAAAAAGGTGGTTTGAACTGCCAATCATTCACGAGTCCACTAATTTAACTTAACAACATAATCTCTTGTTACTTCCTCTGGCTGAGGTCATGGTAATTTGCTATGTTTATAATGGGGTTTTGATCTAGATGAGATGTAGTTCTATTTTTACAATGTTACACCTTCTAAGAGAGAGCCTTTTTCCTTCCTGTGATGCATTCATGAGCAAATCTGTCATCACAGATCATTACTCTAGACCTGGTGCATATGTTAATTTTTTTCCTACCTTTTCTGCTCTGCGTCTGATTTTTAGATGGAGGCAAACCAGAAGTAAGGCAGCAAAAACATATTTTCCCCAAATGTCTCACAGTTTATCTAAAAAGGTGGGAAGAGAGATCTTGCCTGACTGTAGAGAGATTTAACTTTGTGAGACTACCCTGTATAGGCATTTAAAAAAAAAAAAAAGAAAGAAAAAGAAAATTCTGCCAGGTCTTCTGCAATCCCATGAAACAATGGGTCACAATTTTTAATTAACATGGAACATCTCTTTTGAATTAGGTCCTAGCTTGTGAAATAAAAATTGTATCTCTTTAGAAAAATACTGAACTCTGTGATTTCCAATGTGGTTTGAGGAAGGCTAAGGCTCAGTTATCCAGACCAAAGTTTTTTGTTTTGTTTTGTTTTGTTTGTTGAATTACCCCATTTACTGGAGACAAACATAAAACAAATAAATATTCCTCTTTAACATGAGAAAATGTTCTCCCTCTTTTGCTTTGTTCTAATTTCTTATTCCCAAATGGTGGTTACTTGGTTTTGGTCATGAATAACCTCTTGTATCTTCAATTTCCTCATCTGTAAAGTGGGGATAACAATTCTCTGCACACTGGATTAGTGTAAGGATGAAATGAGATAAGATAATATAGGCAGAGTGTCTAGCCCAATATTAGTTAGTAATAAATACACAACAAATGTCAGTACTTTTCTCCTCTGCTTTTGTTTTTTTAAGTGTATTTCTTTATTTCTGAGACAGAGAGAGGAGTGGGAAAGGGTCAAAGAGAAAATCCCAGGCAGGCCCTGCAGTCAGTGTGGAGCCTGACTCAGGGTTCAAACTCATGAACAGTGAGATCATGACGTGAGCCAGAATCAAGAGTCGAATGCTTGACCGTCTGAGGCCCAGGCGTCCCTCTCCTCTACTTTAGATTGCTTTCTCCTTCTATGAGTTTGAGACAATAGCATGGATACCACAGAGTCTGGGTTTCCTTCCTGAGAACACCCAGTGACTGAACATGCAGAATTTTAACTTCAAAGCTAACAGAGCACAGAGGGACTGCTACTGAAGGCAGGCTCACAGAAAGACTCACTGGTACTGAAGTCACCTCATTTACATGAACTTGGTCACCTCATCTCATAATGAATCAGTAGCAATTACAGGAATGTGTTTTCATATTGACTATCAAATAAAAATATTATATGAGATAAAGGGAGTATCTTGAATCGATAGGAAAAGATAAGCACTTTACTAACTGGGCATCCAAAACAGAAAAGGTATTGCTCACACCATCGACCAGAAATAAAATAAATGGATGCAAGATTGAAATGTACAAAATAAAGCCACAGAAATACTAGAAGAAAACATCAGTTGATCATTTCATAGCCTGCAAGTGTTATAAAGTTCCCAAAGTGACTCAAAATCTGGAAGTAATGGGGCGGGAGGGGGTGTAAAAGATTGATAAATTTGACTCTATAAATTTAACTACATGGCTTTTTGTGGCCAAAAATGTAAATAACAAATGACAAAGTGGAAAAATATTTGTAAATTATATCACAAAGGGTTAAGTCCCTACAAATAAAGAGAATTGCAGAATCATTATATTATACAGCTGAAACTAATATAAGATGGTGTGTTCATTATACTTCAATTTAAAAAAGAAAAAGTACCATTCTAAAAAGACAGGAAAAAAGGGCAAATTGTTCTTAAACATATAAAAGCACACTTACATAAGGGAAATGCAAATTAAACATTACTGAACTACTCTTTCTTATCTATTATACCAGCAAATATTCAAGCATTTCACAGCATGCTTGTTGGTCAGGTTGTAGAGAAACAAGCTCTCTTATGTTGCTGGTGGGAATGTAAAATAATAGAGCCTCTATGAAGAGGAGTGTGTTGACATCTAGCAAAATCACATTAGTACTTACTTTTCAATCCAATAATCCCACCTTTAGGAATTAACCCAAAGGTAAATGGCAAAAGTATCATTTGACACATGCACAAGGCTGTTCTGAACTGTTTTTCACTCACAAGACTTCAGGCAACAAATTGTGTGGCTTTTTTTCCTCCACAATAACCAACTTTTCAGCTCTCTAGATGCTAACTGGGTATCCTTCAATTCAATTCAATTCTGACACTACCTGGGTTAGCACAGACCCATAGGTTAAGGGCTCAGTCTCATAATACTGTCCCCACTTCAGATGCTAATTTCAAGTTCTAGGCCACCAGTACATCTGACTGGCCAGCTATAAGCACAGATTCCCAAGCACAGAAGCTTCAGTCCAGGTAGAGTTGGGTTGAATTATTCTCCTGGTACATAGATGCATTTACCAATCCAGAAGCTCCCTGAGCACCATCATTTAGGGTTTGTTTTTTTTTTTTTTTTAATATGTTTTATTTATTTCTAGGAGAGAGAGAGAGAGACAGCGTGAGCAGGGAGGGTCAGAGAGAGAGGGAGTCACAGACTGAAACAGGCTCCAGGCTCTGAGCTGGCAGTCAGCACAGAGCCCGACACGGGTCTCGAACCCACCAACCGCGAGATCATGACCTAAGCGATAGTCGGACGCTTAACCGACTAAGCCACCCAGGCGCCCCCATTTAGGGGTTTTTATTGAGGTTCCATTGAGTGTGACTAAGTCATTGGTCCACTGGTGATTAACTCAGTCTCCAGACCCTCCCATTCCTGAGGCGGGGCCCAAAGTTCCAATCACATGGTTGGTTCCTATGGCAACCAGCTGCCATCCTGAAGCTAGCTGAGGGCCCGCCCAGAGTCACCTCATCAGCATAAACTCAGATATGGTTGAAAGGGGTTTTTTAGAGCAAGCACACGTGTGCACAAGTACATGCACATACACCTGTGGGGGAAGGGCAGAAAGAGAATCTCAAGCAGGCTCTGCCATTGTCAGCTGTCAGCACGGAGCCCAACAGGACATGGGACTTGATCATAGGAGTCATGTGATCATGACCTAAGCCTTAATCAAGAGTCAGGACACTTAACTGACTGAGCCACCCAGGCATCCCTATGTATTTCTTATTATATCACAACATCGCAACTACTCATTGCAGCACCATCTGTAATAACCTAAGTGTATATCAATAAGTTGCTCACTGGGCAGACAGTGGAGTACTACACAACTATACCAAGGAATGGTGACGTAGTTCACTGTATAGGCCTACAGAGTCATCTCCAGGATATATTATTGAATGAAAAAAGAGCAAAGCGCAGAAGATATATATTCTATTAATCTAAGAAATGGGAGAGGTTAGAAATATGTACATATTGGATTATATATTTTTTAATATAACTAAGCTAAAAACCAACAAAAATCATCACCTCTATGACCTAAGAGGGGACTGAGTGAAGGGATGGGGATAGAAGCTAGACTTCTCTAAATGCCTCTGGTTTTATAGTTTTGACTTTGGAACAACATAAATGACTTAGATAATCATTTTAAAAATTAAATCAAAATTAAAAATTAATTTCCTTACAAAAATGTAACAGAGAAGAATTAGCTCAGGTTACTTTAAAACACAGACATATAGGACACCTGAGGGGGCTCAGTCATTAAGCATCTGACTTCCTCTCAAGTCATGGTCTCACAGCTCGGGTTCATAAGTTCAAGTCCCACATCGGGTGAGTACAAGCACGGCTTCCAGTGAACTCCTGCCCTGCTTTGGGAGAGCTCTGCCTCTCTCTCTCTCTCTCTCTCTCTCTCTCTCTCTCTCTCTCTCTCTCTCCCTCACTCACTTGTGACCCCCCCCAAATAAACAAAAAAATAAAGTAAAGCATAGACATTCGAGGGCATTTACCTTCAGGATATACCCTAATGACAAAAGAACTGCAAACAAAATTTAAATTGCCTTCAGTAGTCATATTGTTAGTCACAATATTAGTATAGCTATTTTGAAAGTATAATACATATTGTGTAGGATAAAGCATGTAACCAATTATGTTAATATGACTGGACTAAGACTCTCAGCATGAAAGAGCTATAAACACAAAATCAAGTAAGTTCAGTAAAAGCCTTGTGTTCTTACATCTAAATTGGAAGCCAAAAGCATGCACTCCTATTTTTCATTAAAAAAAAAAAGAAACAAAAATGTATTTACTAGCTTTTCCCACAGGAAAGGCCTGGAGACAATAACCATTTCAGTACCAATAAGCATCCTTAGTGCCCAGATTGTGGTCTCTAAATATTAGTATCAGTAAAATGACCCAAGATTCCTTGAGGAAATGGCTAATTTCAGGTTGGAGCAAGAAATGTATGAAGACGAGCCTAGAACATTTTGTTCTAGAAAGCAGGGACTCTTCTGGGGCTGTGTTGAAGGACACAAACACCAATCTATGCATGCCCTTCAGGGACCTCCACTGGCTCAAAATGAAACAATTCAAGCATCAAAAAAAAAAAAAAAAAAAAAAGCTATAAGGGATTAAATAAATTAAAACACATGAGTTCACAATAATCCTTTAAAAATTCATTGATCACCTGTAACATGTTAAATACATTGAAATTCATGAATTCATGATACTTAAACATTTATTAATCACTTTTAGAGATTGCTCGGACATCAAATCTTTCATATGAAATTTGAAATATGTCATTACAGTCCCCGTGTTATAAAAATGGCCATAAACACATGAAAAGATGCTCAACATCATTAGTCATTAGGGAAATGCAAGCTAAAGCTACAATGAGATAGAACTTCATACCCATAAGGAAGGCTATGATTAAAAAAAAAAAAGGCAATAACAAGTTCTAGAAAGAACACAGGGAAATGGGAATGCTCATAGATAATTGGTAGGAATAAAAATGGTTCAATCACTTTAGAAAAACAACTTGGCAGTTCCTCAAAAAGTGACACAGAGAGTTAGCATATGATCTACAACTCCCACCCCTAGGTATACACCCAACAGAGGTGAAGACATACATTCACACAAAACTTGTGCACGAATGTTCATAGCAGCCTTAAATGTAATAGTGGAAAGGTACAAACAACACAAGCGTTCATCAGCTGATGAATGGGTAAATAAAATGTAGTATATTCATACGGTAGAATATTATTTGGCCATAAACAGGAATGAAATAATGATACAAACTACAACATGGATAAACTTGAAAATGTTATGCTAAGTGAAAGCTGCCAGTCTGTCTGTCTGTCTGTCTGTCTCTCTCTCTCTCTCTCTCTCACACACACACACACACACCACATATTGTCTGATTCCATTTATGTGAAATGTCCAGAAGAATCAAATCCACAGGGACAAAGTAGATGAGTGGTGGTCACTGGTTGGATCAGGGGAATGGGGAGTGACTAATGTGTGTGGGGGCTTAGAGGGGCAGATGTTCTGGAATTAGATGGTTGTGATGGTTGCAAAACTCTGAGAATATACGAAAAACTAATAAATTCTGCACTTTTTTTTTAAATTTTAGAGAGAGGGTGTGTGAACAAGGGAGAGGGGCTGAGCAGGCAGGGGGTGGAGGGAAGGGGTAGGGAGAGAATCTTAAGCAGGCTCCACTCAGTGCAGAGCCTGATGTGGCGCCCGATGTCATGACCATGAGAGGATGACCTGAGTGGAAATCAAAGAGTTGGATGCCCAATTGACTGAGCCACCCAGGTGCCCCTGAATTACATATTTTTAAAGGGTGAATTGTGTGTTATGGGAATTATATCTCAAAGCTGATATTTAAAAAACCACTTTGTAGAACTTGTTGGAATCCTGATTCAAACGTACCAACTCTAAAGATATCTGAAAGATACTGACTCAGTATAAATGATATTAAAGAGTCACTAATTTTATTTTAAAGGTGATAATTCTATTGCAATTATTTAAAACTGATCTCTTACAGATACATCCTTAAGTACTTCACAGAAACCATATGACAGCTGGGATTCTCCTTTAAACAACTGAGTGGGAGCTGAGCACAGAATGTTTAAAAACAAGACTGATCACACGTTGATCTTTGCTGAAGCTGGAGGAGGCCCTCATGTATTCATTATACTTTCCTCTCTACTGTTGTATGTTTTAAATGTCCATAACAAAAACGTTTGAAAATTATTTTTAAGAAAGAAGAAAAAACAAAAAGGAAGAAAAGAGGCAGTTGTTGATGACTTGTTACTTATATTCATAGGAGCCACCCTATGGGATTATCTCATTCCTAAAGCCTCTGAGGGGGGTCACTGCACTTGACTCAATCTTCTGGAAAAGGGTTAGTGTGACTTATACTTCCGTCTGTTGAACTGCATGGTCTATATAAACATATACTGATTGTAATCTCAGTCCTCTAAAATGCTCAAGACTGGTCATTCTAAAGAAATGCTTTTTGGGGGCATAATTGAGAGTTTGTCCCTTGAAATTTTAAACATTTAAGGGGCAACTTGGTGGCCCAGTCAGTTGAGCATCCAAGTCCTGATTTTTGGCTCAGGTCATGATCCCAGGGTTGTGGGATCCAGCCCCATGAACATGGAGCCTGTTTAGGATTCTCTCTCTCTCTCTCTCTCTCTCTCTCTTTCTCTCTCTATCTCTTTCAATCTCCGCCCCTCTCCCCTGCTCACTCACTTGCTCTCTTTCTCTCTCAAATAAAAAGAAGAAGAAGAAAACATTTTAATATTTTTGGGAAAAAAATATTTTCTTTATAAAACATATTGCATGATTTTTACCTTTCTACTCAGCATTTACTTAACTGATCTACTCTGTAATGCAGTTTTAAAGGTTAATTGTTGGGGCGCCTGGGTGGCTCAGTCAGTAAGTGTCTGATTTCAGCTCAGGTCGTGATCTCATGGTTCGTGGGTTCAAGCCCTGCATCAGGCTCTGTGCTGACAGCCAGCTCAGAGCCTGGAGCCTGTTTCAGATTCTGTATCTCCCTCTCTCTCTGACCCTTCCCTGCTCATACTGTGTGTGTGTCTCTCTCAGAAATAAATTTCTTTAAAAAAACATTTTTAAAAAAGGTTAATCGTTATGTGACACAAACACAGACACTCAGATCAATGGAACAGAATAGAGAATGCAGAAATGGGCCCACAAATGTATGGCCAACTAATCTTTGACAAAGCAGGAAAGAATATCCAATGGAATAAAGACAGTCTCTTCAGCAAATGGTGCTGGGAAAACTGGACAGCAACATGCAGAATAATGAACCTGGACCACTTTCTTATACCATACACAAAAATAAACTCAAAATTGATGAAAGGCCTAAACATAAGACAGGAAGCCATCAAAATCCTTGAGGAAACAGCAGGCAAAAACCTCTCTGACCTTGGTCACAGCAACTTCTTCTTATTTAACACACCTCCAGAGACAAGGGAAGCAAAAGCTAAAAGAACTATTGGGACTTCATCAAGATAAAAATCTTCTGCACAGCAAAGGAAATCAGGAAAACTAAATGTCAACCGATGGAATGGAAGAAGATAATTGGAAATGACATATTAGATAAAGGGTTAATATCCAAAAATCTATAAAGAACTTATCAAATTCAATACCCAAAAAAGCAAATAATCCAGTGAAGAACTGGGCAAAAGACATGAATAGATACTTCTCCAAAGAGGACATCTAGATAGCTAACAGACACGTGAAAAAATGCTCAACATCACTCATCATCAGGGAAATACAAATCAAAATCACAACAAGATACCACCTCACACCTGTCAGAATGGCCAATATTAACAACTCAGGCAACAACAGATGTTGGTGAGGATGCGGAGAAAGAGAATCTCTTTGGCACTGCTGGTGGGAATGCAAACTGGTGCAGCCACTCTGGAAAACAGTATGGAGGTTCATCAAAAAGTTAAAGATAAAACTACCCTATAATCCAGCAATTGCACTAATAGGTATTTATCCAAGGGATACAGGTGTGCTGTTTCAAGGGGGCACATGCACCCCAATGCTTTGGGGTTTTTTAAATTTTTTTTTTTAATTTCTGAGAGAGAGAGAGAGATAGACAGCATGAGCAGGGGAGGGTCAGAGAGAGAGGGAGATACAGAATCTGAAACAGGCTCCAGGCTCTGAACTGGCTGTCAGCACAGGGCCTGATGCAGGGCTCGAGCCCATGAACTGTGTGATCATGACCTGAGCTGAAGTCGGACGCCTAACCAACTGAGCCACCTAGGTGCCCTGCACCCCAATATTTATAGCAGCACTATAGACAATAGCCAAAGCATAGAAACAGCCCAAATGTCCATCATTGGATGAATGGATAAAGAAGATGTGATATATATACAATGGAGTATTGCTCAGCTATCAAAAATAATGAAACCTTACCATTTGTAACTACGTGGATGGAACTAAACAGTACTATGCTAAGTGAAATTAATCAGAGAAAGACAAATATCATATGGCTTCACTCATATGAGGACTTTAAGATACAAAACAGATGAGCATAGGGAAGGGAAGCAAAAATAACATAAAAACAGGGAGGGGACAAAACATAAGAAACTCTTAAATACAGAGAACAAACAGAGGGTTGCTGGAGAGGTTGAGAAAGGGGGATGGGCTAAATGGGTAAGGGGCATTAAGGAATCTACTCCTGAAATCATTTTTGCACCATATGTTAACTTGGATGTAAATTAAAAAATAAATTAATTATTTAAGAAAAAGTAATTAAAACCAGAGCAGTTCTATGGGGAGAGGTTGGTAAATGCAGAGTTGCCCTCCCCAGGGAACTATAGGGTACCAAAGAGCACAGTTTGAAAACCACAGTTCATCTAACTCCTTCGTCTCCCAGATGAGGACAATGGCACCAAATGGTCTAATTCTCACCCAAAGTCACACAGCTAACCAGAGACAAACTGCCTGGGCTAGAAGCTGGATATCCAATACCAAGGAACTTACCAACTACCTATGGAAACACAATGCATGTATGCTAGAACGCGGAAGAGAATTCAGGGTGTTTTTCAAGTTGTATTACCAAAGCCCGAGACTTGGCCACGTCCCCTTGCTCTTTGGGCTTCGGTTTCTCGACTGAACTTTCTGTTCTTAATAACTTATGTCTAAGAATCTATTGTCACGAAAACGGTGATCGCTTACATGCTCAGTCGCACCATGTTTTCATTGAATACTTTTATGAATTTGGGGATCTGTTGTGAATTTAAATATGAATGTAAAATAAAAATGTTGACATTGTAAAAATAAATAAATAAAAGTGAATCGTTACAGAAATTAATTGTTGTGCTTGGTGTCTTCCCCTGATTTGCACACAGGGTTCTCGGCTACAAGGCTCCCTGGTGCCTACACCAAATGACTGCAAGTTGCTTTGTTTTTCTGAACATGCCTTATTTTTGTGATACTCCTCTCTCTTCACTTGCTGGTAGTGTCCCATCTCTGCCCTCCGGGGGCCTTTCCTTATCTATTTCTAACTTGCTGCTTCTAATTTAATATACATGCAAAAGAACCAGACTATTAAACTTGTTAGAGTTACACCTGGAATGATGGCACTTTTTAGCTACCTGTGAAAACTACAGTTTATATTTATTAATAGCATACATTTTTTATTCTTGAGTGTATCCTGGGCTTAAATAACAAGAGATCTGACCATCCTAGTTATGTGCCAAATAGAACATATCTCCATTAAAAGGCCTACTAGGCTACACTTATCTACCCTCTGTGCAAGGGCTAAATTATCAAGGTATTGTGGATTTTCAACATTTATTGAGCATCTATTAAGTGTCATGCACAATGCCAGTCCTTGCTCTCCAGGAGCTTATCCTATAGTAAGGAGGTGACAGAATCATTAACAAGTGACCAATAAGGAATACAATACCATACATGTGTATGCATGAACCGTGCACTTGGGTAATGTGGGGTCAGAGCCACTAGTCCAGCATGGGGTTGGTCAACCTCAGCCCTATTTATATTTTGTACCGAGTGGCTTTTTTTTGTTGCGTCGACTGTCCTACTCATTGGTAGGATGTTTGGTCTCATCTCTGGCCTCTAGCCAGTAGAAGCCAGAAGTACTCCTTAAGTCTCGGTGATAAATCTAACACTAATAAATAGCAGCATGAAATAGTAAATAGTAAAGTTTTTTCAATTCTCTATCATTAATGAGGAAATCGGTACTGAAGCATTCTTGCCTGCTTGCAGATAGTGATTCAAATCTACTTCTGGTTTTTAATGCTATGTTAATGGGAATAGAATTCTCAACATTTCCTTTTTTTTCTTTTTTTTACTCTTCTTCAAAGGCTTTTTCTTTTTTTTTAATGTTTTATTTATTTCTAGGAGAGAGAGGGAGAGAGAGAGACAGCATGAGCAGGGGAGGGTCAGAGAGAGAGGGAGTGACAGACTCCGAAACAGGCTCCAGGCTCTGAGCTGGCAGTCAGCACAGAGCCCGACGCGGGGCTTGAACCCACCAACCGTGAGATCATGACCTGAGCGAAAGTCAGATGTTTAACCGACTAAGCCACCTGGGCACCCCCAGAGGCTTTTTCTTAATAGCAAAATATTCTATACACATATATATAAATGTAAAGTTTAGTGAGTTGTTATGAGTATCTATGTAACCAGCATTAAAAATCAGGAAATACAGAGGCGGCAGGGTGGCTCAGTCGGTTAAGCTTTGGCTTTGGCTCAGGTCATGCTCTCACCACTTGTGGGTTCAAGCCCCGCATTGGGCTCTGTGGTGACGGCTAGCTCAGAGCCTGAAGCCTGCTTCAGGTTCTGTATCTCGCTCTCTCTGACCCTCCCCTGCTCACACTGCCTCTCACTCTCTGATGTCTCTCACTCTCTCGGAAATAAACAAAACATTTAAAAAATTAAAATAAAAATCAGGAAATACTATCTCAAAGCACTATCCACCAACTCCCCACCCCTTGCCAGAGTTAACCACTATCCTAATGTTATAAGAATCACTACTTTGCTTTTTTTGTTTTCTCCATAAACTGTGCATCCATAAATATAGTACAGTTTAATTTTTCCTGTTTTTAATTTTATATGAAAACTATACAATACGTATTTTGAAGGGTTTTCGTCCTCAACGTTTTTAAGATCCCTCTTTGTGTTGCCCTATCTCATACACTGCACTATCGTTATCATAGGTCAGGGTACGGAATAGCACGATTTAATTAGCCGTTCTATTGTTGATGGACACTCCAGTTATTTCCAGTTCGGGTGCGCATAAGTTTGGGGGAGTAGATACCCAAAAGTGAAACTGCTGAATCACAGGATATACATATAGCAGCTAACGTCAAGCCATTTGCCAAAGCAGCCGCACCCCTCCATACTCCCATCTGCTGCAGACGCGGGTTCTCTGCCCCTCATCCTCTCCAACCCTGGGTGGCTGTCAGAGATTTTAAGCTACACCCATCTGGTGAGTACACAGTGATAGATATGGTTTTAATTTGCCCTCTTCTGGTTATTTATGACCTAAGCACCTTTTCAATACACAATAAATATTTATTGGCCTTTGGATTTCTTTCATAATATCCTTGTTCAAGTCATTTACCCATTGTTTCCCTGGATTTTCTTTCTTGATGTGTAGGCAGTCTTCACCTATCCTAGCAGCAGTTGTCGCAAATACCTCCTTGCACTCGGTGGCCTGCCTTTCCTGGTTTTCCAGCTTTGGGAAGCGGCCCTAGGCAGCCTGGCCCAGAGCTCCCTGTTCTTGAATGATGTCATCACAACTGGTCCCACCGTCTCTGCAAGGGCAGAGGGCGCCACCTCGTGGGCCGGTGCCTGTACTGGCCCCACCTCCTGCGCTGGCCCCGCCCCCTGCACCGCCCGGGGCCTTGTTGGCGTCGGGTCTCCAGGGCAGCATCTGCGCCGCGCGAGGGGCGGGGCCGGGCGGCGGGAGCGGGGCCCGCAGGTGGCGGCACGGGAGAATGCGGACTGCAGGGGTCGCGGTCGCTGAGGAGCGCTGGGCAGGTGACGGGCGGTTGCCTCCTGAACGGGGGTGCGCGTGCCTGGGAGGGAAATGGGAAGGGATGAGACTTAGTGGGGGGGACAGCAGGGGAGGGAGTAGGGACAGCAGGAAACCTCCAGAGGAAACTGGATCAGGACCAGGAGAAACCCAAGGAGCCGATGCGAGACGGCATTTGGGGTCCAGGAGGCAAGGGGTCCATGTCGAGGCAGGGACAAAGGGACCAGGGGCTGGCCCATGAAAGGCTTTGGTGCCCAGACTCCCAGAGCAGCCCTGTCCTCTGTTGACTAAGACCAATGCAGGGCACCAGACCCCGGACCCGTCCCTTCCCTGACCTTAAAATACCTTTTGCGGCCCAGTCTTGTCCATTAAGAAAAATAAAAAAAGCAAACAGAAAACAAACCGACTGCCCTTCATGGGCAGCTTCCAGGCTCTTCCACGACAGGGCAACTCTCTACTTTTCCTCTTAGCCAGAGCACGAAGAGTTCCCTTTCACCTACAGAAGGAAATTCAAGGTCTTGAAGGGAACCCTAGGGAACCGGCCGGCTCAGTGCCTGGATACCACCGGCGAGATCTAGCCTGTCTTGTTTACTTTGTAACGGAGATTTGTCAGCCTCTCTAGGTCAGAAATTCAGTGAAAAACAACTGTACCACTAGGGAGCCACTTTCCTTACATTTAAAATGCCCACGTGCTAATTCAAGGTACCAGCTTTTCCTTCTTTAATCTCATGCCTTTATAAGATCAGACCTCCACTAAAGCCATGATCCCAGATTTCATTAATTAACAACAAAATTCTCTTCTTCCGGGGACGTTTTTTTATTTGTCAGATCTTAGAAACCTTAGTCTATCTCATTTAAGAACCGTTGAAGGGACTGAATGGTTTCATGAAAAACTCCAAATTGAAATAGAATGATTATTTCAAGCTTTGTCTTTAAAGTGCAGAGACTTACACTCGTCCAGTAAAACTCTTACAGATGTTTATACAAATTTTCCATTAAAACGTTAATTAGTACTTGGTGGATTTGCTGCTTTCTAAAAACGCCCTAAAAAGCAACAGTTAATCTGTTTAACAATAGTAAGCTAATAAGGTAAACCACACTATGTGGGGTTTAAGTTTTTTTTTTTTTTAATGTTTTATTTATTTCTGAGAGAGACAGAATGAGCAGGGAAGGGTCAGAGAGGGAGACACAGAATCCAAAGCAGACTCCAGGCTCTGAGCTGGCTGTCAGCACAGAGCCAGACGCAGGGCTCGAACCCACGAACTGTGAGATCACAGCCTGGGCCTCGAACCCACGAACTGTGAGATCACGACCTGGGCCTCGAACCCACGAGCTGTGAGATCACGACCTGAGCCGCTTAACTGACTGAGCCACCCAGGCGCCCCAACACACTATGTGTTTTTAAAATGGGCCAATAGCAAACCAGTCTGTACAGTTAAACAATAATAGATTAGTTTACCACCTTGGGGGCTTTTGAATTAAAAAGAAAACCACTTCATAATGTACTTAAATCTGAATGCTACCTTTTGTCTGTTTCATTTGTTAAGATATTTTCCTCTAAGGAGCCGATGGTGTTAGCAATTAGGTTAGCATTATTAGCAGTGCAAGGAATAGGAATAAGTTCATGTTATTTCATTAAAGCTAGCATTTGCCAAAAGAACGAGAGAGCAAGCCCTTAAAAATGTTACAGGAACATGTTGGAAAAGTTTCTGTTATCTGACCTACAGGAAAAAAAAATCGCATAAAGGCAGTGAGAAGACCGGGCAAAATAGGAATGCTAGGGAGAGATGAAAGGGAACGCAATCCAAAATCATCATCTCCTTTCAATCTGATATGAACTCAGAGCACCCTTGCCATAAACAGTCTCATGGGACTTTATGACAGCCGTTTGAGACAGGGAAGGCTTGCTTGGAATCACACACTTAAGAGAGTTAGAAGGGACCCTAAACTGTTACTCAGGACAATCTCCCACCCATCCAACATTGTCCAGGACATCCCTCTGAGGTAGATAGATGTCTAGCCTCTGCTAGGAGTCCCTTAATGACCAAATTCACAAAGCCTTTAAATATTTTGTTAAATGGTTCTAATCAGTGTTCTTTTTTTACTATATATATTGAGCTGAGGTTGATCTCCATGTGATGTCCACCTAAATTACACATTCCTGCCTAGCGGCAAGCTGGGTACCAACATGACGAAAGCAGCTAATACAGGTCTAAGCACAAAAGGCTTCTCTCTTTACAGTTCAAAACCACACTCTTCCCTTTTTTCTCCTTTACTTTTCAAAAGGTAGACCCTGAACCTGTTTTATTCTTTTCACAAATACTCCTGAACTTGGCATACTTATATGGGTGCTCTGGGTGTTTGAAAGCAGGGCACTGAAGTACTATCCATAATTAACCATTTAGCTTGTGTCCAGGCTTGTCTGTAACAGGCCCTTGGAAGGCAGAAAAAGGAATCCAGCCACTAGATTTCCTCAATAAAGCTGCATTTGATTACTCAGGCTGTTTATGAGCTCCACATCAGATGTGTTTTCGTAGGGAGAAAAGCACAATAGTTTTTCTAATAGACCTTCCTCCCACAAAAGGGTACATACAAAAGGCTGCAGATAATATAACGGAGTTCTGCTCACTTAAATGTTTAATTAACACTGGAGTTTAAGAGCTTTCAGTAGTCGCAAAGTGACATAAATATAATTGTTTTTTAGGTGATGCTTTTGTGAATCACAACTTTAAATATTCAAGCCAACTGCTTCTATCATCAAGAATATTTGCATTCACATTCATAGTTTTATTTTTTCAAGATGAGTCACAGTAAATTAATTCCCAAGCTCTCCATTCGCTCTCCTATCCATCATACCAACTTAAAGGTCCAGTCCACAGAGCCACCTTTCAAGAAAGACTTACATCTGATTGCAAAAGACTCCTTGGAATCTGATTTAGAAAGCTTCACGCAAGAGAGGAAGTCCCAATCTGAACTTGAAGATCAAATCCAGGACAATATGGAGCCCGACAGCTTGGAGGAGGAAAGCCTGAGTGAGACAGAAGAGGAAGCAAGCAGAAAAGTAGCTCAGAAGGATGGCAAGGAAACTCTCCATACCCAGAACAAAGGCACGAACGACAGGTAAGGGATTGGCCGGCGTAAGAAAACAGTGGGTTCTGAAATGTATTATTAAATAATTACTGGTAGATCACAAGCGACAGTAAGGACAGGCTATGGTAACGAATACCTTGTAATGTGTGTGTGACACTGTCCCAAGCAACAGCTTGAAGCTAGGCTTTTTGCCACCTTCTTTTTTTAACTAAAAAATACGTAAAAGACAAGGATAAGTACTGATAAGGGCATATGCGCTTATTTCCTGTCCATATTCCCAGTGTCTCCATTGCTATGACCTGACCTTGGAAAAACTGCAGGATGCCTGCTATAGGAAAGTGCTGGGACTTGGAACCAGGTGGTCTTGATTTGGCCTAGGCACTGCTATGTAGTGTATAATTTGGAAGTAGTCATTTAACTCTTTTGAGGCTCACTTTTCTCACCTGTCAAACTGATCTGGCCTGCCTGTCTCCCAGGACAGCTATCAATGTCAGTAAATGTGTTCTGGGAGTGGAATCCAGCTACCTCCCAGGGCTTCTATAATCACATAAGGATTTAATTTCTAATAATCCCTATTTATGCTCTGTTAACATTATGCTATGTATGGTACGAAACAATTTAAGAGAATATAAATGAGTGCATCACTCAGTTTTAAAGAAAATATGAATTTTATGACACAGTATGGAAGAAGTTAAAAGCTATTGATTAGAAAAGAGGTTTTCATGGGGTGACGCGTGTGGTCTGACACAGATGGTCTGGGTTCAAATTCTGCAACTTACTAGCTGTGTAACTTGGCCAAGTCCACCTAATCCCTCTGCACCTCCATTCCATCATCAATGACATGGGATAAAAATAGTTCCTTCACTGAGTTTTGAGGCAAAAATCAATCAATATATACACAGAGTATATAGAATGAAGCTCTGAGTTATGTAGGTATTAGGGTTTTTTTTCCCCAATGGGTAAAATATATTGAAGAAAGTTTATAGAAGGCCTAGAACTTGGGCAGGCAGGGTTTTGGAAAGAAGGTAAAATTTGACATCAGAATCGGAGTGAACGTGTGACAGGTTAAAGCCCCACTTGTTGGCAGAGGAACATAGAGAAAGAAGACGGTATAGGGCCCTGATTATAGGGGCTGTAGTGACTGCCACCAGCCCACACCCCAGACAGGGCATTGAACACAGAACCCACCAACCTACCCAGCAGGCGGCCTGGGTTGGGTACACCAGGGGGAGAGAATATAGGTTCTTGGCGACACCTGGGAGACAAAGCCATGTGTAAGGAAGATTATCCTGCACCAGATGCATCGTGAATTAGAGGGTAAACTCATGATGGGTAAAGAAACTACCCAACAGTAATAATTACAGCAGTGACAAAAATATCTCTTTTTAAAGGCCTCTTCAATTTTTTTTAACATTTGTTCATTTTTGAGAGAGAGAGAGAGAGTATGCAAGTGGGGAAGGGACAGAGAGAGAGGGAGACACAGAATGAGAAGCAGGCTCCAGGCTCTGAGCTGTGAGCACAAGCGCAACACAGTGCTCGAACCCACGAACCGTGAGATCATGACCTGGGCGGAAGCCAGACGCTTAACTGACTGAGCCACCCAGGCGCCCCTAATTTCTTGTAATTCTCATTGTCATCCTGCAAGAAAATGCTGCTATTCCCATGTTATGGATAAGGAAAATGAGGTGAACAGAGAACAAGTAACTTGTTGGACATCATAGTGCTATGGGAGCAGGTTTGTGGTTTTGTTCTTGATGTTGATTTAAATTTCAACAAAATTCTGGGGCGCCTGGGTGGCTCAGTCAGTTAAGCATCTGACTCTTGATTTCAGCTCAGATTCTTGAGATTGAGGCTGGTGTTGTGGAGCCTGCTTGGAATTCTCTCCAACCCCTTTCTGCCCCACCTCCGCTCATGCTCTCACACTCTCTCTCTCAAAATAAAGAAAGATTAAAAAAATAAAATGATAAAATCCTAATCTACAGATTAACCCTTATTGCCATATATGTGCGTCATATTTTTTTTAAAGACCTAAACTGTTACAGATAAAGTTTCCTTATTCCCCTTCTCAAACCCATTTCCCCATCTGCCTCCTCAGAGATAACAAATATGCACACTTCTGTGGATATATATCCTCCTTAGCAATCTTCTACTCATTTACTGCATAGATAATTTATCATTAGAGGAGAATGAGAAAGAGAATATGGGTTGACAGGGCTCATTGACATATTAGATATGACGACTGAAGGAAGAAGAGAGGCCTAAGGTTACTATAAGATTTCCATAACAATAGCCAGCATTTACAGAATGTTTATCATGAGCCCATCACTGCGCTAAACACTTTATGTGTACTATCTCATTTAATCTGTATGGCGACCCTCTTAGGAGATGCTATCATGATCCCCATTTTCAACGCTACACACAGGCTTAAAGGGATTGTATTATATACGTTTATTACATCAAGTGAGTGGTAGAGAAGAAAACTCAGTCTGACTTTGTACCTTAAGCCATGTTTTTATCATAGCTCTGATGTGAGAGTCAGAATCTCCTAGGTAATAAATGGTAGTAGTTTTATTGTGTTTTTTTTTTCTTCCAGAAATGAGGGCATTGGAAAGGACAGATCTTTTGCAGTAGATAGGCATTCTTGTCTGTACTTTTACAAGGGAGAAACCAAAGCAAGAATCCATTAAGTGACCTCATTCCCCCAATGTTGAGTTTTCCCTCTTTTGGGTCCAACACTCAGGGAGCAAACTTTGCCCCCTTGATCTTTACCCAAGGACAATGTAAACGCCACTCAATAGATTTCAAAATAAAGACTCCTACTTATAGAAATCAAAATTATGGTCAGGGCCTTTGTCTTCTGATTCAGGGAGCCATAAAGATTGATGTTTTTCATAGACTGATTTTATTTAGAAATCTTAAATGACAGACTGTCATCCTCGGAGTTAGAATGGCTTTTAGCCCTAGTAATTGTTTGGCGGTGTAGTGTACATGGAACATTAGGAGGGCCAGTTCTCCGCTACAAAGGAAAACAGGACTCAAGCATTTAGCTAAATAATGCCTCAAAAATATCATTCAGGTTAGTTACTGGGCTTTTTCACTTTAGTCCTGGAAACCTTTCCTCTGTGCATTTGTTGCTTGCCTCTGGGTAGTTAGCTAGCCATGAACGGACGAATTGATCCCAGGCCCTCACTATGAAATTCAAGTAGGCTTTCATTTTTGCAAGGTAGATGGTATTCTGGGAATTGTAGTTCAAAACAATTAGTCAAAGCCTTGCCTTAAAACCATGAAAAAATCTCTTTCTTCTTGCTGTTATAAGCAACAATTTTAAAAGCTGCCTGACAAATCACTTGAGCCCTACTCTTCTGTTTTGATGTTACCAGGACCTCCCCAAAGCAATTACTTTCTTGTATCTCACCAAAGTCAAGCCATAGTTCAATGTATATGGATTAGAGAAAACCTTTTACTTAATGGAAATTGGAGCAGCATTGACTACGGTGAATGAATCAAGAGTGGAGAAAGGATCTCCACATGATAATCCTTAAACCCCACTCCACAACTAGCCATAGGAAACTCGTGCTGGCAAAGAAAGAGATCAATGTAATTCTTAGAGCATTAGAAATAACCTCTTCAGTCCTGGGGCCTCTGAAACCTTGTATGTTTAAAAAAAAATTAGGGGGCAGCGGTACTGTGCCTAGCATATGTGTTTAATAAGAATACTTAAATGTAATTAGCTACCATTTGTAGAACTATTGCTTTATATACACTATCTCATTTATCCTTACAAGAGCCTCGTAGGCATTATTATCCCCATTTTGCAGATAAGGAACCAAGGTTTTGATAGTCATGTAGGTATCTGGAGTTTCGAAGTGGCAGAGCCAGAAACTGAACTGAATGAAAGCTCTCCTAACCGACACCAGATCCTCTAATTATAAGTTAGATAGGTGATCAGGGCAGACCTGATAAAGGATTCCATTTTACTATCTAGCAAAAATTAAAGTTGTAACAATCTTGATATGGATTAAATGGAGGCCAGAGTAAATATGCATGTGAGGTTGTACATTTTGGTAAAGTAATACACATGTTTTTCAAGATACTGTGGCTTTGCAACAAATAAACATTGATTGTATTTTGCTTTGGGCAGCAGGGTCATCGTAGCCTATATGGCATATATATCAACATCTCTCCTGGGAAACAGAAATATTTTCATAATTAAAGATTATAGGTGTCTTTTGCATAGCCTGGGAACGATAGCCTTCACCAAAGATCCCATGTTCTAATAAACCACCTTGTACCAGAAATTATTGGGTAGGAGACAGGCACAATGAGGAATTTTTTTTTTTGATGTTTATTTTTGAGAGAGAGAGAGAGTGCGGGGGAGCGGCAGAGAGAGAGAAGGAGACCCAGAATCCGAAGCAGGCTCCAGGCTCTGAGCTGTCAGCACAGAGCCTGATGTGGGGCTCAAATTCACGTGCTGGGAGATCATGACCTGAGCCAGAGTCAGATGCTTAACCAACTGAGCCACCCAGGTGCCACACAATCAGAAATTCTTGAACTATAATTCTGAGAATGGTCTAAAAGTAAGAAAGGGACTTGGTAAGAATAATCTGCATATTTATCGTTCTGTGGTGGTATAGGATTTTCCTCTCAAATACTTGTGCACATGTTATTCCTGATTAATAATACAAGAATCAAGTGGAAGGCTTAGAGCAGTGCTGAAGAACCAAAACAGTGGGTAAAGAGAGACTTAGTACTGAGCAAAACTCAGCATTTCATTTCCAAATGTCCTAGGCTGTTTTGTAGAACACACTGGAAATCTTAAGTTGGGGTCAGACTTTCTCTCACAGGCGGTGTAGAGATTTTTTTTTTTTTTTTGCACTGGTTAGGAGAGTTAGAATGACACCTGAGGGCACACTGAACATGCTAATATTAGTAGGAACACTGAGAGAGCTTCCGGGAGCCCACATTCATCCCTGCTGGTCTCTAGAAACATTCATCCATGTTGATTTTTATTGACTTTATTAGATAGATTTCCAACTTGAGGCCATTGGTTGGCCAACCATTTCAAATACATTGCACTATCTCTTTCCTCTAGGGTTCCACACAGTACCGGGGGGAAGAGCTACTAGCCTTTATGTTGTTTATTTCTGATCACATGGGAAGGGTTGTACCAGAAGAAGTGATTTTTTGTTGTAGGTATTAGTCATTTCTGTTTTCTCCTCACCCATTTGCTCATAAACTCTGCTGGAGTTAGACCCTGGCGCACTCTTCAGGGCAGGCATGGCACCATCAGAACGGATGAACCGTCAGAGACGGAAGTAAGGTGTGTGTGTGTGGGCATAGATTGTGTCTATTAAAGGCAGAGTCCCTGCCAGAAGAGCTAACGCTGCAGCGCCCTCAGAGATACCTGCCGGTTCCTTTCTGGCTTGTTTCAAAATTGGGATGCTTACTGTGTTAAATTAGTAAATAGCAAGTTCAAAACCTCACAAAGTAGGATTTAAATTTATATCACCTACAATCCTGTGAGTTTATAGAGACAATCAGGTGGATTATAACCAAGTTACTAAAGGAATAGCTTAATCCATGGCCTTTATTTTTATTATTTTTTTTAAATGTTTTTTATTTATTTCTAGGAGAGAGAGAGAGAGAGAGAGCGTGAGCAGGAGAGGGTCAGAGAGAGAGAGGGAGTCACAGACTGAAACAGACTCCAGGCTCTGAGCTGGCAGTCAGCACACAGCCCGACGCGGGGCCCGAACCCATGAACCGTGAGATCATGACCTAAGCGAAAGTCGGACGCTTAACCGACTAAGCCACCCAGGCGCCCCTATCCATGGCCTTTATTGTGTTCATTTTATTTCCACTCCTGACAAGTGTGAAAATATAGAAAGCTTTCATTACTCTACGTTTTGAATATATTGAAATTAAAATGTTTTTTCCAATTTTTTTATTGTTTATTTTTGAGACCGAGAGAGAGAGAGAGAGAGAAAGGGTGGGAGGGAGGAATGGGCAGAGAGAGAGGAGACAGGATCCAAAGCAGGCTCCTCACTGACAGCAGAAAGCCCAATGCAGGGCTTGAACTCACAAACCATGAGATGCTATGAACCATGAAATCATGACCTGAGGCAAAGTTGGACGCTTAATCAACTAAGCCGCCCAGCCACCCCTCCAATTCTTATATACATTGCTGAGTTTAGCACGATGGATGCAATCCAATTAATAAAAGTAGATTCTTTGAGCCACAGGGCTCTTAAAGCACAGCCTACTTTCCCTATTGTCCAAGGGACGAACCCAAGATCTCGGGTGGTGAAGAGATTCACCCAAGTGCACCCAGGCAGTCAGTGGCAAAATCTGGACTGGGACCCATGTTTCAAGACCTGTCCCTTCCACTGCTCTTCTCATGACACACAGCCCCTTGCAGGTACAGCACTGTCAATATCTGGCATATAAAAGTGAGGAGAATTCCAGCAAGCGTAAGCACCTAGAAATTTTATAAATCTAAGACTCTGCTTCTTAGCCAGCGTTTCTGGAGCATAAAAAGAATATCCAAGACCTCCATGGAAAATTCCTAGCATGAGCACTGTAACTGTCTGTGAGGAATTGTGTTTTTAAGTGCTGGACATACAGTATTTCCCTTGTGAAGATGTAGGCTTTGTTTCATGCAAGATGATAGAAGTGAGGTACTAGGAATTTACATTGCAATTACGAACATGCACTCTTTAGAGCATTAGTTTTCCTTTAAATCACAGACTGCCCTTGAATCAAGGCTGAACGTGGGGCAAATACCTAGTTATTTTGCAGCCATAAATCTGTTGTTGACAAAGAAGGGACCTTGGTTGGAATTATCCAAATTGTATAATTGCTGTAAATAAAATTCACTCAGTAACCATCCAATCCCTTCTCTTTGGTGTATTTCTGTAGATAGTCTTTGGCCTTCAGTTCATTAAAGCAACTTTGTTCCATTAAAATGTTTAATTTTTTTAGTGGAATGCCTACATTAAATGAAATTTCCCAAATTGTAAACAACCTACTTGAAGTACATCAGTATATTTGTGGAACCATTTTATTTCAGACTTACAGAAGTGATTTTTTAATCCTTTGGATTTATTTCATTTGATTTACTTAAAAGCCATTGATTAAAAGATTAAGATGAGCCTAGAATTCAGAAATCCTTGGCAGTCATTGTCCATTTTATAGTTCCTCCAAGCAGCATTAAAAACTTTACACTTAAACAAAAATTGAATTTGCTGTTCATATGCATAAAAGATTTAATGGCATATAAATTGGGAATAATTGTTCTGTTTAAAAGGATTAAATTAAACCTAAATCAATAATAACATGTGCAGTTTCAATTTAACTGCCTACTTAAAATAAAGTGGCAAATAAATAACTGCTAAATGATTAATAGCAGTGCTTTTATTCACCTCCTCAACAGGCAAAATGGCCAGTTATTGAATATTTTATTATGAGTGCAAAGGATGTTAATTGTACTAGAAACATGCTCTAATTTTAGTAGTTTTTTTGATTGAAGGCTATACTGCATATGAGGCCCTTCATTAAATGGAGATTTGATTTTATTTTGTTTGGAGTACAGTAAGTCCTCGAATATGGTCCATTAAAGCCAGCAAATATCATGGCGGATGCAGATGAGGCTACCCTCCCCTGCCTCTCTGCATCCGTGCCTTACCTAGGCATCTGAGAGGAGACCTTGCATCTGCTGTCTGCACAGTAACAAAAGAGTTGTGTACCCATTGTCTGTGTAACCTTTCTATCAAATGGGGAGGAAAGAAGAGCATGTTTTGTGTGCAGATGATTACCGATGAAGAAGTACTTCACACTCATTTTGTTCCCGTGTGTTGACCTGGACCACGAAACATAATTGAACTTCTTAGCACCCAAGCGCAGTACAATGGGGATCTTCAGTATCATGTTCTGTTTCAACCATTAGATTTGTTTCTGTGAAGTAGTACAGCTTCCCATGCTCATGATTTGGCAAAACATAACCTTTCATTTGTTTCAACATAGAGTTTCCATCTAGAAAGGGGACCGAGGGGAGACTTTGAGACAGTTGTTGCCTGTGTAAGTGGCGCAGGGTAATTAAAGCTCTTAGAAGAGCCACATTTTCAGATTCAAATCTTCTCTGTACACATTATTAGACACAATTTGTTCAAAACCGTTTATTTTTTCAGCCAAAGCAATTCATTCTTTCTGATTTGTTTCAAAACCCTACGTATTTTCTAGGTTCCACTTATAAACACCAGTCTCTCTGCAGCGTGTGATATACTTCTTATGGCCATTTAAGACCGGAAATTTGTTGAGGCCCAAAAGTACGGTTCTTTCTGAAGATCTAAAGTAATTTAATTCTCCCTGTTTTATCTTCCTACTCATCTTTCAGCAGGTTCTTAAACTACTTCAGCACACTGAGTTTTCTTAATCCCATTTCCTAAACTATAGCTCAAATAGATTGTCTACGGTGGGTAAATCATAGTAAACACACTACACACTGGATTTTTAAAGTGTTAATCCTTCAGGCCACTAAGGTGCCACTTAGTGCGTCACACACAGCCTTATGCTCTGGAAATAACACAAGCCCTGGGGAGAGAAGATTCCCTAGCGATCCATCAGCAGGAAGCACAATACATGTTATGTCATGGTGACTGTGACACTCAGCAAGCAAAGAACAGGGACAGAGCTCACTGACGTACGCTTTCATAGCTGGCCCTCACTGGATTCCCTGCTCTGTGTCAAGGACACAACTGCAAGCATTCTTCTATATGAATTCCCTGAATCCTCTCCACAGCACTGTGAGATGGGCGCTATTGTTATCCCCATCTTACTGATGAGGAAGCTGAGACACAGAGAAGTCATTTGCCTATGCTCACACAGTAACCGGTGGCATCAGGAATTGAGTCTGGGGAGTCTGATTTTGGCCCCTTGCCCTTAGATACTCTACTGTACCATTTCTTGGAACCAAAACACTATCATTCTTCAGGCAGGAGGAGCACAACGGAGATGATGTATGACTGAGAAAGGTCTACAGCTGTGACTGTAGACATAATGCCATTATCAGCAGATGCGGGTTCAATATGATGACCACTCTGAGTGCTAGTTAGTATTACCACAGAGATGCAATCAAGGAAACCATATCCTTCAATCCTCGAAGAGTACTTTTTTTTTTTTTAAGTAATAAGCATTCCTCAGTGCTTCTGTGCATTCCTTCTGCTTCTGCTTTTTCTGTGCATTTATCACAGGGTCATAGAACCATAGAACTGAAATGGACTTTGAGGTATCATCTAGCAACTGAATCTGGAAATAAGAGGTGAACACCTTTTCAGTGATAAGCAATGTTATGCCCCCACCATTTTAAATACCCATAATATGCTGCATTTCTGTCTTCATCAAATTTATTACATGATTGTGAGAGCTGAATCTTTCTAGCAGGTACGATCTACCAGCTTGCTCACCACGCTTCGATGCCTAAACACCTGGGGAGCCGCTCAGCATGTATGTGACTAATTCACCAACTCACATAAGGCCAACCTTACTCCATCACCGCCCATGGGCAGAGCTGCACAATACAGGCCTACGACTCTGTGGACAGGAGCCAGGGCAGACTGCCAGGGTCCCTGTTCCGGCTCCCCCACGTGTTTGCTCTGTGACCTTGGGAAAGTTACATAAGCTCTCTGAGCTTCAGCTTATCTATTAAATGGAAAGAGTCATAGTACTTCCCCTCACAGGGTTGTTCTAAGGAAAAAAACTAGAGGTTCACTGTGAGCGTTCCCTAACGGACTCACAATATGTGCTGTCTTCTCAAAGTCGGCACGTCGTATCCCACCCTGACCAAGTAGCAGAGCAGATCCCCAAAGTGATGTGACATGTTTCATGGTGGCCAGAGCCTGCTTCAAGGAGTGCAAAGAAGGGGACTGTCTATTAGGAAACCAAACATATACACAACCTCTGTAGATAATCCCTTCCCGAAACTCATCACTCAGCCTCTCCAAAAGTATTCATGTCTAACACCTTTGTTCTCTAATTATTTTTGCTCAGTGAAAGCCAGACTCTCAAGTTCATTGAGGCAGTCCAGGTTCCTTCACAGAGTTCACAAAGCCTTTCAAGACCTCACCTCTGCTTCACCCTGAGCTCTCTTCCACCTGCCCTCCTCCCACTATCCACTGAGTCCGTACAGAGTCTGTTCATGGAAAGGACCACGTTCTCTCTCCTCTCTGCTCCGTTTTATGTGCTCTTCCCTCAGCCCGGGATATACTCACTGTCCTTCACAGCCTTAGGTCTTGGGTAAGCCATCACTTCCTTCAGAAAGCTTCCCTCAGCTTCCAAGATGGGATTGGATGTCCCTCATAAGCTCAAAGGGCCATGCCCCTCATCAGGACACTTACCACTGCTACTATAAACTGTTTGTTTCCTGGTCTGTATTCCCCACAAGGCAGGGAGCCTGCCACTGTATCCTGAGGTCAGTAAGTGCTCAGTAAATATCTGTGCTTTGCTCACAGAATGAGGGAATGTGAAATTCAGTGAAATAAGGCAAATGAATGAACAAGGAGAGTTCAATTTATGTTTTCCTTTCAATATGTATTGGATATGAGGAAACAGCACCCTTCTTCATTTAAAAAAACTTCATGTCTTTATTGAAGATTATATGATTATATTGAAGATATAATCGAGGTACCCCTTAATCTTTTCTTCCCTAAACCACCACAGATGAGCCCTATGTTTAACTCATTACAAGATAAGCCCTGACATCATTCACTAATTTGGTTCAATGCAGGAAGGTTTTCTGACTGTTTAGACTCTATTTTGCTATACTGTTGGGTTTTTAAAAATTAATATCTGATGCTACATTTGTGTTGATTCGAGTATTTTTGAGGCCCAGTTATTTAAGAAACATTCGTTAACTCCTCTGTCCATAGCACAGGATGGAGTTCAAGGGCAGAGGTTAGGGAAGGAACGAAGATCCTTATTCCCTATTGTTCAGAATGTTAACTAGGTCAAGAGGCAAAGTCACCATAGTGAAAGGTGAAAATAAGCACAAATACAAAACATTAATTATGACATACTGTCACATCTTGATGCTTATGCAACCCTGAGAAGTAAACAGAATATAGTTTATCCCTACTTACACACCAGAGAACCTGGCTCAGAGATGACAAGATTTAATACACAGATGGGTAATGATAGACCCAGAACTGGAACCCAGGTCTGCCCAATACTGAGTCCAGATTGTGCCCTGCTGAACCACTGTGTGGCTCCACTACCTGCCCAAAGAGACCCAGGGAGCCAGGTGAAAGGCAAAGCCAAACCACAGTGAGTTCACGTGACAAGACATCACCCAGCAGAAAGGCCCTCCTCAAAGCCCCAGAGGCAGGTGACCCCAGGGTGCTTAGGGGGTGGGCTGAGATGCACAACCTGATGTCCGACCTGCCGACATGTGTGCACAACCTCCCTGCAGGCATTTTGCTGAAAGAGCGTATCATTTCTCTCCCCTGGGTGGAGAAGGAAGAGCCCACTTTAAGAAGTTCTCCATCTTCAAAATGACTGCTTAGCAAGACATGGGAGTTTTGTCTTTTTGCTCCAATTTTTGCTTTATATCGAATCAAAAGAAATCTAGGTCCACATTAAGAGAAGTAAATTAGCAGTAGGGGCACCATTAGTTTGTTTACCCAGCATAGAATTACATCCTCTGTAAACGGGAATATCAAGTAGCATAAAAAGCCTAGGTGATTTACATTTTCTTTTTGATTAGAGGATTGCAACTACTATACTCAAGGAAGGAAAATCTCTCCCATTTAGCTTTTGAAGATCAAAGGGGCCATTGAATATACCATATTACCAGCATTTTTTTTCTTTCTTGGTTAAGACCAGTAGGTGCTTTACAAATTGAGATTGTCATGAGGAAAAGGGAAGACTTTATTGGGGGTCATATGCATTGATTATGGACTAGTCTGTGTCCCTAAGGACCATATGTTTAACCTTTGGCTGAAACAGGGCCGTCCTACAGCTTAAAGAACACGTTGACCTGTCTGCTGTTTTGTGTGCACCGATCGGACCAACAAAAAGAATGTGAACTAAGAATGAGTTCTGATTCTAAACATTTGGGGGAATCTTTCTATAGTGCATCTGATCAAACTGACAAAGACAAAATGAAAAGTAAAATTGCTTTACAAGAGGATGGACCTATGCAGGTATTCAATTGAGATGAATCTTGCTTACCCCCTACAAAAGGAGCAGGCCGAGGGAAACAGCATCCAGGCAGCAGTGGCATTTTCCTCCTAGATAAGCAGCCAAATGTGTATGTCACCAGGCAAAACATGACATCGATTTTATCTTCATTAGCTGAACTACTTAAGGTGTGGATAACAGCATCCCTTACACCAGTGACTCACTGACATTTGTTTTTCAGCTGTTTATCTGGCATTTATATTTTTTATTCCATAATTTAATGAGCTGGGATAATTAAGACCTTTTTTGTCCTAATGTATAGCATGTTAGCCTAACCTGAGCCTCAGGTAGGTCTTGAACATATAGATAGTAAAAGAATGGCTCACTAGGTTAAGCATCTGACTCCTGATTTTGGCTCAGGGCATGATCTCGCGGTGTGTGAGATGGAGCCCAACATTGGGCTCTGCACATAGAGCCCAGAGCCAGTTTGGGATTCTTTCTCCTCTGTCCCCTCTTTCTCTACCCCTCCCACAAAGGTGCACTCTCTCCCCCTCTTTCTCAAAATAAGTAAACACTAAAAACAAATAAAAATGACAATAAAAGGAAAATTATAGGAGAAAGATTTAAGTATGATAATCGACTAAATATAATGAGTAAATACATTTTGATGAAAGACTTGACATCTCCTTTCTGCTTTGGGCAGCCAACAGCCTGTGGAGGATAAATATTCAGACCTCCGATATGACCCAAACTGGAAGAATAAGAAAGAGGAGGGGATGTTCTTGACTGTGGAAGGCCTGCCAGAGTCTGTAGACAGCTCTACTGAAAATCTGACCTCAGATCCACTATACCCCTCCAAAGAGACGTCCATGGAACTCTCAGGGGGAAAAGGGGAACAGAAGAGGAGCCCACAGAGCGTTGCCTCCTTACTTGGCAGTGAATTTTTAAGCCCAAACTATGAGCGTGACACCCATCGCAGCCAGCCATCTTCAGAACTGAGCGACAGTGATCTGGGGGACAAGTCCAGCAAGCTCTCTCAGTACTTGAAGAGTTCAAGTTCACATAATGAGGTTTTTCTGCCAGGATCACGTGGGCCTCGGCGAAGAAAGTCCAAACAATATTTTGTGGAAAAAAACAAGCTGACTTTGGGATTACCTGCTCCTAAAACAGACTCTTACCTTCAGCTTCACAATAAAAAAAGGGGGGAAATTCTCTTGGAACAGGTATGTAAGTGCTACTTAATCTCTTCCCAGCATGAGACTGGAATTTGCCTTTGTTTGAAATGGCTGGAGACCATTTCCTTTGAGATGATGTCATTGCAAACACATGGCTGAGTAAAACAAATGCCCTTGCTCCTCTTTGAGGAATCAGAGGAATTATTCCACTAATTCTTAAGAGCAAAAGCAAAGCCATCAATGGCTTACAGTACTATAATTCAATTATTATATCCAAAATATCTCCATTCAAGGAAACATAGAATTAAAAAAAAATTTTTTTTTTAATGTTTATATTTGAGGGAGAGAGACGGAGCATGAGTAGGAGAGGGGTAGACAGAGAGGGAGACACAGAATCTGAGGCAGGCTCCAGGCTCTGAGCTGTCAGCACAGGGCTCAACTCGGGGATTGAACTCATGAGTTGTGAGATCATGACCTGAGCTGAAGTCAGAGGCTTAATCTACTGAGCCACCCAGCGCCGCCCCCCTCCCCACCCTGACACAGAATTTTTTTAAACTGCTTATGCCATTGGATAAAATAGAGGACTAAACATGTGATTCCCTGTGCTGGTTGCCTTTGTTTCCACTACAGCACTGGTTTTCAACCCTCTTAAATGACCCAATACATTGGAGGTGACATGACAAACTCATGTCAATAATAGCAACTCACATACACCAGTTATTCTCAACTTAGATTTTATATACATATTGGGTGTAGTGGTAGAGGGGCAGGATACAACATGTGGTTGTTTGGTTGTCATTTTTCATTATCCAGGTGATTCTGTTACCTTTCCAACCATGATTGAGAATCACTACACCATCCTTTATTCTGTGCAAATGATATAATTAAACCTTAGTTTCTCCATCTGTAAAACTGGAACAATAAATGCCATTCCTTTCTCATCTGATCATCTCTAGAGTAAATTCTATCCCAGATGATGGATTCAAAATCTATTTCATGGGCACTCATAAAGATCCTATTAGCCCACCTCCTGGCAGATAATGGCTGTGGACATAAGAAAAAAAGGTCTGGGGTGCCTAGGTGGTTCAGTTGGTTAAGCATCCGACTTCAGCTCAGGTCATGATCTCACAGCTTGTGAGTTGGAGCCCCATGTCAGGCTCTGTGTTGACAGCTGAGAGTCTGGAGCCTGCTTCGGATTCTGTTTCTCCCCGTCTCTACCACGCTGTGTGTGCATGCACGCTCGTGCGCTCTCTCTCTCTCTCTCTCTCTCTCAAAAATAAACATTTTTTAAAAAAACTTAAGAAAGAAAAGAAGGGCTGGATCAGTATATCCACCATCCTTATTGGGGAAACAACTTAAAACTCATTATCTACTAATGTGGAATCATTTTCAAATAAGGAAAGGTACTATATTAAATGAGGATGCCCTTAAACTCATTCCAAATTCAAATTGGTATTATTTAAAGTGCTATAACCTGTTCTAACCTCTAGGGATTTCTTTCTCTCTCTCTCTTTTTTTTTTTTTTTTTTTTTGATAGAACAAGAGAGATGAGGTAGATGAACATTTGTAATTTTCCCTTAATTCAGAAAATCCTTTTATAGTCTTAAAGGATTATGGTCACATCCTTGCCTTTGTAACTAACAATAAAACAAAGGAATGGATGTAGTATATTCAGCTGAATTATCAAAACAAACACTTAGCCAAATTCAAACAATTTTGACCCAATTTTATATGTTAACATAATTTTCATAAAGTTTATGTGTAATTTTGAATTTTGCTTGGTTGCCCAATAAAAAATATAAATTTGGGGCACCTGGGTAGTTCAGTTGGTTAAACGTCCAACTTTGGCTCAAATTATGATTCTGTGGTCCATGAGTTCAAACCCCACTTCAGGCTCTGTGCTGACAGTTCAGAGGCCAGAGCCTGCTTTGGCTTCTGTGTCTCCCTCTCTCTCTGCCCCTCCCCCACTTGCACGTGTGTGTGTGTGTGTGTGTGTGTGTGTGTGTGTGTGTGTGTGTGTATGTGCGCGCACATGCACACACTCTCTCTCAAAAATAAATGCTTAAAATTTTTTTTTTAATTTAAACATAAATTCAGCAGTTCATATCTGTGAAAAATGTTTAGCCAGTAATTTCTCCCAGACTAGAACAACATTTTTCACTTATTTTCAAATGTGTTTGTGCTCAAAAGAAGCCAATCTAGGAGAGGCAAATAACGAAGCCAAAGGAAACAGTCATATTTCTTTTTTATTTTTTTAATTTTTTTTAAATTATTTTTTTAAATTTATTTTTATTTATTTTTATTTTTTTTACAAATAGTTTATTGTCAAATTAGTTTCCACATAACACCCAGTGCTCATCCCCACAAGTGTCCTCCTCCATGTCCATCCCCCCCTTCTCCCAAATCCATCAGTCCTCAGTTTTTGTCAGCATTCAAGAGTCTCTCATGGTTTGCCTCTCCCCCTTGTTCCTCCGTCAAGTTCCTCCTAATCCTCCTATACGTGCACACATATGATATTTGTCCTTCTCTGCCTGACTTATTTCGCTCAGCATAACACCCTCAAGGTCCATCCATGTTGCTACACATGGCCAGATTTCATTGTTTCTCATTGCCATGTAGTATTCCATGGTATAGATAAACCACATCTTCTGGATCCATTCGTCCGTTGATGGACACTTAGGCTCTTTCCAGGTTTTAGCTATTGTGGAGAGTGCTGCTATGAACATTGGGGTACATGTGCTCCTATGCATCAACATTTCTGTATCCCTTGGGTAAAATCCTAGCAGTGCTATTGCTGGGTCATAGGGGAGTTCTATTGATAGTTTCCTTAGGAACCTCCACACTGTTTTCCAGAGGGGCTGTACCAGTTTACATTCCCACCAACAGTGTGGAAACAGTCATATTTCTAATAATAAAAGTGAAAATAGCTTTATTATATTAATATCAGCTTTAATTGCTGATTTCTTAATTGCTAATTTTTCTTAGTAGTTATAACTTAATTTATAGGCAATATTTGGGTGAGTTGACTGTCAGTGATTCCATAGCATAATTCTATGTTATGCCAGTGAGGAAACTTCAAAGCATTTTTGGCTCACTCAGTCTTTAAGCTCATGAATTAGTCTTTGTAGTATGGCCATTGACCTTGTCCACCATTTTTCCAGGTTTAAATGTTGAAGGGCTTATATATAATTAGAATCAAAATGGTTTCTTCATCATTTTCCAACATATATTTCCTTTATCTTACTCCTCTATTTTTTAAAAAATAGTAGCAACTTAAAAATACACAGGATAGAAATTAGTGTGACCTAACAGTAATATGCTATGTGTAACTTGTTTCATTGAATTATAGTCGACAGCATAGAATGATGTGTGCCTTTCAAGTCGTTATTTATATATGAAGCATGTGCAGGTCTTTCTGCCATACTGAGATTATATGTTCCCTATGGGCAAGAACTATGCTTTGTACTTTTTAAAGTATGTTTGTTTGTTTGTTTAGAGAGACAGCGTGAATAGAAGAGGGGCAGAGAGAGAGAGAGGGAGAGAGAGAAAATCCCATGCAGGTTCCATACTGTCAGTGCAGAGCCCAATGTGGGGCTCGAACACAGAAACTGTGAGATTATGACCTGAGCTGAAGTTGGATGGTTAACCAACTGAGCCACCCAGGTGCCCCGCTTTGTACCTATTTCTAATCTTCATGGTAACGAGCCTAACAAACTGCAAGGTCTCAGTAAATATATGGGAAATGAAAACTGAATCTCATCCATCACCTCCAAACTTACTCTCTTTAGTATAAAGTTTATTCGAGGGGAAATAGAATTACTAGAGAAGTGATTAGAAAGCCTGGCTGGATATTAGATTCACCTGAGAAACTAATGATTCTTGGCTTCACCTAGACCAACTGACATCTGGGTAAGATACTGAGAGCTGGTATTTTTCTTTCAAAGCTGCCTAAGCGATTCTAATATTTAGCCAAGATTGAGAATCCTTCAGCTAAAGGAGTGGTTTGGGGGCACCTGGGTGGCTCAGTCAGTTAAGCGTCTGACTCTTGATTTTGGCCAAGGTCATGATCTCACGGTTCATGAGATCAAGCCCCGCATCAGGCTCTGAGCTGAACCTGCTTGGGATTCTCTCTCCCTCCCTCTCTCTCTACCCACCTCTCTCTCTAAATAAACATTTAAAAACAGCAACAGTGGTTCCTAAACATTAGTGTGCATCAGAATCAACTGGAGAGTTTGTTCAAACAAACTTCTGGACCTAACCTAAGGTTTCTGATTTAGTAGGCATAGAATGAGTCCCAAGATTTGGAATTTTCTACATGGCTCTCGGTGATGCCACTTCTGCTATCAGGCCTCTTGAAAACCACAGATCCTTTTTCCCTCCCTCTCAAACTTTTTGAAGGCACTATTGAACCACCTAAGGATCTTGTTAAAATACAGATTTTGTTCCAGTAGGTCTGGAGAGGTCCTCAAGAGTGTCCCTTTCTAACAAGTTCCCAGGTGACGTCAAGGCTGCTGGACCACACGCAACACATATACAGGGTTTTTCAGAGGCCCAAAGTCAAAGTCATGTAAGTCAGTACCCCTAGAGCACTGATATTTTCCATGGCTGGTAGGATTGTTCTGTGGATTTGGGAGCAGGAGGGGAGAATTGGGGTTGATAGGTTCGCATTAAGCAGCATCTATCTGGAAGGTTTTCATATTTGAAAATCTATTTCCTCCTCCTAATTTCTTTTAAAGAGATGACAAATGTCATACAACTAGAAATACTGAAAGGACAAATGGCATCTATTGCTAAATAAATAACTAAATGCCAATTGGCATTACACAGCCAAGAAAACCAGCTTCTTAATACATCATGTTGTTGCAAGCATCCCTGCCCAGTTGAATAAGATAGGGTCTTAAGTAGTGTATTGTATTTGTGAAGACTTCATAGTAAATCTAAGGGACACCTGGGTGGTTCAGCTGGAAAAGTGCTCAACTTCGGCTCAGGTAATGATCTCACAGTTCATGAGTTTGACCCCTGTGTCAGGCTCTGTGCTGACAGCTTGGAACCTAGAGCCTGCTTCAGATCCTGTGTCTCTCTCTCTCTCTGACCCTCCCTTGCTCACACTCTGTTTCTCTCTCTCTCCTTCAAAATAAATAAATAAATAAACATTAAAAAAAAATTTTTAAACAAGATCAACAGTTTTTTTTTTTTAATTTTTTATGTTTTATTTATTTCTAGGAGAGAGAGACAGTGAGCAGGGAGGGTCAGAGAGAGAGGGAGTCACAGACTGAAACAGGCTCCAGGCTCTGAGCTGGCAGTCAGCACAGAGCCCGATGCAGGGCTCGAACCCACGAACTGCGAGATCATGACCTAAGCGAAAGTCGGATGCTTAACCGACTAAGCCACCCAGGCACCCCAAGATCAACAGTTTTTTAAAAAATGAAACTCAAAGCTGATGAAAAATAAAAGCAAGAATAATAAAGAAAGTTCTGAAAATTAAGAATCATGAGAGAATCTAGCACTACTAGATAGTGTATCATAAAGCCTCAATAATTAAATACTAGAGTAATATTTAATGCATATACAGACAGAAAAAATGGTAGAAAGTCTAGAAACAGAGCCAAATTACATATGGGAATATAGGATATGACACTATGATTCAATAAAGCAGGATCTCAATTCAGTGAGGAAATGATGGCTTGTCCAATGAAGCAAATGGGCAGCCATCTGGGAAAAAATGAAGTCAGAGCCATACCACATATCATACAACAAGCTAAATTCCAAATGGGTCCAGGATTTAATTTAAAGAATTAAACCATTAAAATACTAAGTGGGGGGAAAAAAACACAACAATAACATTCTCCTATAACCTCAAAATGGTTCAAAATCCAAAATCTATAAAAGACTGATAAATTTGACTACATAATTATCAAAAACTTATGCAGGAAAAAAGCCTAAGAAAGTCAAAATATAAAGAACAAAGCAGAAAAATACTTCTAATTCATATCACAGATGAAACACTAATATTTTCACTATATAAAGAGCTCCTAGAAATCAAGACCAAAACTCCCAATGCAAAAATACACAAAGGCTATGAATAGATAATTCACAGAAAAGTTAGTACACATCTATGAACATGAAAACATACCTCTACCATTAGGCCTCAGCCTGTAGGCCAAAACAGTATAGTCAAGTTGATGAGAGAATAGTGTAACTGATATGGAAGACAATTTGTTAATATCTATTTAAAATACAAATACATTTACTCCTTGAAAAAGTAAAGCATCATGGCTAAGAGAATAGACTTTTGAGCCAAGGTGGCACCACCCTTGGCTCATAGCTATCTGACCCTGGGTAGGTGGCTCACCCCTATGTGCCTCAGTTTCTTCATCCTTAAAAAAGAAATAATAGTACTTTTCCTCACAGAATTAAGAAGATTAAATAAATGGATTAATATATGTCATGTCCTTAGATCAATGCCTGACTTATAGCAAACACTATATACATGTTAGCAGTGATTATCATGTTTGTTTGTTTTTTTAAGTAGGCTCCATGCCCAACATGGAACCCAATGCGAGGCTTGAACTCATGACCCTGAGAACAAGACCTGAGCTGAGATCAAGAGTTGGACACTTGGGGCACCTGGGTGGCTCTGTCTGTTTAGTGTCTGACTCCTGATTTTGGCTCAGGTCATGATCTTATGGTTCGTAGCATCAAGCCCTGTATTGGGCTCTGTAATGACAGCGCAGAGCCTGCTTGGGATTCTCTTTCTCCTTCTCTCTCTGCCCCTCCCATACTTGCATTCTCTCTCAAAATAAATAAACATTTAAAAAAAGAGAGAAAGAGAGTTGGACATTTAACTGACTGAGCTACCCAGGCACACTAGCAATGACTGTTTTTATTTGACCCAACACATTCCACTCCTAAGCATTTTTCCTAGTTATAAATGTGCAGTTTTGAAATAAATCCTATACAGGATTATTCATTTCAGCCTTATTTGTAATAGCAAAAGATTGGAAACCACCAAACATCTATCATTTGGGGAATGCTGAAACTATAGTACGTCCATAAAGCAGGGTACGTTGTAGCTGTTAACAAATAATGAGGATGTTCTCCATGACCTGCTATGGATAACTTATCAGGGTTTATTATTAAGGAAAAAGTAAAGGTGTGGAATAATGGCACAGACAGTGTAAAAAAGTGAGGAAGAATAAAGATACACATTTTGTTTGGTATGTATAAAAAACTGTGGAAGGATAGGCAGGTGGTTCATTGTAGAGGGTGGACGGGGAACAGGGTGCAGCACAGCTTTTCCCTTTATATCCTTTTATAGCTCTTATTTTTTGAACCGTGCCTATGGATCCATAACACACAGCATTTTGTAGTAACCCTTGTAACTTCACACCCCCGGCTCCTCAGGGTGACCTAAACTGCATTCTCTGCATTTAAATAATGGCTCAGAACAGAACCATCAATGTGTAAACTCAATTGCTCCGCAATTTTTTTTGACACTTTTCATACATCTGTTGATTGACTGTACATTAAAATGCACTGGAAGAATCACCTTGAAATATAAGGGAAGATCTTTATCACAGGACACGTAAAGCAAGGAACTGATATAAAAACCAACACACACTAGAGGGCACCTAAGTATCACAGTCGGCCAGTCACTGCTGGTGAATATTCAAGGCTTAACTTTTATTCATGATTTGTTCAGTGTTTGTCTGAAACTCATTAGAATTTGAGTCCATTTATGATATACTATTGAAAGAAAGTTGTGTCTTAAAAAAGGAGCTACCTTTCTATCTTGATTCCAGTGTGCTTCTGAGGACTGATAAAGGTGAAATCTAGCATGCTCAGAAAACAGCAGGAAGTGCTTTAGACACACTATTCTCTTGTCCTTCCTTGACAAGAAAGTACAGATACTTTGCAAATGCAAATAGAGAAACATTATTCAGCTACCTATAGTCTTTAAGACAATATAAAGCCCTGTAAGAATCCACTACCCATTTTGAAGGTCAACATACAGTTGTGGTTCTTGCTAAGACAGCAGGTCAGTTGGCCAACATGCCTTTAATGAGCACAAACTGTGTGTTCGGTGCTGTGCTCAGCATGTGACAGAAAACAAGGCATACAGAGCTTGGTCTTCAAGGAGCTTACCTTCCAATCATGTGACAGAGGCAAGAGACGTGTAACAAAATAATTTCAAGTGCCAATAAAAGCCTCAGAGGCTACTGAGTAACTATACTTAATAAAGTGATAAGGGGGAGCCTACCTGGGATGTTTGGGTGCTTGGGAAGGGCTCTCTGAAGAGACGTCATCCAAGCTGGGACATGGACAGACCAGAAAGGGAAAACTGGAAGCTTCAGTCTGCACCAACCTTGGTAGCGGTGTTCTCCCACAGGGGCAACAAAATGTCATGAGAGAAAAAGATAAAACCAACACAAAGCACTAGTTTGGGAGTCAGACCATCATGGCTTACATCCTGGCTCTTCAGCGTCCTAGGTGGTGGCACTTCCCAGGCATCTGAGCAAGTGACTCTTTAAACCTTACCTTCTTCATCTATTATATGGGGTCGATGTCTGCCTTGGAGGCTTATTGGAAAAAAATTATACAAAGCCCCTGGCATGTTGCAGACACTCATTAAAGGGAAGCTATTATCAACACTGGGCATTCCAAAGCCACGGCAGGGAAGGAAAGGAATGCCTCTGGGAATAGGCCCTTCTAAATAGGTTTTCTTTTTTCAGGCTACATGACTCAGAAATGAAAGGGATGGGACTTCAGGTGGGATAAGAAAGTAGAGCTAAAAGGATAGCATTTAAATGCCCTGCCAGCCCAGTCTACAGTAGGACTCCAGGAAGACTGTCTGCAAAGTGGGTAGGTGTAGGCACACTTCATACTTGTCATCTGGTATGTCAGACTCTGACTCTCAGAGTGGTACATAAGACCCTCTTTGTGACCTAGCCCCTTCCTGCTTCAGCCTTATTATTATTATTATTTATTTATTTGGTTATTCTCCCCCCTTGCATCTTTTGGAAGCTCACAGCTCTTCGAACCCAGCATCTTCCTTGTGTTTCTGGTCACGCTGATGGACGGCTATTCCTTGTCCCATTTGCTTAGGAAAACTGTACCCCCTTCTTGTGATGCAGCTCAAAGGCCTCTACCTTGTACCACAGGCTCAGGATTACTGGGATGACCAACTGTGTGACAGCCTTGTATGCTCATGTTGCCCTACATATTTATTATTGACATTTGCTTTGAGTTTAGTCTCCTACTAGATAAGATTAATATTTAAGTGATATATTGCTCTCCTTTTCCATAGTTTCAGCCTTAGGAAAACTTTTGGTTGTCTAGAAAATGAAGCTTTATCTTTAAATTATAATCATCTCTTCCTAAACATATTTGGCTAGAAACACAGAATTCTTTTCTATAAAATTCTTCCAGTTTGATGGCATGTTTGAGTCTCACCTGTTTAGACTCATATAAATGTTACTTCTACAGAGTAGGTACTCTGTATGTTCATTGATTGGTTTTATTATTTTTTTTCTTCTGCCCCGTGTGACCACAAGAGCACTTACTTACGACCGCATAATTTAAATTGAACTTTATGGGGTTTTTTTTTTTCAGTATGTTGCTTAAGGCATCTTTCTGTGCACGCTGTTTAGCCCTTGGTCGGGCTAGCAATTGTGTGATCTATAGAGTGGCACTCCATTAACTCAACATGGATAAGAGATCCATGAAAAGAGAACCTTCCTGCATAACAAAAGCACACCTTTCAAAACCCAGAAGCTTCACATAAGTAATCGTGTCTCAGGACAACTTTCACAAATGTGGCTGGTGTGCCTGACACTTTTGCACCCTCTTCCCCAGTCGGTATGGCATGGCTCTGCGGTAGGGTCGGGAGCCATGGCAGTGGGAAGAAGGATCCTCTGCCTCTTTGTTAAATGCCCCAGACCGCTAGGGATCTGTGGTTATTTTTGCAGCTGTCAGTGTATCTGCCCTTCACTTTTGGCCCCGTGGCAAGCAGACATAGTAAAGAGTCAGTACCAAGTGGTAGCTGCTAGTAGAGACATGTATGGCCCCAAAGGAACACAGAAGAAAAAGTGTCCAAGTCTGTCAGGGGAAGTCAGAGAGTGCTTCACAGAAGAAGCAATCATTAAACAAATTCTTTAAAAAGAAGTAGAAGATAGCAGGTGGCAGTGGGAAGAAAAAATACTGAGGCCAAGGGAGTGACGTGCAATGGTGTAAAAGCAGTGAGAGGAGTCAGGGGCACCTGGGTGGCTCAGTGGGTTAAGCGTCCGACTTCAGCTCAGGTCATGATCTCACAGTTCATGAATTCAGGCCCCACGTCAGGCTCTGTGTTGACAGCTCTGATCCTGTGTCTGCCTCTCTCTCTACCCCTCCCCGACTTGTGCTGTCTCTCAAAAATATATAAACGTTAAGAATAAATTTTTAAAAAACCATTGAGAAGATGCTGTTTAGGTAGAAGCCCACTGGTACAGTGGAAACCTCTAGTATACAGGTCAGGAATTGGTATTTGGTCAGTCAATCAAATAAAGTCGCTGGGGTGCCTGGGTGTCTCAGTCAGTTAAGCATCTCACTTTTTTTTTTTTTTTTTTGAGACAGAGAGAGAGAAGGAGAGAGAAACAGAGCATGAGCAGGGGGAGGGACAGAGAGAGAGGGAGACACAGAATCCAAAAACAGGCTCCAGGCTCTGAGCTGTCAGCACAGAGCCCAATGCAGGGCTTGAACTCACAAACCATGAGATCATGACCTGAGCCGAAGTCGGGTGCACAACCGACTGAGCAGCCCAAGCGCCCCAAGCATCTTACTCTTGATTTCGGCTCAGATCATGATCTCACAGTTTCATGAGTTCAAGCCCCATGTAGGGTTCTGGCCTGGCCTACCGGAGCCTGGTTGGGATTTTCTCTCTCCCCCCCCTTGCCGCTGCCACTCTGCCTCTCTCGAAATAAATAAACTCTAAAAACAGAGGTTAAAGCAGCTATGAAAAATGATGATCTGAAATAGTTGATTTCCACTTAAAGTATGTAAACACACGTTAATTCACCGAGGCCTCGAATCTCAGTCTGTCTGCTACCAGAGTATCACAGTGTCTTTCCTGCATCAGTTTGAAAGCTAACTGATCAAAAGCTTATACTTTTGATTTTTTAAAAGCAAATGGAAAACTTAAAAAGCCTAGGATCTAAGAACATAATCTTGGATTTTTTTTTATAACTGTTTCCCTAAACTTTTACAGCTTCCTCCCACCCTCCTTGCTATTTTGCCTTTTGCTTTTTTGGCTCATTCTAAATTATTTTACTTAGTTTTCATGAAAAATAATGACTCTGTTACACACAGGTTTCTCCAAATAATCTAATCTTCAAAAGAATTTTATAATTTTAGCAACAAGTATAATAGAAATCAACAGGTTTGCAAACAAATGTAAAAGACTGCTGGTAAGCAAACAGTTCAGCTCCTGGAGACAAAAATACCAAGGTATCCATCCTGGAGAGAAACTGGCCAGCCACAGAATTCAGCTATGGGCATTAATTGGGATATCTTTTTTTTTTTTTATTTTTTTTATTTTTTGAGAGCGAACAAGCAAGCAGGGGAGGGGCAGACAGAGAGGAAGACATAGAACCCGAAGCAGGCTCCAGGCTTTGAGCTGTCAGCACAGAGCCGGACGCCAGGCTTGAACCCACGAACTGTGAGATCATGACCTGTGCTAAAGCTTGATGCTCAACTGACTGAGCCACCCTGGTGCCCCAGGATAATCTTAAAGAAAGACTAGAGGTGATTGCTTAGTCCAGTAATTTCAGAAGACAAATGCTTCTGTGTTGTACAGGACTGGAATTGTGTGGATGGAAATGTAGGTATTTAGGCAGAGAAACTGGTGAGAGCTTTTCATGCAGGCTCTTGTAGGTCATTGGAAAGCAGGGACTCTCAGAATGTGGTCCCTGGAGGAGCAGCAGCAGTAGCATCACCTGGGAACTTACTAGAAGTGCAAATTATTGGGCCCCATCCCATACTTCTTGAATCAGAAACTGTAGGGTGAAGCCCAGCAATCTATTTTATGTTTGTTCTTACTTTTAGAGAGAGTGCACACACAGTGGGGGAGAGGGGCAGAAGGATAGGGAAAGAGAGAGAATCTTAAGCAGGCTCCACATTCAGCACGAAGCCCGACATGGGGCTCCATCCCACAGCCCTGGAATCATAGCCTGAGCTGAAACCAAGAATTGGACACTCAATCCACTGAGCCACCAGGGACCCCCCCGCCCCCCAGCAATCAGTTTTAATAAACCCTCCAAGTGATTCTAACACATGCTCAAGTTTTAGAATGTGGTGCTAAGGAGGTATGCCTTTCCTCTACACCATGTAGAATCACTGAAGGATTTTAGTGCTGAAACAATTTGAATCCTGTGGCCATCCAGAGGTCGGACTTCCACATTCTTAGTTGTGTTATATAGAGTTCAGGCTGCTGGGTAATCGAACATGAAATCTCTCTCATGTTCTTGAAAATAGTTAATTGCTTCATTTATTTGCATATATTTATTAAGAGCTTATCATGTGTTGGGCACTGTCTTAGGTACTTAGAATACATTCCTGAACAAGAGAGAAAAATTCCAACCACCGTGGGGCTAACTTTCTAGTAGGAAGAGATGGACAGTAGACAAATAGATAAATCAGTGCAAGGGAGAGAACTAGAACAGAGAAACAGTGAGTTTGGGGGTGAGGGGAAATTACAGTTTAAAAGAGGTTATGAAGGAGGTGAGAGAGCACATGAGGCAAATATTTGAGGGAAGAGTGTTCCTGGCAGAAGGTACAGCACATGTAAAGTGTGAAGGGCCAGTGGTCCTAGGCCGAGCAAGCAAGGGAAAGAGAAAGAGGAGGCCTACTTTGCACCTGATTTTGTTGACAGTTGGCTACCTAGCTTTATCATAAACCACAAATCTAGCCAGATAAACAAGTAGATTCTATGTATTCGGGTGTCAGTGGAGAGTTCAGTGCTCAATGTGGATAGGTCTTTTCACTCAGTAATATGTACTGAGCAAGTCTGTGCCAGGCACATTCAGGGTCACCCAGCAGCCCCTGTGAGTCACCTCTGGGACTTACAGGCTAGAGTGGAAATGAGCCTAATGACCAAGGTAGGACTTGTTACAAAAGGGAAAGTACCGAGTGCCAAGGCCGTGAGCTCAGGTGCATCTATTGTTAGGTAACCTCTGAGGAGTCAAGGAGGGCTTCCTGGAGAAAGTCCTATTTTGGCCAAGGCTGGAACAGGAACAGTGAATGGGATTGGTCAGAATAAGTGAGGTGAAGAGGGGTTTCCCAGCAAAGGATGGCCTGTGCACAGACTCAGACATAATGGTGCATGTGGCCCAACCACAGAACGGAGAAAATATGGTGTGGAAAGAGCAAAAAGCACAGGATGCAGGGCCTTACAAACTTTAAAAAAAAATTTTTTTTAATGTTTTTATTTATTTCCAGGAGAGAGAGAGAGAGACAGCATGAGCAGGGGAGGGTCAGAGAGAGAGGGAGTCACAGACTCTGAAACAGGCTCCAGGCTCTGAGCTGGCAGTCAGCACAGAGCCCGATGCGGAGCTCGAACCCAGGAACCGTGAGATCATGACCTAAGAGAAAGTCAGATGCTTACTGACTAAGCCACCCAGGCGCCCCAGGGCCTTACAAACTTTTAAAGACTAAAAGCAATGGAAAAGCGCTGAAGGTATTTTTCTTTTTAAGTTTATTTATTTTGAGGGAGAGAACGTGTAGAGGTGTGTGTGTGTGTGTAAAAGGCGAGGTGGCAGGGTCGGGGAGGTGGGGAGGAACAGAGAGAGAATCTCAAGCAGGCTCCACACTGTCAGAGCAGAGCCTGGCATGGGGCTCAAACTCACAACTCGTGAGATCATGACCTGAGCTGAAGTCGGACATTTAACCCACTGAGCCACCCAGGTGCCCCACTGAAGGGTTTTTTAAGTGGTGGCTTAGCATAATTAGTTCGGGAGTTTTAAAAGCTGCAGTATCTTATAGGGAGAATGAATGTAAAAAGTAATCGATCCAAAGGTCTCAATGTCATCAAATTCTTACTGAGCACAGCCACAACAGACTCTCTGGACCGCCATGCCTCCACCTGTTTTGCTGGCCACATATAAACAGACGGTGGTGGCGCCCACGCTAGCAGGCGGGGACCAACACAGAGCACAGTGTATTAGAAACAGGACAGAATTAATACAGCAGATCGCTTATTAGCCAAGTTAACAAATGCTCATTGAATTATGCCCAAAATGATTATGCCCCAAAGGGAGGGATTAAATAGCTTATGTGTTAGAGTGAGGGTGGGCAAACACTACATTTAGGAAATCAGACTCCTTGGCCTGTTTGAATTTGGGCATGTGCTAGTTGTTAATACCTTCAAGGAATAACAAGGAAACTAATAAATTAATAGTGGGGGGCTCCCAATTAAAAAACAATAACAATATCAAGGAATAAAGGAGCCAAACTTCCAGGGATTGCAGGACTTAAGGCAAGTATGCTTTTTAAACATGATTCAGCGTGTGTCCGTGCAGATGCACTCATTCACGTATCAAAGCTCAACTTTTTTGTGTGGTGCCGATTCCCTATGGATCTGACCGGTTTCTTTGAGAGAGAGAGAGAGAGAGAGAGAGAGCCCCGTCCAGCTCAGCTGTACTCAATCTGAGTTGCTCTCCTTCCCACAAACCCTCACTTCAAAGCAAGGAACATAATGTACAATTTTTTAATGGCTCTAGACCCAGGCACTCAGGCTCTCTGCTCTGCGCCTTACCTCAGTGTAAACACCTAATCAGGATTGCCTGTGCTTCCTCAATAGCAGCCAAATGCAATTCGAGAACCACAAGCCTTTGAAGTCCTCCCTGCAAAGGCCGGGCTTCTAGTCCCGGATAATGACAAGCCGTGATTGCTGTCTTTGTTGTATCTTTTCAGTGGAGAAGCAATTATAGGCCCCAATTTAACAGAATAGACATTACGCAGCTTATGATGCTCAAAATGCAATTTCATTTGATCATTTTCTCGATTTGATTGGTATTAATAGAATGGTTCACAAAAAAAAAAAAAATAGCTGGCAGAGGTTGTGTCCCACTCCACTTTCAAAGAGATAATGTAGAAGTATGCTTTACTTGTCCAGAGACTGTCGGTGGGGACTCAGACGCTGAGTTCCACCAACAGGACATGGGGATGGAAATAGCGCATGGCCTTAGGGCTCTGGGGAAGGAAGCAGAGGGCGATGCGTTTTTAATTTGTAAACTGTTTACCAGCGGCTGTGTAAGGGATCCCATTGCTGGCAGTCAAAGGATCAATATCACCAGGATAAAACTGAGTTAACGGAGCCAAGTCCCCTTCACGGAAGCCAGGGAATCAAACAATCCTGGTGGTGGATCTAGGAAACCAACTCCACTTTTTTTTTCCTCCCAAGCTCCAGATAACATTTCTGTCCAAGATACTGCTTCTTTGAGGTTTGGAAAAGGATTATTTCCTCGCTTGCTTAGACTTTTATTTTGTTTTTAATGTTTATTTATTTTTGAAGGAGAGAGAGACAGGGTGTGAGCAGGGGAGGGGCAGAGAGAGAGGGAGACACAGAATCCGAAGTGGGCTTCAGGCTCCAAGCTGTCAGCACAGAGACTGATGCGGGGCCCAAACTTGTAAACTGTGAGATCACAACCTGAGCCAAAATCAGGAGTTGGACGCTTTACCACCTTAGCCACAAAGGCGCCCCTGAGGAATATTTATCTTTACTGTCAGGTGCTGATTTACTAACAACTATTTCCCCCTCTTTCCTGCATTCACACATATATACTATATGTGAAGTACGGAGCAGCAGGAGAATGGGAACATGTGAACACACATGAGAGACTCCAAACCCCATGCTTCTTCCAGCGTTATGCAGCTCACTGCTTCTCACACCACGCAGCCCACCAGGGACAATTTAATCAAACAAGCATAAACTCCAAAATCTAAATGTGAAAATTAGGTACATCAGTCTTGAAAGGGCAAGCTTGACATTGATAAGCCATGAAGCACCGTGGCCAGAGGAACCCACCCTGGGTCACCTGTCCCAGGAAGAATGGCAAAGAAATCTTGCCACGGCACCTGGGAATGAGAGGAGGCTTAGCAGATGCATTGAAGTCAGCTTCTAATATCTGGGGCTATTGTCTGAATGACAGATTGACTTCTCCCATTATTTCGGAGGGCAGAAGGCTAGAAATTACAGGAGGATATATTTCTGCTCTCATAGGAAGAACTTTTATAGTATTTGGGTGGCTCAGTGATGTGACAGTATATTCATCATCCCTGAAACAGAGATTAAGAGAGCTAATATTTTACTCCACAGATGGGTGACAGGACCAGGTCTCCTACAGGGGAAAAAAAGGAAATAATCTCAAGCCACTTTATAGCTTCTCCCTTCCTTAGTCTGTAGACGATCTTTAAACCTATAGTGACACAAATGGGAAACACCTACCAGTAGAAGGGGCATGTGTTTATTTATTTTGAGAGAGAGAGAGAGGGAGAGAGAACGCATGAAGACACATGAGCAGGAGAGAAGAAAGGCGGGGGCCCGGGGGAGAGATAGAGAATATCAAGCAGGCTCCACACTCAGTATGGAGCCCGACACAGGGATCGATCCCAAAACTCTGGGATCACAGCCTGAACTGAAATCAAGGGTTGGATGCTCAACCAACTGAGCCACTCAGGTGTTCCAAAGAGGCTATTTCTAATAAGTGAGTTACTTTAGCAAAATTATTAAAAATGAGACTCTGGAGCTAGGTCGCCTGGCTCCTTACTTACTAGCTGTTGATTCTGGGCGATTAGTTAACCTTTCTGAGAGATAATAATCAGATCATCTGTTAATAATAGTCACATACCTGATAAGCTGTAATATATTATAACTGATAGAATATATGCTGAGTGCTTAGGACAGCTACTAGCAGACCATGAACAGCTGATGCATATTGTTATTTCTATTGCTGTTATCATTCTCTTCAAGGACAACATTATCTCACTATGTTATTATTTCATTTGATGTGCTCAACATTTGTTGCCACATTCAGTTCAGGTAATGGTTCGAAAATTGGGTCCCTGAAGTAGATATTGAACATTTAAAGTGGGGGGCATCTGGGTTGCTCAGTCGGTCAAGTGCCCAACTCTTGATCTCAGCTTGGGTCATGATCTCACAGTTTGGGAGTTCAAGCCCCACATCGGACTCTGGGCTGACAGGGCAGAGCTTGCTTGGGATTCTCTCTCCCTTCTCTCTCTGTCCCTACTCCATTCTTGCTTGCTTGCTCTCAAGAAATAAATAACTTTAAAAAATTTTTAATAAAAAAATAAATAGTAGTTTGACCTCAAAGTGCCAATTCTCACATCGTGCCTACAGGAGGAAACATTATTCCCATTTTCCTTAGGATCAATCCAAGTCCCTGAAGACCAATATAGACCCCTGAACTGAAAAGAAAATGAAGCCCTTCATGGAGGAGGGCACTTGTTGGGATGAGTGTTACCCAGTCGGATAACTGGGTGTTATATGGAAACCAACTTGACAATAAACTATGAAGGGGAATAGAGAAAGAGAGAGAGAGAGAGAGAGAGAGAGAGAGAGAGAGAGAGAGAGAAGACAGAAAGAAAGACAGAAAGAAAAAAACGAAGCCCTTCAGGATTTCTTTCTAGAGTTCACAGATGAGCTTCGTGGCTCTAAGACTAAAGTGAAACCTGTTAACATGCTCTCTCTGTTTTACCCTCTTAGATCTCCTACCCCATCAGTGCAACCAATAAGACGTCCATTCAGAATGCCAAAGAGATTGAAGACACTGCCATCAATCCTGAAGACAAATGGCATCAAAGAGCCCAACAGCTAAAGGTTATTCACTAGACTCGACTTTAAATGGATTTCAAGGGTTACTGCTAAATATCAGTAATGTTCATGGCTGACTTAGTACTTACAGGTTTATTCTTTGTTTTAATGTTTATTTTTGAAAAAGAGAGAGCATGAGCAAGGGAGGGGCAGAGAGAGAGGGAGACACAGGATCCAAAGCAGGCTCCAGGCTCTGAGCTGTCACAGCACAGAGCCCAACACAGGGCTCGCACTCATCAACCTTGAGATCATGGCCTAAGCTGAAGTTGGATGCTTAACCAACTGAGCTACCCAGGCACCTGAGGTTTAAAACTTACAGGTTTATTCTTATGCCTGAGAATAGTTGCCCACCATGGATAAGACTGGTTTGTGCCCAGTGGGCCATTGCTTGCTCAGCCTGCCAACTCTACCCATTCTTTAAAAGATTCTGTTTCCTAGAAGAAAATCATCACATCACTCTTTAAACATTCAGAGTGAAAACCCCACACAGAAGAAAGGCATGGAGAAAATGCACAGAAGTAAAATCGTAGTTCAAGATATCATCCCAATCTGCACTGCTGGAAGCTGGCCGTTACAGTGTCCTTAGCTGACAGGGAACACTATCCCTAAAGATAGACGGGAATCCCCAGAGCCTCATTTGCAGGATGTGAAAGCCTACTAACCAGTAATTTAGGGAGGACTTTTGTGAAACTGTCCCCATGGACCATTTTTCTAGAAGAACAAGGCAAAGCGCTCCCAGTCAATGTCTTCTTGAACCAGTGAGTGAAGCTCTGTGGAACAGTCACTCTCACACCAGGTTTCATCCCTGCTGCAGGAGAGATGAGCCCTGGGAAAACACCCACCGAGAAAGCCTGCTGACACCATCAGTTACAACTATGTACATGGGGAAAAGTAATAATAAAGTTCATCTCGGTTCCAGAGAATTCAGAAAAGAGCGACCGCCTAAATCATCTTTTATCCTTCACAGTGGCTTCGAGGTCACTCTCAGACTTGGGAGGAAGGAAGGAAGGAAAGAAAAGGGAGAAAGAGAGGGAAAGAGAGAAAAGAAAGGAAGAAAAGAAAGAAAGAAATAGAAACAGTGGTTCACCCAGAGCTTCCTGAAAGCTGATGCCAGCCACACCAGGTTGAGAGAATGGTACTGAACTGTCCCTTGGCAGTGGGATATAGTAGAGGACAGGGTCTACACCAGACCCGATAGAGAGCCTGGGGAGCTTGGCCAACTGGATGGAGAGGACAAGGGAAACACCTTAAGGCTTGTCATGTGTTACAGATAATAAACTGGGTCAGAAGACATGGATTTCTGGGCCTTCGCCAGTCATTGACTCAATGCATAACTTTGGGCAAATCTCAACCTTCCCCCAAGCCTTAAGTTTCTTTTTTTTTTTTTTTAAGTTTCTTTATTTATTTTTGAAACAGCAGGGGAGGGGCAGAGAGAGGGAGACAGAGCGAGAATCCCAAGCAGGCTCCACATGGTCAGAGCAGAGCCCTATATGGGGCTTGAACCCACAAACCATGAGATTATGACCTGAGCCAAAATCAGACATTTAGTGGACTGAGCCACCCAGGGACTCCAAGTTTCTTCCTTATTAAATGAGGGGGTGCCCCAAATGAACTACAAGGTGCAGCCCAGCTGCAAAATGCTATGACTATATGACATTTTTCTCTAGTTACTTAAATTATTCTAGAAAACATATTTGAAACATGTGAGGTTCCTGCAACCTAGAGTTTTCATAATTATCACCACAGAAAATTATGAGAATCTCAGCCAAAGATAAAGTAAAATCACAGCACCTGATTCATAATATGGCCCTTGACAGAGGTGGTAAAAATTTTTATATGGAAGAAAAGCCAAAAGAATGCTCTTTATTCTTTGTATGTAATAGAACTCATGTGGGGTTTTTCTGATGTTCATTTTTAAGTGAGAGAGTGGGGGCAGGGGCAGAGAGAGTGGGGGACAGAGTATCCAAAGCGGGCTCTGTGCTGACAGCAGAGAGCCCAGTGAGGGGCTCAAACCCACGAGCCACAAGATCATGACCTGAGCCAAAGTCGGATGCTTAACCAACAGAGCCACCCAGGCTCCCCAGAACTCATTTGTTTATAACCCACTCCTGAGTGAAGGCAAAGAGGAGCCAAACATCTCAAGATCATTAGACCTAACATGGCAGCCACACAGAGTGGCTCATGGCATGCCACTTTCTTTACTTCAAAAGGATTTGTTAATTCCCGCCACACCCTACACACCAGTGAGGCATTTGGCATACCATTGCCCCAGGTTGCCTTTCATCTTCCTCTTCAACTCCCCAAATCCAGTGCCTTCTTTCTGGTCTTCCGTCCTGCATGAAGATTTTCCAGCCTTTCCTACTCCATCTTCTGCTCTCTCTCTCTCTGTTACTATGTACCTATGGTCTGGATCATGCCCTTAAGGTTTCTCATACTGATTCAGTTGGTTAAGCATCCAGCTCTTGGTTTTGGCGCATGATCTCATGGTTCATGAGATCCCTCTCTCATAAATAAACATTTGAGAAATAATAATAAAATAACTCAATTTTCTAGGCAAAGGAAGAACAGGCTATGTAGGCTCTTTGACTAATTCATGTCAGGTTCCTTGTAATCACATCCTAAGTAACTTCCCACCTTTCCAAAGACCTATTATTTTGGTTTTGACTCCAACACTATCAATATAGCTATTCTTCTTTTGTCCATCTGAGCATAGAACCCTCCCTTACTGATGCTGTAAATTACAGCCAGTTAATAGGTATGTTCAAAGTTTCCTTAATATTATCAGATGGGATTCATAATGCAAGCACAAAGTATTTGTGTCTCATTGTTAATAAACACAACAGACACTTCTCTACATCCGAGCTGATCTTGGAGCCCCGGCACAGCCTTCAGGACTCCAGGGTCAATCAGGGTAACTAAGGACAAGAATGGCTTTTGTTGGAAAGCAGATGAACCTTTGGTCAAGAAGAGCAGGCATCCTCCCCTCTGCTTACGGCATATCAATGGAAAGCTGTAAAAGAGAAACAGCCAGACAGACACTGCATTTCACAGGGTTGGGGGCAAACCCCTCTCAGAGAGTGCAGTATGAACAAACGTTAATAACTAAGTACAGACCTTACTAACAAATCATCCTCCCAGCAATAGGCATTGGAATTCCCTGATGTGAATGCTGTACCAATGGACACTGGTCTGTGTGCTAGGGAACCTACTGCCATTAAACTGTTATTCTGAGTGCACGTAGCATGGACTGATCGTGAGTGTTGGTAACAAAAGAACCCCATTGAGAGCAGGATAAAATAGAGGATTTCAGTGCTGATGGAGATTAAATAGCCTGAGAATGGCTTTGTATATTAACTTGAGGGAACTCGGGTCTTGTGACCTAAAAAGTGACACCTGACGCCTCAATTGTAGGGTAATAAATCTTCAGTAAACCACAGATCTCAAGTAGCCTGCTCACAAGGTGAGAGGAATCACATCAAGCCTGTAAATATCTTCCTTTCTGGGGACTGAAATGCCTTCTTTGGGCACTTACATTCTAGTGAACAGCAGATTTAACACTTGAGACAATTAAAGTTTCGTAAAATGAGGAGTCCTTGGCCTTGTTGACAAAGCCCCCTCTGAAGGGTATTATTGTAATCTGAATTGTCAGCAGCAAAGGTATAACATGATTAAAACCAAGATTTTGGGTCTGGTATCCCAGAGAAAGAATTCTTGATAGCTTTTTTTTTTTTTTCTTTGTTGGTGGGAATGAGGAGAGAGAGGTAGGATGTGGATGGATGGACGGCAGCAGAAAGAGTTCCTGTTAGTTTATTTTTCTAGCAATTAGAAGGCTGGACAGGGACACCTGAGTGGCTCAGTCAGTTAAGTGTCTGACTTTGGCTCAGGTCATAATCTCGCGGTTTGTGGGTTCGAGCCCCGCGTTGGGCTGTGTGCTGACAGCTAGCTCAGAGCCTTGAGCCTGTTTCAGATTCTGTATCTCCCTCTCTCTCCACCCCTCACCCACTTGCACTATGTCTCTGTCTCAAAAATAAATATTAAAGTCTTTTTTAAAAGACTGGACAAATATTTTTTTAGTTGTTTATTTATTGTGAGAGAGGGAGACAGCCAGAGCTCAAGTGTGAGCCAGGGAGGGGAAGAGAGAGAGGAAGAATCCCAAGCAGGCTCCTTGCTGTCTGCACAGAGCCCAATGCAGGGCTCAATCTCACTCATGACTATAAGATCATGACCTGAGCTGAAATCAAGAGTCAGACACTTAACTGAGTCACCCAGGTGCCCCTGAACAAATACTTTTTTAAATGACATTATCAGCATCAACAAGTATTTATAGATCATAACAAAGGTGGATATATGTATATATATATATATATATATATATATATATATATATATATATATATATATATATATATATTGCCTTCATAAACAGTGATGACAGCCAGGAAAAGAGCCACCATGTTTCATTAACACACCTGATAAGATTATAAAATAGCCATTTTCTTGTGGGTCCACTTTAAGCAAGGCTGCCCTTGGGCTATTTCTTTGCAACCTCTGTGCCTACATTTCTCCCATGCGGCTCCATATCCGACGTAGATGGAAGAACCTTTCTTAACACAAATACAAAATAGGAAAATACAAAAAAGGAAGTTTTTCTTTCTTGGGTACCAAAAGTAAAGTTTAGACAAGCCAGTCAGAGCCTGGCCAATCCTCCAGAAAGCTCAAACTCTAAGGAGAATGTACTCTAAATCTCAGACAAGCCATTCTTACTTAAAAATCCGATATGCAAAGTAACATTGTATATTACTGTTTTAAATTTAACAATCTCAACCTAATCATTATCAGATTTCATTAGAAATAGAATACCATCTATTACTCTACACAACAGGATACCATAGTAATTCTATGATAGAAAAGTGAAAAAAAGTTGAACTCACTGCAATAATTTGATCATTGTTCATAGCAAGCTAAAACAATCTGGGCAAAAGAGGATATTTTTTCTGCCTCGAGTAATCCAGGTAACTTGGATTTTTCAGTTAACATTGCATAGATACGGGCCATAGAGATTTTTAAAATAGGTGTTCAGAAAGGAAAAAACATGGCGTGGGTATATACCACACTGATGCATATGGCCTTATTACTATTTTTACTAAGCATTTAATTATTCTTTCCAAAGGCCTCTTAACTCTGCCAGTTTTTCACAACGTAATGAGTGCTTTATTCCTTGGAAAATATTTCTAAATGGCTCAGTACAATATAGTTACGTAGTATATCTATTATACTAGGAGTACATTTTGTTGTTACAAGACTTTGAAAAGCATAAAGACCTTTCTGAAATTGAAATACGTCCCCCAGATGTTTGATTGCCTAAGTACGGGCTATATTAAGGAACTGAAGCAAAACAACCCTTGTGGATTCACAAATGTCCTATCACAGTGCAGGCTCTTTTAGAATCCTCTGAATAAAATCTAATTTGTTTCATCTGGTGAAGAGGTCATTTCTAGCTTCTGACCTATATGAGTAAGAAGATCTGATCATCTAAATTGTGTTTCATATTAGCTTTGTACCTGGTTGGTAAAGCAAATCACTACTGTCCCTTCTGGTTAAGATTTTTAAAAATATTCATCTTAGTTAAGATAAACTTGCATGTTTTGATGTGGATTTGTGCTTTCTTTGTATGCGGCCCTGTAGAGGTAAAGCTCCTTCCCCTCCCCACCCTCTTTGGTGACTTCATTTCACATTTGAAGTCAAAGACTTGTCCTGAAAACAAAGCCCATTCAAAGCTCTCTTTTTCTTTCTAGAAATTCATAATCTGAAATTGTGCAGAGGAGTTACTCAGTTAATCATCCTCATATCCTGAAATTAGGAAAGGACCCCCCCTGCCCCCCCCCCCCCACTGCACTCTCAGGTTGGAAAATACTAATGTAAATTGTGAGGCATGCTGACCATTTGACTTTACGTTAACAAAAGATCTCTTTTTAGAATCACCAGGAGCACTGGTCTCAATACGAAAGTGCAAAATCAAACAACGTACTGAGACATCAATCTTCTGAAACAACCAACGACCAGAAGCCTTCCAGAAAACCAGCCAAGCGCAAGACTCGAAAACAGCATCAACGCCAGCATGGCCTGAAGTCTTTGGTGACTGAGGAGCTGGCTGTCAGTCATGGAAACCAGAATAGCATTCCCAGACAGCAAGCAAACCAAAGTAAGCCCACTGATCCTTCAGTAAAGCATGAAACCATTGTAATTATGAATGCCCCTAATGATGATCTACAAGACTCAAGTGCATTTAGGAGTCAGGATCCCAAAATAACCTCCAGTAAACCTGGTCCACTACAGCAGGCTACTGACAAGGCATTATATAACAACTCTACTGGATATCAGCTGGTGACGAACATCCATCAAGAAAGAGGACCCAGGGGCCAAGAAGAGAAAAGACGGTCACATCAGCAGTCACACATCAACACTCCTTCCAATATGGACTTGAACCACCTTAACGAGCTTAGTAAGAGACAAGGGCCCCTGAGCCAGAAGGGTTCACAGTCTGTTCCTACTGCAAATGTTAATGGATCAACCAGAAATAAGAAGCAACCCAAGTGGGCTTACACAGAGACAAAATATAAGAACTTAGAAATATTATGGTAAGAATTCTCTTTTCTCAGCTGTCTTTCTAGGAGAGCTATGAAAGATCACTGGAGACAGGAGAAGGTGTGGGTCATTGGGGATGGTCAGGGGAGAGGAAGCTGTCACCTAACAATGACCTTGGCTCTGATTTCTGCCTCACATAGCCCACTTTCGATGTCTTTTCTTCTTCCTAGTCTCTACTTTTCCCACTGTAGATAAGCCAAAGGTTGGAGGGATGGGAGGAGACAGAAGGACCCAGTCAAAAAAAAATCAGTATATTTTGAGGGTTACAAGTAATGTTTGGGGGAAATGGTTTCTAACATGGCTATCCTAAGGAAATATATGCATTTCCCTCAAACACCTTCATTTACCAAATGACAACAATAATCCAACAATAAGGAAATGTTTAGGTAAATGATGGTATTTAATATCATGTAACCATTAAAAGCTTTGGTCATAAAGAAACACTTCTATAAAAAGAAAATAGTAAGGTACAAATTTACACCCTAGGAGTAGGAGCTCTACTATGTAGAAATATGCCCAAAGGACGAAAAATTCACCAAAATGTCAATAGTGGTTATTTCTGATGAGAGATTACACTTATTTTTAATGTTCTCTTCATACTGTCTAAATTGTTCAAGTTCCCTACAGTGTAGAGGTTTTCCTTCTTTAATCAGAAAAAAAAAAGTTATTTTTAAAATCACATCAGAGGACATGTCCTGATGATATTCAATCAAATGTGTATATTACACACTAGATATGCACTAAATCCAGTGCTAGAATGCAGAAGGTACAAAAGTAGTGTGATGCATGGGTACCTTCGAGGGGCTTTCTTTCAAAGTCGGGAGATACTTTTGCATGTCAGAAGTGAGAAGAACACATTTCAGTGCCCCACTTGGAGGTATGGAACATAGAATCAATAAAATTCAGAGGTAGCTTCCAGAAGAGATCATGATAGATTACAAGTGTCCTTGTCTTTTTTCCTGACTTTAGAGGGAGTACTTTTAACATTCATACCATTAAAAATATTTAACTTTTGGTGGGTAGGGAGTGGAGACAGGAAATCTCTCCTATTCCTATTCCTTTTGCCAAGAGCTTTTATCACAAATGGATATTTAATTTTATCAAATACTTGTTCTGCATGAATTGAAAATTTTTCTCTTTAAATCCTTTAAGATGGTTCAATGTATTAACAGATTTCCTTTTTTTAAAAGTTATTTTTATTTGAGAGAGACAGAGAACATTAACAGGGGAGGGGCAGAGAGAGAGGGAGAGAGAGAGAATTCTAAGTAGGCTCTACATATGGTCAGCATGGGGCTCAAAACCACAAAACCAAAGATTGTGACCTGAGCCAAAATCAAGAATTGGTCACTCAACTGACCAAGCCACCCAGGTGCCCCTATTAACATGTTTCCTAATGTGACATCATCCTTTTATTTCTAGGAGTTTCCCAACTTGTCATATTGTATTTTTTTTAATATTTTTTATTTTATTTCTAGGAGAGAGAGAGAGAGAGAGAGAGAGAGAAACAGTGTGAGCCGGGGAGGGTCAGAAAGAGAGGGAGACACAGACTCTGAAACAGGCTCCAGGCTCTGAGCTGGCAGTCAGCACAAAGCCTGACGCGGGACTCGAACCCACGAACCGCGAGATCATGACCTAAGCGAAAGCCGGACGCTTAACCGACTAAGTCACCCAGGCACCCCTGTCATATTGTATTTTTAATATATTGCTCAATTTGACTTTTTTAACACTATTTAGGATTTAACATTCACATGCATGAAGTGAGATTGGCTTACATTTTTCCTGTCTGCTACTAGCCCTATCTGAGTGGGTTATCAAGACTCTACCAACCCTATAAAATTAGGTGGGGAGTAGTCCCCCTTTTTACATCCTCTAGGACTCTTCGTATACAATTAGAATTCTCTACTACTTGAAGTTTCATAGAATTTTCCTGTAAAACCATCTAAGTCACATGCATTTTTTTGTTTGGCTTTGTTCTCTTGTTTATGGGCCGATTTTCAATTTTAATCTACTTACACTTACTGTAATAATCATATCTGGATTTATTTCTACCATCTTAATTTGTCCTTTCTGTCACCCTATTTCTGTGTGTGTGTGTGTGTGTGTGTCTTTTACTGAATAGAATTTTGTTACTTTTCCCCCTCTGATTTGGAAATATTTGTATTCTCTATTTTGAGTACAGTGGACACACATTACATTATTTCAGCTACACAACTAGTGATCTGACAAGTTTACACATTATGCCATGTTCACCGCAAGTATAACTATCCTCTGTCCCATTATATCGCTATTACAGTATCATTGACTATATTCCTTATGCAAGGACTCTTATTCCCGTGACTTATGCATTCCATAACTGGAAGCCTGTATCTCCTTCTCTCCCTCACCCACTTGGCCCAACCCTCTACCTCCTCCCCTCTGGCGACCATCAGTTTCTTCTCTGTATTTATAGGACTGATTCTGCTTTTTATATTTTTTAGATTTCCCTTATGAGTGGAACCATATGGTATTTGTCTCTGACTTCATTCACTTAGCATAATACCCTCTAGGTTCATCCAACTTAAGTTTTTGAAAAACGTACCTAACCAGGTGAAATATTTCTATTCTCTTCCAGAGCATAATCAGAATCACTGTACTGTTTTAATCCAATCGCCCTTTGAGTCACACATTTTTCATCCAGCATCTTTTGTAGCACCTAGATCTCCAAAAGTTACTGCTTCTTATAGAGAGTCAGTGTTTTAAGTTTAACTGTTTATTAATGTCTTTGCCTCACAATTTTTCTTCTATTTGACTCCTTCTTCCTGAAGTAGATCTTTTGGAAAGGCTTTCAGCAAGAGTAGGTAAATTTACCTGAAAGACCTTTATGGTTTTTTAAAATTTTTTTTATAGTTTATTTTTGAGGCAGAGAGAGAGAGATCATTAGTGGGAGAGGGGCAAAGAGAGAGGGAGGCACAGAATCTGAAACGGGCTCCAGGCTCCAAGCTGCCAGTACAGAACCTGATGCAGGGCTCAAACCCACGAACTACGATACCATGGCCTGATCCAAAGTCGGACGCTTAACCGACTGAGTCACCCAGGTGCCCACTTTATGTTCTATCTTGAATGATAGTTTAACTTGGAGATGGAAAACATTTTTCTATCTCCTGGTTTCCGTTTCTTGGAAAAGTTTTTGTCACTGTAATTATCATTCCTTTTTTGTCTTTTCTCTTATTTAAGGTTTCTCCCTTTGTTTCTGGTATTCTGAGGTTTCACTGTGTTAGGTCTAGGTATGAAGTTTTTATCCTGTTGGTGATTCCGAAATTGGAGGAGTCACCTCTTTCATAAATTCCATAAAAATTATCTTCCATTTTCCCTTTATTATATTTCCTATGCATATTTCCTGTCTTAGGAAATATTTACCCTATTTTCCCTCCAGGAACACCAAATAGATGCATGTTAGATTCTGTTATTCTAGACTCTGGGTCTCTTTAATGGTTTATTTCATCTTTTACCTATCTGTGCTTCTGAGAAATTTCCTTCCACCAGTTTCCCAATGAAATAACTTTCTTCAACTGGATCTAGTATGCGCTTTAATAAAGATTTAATAAATTTCAACAGTGGTATTTTTCATGTCTAGAATTTTTAGTTCTGATTAAAACCTTCCTGTTCTTTGTTTTCAAAATCGGTTTCTCAAGGTTTTGATTTCTTCTTTTATGTCTTTAAAATCTTTAAACATGCTTGCTTTAAGAATGTTATCTAGGGGCACTTCGGTGTCTCAGTCAGTTGAGAATAACGATCCCGGGGTCATGGGATCCAGCCCGGTGTCAGACTCCGTGCTAGCATGGAGCCTGCTTAAGATTCTCTCTCTCTCCAGGGTGGCTGCCTAGGTCAGTCGATTAAGCGTCTGCCTTCAGTTCAGGTCATAATCTGACCATTTGTGAGTTTGAGCCCCACGTTGGACTCTCCATTGTCAGTGCACAGAGCCTGCTTTTGATCCTCTGTGCCACTCTCTCTGACCCTCCCCCACTCACATGTGTCCTTTCAAAAATAAATTTAAAAAAAGACTCTCTCCCTTTGCCCCGTTCCCTGCTCACTCTAAAACATAAAAAATAAAAATTTTAGAAAAGAATGCTAATAGTCTATTATCAGAAGTTCTTAGAAACCTATCACTTGTTCTTTTGTGTGCACCTGTGTGTCTGCCAACTCTCCTACTTGATGGGTTATTTCCTCATATATTCTAGGATTTTGGATTGTGAGCGTGTGTCCATCTATCTTGTCTGCAAACACCCAGGCAGGCTTGCAAAGGAGGGTAACCCCCCCAGAAAACTTCTATATTTGGTTCTGCTGGATATACAGGGAGATTCCTCCTCTAGGATCATTTTCATGTTAATTTTTTGGTGTTAGAATCCATAATTATGTGGGTAAGGTAAATCTGAACCCCAAACACTGTCCCACAGAAATTCACAAGGAATTTTTTTCCAGTTGAGAGCCTAGGCCAAGACAAATAGGCTTGCTTCACAGATTCTCAAGGTTGGTGACTTTCACTAATTCACTTTTTCTTGAAGACACAGCTCTCCAAGGCCTCTAGGCAGGCATCCACCCCACCCATGGCCAAGATTTCACACATTCTACACCAGCGTTAAATGTTAAAACTCAAGCCCATTGATGCAAACCTCCCACCAAGCCATAGCTTTAGCTTATCCAAAGATCTGCTTTACATTTAGTTCTTCTTTTGTATTTGAAGTTTCCCTGTCTCTCTTACAAATTCAACTACATGTTAAAAAGCTGTTTGTTTCCATGTAATCCAATACATCCAGGTATTTTATAGTGGGAAGGTCTTGACTTTTCCAAGGGGTGGGGTTTGTTTTTCTATTCTGAATGCATTACATGAAGTCCTGAAATAAGAGAGAGACTCTCCTAGAGAAAAACGAGGAGGATCTTAAGAGCTTAGTGTATTTATGAAAAGATTCAGCTGAAGGTCATTAATTTGATTTGCAGAGTGATGAATACATCAAGTTCAAAGAGAGTCGTAGGCTAAACGTCTTATATATCCAGGTGTTATTAACAGATTTGTTGGGGGGGGGGGTTCCCCCTTCAGGAAATTCCACTCTTCCTTGGACAGCCAGCCTGTTAGAGCTTCTCCAGATTCACAGCTCGCTCAGATCATACAGCAACATCAGCAAGCCTTAAAGCAGCTGACGGAGGTGCAGCCTAATGAAGGGGCCTCGTCCAGCGTCACATTTCCACCTATATTGTCCAGGGTGGAAAGCGAATCCCAACTCAGCTCAGAGAAGAGTCAAAGAAACCAAATGAAAATGGGTCGTAGCAATTCTGAAGGCTACCTGTTTCAGCTGGAAAAAGGAAAGAAGCATAGGAAAAGAAGCAGCATCAAGGTAAGAAGAGCTTATTTTACCAAACAGCCTTTTAATTCTGGTCATACAGATGGGCAAGGTCCTTCCCTTCCTCCCAGCCCCAAAACAGGTCCTTACAGGCGGCCCGCAGTCCCGAGGCACTTCCAAGTGTGGACCCCTGCTGCTGCCTGAAATGTCCCTACTTTGTGCTTCATCTCAGGGAAGGGTCTACCGTTTCAGAGAAGTGAGAGTCCTCCTTTTAGCCCCTGGTTAAACGTCACATCCTTGGGTTTCTCACACCCCGTATCAACCCCTAGCTTAGGCTGAGTCTCTCGGCACATTCTCATATTTGAGAAGAGAAGACTAAGTAGGGATGAGGGGGTCATCACTGCATTCTACCCCCTCCTTCTCACAGTCCCTTCCACCCCAGGGATCAATTCTTGTCCCTAGTCTCCCCTCAGCTCCTGCAGCCCGATACCCAGGACAACCAAGGCCTGAGCTTCCCTCAGAAATGTTGGCTCATCTTTTCTGAGTTCTTTGTCTATAAATTTAAATCTTTCGCATTTAAATCTTTCTCATCCAGTCTATACAGATAAATAAGGGGAAAATGGGGCAGAGAGAGATTCCTAGTGGAATCTTTCCAGGAAGACATGAAGGAGCATTGGAGTCTTTTTATGTCCTGTGCATTTCCCCACCGTTACAGGCAATAAAACCCCATCAGGAAAGGTCACTGGCTTTTCTTGTCAAGTGGTAAGGAAAAAACTAGAAAATGCATTGTTTTGTAGGGCAACAGGGCAAAACCTGGTTGGAAGCAATGGGACTGTGGTGATTGGGTTCCCCGGAGAGACTCTGAAGTGAAGATTCCTTGTAGGAGGCTTACTGACAAGTGCTTCTAGAACCACTCCTGTAAGGGGGTGAGGGGGGCAGGGCTGGCTGAGGGAGAGTGGGCTTCATGATATGGGAGCAGCAGGAAGCCTCTGAGAGGCCCATAAGGGCTCTGACATCCTTTAAAGTTAAAGGACACACATGAGCCAGCCATTGACTACTGACTGCCCCCCTCACCTCCCCCCCAGGAAAGGTGGTAACTTCGGGCACAGCAGCTCCATCTGGTTGAGGGTGGTTTTTAGTGAGGGACTCAGCTGGGAGCCATAGCAGACAGCAGACCCAGCAAGTGGGGGAACACATGCCTCAGTCCAGAGGGAGACTGATTACAAGCCAGCCTAGGGAATCAACCTTAGCTCAGTTCAACATAGGTGTTGAGTTCCTATTAGGAACAGTGGTAGGTGCCCGGGTGTAAAGAAAATGAGCCATGACCCCTCCCTGTGTAGATGCATGTGAAAACAGCTTCAGTATAATGTTGTAAGTAAAAAAGAAAGGAAGGAAGGAAGGAAGGAAGGAAGGAAGGAAGGAAGGAAGGAAGGAAGGAAGGAAAAAGAGGTGTGTGTGGGCTGCCATTGAGAAGCACAAAGGAGTTTGGGCTGACATCCCAGCCTGGTGTTGGAGGGCTGTTAAGCAGAGCCTCAGAGGATAATTCTGAGCCAAGTTCCTTTTTTTTTTTTTTTCCTGAGTTTACTTATTTATTTTGAGAATGAGAGAGCAGGAGAGGGGCAGAAAGAGGGAGAGAGAGAGAATCCCAAGCAGGCTCCACACTGCAAGCATGGAGCCTGATGCAGGGCTCAAATTCACAAACGGGGAGACCATGAGCTGAGCTGAAACTGAGAGGTGGATACTACACCAGACTGGTTAAGCGCCCACCCAAGCGCCCCCTGAGCTGAGTTTTAGATGACCAACAGTGAACAAGAAAAGACTGAAAGAGCATTTCAGTCAAAGGGACCGTTGTGAGCTGGAGCCACCATGATGCATGCTGGGAACTGACCTCAGTGTTGCTGTGCCTGAAACAGGGAGGATGGGGCATGACAGATGCTGGTGGAGAAGTAGGTAGGGGGGCCACGTCTTACAGGATCATGCTTATCATACCAGGAAGGACTCTGTGCATATTAAAGGAAAGGAAGACTAGCTGGGGGCAAAGACATCAACAGTTGATGATTATGAAAGAGCCCAGCCTGCCCCTTACCTCTGCTACCTTGGAGGACTGCCTGTCTCAGGACTCTCGCCCCCTCACATCCCTGGCCACCTTACCTCAGCTCCCTCACACACCTCCACCCCGGGGCTCCGTGGACTCCTTGTTCTGACTCTACTCCCTCCATTCTGCAGGGCTCCCTCATCCCTGCCCAGGCCATGGGAACCACAACCTGTGGTTTGGAAGCTGGGAAGAGTCCCAGTTTCCCTGTAAACAAGGAGAAGCTGGGATCACAAGTTACTGATTTTTCTCAGAAACATCATTACATGGTAGTCAGGTCCTGTGGTAGGATTAGCGCTGTTCTCAAGTCCTTCATACATAGAAGAGGTTTTACAGGCTAGACTAGGAAGACAGACCCCGTGCAGGCTGTTATTTCATACAGAAATATATTTGAAGCTTTGAAATGAGCACATTCTCAAGTAGAGGATGGCCTGTTCACTCCAGGGTTGATAGGTTACCGGGGACTAAAAAGTAGCTCGAACACACTCCACAGAAGAGAACCTTCTGCACTAGGTTTCTTGCCAACTACGGGTTGTTGTTAAAAAAGCAAGCTTTTAGGGGCGCCTGGGTGGCTCAGCCAGTAGAGTGTCCGACTTCGGCTCAGGTCATGATCTCGCGGTTCACAAGTTTGAGCTCCACATCAGGCTCTGTGCTGACAGCTCAGAGCCTGGAGCCTGCTTCGGATCTGTGTCTCCCTCTCCGTCTCCGCCCCTCTCCTGCTTGTGCTCTCTCTGTCTCTCAAAAATAAACATTTTTAAAAAGCTGCAAGCTTTTTTAAAGGGTGCCTGGGTAGCTCACTCAGTTGAGTTTCAGACTCTTGGTTTTAGCTCAGGTCATGATCTCACAATTCATGGGTTCGAGCCCCATGTTGGGCTCTGTGCTGACAGTGCAGAGCCAGCTTAAAATGCTCTCTCCCTCTCTCTCTCTCTGTCCCTCTCCTGTTTGCATGCACGCTCTCTCTCAAAATAAATTTTTTTAAAAGTGCAAGCTTTAAACACAGTGGGTTTTCTTTTTTTATTTTAGAGAGAAAGAGCATGAGGTGGGGAGGGGGAGAGAGAGAGATTCTGAAGCAAAGTCCACGGTCACCACAGAGCCCAACGCAGGGCTCAATCTCGTGACCCTGGGATCCTGATCTGAGCTGAAATCAAGAGTCAGATGCTCAACTGAGCCACCCAAGCGCCCCTGAACTCAGTTCTTAGTGAACAGGGTTAAGCGGAAGTCAGACTTAGCCATTCCCAATGTCTCAGCTCAGTCTCTAATATCTGTGTCATTTGGACAAGTCAGTAATTCATCTGAGCCCCTACTTCTCACATGCACAATCAGAATAGGTCCTTCTCTTTGCAGATTTGGTGGGATAATTAAATGAAACAATGTATTAAACCCTTAGCTTAGGGGCCCCTGGGTGGCTCAGTTGGTTGAGTGTCAGACTCTTGGTTTTGACTCAAATCTTGCAATTTGTGAGTTCAAGCCCCATGTCAGGCTCTGCGCTGAAAGATGGGGGCCTGCTTGGGATCCTCTCTCCCCCTCTCTCTCTGCCCCTCCCCTACTCATTCACTCTCTTTCAAAAATAAATAAACTTAAAAAATAAATAAATAAACTTTAAAAATTCTGGAAAAAAAACCCAACAACCCTGATCTTAGTCCCTAGTGAAGAGTAGACCATCAAATCAATGTTAGTTGCCTTTTCCTTCTTCCTTCCCTCAGTAATCTGAATTCACGTCTTACAGAGAGAAGGGGAGGAGAGTACCTGTGTGACAGGGTGTGTCCCCAGAAGTCTGAGAGCAAGGGAGGGTAGGGAAGAGGAAGGAAAAAGAACTTCCAGTTACTGCCCCCCAAACCCTCTTTCCAAGTCAGAAAAGCTCTCTCTTCCTGCTCTCTTTCCGGAATGTAACTATCCACCCAGATCCATTTTCTTGCTTCAGCACCTCTAGCCTACATCTGACAAATGCACAGAAGCACCCTTTGTCCTTTGAGCTACTCAGAAGCTAAGATGATTTCGAACAGAGCTATTTGTATAGGCCAGCGGGTAGCCGGGGCACCAGGCGGGGGGAGTCATTATCCAGGTCACGCCCATTTGCTAGTCTCAGCAAATCTTGTGGTTTCCAAGGGAATCGACTTGAAGCACATTAAAAATGTGAGGATTTGTAAAGCCAACAGGCCCACGCACCGTTCCCCTTCTCCTGGTAGTTCTGAGGGGACTGATTTATGGACACGCAGCATTGTCCCCGCCCTTAGAGCCAGACATCAGGCAGCAAGAGGCTGATGCAACGGCCGGGATGACAGACGGCATCAAAGTATCTATCACGACCCGCCACAAAAATCACTGCTTACGGACTTCTCCCACAGGGAAGCTGCAGTAATTAACTCGTGTGTTTGTTGTCACAGACAATCTGGGTATTGCTGCTTGACTGCTTCTAAGAAGAGGTTGATTTGGATTAAATTTAGCGACCACAGAGCAAATTTCCTTCACTTGCTGTTCTCCAGTATCCGAGGCATTAGGGGTTTTTTTTGTTGTTGTTGGTTTTTTGTTTTGATTTGGTTTTTTGGGGGTTTTTTTGGGGGTTTTTTTGGTCCTGCTTTTGAGTAGCTCTCTCCTGCTTACACATCTGAGGAATGTTCTGGAGAAAAGCCCTGCCCACGTCTCTCACAGCAGGGTACAGCATTTCAGAGTTGAAATAGTCAACTGTTCCTCATGGGACTGTCAAGGTCATTTTCAATTCACGCACACTTCGCTCCAAGTTTACAAGAAATATCACTCTTCTGGCTTGAGAAGGGGGATTGATTACTGGCAGAAATAGGCCATCAGGACAGTCCCATGCCATATTCTGCTAAAGGGACCATCCACAGTGAACAGCAGCTCAGAGGGGCAGGTCTGGTCTCTGCCATCATCAGCCCAGGGCCAGGGATTGCCAAGGTCAGCCTGTATGCATCTTATGCAAAGATGAGCAGTGAACCCCATCAGGGACTTATTGAGAACCTGACTGTATTTCCCCCATGGTTGGAGACCTAACAGGACTATCACTGCTGATTTAATTTTCAGGGAGTAGCGGGGGGAATGCGCTATTGTGACCTTTTAGTCCTATAACAGCCAAGGAGAACTAAATCAAAGTAAATTCTGAGGATTATTTTACTAGAAAAGCCTTTTGAAGAGACGGAAAGTAGATTAGTGGTTGCCTGGTTGCTGGAGGTAGAGGGGGGTGGAAGAGCAGCTGCTAATGGGGACAGGGGTTTTTCCTCCAGGTCCTGAAAACCATTCTAAAATCAGACTGTGGTGAGGTTTGCACAACCTGATGAACGTCCTAAAAAGCATGGAGTTGTACAACTTTGAATGGGTGCATTTCGTGGTATGTGAAGTTGATTTCAGTAAAGCTATTAAAAAGACTTCAGATAGAAAGAGATCAAACGAAATTACAGCACTGAGAGCCAATCAAGATTCCTGGAGGGAAAAACTTGAGCAAATCTAGGATTTTTCAGTGCCAGTCATCCAGAACAAACTTCGTTAGGGTCCACATTTGCTCTCCCTTGAGAAAAGTCTCTGGCCAGAAGCAGCTCAATCCTGGGAAAGGAGTTTGTAGAATTTGGATTCCCTCCCCACCCCCAATGGGCCACACTCTCTACTTTTTAAATAGGTAACACTAGTCCCTCCATTCTGTTTTCCTAGTGCAGCCAAGATGTGGATTCTGGTTATTCAAGGGGACAGTAAAAACTGGAGGAATCAAGGAGCAGGGAGCTATTATTCACACTTCATAATATATCTTTTGTTGGTCCGTGCAAAGAGGACAGTTAAGCTGCTTCACACAAAGTATGTGATTTCTGGACACGCTGATCATTTCTCATCAGTTTGGGACAAATTGGATTTAGGACTTAGATGGGAGTGAGGTTCCCTCCTTTTTCACTTTTGGTTTACTCTGGAAGATAGTAACTTAAGTGACTGCAAAACAACAGGTCAGCCAGCATGCCTGAGATAAAGAACAAATTTGCCATCGCCATGTAGAAGATATCAGGGTTCATTCACCTAGTAGTAATTGGCAAAGATTTTAAAATGTGATCATACGCAGTATAATCAAGGCTTGGACAAGAAGAGCATTCTTACACATTGCTAATGGAAGTGTTAATGAAGGACCGTAAATGTGTTCATGATTTTGCCTCAATTCCACTTCTATTAACTGATCTCAAAACAATCATCACAGTAGCCCACAAACAAATAATGCTTATCCCTAGGACATCTTAAGTGTTCAACGTTTAGAGCAATAGCTAAATAATTCAGCTAGAACCAGAAGACAGAATGTTACGTATGGAAGTCGTATTTTTGAAAACCAGTGACCAGGAAATACAGGGAAATAATGCTAAAAGGCTTAGTGAAGGGGCACCTGGGAGGCTCAGTCAGTTAAGCGTCAGCTCTTGATTTCTGCTCAGGTCATGATTTCATGGTTGTGAGATCAAGCCCCACTTGAGGCTCTGTTCTGGGCATGGAGCCGGCTTAGGATTCTTGCCCTCTCCCTTTACCCCTCTCCCCAACTCATGCCCACCCTCTCTTGTGCTCTCTCTCTCAAAAAAAAAAAAAAAAAAAAAGCTTAGTGAAAAAAATCTAATTTGTAGCACTTGGCAATTTTATGAAAGCCTGAATAAATATCAAGGGCAAGAAGCAACTAGAATGGTTTTGTCAGGTGATCATTTTCTTAAAGGGGATTTAGGATTTGGACAGGCCTTTCATAAACAACATTTTCTCTCTATCTTTTAATATTTTTCAATGATTTTAGCCCAACAACTTCTTTTGAAAAAAAGAACCTTCTCCTCACTTTTAGAATGAGATACGCTGAAGGAGTTTTGACTATAAATTTTGAACATTCTAACCAGGGAAATTCTGTTTACAGAACTCAATCCTTGCAGCATAGAAGTGCGGTCTGTGAGTCACAAGATTCTGGCTCTTTGAAGCATCAAGAGGTCAGAAATACTGCTTTCAGCTCCAAGTCACGGAATTAACTATTTACCGTGCCTTCAAAAGGATGGGCTCCTCCTCACATACGATTAAGCCACAGGTAGAGAGCCACTAGCACTGGTGGCCCACAGCTCACAACATCAGAGCCAGTGTTTGTATGGTTGGTTCTCTGTTCCCTTCCTGAACCAAGATGGCTGCGTCAGCGCCAGCTCCAGGAACCATACCCACATTCGAGGCAAGAAAAAAAGAAAGGGATAGGGGCCAAACCAGCCTGGATAAAAGTTTTCCAAGATACAAACTCTCCCCCTGCCAACTTTCATTTATACCTCACGGCCCAGAGCTCAGTGCTATGGATCTGGGGATGACAGCACCAGGCTCTGAGATTCTATAGTGGGGAAAGGCAATGCAGACATTGACTGGTAGCAGCTGTGGGTAGTAGGCCAATAGCCTAGTGGGAGTAGAACACATTCTTGTAAGAGTTGATACAATATATAGTTAAGTTCCCTTTTAAGATCCAGGAGTTACATATAGTAACTATATCCAACTTGGTAAGAATTTTTTTTTTTTTTTTGAAGTCTCTGGACTCTATCTGCCAAATCTTAAGAACTCATTAGAGGGGCACCTGGGTGGCTCAGTCCGTTAAGCATCCAACGTCAGCTCAGATCATGATCTCATAGCTTGTGAGTTTAAGCCCTGGATCAGGCTCTGTGCTGACAGCGTGGAGCCTGGAGCCTGCTTCAGATTCTGTGTCTCCCTCTCTTCGCTCTCGTTCTCTGCCCCTCCCCTGCTTGTGTTCTGTCTCTCCCTCAAAATAAACAAAAAATATTTTTTTAAAGAACTCATTAGATATACTGCCTATCTTAGGACTTCATGTAATTTACAGGAGCTCTCACAATTTAGAAAATACTGAGCTTTGTACTGCGTGAAGCTGGTACAGAGCAGTCACCTCTTCAGGATGGCTATTCTTTCTCCAGCCTAAGCACCGAATTGATCTGTCTGAATAGAACTACTGTCATCCAGATGAGATCGGGCACATTCAGGGTGGTATGGCCGTAGACTGAACTACTGTCATCCAAACTAGCTCTTTGGCATTGCCCTTCCTACCCTTCTCAAATGAACTCAAACTCAAACTCAAAAAAAAAAAAAAAAAAAACCCACACAGAGAGAATTTGGTATCTTCACAAGGGCATCTGCCCCAAGCGGCAAGTCAGTTTTAACACTGAAGGCAGCAGTCAGGGGAATCTCATCATCTATTCTCCAGTCTGGAGAGCATTAGTGTTTTTCCTGCCTGTCATTGTGCTCAAGTGTCATAAGTTAAAATTAAACTGCCATGTTATGTGACTCTGTCTCTTTAAATATACAATTCCGCTAAGAATGTCATATAAAATTATTTATACCCTTCAAAATATCCAAAATCATGCTGAATAAAAGGAGTTTCTCTGTAGATCTTGCCTGGACACTTAACCCTTAGAAATGTACTGTCCTTTGACTGTTGTGACATCAGACAGGGCACGCTCTTTTTGAAGCAATGCTTACCTGATTTAGGTGGCCTCTTCTCAGGTAATCGTTTGGTTTAGTGAACGGTTGAAGACCAGACATAATAGTCACAGTAGATGTTGTTTAAAAGGTTAATAACAAAACACCAGTTCATTCGCTTGAAAATGTTTATTTATAATTCTCAGAATTCCAGTTGTGTTGTTGTTGCAGAAGTTGGAAAAGTCAAAGCATGTGAGCTGACCTGATACAAATTACCTAAGAAGCTATTATCAAGAACTACCCTTAAAGTGGAAGAATTGTCTGGAACTGCGCCACACTCCCCCACCCCCAGTGGTCCACTCGGACTTCCATTCTTCCTTTCCTATGTGGCTAGGACAGCTGGGGGGAGTGTGGGGGGCACACAATTCCTTAAAAGAAACCGTCTCTTTGTATTTGTATTGTAGAGTTCCAAGCTGAAAGGTTATCAGAAAAGAGATGTGAAGCTTGGAGGCCTTGGACCTGACCTTGAGTCCATCAGAGACAAAGTGAGCATGTATACATACAGCATTCTGTTGGCTTGGATTTGCCATCCCCCTGCTTTTTAGCAGAACTGCACAGACCTTTCCTCTAGAACAGAGTCCTAATCCAAATGTCTCCCTCTGAATAGAAACTCTTCTGAAACAGCATTGGTAATAGAGACCCAGATACTCCTTTTACCATAAAATAAAATTACCCGGCGAATGTTGTTTTATGTATCCACCTTTTAGTTAGTTTTGAGGACCTGCACAGAAAAGAGGGCCATGTGCACATGAAAAGAGATGTGTGTATTATATGGTCGTTGGTTCCTACCCAATAGAGTGATCTCAGTAATTTCGAAGAGTGGCTACAGAGAAGATGCTTAGGATAAGAGTTTCCCAGCCCATGAAAAGTGCATCCACTTTAGTTCCTTTCCTCTAGTGAAAGAAGATCTTCATTTAATGTGTTTTAACTGCAGTTGCACTCAGGGCATAAAAAGAGAGTATAGTTCAAAGTTGGAAGCCAAAATGAAAATAAATTGGGTAAATGCAACAAAGAAGGAGCTGAATATGATTTTGCCCGTTAAGGGAACACTGGGTGTGCTATTGCAGTGAGGTCTTTCCCTGCTCGGAGAGAGACTGTTTCCAGGAGAAACATTAACTTAACCATCTCACTGCTGTTGCCTTACGCATGGTAATCCCATTTCCCCCGGGCCGCTAAGACAATACAATAGCCCAGCTCCCTAAAATGAGTGCTGCATTTAAAAAGAACAGAGAGCTCTAGCAGGGCCTGTGCACGGTCTAACATTGTCTCTCTGAACAGACGCAGAAATTAATCCAAAAAAAGGAATACGCCAAACAAGTTCAGGAGTATAACATGAAGACGCTAGCCCTTCTGTCAAAGCCACAAACAGCAAAAACTGAAAGTAAATCTGCTGTCCCTCGGCAAAAGGTAAGAAATTCTCACCACGGCCATTAGCCTTTCAATTAGAATTAAAAGGAAACCTGGGGCGCCTGGGTGGCTTAGCCGATTAGGGTTAGGCATCCGACTTCAGCTCAGGTCACGATCTCACTGCTTGGGAGTTTGAGCCCCACATCCTGCTTCGTATTCTGTGTCTCCCTCCCTCTCTGCCTTTTCCCCTCCCCTGCTCATGCTCTGTCTCTCTCTTTGTCTCTGTCTCTCTCTCAAAAATAAACATTTAATAGGAAAAAAAGAATTAAAAGGAAACCTTTGTTACCTCTTAAATTCCCCTACATTTTTGGAACACAGGAGATGTTTTATCAACTGCTATTCCCGCAGCTACCCATCATTCACAGGTATTGATACACGGATAGCATGTATACATATGATGCTGGAAGATTAGCCTGAAGTTCATCATGGTCTTTAGGCCTCCACATTTTCTTCCAAGTATAGGATTTCAAGTTTCACACACACACACACACACACACACACACACACACACACACACACACAGAAATTGAATAGTAAGGCTGGCAGACATGAAAAGATATTCAACATTAGTCCTCATCAGGGAAATGCAAATCAAAGCCACAGGGAGATCACCTTACACCTGTCAGAATGGCTAGAATCAAATACACAAGAAATAACAAGTGTTGGTGAGCATGTGGAAACAAAGGAACCCTCATATGGTGCTGGTAGGAATGTAAATTCATACAGTCACTGTGGAAAACAGTGTGGAGGTCCCTCAAAAACTAGAAACAGAAATACCATATGATCCAGCGTGCCTGGGTGGTTCAGTCAGTTAAGCCTCCAACTTTGGCTCAGGTCATGATCTCATGGTTCGTGGGTTTGACCCCTGTGCTGGGCTCTGTGCTGACAACTCAGAGCCTGGAGCCTGCTTCAGATTCTGTATCTCCTCCTCTCTGCCCCTTCCCTGTTCGTACTCTCTCTTTGTCTCAAAAATAAACAAACATTAAAAAGCTTTAGAAAAAAGAAATACCATACAATCCAATAATTCCGGTTCTAGTTATTTACTAAAAGAAAACAAAAGCACTAATTTGAAAAGATACATGCACATGTATGTTTATGGAGGCATTATTTACAATAGCCAAGATATGGAAGTGAGCCCAGTGTCTGTCTATAAAAGAATGGAGAAGGAAGATGTGGTGTGTACACACACACACGCACACACACACACACAGGCATACTGCACAGCATTATAAAAAGGATGAGGTAGGCCCATTTATGCCAACATGGATAGACCTAGAGGGTATTATGCTAAGTGAAAGAACCCAGACTGAGAAAGAAATACAATTTCACTTCTATGTGGAATCTAAAAACCAAATGAACAAGCAACGAGCAGAATCCAACCTATAAATTGGATTGATGGTTGCCAGAAGGAAGGTGGGCAAAATAGGTGAAGGGGAGTGGCAGGTACAAGGCCTCCAGTTATGGAAGGAGTAAATCACAGAGACGAAAGTCACAGCACAGGGAATACACTCAAGGATATGGTCACAGCCTGTATGGGGACAGATGATAGCTACACTTGTGGTGAGCACTAACCTACAGATTTGTCAAATCACAATGTTGTACATCTGAAACTAACAGAACATTGTGGGTCAACCTGACTCAAAATTTTAAAACCATTTTCACTGAATAGTAAGGTGATTTCTTAGGAAAAACTAGCAATCCTGATAAATCCTATCAATTTCCTTCTCTACCATTAAATTTTAAGCAATTAAAGTCTTTGTGCCATTTATGAGTACGTAGATCAAAGAAAGTGCCTTCATGGTTTCGTTCCATTTCATCCCATTACATTCCCAAGGGAATGTAATCTATAGGTCTCTCTAGCCACAAAAAAATTATTTCATAAAATACAGAATGTTCTCCCTCTCAGAGGTCATCCAGCTAGAAGTCAGGCTGTGAAAGAAGTACGGAAACACCGAGCCTTGCTGTGCAAAGTCTGTCTCAGTCCCAGTAAGAACATGGAACTCTTTGCATGAGGGACAAGTGACCCTTTGGTGCTTTTAGGAATTTGTACTTCATGTTCTCTCTCACAGACCATCATATTTTCCATTTATTGCCTTTCTTCCTCGGACCTTGAAGACCTCAGTTCACTTGATGGAGTTTCCATGGTGCCACTTTCTTTTTTCTCTGACCCATCATCTTTTCATGAAGAGATTCAAGGCAACAAGTCTGTAATTAGAAATTCCTACAGAAATCACCTACACACACCAAGAAGTCTGGAGGATTCTCCCCCTCCACGACCTAAATGTACTATCTAGTCCCATTTCAGCTATCAAGAAACTCTTATTAAAATATAAAACTGATATAAAGGCAGATTAAGAAATCCTATTTTGTGATCTCATTTTTATTGTCATGCCTTTTGGAACAGACATCACTGGGGGGAAAATGTCTGCTTTGTCCAATCTCCAGGTTTCTATAGATATGCTAAAGAACAGAATAATTCCCAACCTCTAATAAATAGTTGCTAGAGTTCTAAGAGCCTAGGAATAAAGAAGAGTTGGATATAATAACGGTGGCTCAATTTTGGAGCCTCTAATAATGGATGCTCATCAGCTGCAGTAAGGTCTTTGGTCTCAAGCTGTAACAAGCCCACTTAGAATGGCAAGGTCTGTGAATATCTCCTTAATAGACGTTTGGTTGTAAGAAGACTGACAGAAGCTAAGTACAGCCCACACGTGAGAAATCGATTTTCAAACACTTGAATAAAACTCCGTTTTATAGAGAAAACACCCAAAGGTGCCAATCTGTGTATCATTTCTCAGCTCTTTTTCACAGCACCCTGTTAGGTGGCTAATTTGTTTTGTTGAGACTGTGCATTATATTGCATGACTTGTATTTACTTCCCATTTGCTCTCCATTTCCGCCATCTCAGTGCGTTATTGTGGCGGTAGTCTCCATTCATATTACCAATAAACATTTCCTAAGACCTAATTTCATTAAAGGGACCCTGGGGCTCACTTCCCATTGCAAATCAAATTTTTATCTTTATGCTTTCAGGCTTTGGAATATGCTAAGACCATCCCCAAACCCAAACCTTCGAATCTGACTCATCGAACATCAAAGGAAAAGAAAAATCCAACCTATGCTCAAAAGGAAGATGCTTTGCCTGAAATCTCACTGCTAGAGATATTGCAGAGCAGACACGAACGGGAAAAACAGGCTGTGGCTGCTTTCAAAGTCCTTCACATTGTATAGACAACAGATGTGTCAGAGACCAAAAATGCCCAGGGACTGGACACAGAGGAAGAAGTCCAGCCAACCTCCCTGCATGGAGAGGGAGATGCCCCAATGTCCTCTAACTGTGGTCCACGTTTGCTTTGTATGGAATTTAAAATATGGAGCCATACTACATTATGGTGCCATATTTTAAGTTCTACAAAGAATATCTTCTTCATTATTTTCAAATCACAAATTTTGAACTTACTCAGTTTGAAGAAGAACTAGAGAATAAAGTCTTTTAGTTGTATATTGGAGATTTTGCTTTCTTTTTTTTGGAATTATTATTTTTGTGTGTGTTTATTTTATTTTTTTAAATAGTTTATTGTCAAGTTGGTTTCCATATCACACCCAGTGCTCATCCCCACAAGTGCCCTCCTCCATGCCCATCACCCCACATCCCCTCTTCCCACCCCATCTGCCCTCACTTTGTTCTCAGCATTTAAGAGTCTCTCATGGTTTGCCTCCCTCCCTCTCCCCCACTATTTTTTCCCTTTTTCTCCCTCATGGTCCTCCATTAAGTTCCTCCTAATTCTCCTATATGTGCAAACATATGGTATTTGTCCTTCTCTGCCTGACTTATTTCACTCAACATAACACCCTCAAGTTTCATCCATGTTGCTACACATGGCCAGATTTCATTCTTTCTCATTGCCATGTAGTATTCCATTGTATAGATAAACAACATCTTCTTGATCCATTCATCCATTGATGGACACTTAGGCTTTTTCCATGTTTTGGCTATTGTTGAGAGTGCTGCTATGAACATTGGGGTACATGTGCCCCTATGCATCTGCACTCCTGTACAGGAGCTTTTGCTTTCTTAAACAATCTCTACCCTTCTTTGCATCAATGAAAACCTTGAAGTTACCCAGTAGTATCTCCTATGCTGCTCTCTTAGCTTCCGGATAAGGAAAGAAGAAAGTATGAACACTTCAGTTTAGACTAAAATGAACTTAAGCTGGACTAACTGCCAGTATGTTTTGAGATAGGGTTTCCAAAATAGTTTTAAAATCTCTAAATTAAAAAAAATGAAATCTCTGAGTTTATTTAGTAAAGGGTTTATATATAAAGTTGGAAAAAAATGAAGGCACATCTAGATTTGTCTGCTTAAGTAGAATATATCCTGGTGTTGTTCTAACAGAGCATCAAGACATTAATTAGAGGGGTGTCTGGGGGGCTCAGTCAGTTGAGCATCCAAATTCAGCTTAGGTCATGATCTCATGGTTTGTGGGTCCGAGCCCCACATCAGGCTCTGTGCAAACACCTCAGACCCTGGAGCCCGCTTCAGGCTTCCTCCCTCTCTCTCTGCTCCTCCTCTGCTCACATTCTGTCTCTCTCTCTTCCACTCTCTCAAAAGTAAATAAACATTAAAAAAAACTATTTAAAAAAAAAAAGACATGAATTCGAAATCCAGCAAGTCCAAGGGTGTCTGGGTGGCTCAGTCAGTTAAGGGTCTGACTTGATTTCAGCTCAGGTCATGATCTCAGAGTTCATGGGATCAGCCCCACGTTGGGCTCTGTGTGATCAGTGAGATTCTCTTGCTCCCTCTCTCTGCACCTCCCTACTCCTCCCTCACTCTCACTCACTCACTCTCTCGGAAAAAAAAATCCAACATCCAGAAACACCCTTGCAGGCAAATCTGAGAAATACATTTTCTCAAATCTACTTACTCAAGTATGTAAATATGTCAAGCATCTTGCCATCACAAACATCTTAAAATGGTACCACATCTGTGCTTTTACACACACACACACACACATACACATACACACACAATACTAGGTAAGAGGAGAAAGCATTCTATACTGCTGAGTATCAATATCAAAACATACTTTTTACTTTTTATCTTCTGAGACTGAACATTGTAAAATTACCAGGTCTTAAAATAATTACTGAAGAATTTGATTTTTTTCTTACTTGCTTGTGTTGGGTTGTGCATTGCATTCTTAGATGGACATATCCAGAAATGGGCAATATTAACAATAATTTAGGGGAAAATCAGTTGATCTATACAGGTGGTCTACAAACTAGCTTTGGAGATGGATTCCTTTGTTATACACATTTCACATGTACCACGATGTGGTATAAAAGCTACTTGTACATAATGGTCTCTTAAAACTAGAAGCAATTAGAATTGAAAGTCTAGAAGCATCATGTGTATCTGAAGATAAATAGTAAACTGATGAATTGCATTTCAGTGGGATTTTGAAAATATCATATGTGAAGCATTAGTCTGGGGAAATTCATAGCCCAAACTGATCCTAAAATTTGTAAAAGAAGATCCTTCATGGTACATGGTGAAGACTTTTCTAGAAACTGAGGAAGAATTTTTTTCCCAAATGGCCTTAAATTTAGGCTTAGTCTGGAAGATTAAGTAATGCATTATAGCAACATTTCTGTATTTAAGGGACAGGGTAAATTTTTAAAGTAATACTCTATTTCTATTAGAGTACCTCAAAAGAATGTAGAACTTGGAATTGGTGTATCTTGTTCACCTACCACTTTTTCAGGAAAGGACATGGAGATCAAGGTAGGATAAATGACTGACATCTGTCAGTCCTACTGATAGTAATGGGAGAAGGAGCAGCCAGGTATAAACTTCAATCTTTCAACACCAAGGACAGCACCATTTGGTTATTTGATTGTAGGAAGAGGTAGTTTTGTTTACCATGTAGGTAAGGAGCATGTCCTTGTTATGGACTTCAGTTTGGGATGTGAACTTCATCATTAAGTTCCATTTTTAGAAATATGCACAACTACTTACTTGATCTTAGAGCAGTATGTACAATCTGGCAACTTCAGAATTACATTGTTAAAGTTGAAAGAGACCCATATAAAGCAACTCGGATGTTGACTAATAAAAGACACACTTTCACTTTTGAACATTTAAAACCCTCCCCCTAACCATCTCTCTGTTAGTCAAAGCCCTGTTAAATCTTCCCATCCCTTTCACCCATTATCAAGAATCACACCTAGCTGAAGCAGGTGACATGATTTAGCTGATGTCAAACCTTTCACAGAATCTTAACTTCCAAACCAAGTCTTTACGTCCAGGACATAAACCCTCACAATCCTCTGTACACAAATATTAAAAATGCAAGTGGCATCTAAATAGCCTGTGGCTACAGAAGTAGAACAACTTGCTAGAAGCTGGGGGAGGAGAGTTAAGAATGAACCAAAAGAGGCCTTTATCTGACCCCACCTGGTAAGATCTAGCAGGTCACTAAGCTACTATGATACCGAGGATAGAAAGTCTGCAGAAATAGTGAAAGACGAATGCTTCTTTGCCCTGCCTTGAAAATAAATAGTACTAATGGCAACAATATTGGTCTTCATAAACCCAAGTGGATCAGTGACAAACTTTTACCATATTTCTGCTTCAGATGTTTATGAAGTAAAAGCAATCTGCCCATTGGAAAGCAAGGAACTTTAAATTTGAGTGATAGAATGCTGGAGGGCTTATATTTGCCCAGATGTTATATATACACTACTGAAAGACACAGTGCCCAATCTGCCTAATCTCTATGATTAGCTATAACTCCAGTATAAATAAAGGACCGTTTAAATCATGTGTTCTTACATTATAGACTCCTTTTTATGGCGCTTTTCCATCTTGAATTTCCAACAAGAACACCGTGTTATGAGGAAGCTTTGTTCCAAGTAGCTGAATTCAATAACAGCTGTCTTCATGATACTGTTTTGTATATTAAGGAGTCTCTTAGGAGTTATCCAGAAATCAGCCCCAGAAAAGACAATATTGAGGAACAAAATAAAAGGTAAATCTAGCAAAGGCACCAATGCCTAATGGTTCCAATTGGGGCCCTATTATTGGTTAATGAATCATTGTAGAAACATCACAGCGAGCATGAGCGTGCAGTCTAGTCTATAGTGAGAAAATGACTCGTCATCCCAACGGTTATTAGCTGGGAATTGTTTGAAAACACATCCAGTAATTATAACAACACTGGAGCTAATTGAGAACTTTGAGTTGATAGCAAATGGTCTACAATAGCAGACTAGATAAACACGGGGCTGGGGGTGGGGGTGTGGATTCTTTTTTAATTACTAATTGAAAAATAGAACAAAATGAATAGAATTTGGGTCATAGTCTTAAGAGATCAAGCAGTGCTAATTCTTTCCAAAATGTTCTTTAAAACATAGCTGACCCACCATATTCAAAGTAACATTTGAAAAAATTCTAAAGTAAAAAAAAAGATCAAAGTTGCTCTCCTAAATATGCCTTTTTAAGATTAACTTTATTAGAACAAGAATAAATCTTGACTAATACATAGTTCATCCAGCTCTCAAGTATTCATAATATGACTACAGTACTTCCCTTCCCCAAAGCTGTGTGTTTTCAGAATTTTTATTTCTTATGTCAAAACAGAGACAAAAAGGGGCACCTGGGTGGCTCAGTCGGTTCGGTAGCTGACTTTGGCTCAGGTCATGATCTCACGGTTCATGGGTTCGAGCCCCACGTTGGACTCTGTACTGACAGCTAGCTCAGAGCCTGGAGCCTGTTTCAGATTCTGTGTGTGTCTCTCTCTCTGACCCTCCCCTGCTCATATTCTCTCTCTCTCTCTCTCTGAAATAAATTTTTTAAAAATGTTAAAAAAATTTTAAAAATGGAGGCAAAATGATACACACACACAGTTTGCTCTTTAGCTGTTTTCCCAGTGAGGTTTTCAACAACAGAATTATTAACTATTATGGATTTATTTATCCAGAGTCTCACTCCCTCCTTTATCCCTGATGATAAGGAGTTGTCTACATTGTCAGACAAAATTTGTATACTGTAAAAGCAATATAAAGGAGAAAGATATACTCTAGTAAAAATTTTATTTAGGTATTCCACTAATTTTTTTTAAGTTTATTTACTTATGTTGAAAGTGAGCAAGTGAGCACAGGCAGGGGAGGAACAGAGAGGAGAGACAGAATAGCAAGCAGGCTCTGCACCATCAGCACCCAGCCCGATGTAGGGCTTGAACTCATGAACTGCAAGATCCATAACCTGAGCGGAGATCAAGAGTGGGAAGCTTAATTGACTGTGGCACCCAGGAACCCCTAGGTATTCCACTCTTTAAAATGCACCACCATAAGATTCCAGAGTAGCTAAAATCTAATATTCAAAACTGTCCTCTGGGGTGCCTGGCTGGCTCAGTCAGTCAGTAGACTATATGACTCTTGATCTCAGGGTCAAGAATTCAAGCCCTAGAGCTTGAATGTTGGGCCTAGAGCTTACTTAAAAAACAATTACATATGTGTGTAGATCCAAAACTGTCCTTTAACCCCACCGCCTGAAGACTAAGTAAAATATTTGTTCCTACTCCCCCTCTTTGCTGAGCAAAACCATACATCTTTTCACAAAGGTACTGAGAAAACGTACCATCTGGATTTTCTAAGCAAACATCTGGTCAATGGAAAAGCAAAAGATTTTAGATGGCAGATTTTCTCATGTATTAATTTTTTTCCCCAGTCTTAAAAATTCCATTCTTCGGTGTTTGGTTACTTAGTTTTGGCTCAGTGAAACACCTGGAATTTGGGGACTCTTCACAAAACGTTGTGGAGCTATCACATAGCAAGATGAAGTTACAAAATAAGTTTTTCAGCTCTCTCTACCCCTCACTATAAGAAGGGTCTTTGGGATACAGGAAGGGAGGAAAAGGAAACAATTTGGTGGGCAGGGCTTATGTCCCTCACTGCCTCTCCACTGCGTTTTCATTTTCCCTTGCAAACCTGACCAATGTAAGTAATTAATTTTCAATGAGCTGAGAAAATGGTCTTCCACTCTTAAATTGCTCTAATAGGCTGAGAGGCTTACAATGATACGAACATTTCAAGCAAATATATTTAGTGAAGCCTTGGAGGTATGGAATAAGATTTCATAAATGTCCTTTACTGAGCTGACAGCTCATCTCTGAGACCCACCCCAATAGTGCTCAGGGTGCCCTTAGGATTGCTAGGGTCCCCAGTCTTAGCAAGAGATATTTAAATAGTAGGTATCCTTAGGATGCAAAGTAAACAGTAGAGGAAAGAACCTTTAGATATTTAAAATCCAAAAAGTGTGATCAATCATCCTTTGAGAAGCTGTCTACATAGGAGAAGGTAGTAGATAACTGCATATCCATATATATTTTTATTGGAAAAAAATGTAGCTATATTTAGTATACTATAGTATAGGTGTATATATATAGTCTATTGTCAAGTATAGATAAATTACTTGGGCCCCAAACAGAACTCTTTTCTCTGTGGCAAATAGGTCTCCTGAATTAATCTTACACTTTCCTTTTTGCCATCCTGACAACTATCAAAGTCACGATCATGACACCCAGTTGGCCTTACCTGGGATTTCCAACCTGTCACCTGGCAGTGAGGTCATTTCCCTGCCTCCACACAATAGGGACACTGAACCAGTGCTGATCAGGTCCCCAAATTTGTGGTCTCTACTTAAAATTGATACTCTCCAATCACACAAACCTCCACCACCTATTTTTAAAGAATCCTTTAGATGATTATCAAAGAACTATTTAGCCATGTCTAATATTTTAATTAGATTATATTCTCAATTTAACCCATTAAACCTCCTTTGATGATCCCCACATTTAGTGTTTAGCCTCAGATGCACGAGGTAATGAATACCGGACCTTTTGATTTAATGAGAATTTCGGCTCTTCCAGCCTGGGCCTCTTTGTATACCTTTTATTTTGCTGGCTATAGAATTCAGTTAATTGAAGGAGTCTCTTACCATCACACATTAAGGAGGATAAATTAGCATCCCCATTCTGATTGGAAAATGCAAGCAGACAGTTTTGCTTTGATCTGCGGATTGAACTGAGGAAGGCGCAGCCCTCTGAAAATGAGCTGATGGCCTTGTTATCAGGGCAAAATGCAGATGCGTCCATGTGTCACAAAACGCTTAATGTCTTAATTGATCACCTTCCAATTCTCCCTGTCCTGTTTCCCTTATTCTCTTCAGGAGAATGTGTGCATAAGTGTGTGCATGTGTGTGCGTGTGTGTGTGTTTGTATGTCTGTAGTTCTGTCTTGCTTTCTCTGTTTATCCTTTCTGTTTCTCTACTCAAAGAATCAGGGACCTAGGTTTTCAATGAATTGGAGAACAAGGAAATTGAAACCACAAATTCCCTCACCTTGACATTTCTGAGAATATCCTAATTTGGATATGGACCTTTCACAGACCAAGATCCTGAAGGACTAACTCTAACTTCCAAAGCTCCCAAACCAGAGATCCCACACCATTGGTACTGAATAGGAGGCAGGAAGGAAGGGCTATTATGTGTTTTGGCAATGAAGTCAGCCTTTTAATCTGTTCTAATGACAATGCAATCCTCCTGGGTCTCCATGAACACAGGTGCATAAAAGAAACATCAGGTAAAAGATCAACACCTCCATCACTCACTGTAAAAGCCAGAATAAAATAATATTAAGTCCAGATGACAAGACTTCTGGGTAAATATGTTAGATGGAACACACGAACACACATACACCTATGCACCAATGGCAAACACACACTAAAATCACAGTAAAAGGGTTTTTAGAAGGCATAAACATAGAAGAACAGGAGGAGAGACCATAGTAATAAAAATTGGAAAGGAGGAAAGCCAATAAGAGTTGAAAAAAACAATCTTAACCTAGCAAATGGGAAACGCAAGAATCAATCTGATTTATACTCCAGAATATCCAAAATGCTCAGGAATGGATGGTGTCAATTACCTCTTAAAGCAGGGCATACGGAAGTGGGGGTAGGGGGGGTGGGAAGGGGCTAAATGAAGTACTACTGCCCCTTTGCTACCCCCCAAAAAAGATTGCTCTCCTCTCTGCAGAGGGTAGAACAGTATGCATCTCCAGAGGGAGGGACAAGTGGCTCTGTCGGGGAGGCACAGTAATGAAAGCAGAGTCTGTAGTGAATATATTCTGAACTCAAGAGACCTCTGGTCTCCTGCCACTTGGCTCCTAGAACACTAGGCCCTGGTCCTACAAGCAGGAGTTTGGAAAATCCTTCCTTGAATGGGGCATCTAGGGGGTTCAGTTGGTTGAGTGTCTAAATCTTGATTTTGGCTTAGGTCATGATCCCAGGGTCATGGGATCGAGCCCCACATCGGGCTCCAGTGTGGATCCCCACTTGGGATTCTCACTCTCTTCTCTCCCTCTGCCCCTCCCCCACTCACATGCTTCTTCTCTCTAAAATAATTAAAAAAAAAAAAAAAAAGGAAAAGAAAATCCTTCCCTGGATCATCTGACCAGCCTAAAATAAAAGCCTTACAAATTCTGACTTCAGAGGCTCTCCAGCTGAAGAATTCAACCACATTATCAGAAAGCTCATGGTCAAAAGTCCCTGCCTTCATTGCCCACTGTGTATTCATTGCTTCCTATTAGCCTTTTTGTTTCTCGTATTTAAACATGAGCAGACAACAAAGAATCTCTACACATCTGAGGGTATCATACAGGAAAGCCAATAGAAAGGAGAGGGGCGCCTGGGTGGCTTAATCGGTTAAGTGTCCAACTTCAGCCCAGGTCATGATCCCATGCTTCATGGGTTTGAGCCCCATGTCAGGCTCTGTGCTGATGGCTTGGAGCCTGGAACCTGCTTTGGATTCTATGTCTCTCTCTCTCTGCCCCGCTCCTGCTTGCATTCTGTGTCTCTGTCTCCCAAGAATAAATAAACATTAAAAACAACTTTTTTTAGAAAAGAGGAGAAGGAAATTAAGAGATCTTGGAAGGTAGAAATAGGATAGCAGAAATTTTAAATTTTAAAGGTTTTGAGGAAACTTCTGAAAATTCTGAAGAATTTTCCCAGAAAGCAGAGCAAACAGATAAAAATAGAGAAAATGGGAGCGAAAAAGAACCATCTTAGAGGATAAACCCAGGAAGAAAAAAAATCCAAATAGGAGTTCCATAAAAAACACAAAGAATAGACATTCTCAAAGTGTTGATTCAAAAAAGTTTCCTGTAACTGAAGGAGTTTTTGGACTGAAAAGACCTACTGAGTATTCAGAACAATAGGTGAAAACAGACCTCCACCCAAGGCACACATCTGTAAAATTTCAGTCCATTGGCTATAAAGAGTATTCTAGAAACTTCTAAAAAGGAAAACAAATGAATTAACAGGACACACAAAGAATCAAGAATCAAAATGGCTTTCCACCTTCACAGTAGCAATTGGAAGTTAATAAAAAATAAATCAAATGATGCTTTTAAAATTACTCAAAACTTAGATTTCTGCACTTAGCCAAAATACTAATAAAGCATGTAACTACAATATTCTTTAGAGAAGGAGTTGCTCAACACATTTACCTTTCACACATCGATCAGGAAACTACAGGAGACTGTGGTCCCCCAAAATGAGAGAATAAACCAAGAGGAAAATACTGGATACAAGAGTAAACTGAAAGGAATCCCAGGATAAAGGGGAAGAGAGGCACACTGACAAAATACAGAGGGGAGCTCTGGGAGAGATTTGCTCAAGAAAATGAAATCTTCACAAGAGTATCTTGAGAGTCGGGTATGGACACGCAGTAAAGAGTCTGGAGTTAAATTGGTCACAAGTACATTAAAAATTAGCATAGCAGCACTCTCCACAATAGCTAAAACCTGGAAAGAGCCTAAGTGTCCATCAACAGATGAATGGATCAAGAAGATGTGGTTTATCTATACCATGGAATACTACATGGCAATGAGAAACAATGAAATCTGGCCATGTGTAGCAACATGGATGGACCTTGAGGGTGTTATGCTGAGCGAAATAAGTCAGGCAGAGAAAGACAAATATCATATGTGTGCACGTATAGGAGGATTAGGAGGAGCTTAACAGAGGACCAAGGGGGAGAAGAAGGGCGGAAATGGTGGGGGAAAGGGGGAGAGGCAAACCATGAGAGACTCTTGAATGCTGACAAAAACTGAGGACTGGTGGATGTGGGGGGAGGAGGGGTGGGCATGGAGGAGGGCACTTGTGGGGATGAGCACTGGGTGTTATGTGGAAACTAATTTGACAATAAACTATTTGTAAAAAAAAAAAAAAAAAATTAGCAAGGCAAATATTAAGACCAAAAAAAAGTCTTGAAAAAAAAGTAATCTGAGTTGATTACCTGGCTTAGCTAAGAGTCAGACATGCATATAATAAAAAAGGACCTAACCAGGGGCACCTGTGTGGCTCAGTTGGTTAAGCGTCCGACTTGCGCTCAGTTCGTGATCTCACAGCTTGTGGGTTTGAGCCCTACATCAGGCTATGTGCTGATGGCTCAGAGCCTGGAGCCTCCTTCAGATTCTCTCTCACTCTCTCTCTCCCTCTCTCTCTCTCTGCCTCCCTCCCTCTTCCCCACTCAAGCTTTTCTCTCTCTCTCTCTCTCTCAAAAACATTAAAAAATATTTTAATAGCAAAAATTTAAAAAAGGAGCTAACCAAAATCACAATAGAGAGAAGAAACGAAGAGGGTACATAGATATGGTGAGAACAGGGGAGAATGAACTAAATTTTCATCTTTTATAGCACGCAGTACTAGGTAATTCTTAAAACAAAAATACCTAGAAAGTGGCAGTTCAGCAAGAACTCAGAAACACAAAGAGAAATACACAAAGAATCACCCAGTACTAGAAAATGCTGGCCTCTGTAGTAAAGAGAACAGGGAAGGGACTAGGGGACTGCTTCTTTTTTAAACCATCCTTGTAGAGTTGTTTGACTCCAGAAACAATGTGCATGGGTAAATGATGAAAACTCAAATCTTTAATAAACTTGAAGAAGTTAGGAATTGAAAAAAATAGATGGGGAACACAGTAGAACAAGCTTAAAGTACTAGTATTTTGCCTTTAGCTTATAAATTATTTCCATTTGAAACTCAGGATTAAGAGCCACTCTTCTACCCTTATTCCCATTGCTTTCTACAGTCTATTTCCCATTCAAAGTGAAGCTCTGAGGAAGAATAAAGACTATCTGGCAATTCTTTAACTTCTGGCTAGAATATTGACAAGTGCACTGAATTAGACCATTATCTGTAGGGGAGGGAGGGTTGGGGGAGGCAGGGAGAGAATGGAGGTTACAAATATTCAGATAATCCCCAAGAATTATACTGGTCAGTATTTTTAAGCAATTATTCTTGTCACAGAAATACATTCATAAGGTGTGCCTTTTTAAAACTAAAAACAGAAAAAAAGTCTTAAAAGCTTCAATTTCTCTTAGATTTCAGATCCATATTGTAATTCATTATCTTTCCTTAGCACCTTTCATCCCAGATCTCACAGCAGGTACTTGTATAGGTCTTATATCACATCTTCTCACCATTTTTAACTTATAAGACACTCTCCTGTTTCTGAAATCATATAAAAGAAGTAACATAATCCTTGGCAAAAGGAAGATTAGAATTTAAGTCTCCAAGCCAAGCCATCTAACCAGTGGCCATGATGCCAAGTCCAAATGCAGCTACACCATATTGTAAGGAGGGAAAGAAGAGAAGGCCCACAGAATTATAAATGAAATCATGGAGGAAAGGTTAACTGGCATACACACTGGGAATTCTGAGAGGTAAGGAGTCAATAAAAGAAAAAAGAAAAGAATCTTTCGGAGGGGGAATTAAAACCAGAAAATACAAGGGAGAGAATCTGGACAGAAAACAAGAGCATCATATCCATTTTTTTATCTCACTCTAAATATTTTTTGGACTGCTTTCTGAACTCTACATGTGTTAATTCTGTAACCTGCCAAATTAATCGGCTGTAAGACACTGAACAAGTCAATCTCTTTCCCCATTGCCTTATCTATAAAGACCAGGGCACAATTTTCAGTTTCATCTTTCATCCTATTTGATGAATGAACCTCTTCAAAAACATCCCACCAAGCGGTTATTCAACTTTGGCTTGAGTGAAAAGGGTGAACGGGCTCAGTACCTCCTCAAGAAAGCCAATTTAAATTTCAGATTGCTCTTAATCAGAAATATTTTTTCATAAATTGATCTAACATCTTACTAGAGAATTCCCAGCTAATTTTTTAAAAAGTTTACATCCAGGGGTGCCTGAGTGGCTCAGTTGGTTAAGCGTCCAACTCCGGCCCAGGTCATGATTTTGCAGTTTGTAGGTTTGAGCCCCATATCAAGGTTCTGTGGTAACAGGTCAGAGACTGGAGTCTGCTTAGGATTCCGGGTCTCCCTCTTTCTGCTCCTCCCCTGTACTCACTCACGTGCTCTCTAGCTCTCTCTCTCTCTCTCTCTCTCTCAAAAATAAACAAACATGGGGGCACCTGGGTGGCTCAGTCAGTTAAGCGGTTAAGCCTCTGACTTCAGCTCAAGCCATGATCTCACAGTGGGTGAGTTCAAGCCCCGCGTCGGGCTCAGTGCTGACAGCTCAGAGCCTGGAGCCTGCTTCGGATTCTGTGTCTCCCTCTCTTTCTGCCCCTCACCCACTTGCTCTCTGTCTCGGTCTTTCAAAATAAAAAATAAAGACATTTTTTAAAAGTTTAAAATAAAAAAATAAACATGAAAAAAATAATAAAAATCTTACATCCAGAATTACTATATAAAATCCATTCCACTACGTAATACAATGACACCAACTCCATGGTCACTTTTATCACAGCATGAAGTAGTGGCCAAGTTGCATCATTAAAAACATTTCTAGTCTTTCTACTCAACATTGACAATGCATTCATTAGATCTGGATCCTAATTTCTTCACTTCTAAAATGAAGAGCTTAGATTTTGTCAAATGTCTCGAACACAGATAGTTCTTTCCTGTATATACATGTGTCCTTAACTGCACAGACCATCTCTTTGTTTTTCTCGAATGAGGTGTTGGGGACTTCTTTAATGAATAAAAGATCTTTTTCTTCCTTTTCTTGTTTCTCTTAATTCTTCTGATTGTCATGGATAGATTTATTTAGGGTACATCGACTGAAATCTTGTTCATGAGAGGACAAATAACTTGAATAAGCTGGAATTTATTGTTCCTTGCCTACAAAAAGAAGATAGAATCCTAGGTCCTTGAGCGTTAGAAAGAACCCACCATGTTTGACCTCCCACTAGTGAATAACCAAGACAGAGCCTTCCAGCTTCTGCTCCAACTTTTCTAGAGAAAGGTGCTCAGTGTCTTCTGGACTTAGTCTGTCCTATTAATGGACAGCGTGGTACCTGGCCCACAGGAGGTATGCAAATGTGGCTCCCAAATCTGTTTCCCTGGAAACCACCCACTGGTTCTGGTTCCGCCTTCTTTAGCACAGCCCCATACATATACCACTTGATAGTGAGGAGCCCTGCAACCATCCAAACACAATTACCATAGCTGATCTCCTCTCTTGCCCCTCTCCAAGACTTTCCTCCTCTAAGCTAAAAAGCCCACACTCCTTTATTTGTTGTTTTCCACACCTTTATTATCCAGGTTCCTGTGTACCAGATGAATTTTAGCTCATCAACATCCACTTTATAATGTGATGCTAAGAACATAAATACTGCAATTAACTCATTATTTCTGCACATATGTTGAGCCCAACTGAAGAAGACCAGGGAGTCGCTGCTTTGACTAAATATGTTTATTGCATGATTCTCTTAGCACCAAAAAGCATTCTTGCTCTGTGCCTTCACAGATATTTAGCTCTAGTTATCAAACACACTGACATGAGCAGTCTTCTACCTTCTGAGGTGGGGGTCGTGAATTCCAATCAACGCTTAGTGCCACTATCAGCTAATACTGGGCAGAACGGGCTGTTGTCCACTTTTTACGTCATGTGAGCAGAAACATTATCAGGAATCTATCTCTGAGAACCGATGAAATCCACTGCAAACAGCAGTAAGAATAACAGAACAAATTATTTACTGCATTTGGGATTTCATGTAGGCCACCGTGGCTAGTTTAGGATGTTTTTGCCCCTTCAGCACCAGCCCTATGTCTTTAATAATACATCTTAATGAATGTGGTTTTGTCAGATCTTTACCACCAAGTGAAACTAAGTTGAGGCAAAAGCCTTGGTAATACAGACAAAATACCTCTTCAGCCTATGGAGGCTTTGATTGGTATCGAAGGCCAAAAACAGACAGTGCCATCATGTTAAAATGAAATGAAATTGTGTTTATCCTCAACTATCATCATCACCCATGTATTTAAAAAAAAAAAAAAAAAAGCAAAGGAAAACCAGGAGAACTTTGCTATTGAATTGTTTGCCATCAATTTCAGGGAATGCAGTTTTAGGAGAAGACCATGCCTCAGGCAGTGCAGCGGGTGTTACAGATGTGAGCTCTTCCCTTCCCACTTACTTTAGGCAGGAACAGCCACAAAGCGAGGACCACAAGAAGGCAGAACAAGCCTCTTTCCATGTTTAATGTTCATGAATCAAAGACAAGGCCATTCCCTGACTCCAGGATCCACTCTGCCTCCAATCAGGTAGAGCTGTGCCCACATTAACAATGTTTCCTATCTACCTATCTATTCAAAAGTTCATGAGACATGCCTAATCTGCATCTCTTAGAGCCAAGATAAATCCTAGTATCTTCCTGTTAAGATAGGAGAAGAGTGAGCTAAAGGTCTGGAGCTTTGAGGTTTGTGTTAACCATCTAATTTTTTTTTAATGTCCTTCCAAAATATAGGATTGCCAGGCACCTGGGTGGCTCAGTCTTTTAAACATCCGACTCTTGGTTTCAGCTCAGGTCATAATCCCACTGTACTGGAAATGGAGCTTCACCCCGGGCTCTGCACTGACAGCATGGAGCCTGCTTGGGATTCTTCCCCCCCACCACTCCCTCCCTGGCTCATGCTCGTTTTCTCAAAATAAAATTTAAAACAAAATATTTCTACTCACTTTAAAGATTCTCCCCAAATTCCTTTTGGTAGCTCTTCTTTCTAGTATTTGAAGAATCCGATATTTTTGGGGGGCACCTGGGTGGCTCAGTTAAGCATCCAACTTCGACTCAGGTCATGATCTCGCAGTTCATGGGTTCAAGCCCCATGTTAGGCTCTGTGCTGACAACTCAGAGCCTGGAGCCTGTTTCAGATTCTGTGTCTCCCTCTCTCTCTGCCCCTCCCCCACTCATTTGTTTTCTCTCCCTCTCCCCCCCACCTCTCAAAAATAAACAAACATTAAAAGAAGCTGAGATTCTCCCCCTTGTGTAATAGAATCTACTTTCCCTTCCAAGTTACCAGGAACATTTTATTCACAAATCACCTCCCCTCTCCCCCCATAACCAACCCTTCTGTCTTACTGTAGGGCACTTGCCAAAAACTCCTGCCTTTAAAAAGGTATTGTCATCAGCTGAACAGGGAGAGAGGAGAAATCCCAGTGTAAATTTGTTTTTAATAGCACACATCTACACGTTCTAAATCAAGGAGAGAGGTGTTCACATAAAGTGATAGAGGCAAAATGCCAACCAGTGCATCGTTACAAGAAAACAGTGTATTGAACAAAGAAATGAACAAGGAATCGGAAGAGAGATTTGTTTGTCCTGCTTTGGCTGTTAGCTAGTCCTGATTTCACAGGTAGATCCTTCAATCTTGCCAAGCCTCAATTTCCTTAACTGTGAAAGGGAAAACTAATCGTTGTTAGGACTCAGAGGATCTTGATTGATAAAGAGCACTTTGGAAAATCCACACGCCTATACACCACTTATGTTTTTAAAGCAATAGCTTTGCATCCGAAATGATGCGGTTCAGATAGAGGTCTCACCCAGAGACTTATCTTTGCTTAAATTAATGTGTCCTGGAACAACCTATAGAAAGTAAAGAGAGAGAGAGAGAGAGAGAGAGAGAGAGAGAAAGAAAGAAAGAAAGAAAGAAAGAAAGAAAGAAAGAAAGAAAGAAAGAAAGAAAGAAAGAAAGAAAGAAAGAAAGAAAGAATTCCTATGGCTACATTCATAGAATTATAGAACTTAGACCTACAAGGATATTTAGGATTCGCGCTCTTATTAGAGAAACAAGGAAATAAAAAGACCCAACCTCACACCGCCATGGTCTATAGAATTGCTATTCATCGTCAGAACCCACGGGTCAGGGCACCACTTAACCACACGCTCTTTTCCAGCCTTTCTGGGCTCCCTACCTAACTACACAACCAGAGCTAAAGGAAAATCTCAAGCTGAGGTTGCCTCTGGCTCGGCTGCTATATTCGTAAGTTGGCGGGGGTGGGGGGGGGGGGTATCGTCGACACACAATTTGTTGGTATAATTTCAAACTCCAAATGTCAAGTAATCTCCATCCCTTAGGTATTTCAGAGTCAAAAACCCCATCTGCAGTGATCTTTTCCATGTAGGTGAAACTCACGACTACATTAAACGAGTAAAAACAGGAAAATCGGGGTGGCCGTGAGGGGGTCTGTCACTGAAAGGTTATTAGCCCCATCATTCCAGTCGAGCACAGGAAACTGCCCAGAGCGGAGGGGAGGGGGCGTGCTCGGAGGAGGACAAGGACGCGGTAACAAACGATTCCCGGAAACTCGTGTTCGTTCCCAGTTTTGCCCGGCGAGCCCTTTATTATCTAAAGAGACTGCAAGCCCGGGGAGAGAATAGGAGACCTCGTAGGGAAGGAGGGGAGGGGAAGGAGGGGAGAGGGGCGACGCGCGGGGCCAGACTGCCGCAGCACCTCAATAGTCCACAAACAGGTGCACGCACGCCCGGAACGAGAGGCGCATTCCCCTTTAGCTTGAACCTCGCTAAAACTCCGCGTTCCCTAAAATGCGATGAGAATGAGCATTTCCACACACAACTCAAGGAACACTTATTTTTAAAGTATCTGTAGCCCATGGGGCGTGTAAAAGTTGCGGGACAGGCGCGGCAAGGTCAGGAGGCAGAAACTGCTCGGTGGGTTTTTCTCCGCCCAAGTTTGGCGCCGCTCAGGACAGGGGCGAGGCGGCTTAAAGAGCAGGGGTGCCAGGGGTCGGAACCGCAAGCTCAGGGGAGGAACAGCGACGGGAGAGGATGGCAGCGCCGCCTTCGGCGGGAGGAGCGGGAGTCGCCTTCGTTTTGGAGTTAGAGGCGGGGGACCCGAGTGGGAGGTCAGCGGCTGGCCGCGCGCGGGTCGGTCGGCACCGACGTCTTAAGCATCTGGTTGTGGCTCTGCCTGGATCCCCGCAGGGCGGGAGGCGTACACACCCGGTCCCTTACCTGCAGCCAATCGGCTCTACCCGAGGAAGGGCAAAGGGTCCGGGTGGAAGAGGTCGCGGAGCCTGGACAACTGAGCTGGGGCAGGTGGCGGAGAGGAGAGGGCCGAGAGGGTCTGCGACCGCGGCGGAGTTGAGAACCGGGAGCCGGGGGTCCAGCTTGCGCCACATAAGACGCGGGGCGCGGGGGTGAGCGAACGCAGGTGCACACTCGCCGGGCAGGGCCCCGGCGGGCGGGGAGCGCGAGGAGGGCACGAGCGGAGCTGCCGGGACCCCCGCACGGGTTCGAGGGTTGACAGGTGTGTTCTGTTTGTCTGCGAGGCCCGCCCCCGGACCCGAGTCCGAGGATTCCGGGTCCGGAGGGCACCGCGCCCCGCCGCCGCGTCCTCCCCGCCTCCCCCGCCGCGCAGCTCAGAGCGCGTGCGGCCCAGAGCCGAGCTCCCCCTCGTCCCCAATGTCCACCTCGTCCTCGGGCTCGGTGAGCACGAAGGGGCCGGCGGGCAGCCCCAGCCGAGCCGCGGCAGATGCGGCCTCCGGGCCGCGAGGGCTGCCTTCGGGGCTCTCCAGCCCATCTGGCGCTTTGGGTTCATCCTGACTTTTTCTCAGCTGCTTTTTATGCTTCATCCGCCGGTTCTGGAACCATGTTTTCACCTGATTGCAGGGAGGAAAAAAAAAAAAAAAGACAACCACGTCATCCCTTCAGACCCATAATTACTTAAGATCTCAGACATTGCTGGGGTCTAGGAAGACGGACCGCAACCCATTCACGAATTATCTAAGAGCTGTGACCATCTCCTCCTTGCGTGAAGTCACGCGCGAACTGCTCTCAGGTGTGGTCTTAGGCTGAAGGAGAACCAGACATCCTAAGGCTCCTGGAAGTGATTGTCCAAAATAACGGTAAAGGTTGAACGGCTGTGGTTAGTTAGTACTGGTTAATACTAATATCTAATTAATGTTATTAATTAGAATGGCCAGGAGTAAGTGCTCTGTGGCTGAATCTCCTTCGTGTTTACCTTCCGTTCTCCTGATTATAGCTCTAAACACCCGATCCAACAAGACTCCTGGACAGGATGAGGAGAATCAATGTGCTGGTTCTCATCAGAGAGAAAACTCACTGGCGCCTGGCGGGGCTCCCAGGTACAGAGAATATAAGAGACAGAGGCAGTGGAGGAAAGAGTTTGAAGGTTGCAGGTGAATAGCATCTGGAAGATGAAAACAGTTCTTCCACTCAGGACAGGGCAGTAAGGAGGAGGGGACAGAGGGGACCGGGGGGGAGGGGTGGCGGGGGGGTGGTAGTGCTGGGGGCCTGGACTCGAAAGCCAGAAAGAGATTAAAATGGTAAGAAAAAAATTTTCCCCGTGTGAGCTTCTGTCAGGACAAGAACCGGCCTAGTCTCTGATTTTTACGTCTGACCAGGGTTACCGCCCGGCTGGGGTGGGGGGGTGGGGGGTGGGGGGACGGGAGCGCAGGAATGATCGGTTCTCAAACGTACAGGAAGTTTCTCTTCCAGGTCTAGCGCTCGCTGGAGAGAGGAGATTATGTTTCGGGGAGTCTGACCTGAGGTTGGAGGTGTCGGTACCTTTACTAAGGATCTTTGGAGAAGCCCAGAATGACGGGGAGGGGGATCATTCTGGGGGTCACTCCCAGTCCAGAACTCCGCGGGGGGCGCAGAGGCGGTGGGAGTTCAGAGGGGGGGCGGGGAGCGGAACCGCCTGTCTCCGTCCCACCTGCGTCTCAGACAGGCTGAGGGCCGTGGCCAGCTCCACCCGCTCTGGCGTGGACAGGTAGCGCTGGATCTCGAATCTTTTCTCCAGGCCGGAAAGCTGCGAGTCTGAGAAAACCGTTCGAGCTTTGCGGCGGCGGCAGTGCTTGCCCGGCAGCTCGCTGTGCTGGGGGTGCGGGAACAGCGCCGGCACCGGCACCCCTGCAAGAGAGAAAAGCCTCGGCGTGGGTCGAGCGCGGACACCCGGGAGCCACCGCCGCCGCGCTCCCCTGGTCCCCAGCACCTCCCGCTGCCTCGTGCCTCCGCTGGTCCCCTCGTCGCCCCAGAGCTGCGCCGGCCCTTCTCGCAGGAATCTCAAGGCAGGGGAAATAAAATATCACAAGAATAGGGCTGGAAGATCTTTTTCGGGAAGGCCATCCAGACATGCAAACAATCAACAGTGAATAAAACGGAAAAGAAAAATTTTAACTCAGGGGGCTTTAAAAAACGTCTCTGGAAAGACTTCCATAACGTTGGCCAGCTCCCAGTCCTCTGTGGCGCCTCCCGAAGTTTTCTTGCGATCGTCTGCTAGTCCAGTAGCTCTTCGGACCACCCATCGCCCTTCCCTACCCTTGAGGACACTCCGCCTTGCTCTTGGGCTACTAGAGGCGTGAATGCGGCCTCGCCTCCCCCACCTCACTAAAAAACACCTTTCTCTTTCCGGAGCTGCCGGAATTCTCCCCCCTGCGCCAAAGGGAACAGATCGAAACTCTAATCAAGAGAAGCTCGAGAGCGAGAACGGAGGGACAATGCCCGCCTGGCACGTTCTGGGGGCCCATTGGGGACCCTGATCTGTAATCTGACCCTCATTCTTTCTCCCAGACCCTAAGCAGAAGGACTGAAGTGCTTTCTCCACCCCCACCAGGTCTGGGGAGATTTCTCTTGTCTTTCCTGACCTTCGCAGGCATTACAATGTCTGAGATGCCCCAAGTAAGCTGCCACAGACATCCGTTTCTGCCAATCCCAGGGAAAAACCAAAACCATCAGTTCCGTCATTATGGGCTTTGGCCACTACTGTTTGGGGGGAACCCAGAAGAGACTGTTGTTGGCCACGTACTGAAGACAATACTGGGATGCAGGCTTCCACACAGCTTTTATAATTGCCCTTCCAACCTAGTGCCTCAGAATCTGGGTTTTACTGCCTCACAAAAACTTCTAGTTTTTGTTGTAGACCCCAGAGCCCACATTTCACAAACTGTCTCATGTGTTTCCACAGCTTTCCCCCAGACCAGACGGCAGTCTGCACCTGCATGCACTGAACTATTATATTTTAGCTGGAATGAAAATGCCAGAGAAGAAGGCATGAATGTGGCCTTTTAGAGAGCAGCCCAAAAAAATCTGGGTATCTCCTCACCTCTCCCTGTCCCAACCACACTTTGCTGCCCCTCCCCCCATCCTTGTTATTCATGGAAAATCAAGATACTTCGGGGCACGTAGGGCTCCAGCTCAGCCAGCAACAGGAGCAGAGGAGGGCAGCCGAGCCCAAGATTGTGGGTTAGACTTCAGGAGTAAAGAGAGTTAAAGAGGAGCAGTGTCCCTCCTCCTCCTTCTGCCCTCTTTTTTTTCTTATCATGATTCCCCTATTCCAGGTCAAGTCTTCAAAATGTCCCAAACCCTCTTTCACTGCTAAGCCCCTACAGCATCCATGAATGCTTAGTGCCTGAGATAAGAGAGCTGGCCTTGCTGGAGCCTTTGGAGCTAATGAGCTGGAAAGTTGAGTAGTGTTCCATGGGGTGGTCGGGGTCTCCCTTAGAGTAAGGAGAGGCAGAGAATCAGGATTGAGAGCTGGACTAAAGTAGCCAGGAAGACCACAAGGAAGGAGACCGAGCACTATCCACCAAGAATATTGTCAGAAACTTCCAGTCACCTCTTGGATAGGAACGTTTCCTCCATTACAAAGAATGCAGAGTGACCATGAGTTCCCCCCATGGGTTGGCATGCCTCAAGGGAGCTCAGCCATATCCCCAACCTTCCACTGTCACTTAGGGCAGGAAGCTGCCAAGCCAGCCTGGACCAGCTCTGGCCTTTCCTCAGCTCCATCACAGGCTTAGGGTCTGTCGTGGGAGACTTGCCCTTCCGCTCCCCAAACCTTGAAGCCCCTGGTACTTACCTGAGGTGGTAAGGAAGTAAGGGTGGTGGTGGTCTCCTTTATGCAGAGGGTGATGGGGGTGAGGAGCCAGGAGGGTGGGTGTGGGCATGAGGGGGTAGCCATAGTCTAGGAGAGGCACCCGGGAGGCCAGAGAGCTGGCGAAGTGGTCAGGGGCCATCTCCCTTAGCGGCTTGGGCTTGTGCAGCAGGATGTCCTCAATGAAGAAGGACGTGGGCCTCTGAGAAGACGCCGGGTGTAGAGGGGAGGTGAAGTTGAGATTCATCTTGAGCCAAGCGCCTGCCACAGGGCGAGGGCCGAGGACGAAGTGTAGGAAGCAGGCAGCGTCTCAGCCAACCTAGTTGAAAGCCGACAACCACCCTCAGAGGCTAAGAAACCCCGCGGCTCTCTCCCAGGCCTGGGCTACCCCCGCGCTGGAGAGGCAAGAAGACAAGCTCCAGGGTAGGTTGGGTCTATGTGTAGAATTGGCAGCTTCGAGAGGGGAGGTGGGAGAGCCAATGGCAAAGCTGCCAGAGGCGGAGGGGAGGGTGCGGTGGGCTCTGGGCGGGGCGGGGATCTGTCCGCGGTGCTGAATACAACCGGCCAGGCCCGGGGAGAGCGGAGCTGACCGAGTTCTTGCTCCTCTACCAGGTTGGTTTCACGATCTCAATTTGAATTGTTTTACTCTCAGCCATTTAAAAAGAAAGCTAAAAAGAAAAAGTCTCTGTCTTTCGACAGGTTCCTCTTTAGAGAGCAAAAGGCATTTAAAGGACCCCAAAGCAATAGGGATAAGGCACTTATTTTGTCAGTCAGCCCTGGGTTTTAAAACTTAAGAGAAATGATAGCAAAGGAGAAAAGAAGTGAGGGGGGAAAGTCTACATCCGCTACACCAAACTTAGGCTGATGGCTGAGGCGTGGAAGGACTGTCGAGGTAAATACATAAAATGTTGATGATCATAACATTCTTTCCCTCAGTTATAGAGGGTGGTGTGAATTTTATCTACATTAGTCAAGTAATTTGGTCTGTGTAAGTATGTCCAGAGCCAGTCTCCATCTCTTCTCAGATTTCCATTACTTCCTCCTCATTCCACTCACACAGCTGCCTAGTTCTACTATTCTATCCCTTTCCACCCTAGTCCCCCAAGTAATTGTACTAGGTTTTTGTCTCCTGTTCTATTTCCCAGCCTTTTTTTTTTTCATTTCCCTCCCTCCCAATCTTTCTGTTTTTGGAGGTTTTGTTTTGTTTTGTTTTTCTGTTTGTCTCTTTCTAATCTGTCCCATTTATTTCCCTGGAGTCAATTTGCTAAAATTAAGGTGATCATCTACAGCACAGCAGGGGTAATTTCAGCTCGCATCTCCGAAAATTGCTCTAATTATTGATGTTAAACTCAGGGAAATTAAAAAAAGCCACTTCTCTTCCATCTCCCCGTTTTTAAGCTCTAATTTGTTGAAATATAGTCGTCCTCACAATTCCAATCACTACTGCTAATAGTAAAAGTGTTTTAATAGAGACTGAGTCCTCACAACCCATGCTATTAGATAATTAGAGGAGGTGTTAGAAAGCCAAGTGCTAATCCTTGGGCACACGGGTAGGATTTCCATCTGATTCAGCAGGTAGAACAAATTAATTACCAGAATCAATTAGGCCCCAAACTACAGTGCTCCAGGAAGTGGGAGCATCGTATTCCATACGGATGAACTGGTAAATGGTAGATAGATGAGAAGAGTGAGAAGCAGGGGGAAGGAGGGGGAGAAATAACTTTAAAATAAGATCTTGGCAAGTAGGCATCCAAACGAAATCAGAATGCTTTGTCCTGGAGTTTGAGCTGTGATTTCTTTTCTTTTCTTTCTTTCTTTCTTTCTTTCTTTCTTTCTTTCTTTCTTTCTTTCTTTCTTTCTTTCTTTCTTTCTTTCTTGCCTTTTTTCTTTTCTTTTCTTTTCTCTTCTTTTCTCTTTCTTACTGATTGTAATGATAACTGAGAACTCAAGAGCAGGCAGCCGCAGAAAAGGAAAAGAGTGGACTTTAAGGAGTCCTTCCTCATCTATAGCCCTGGTCTGTTTATTTATCTTCCTCAGGGCTAGAGGAGAACTGAAACCAAGGACACTTGGGAAGTGGCACTGGGGGTGACAGTCCATACTTTACCCATGCTCACTTCCCTGTCAGTGAGAACCTACCCAGCAAGTGAAAACCAAGCTGTCTCCTAAGACCCTAAAGGCTGAATTGAATGGCTACTGAAGGTGTGGCAGATGCACAACCAGACACTGGCCTCAGTGAAGAACCTACCTGTGCCTGGACGCACCCTGCACTTCATCCCTATATAGACTGGCACAGATTTGCACCCAGCCTTGGGTGGGGGGGAGGGGTGCGTATTTCAGCCTCATTTCTGGGTGGAGACTAACTTCAGCCTGGGAAACAGAAATAAGGAGACTAGTGAATGTCCCTTTGGGAGAAGAGGCAGTTTAAAATGTCTTTAGGTGACAGTTACCTTTGAGCCAAGGCACTGCAAACCCTTTGTCAGAATTTAGCCTTACTCATGTACTAGGGTGTTTCGGGGATCAGAGAAGAGGAGGGGAGCAGTAAGCTGCCTGCTGTGTCCTTACCCTCCCCCTTGTTTCACATCAGCAGGTCTCAGCTCCATGCTCTCTCCCAGAGCTTTCCAGGCCCCGCTCTCTGACAGACACACTCCCCTTTCTCTAGTTCTGCTCAGGCTGGGACAAGCTTTGCCCGGAGCCAAGCAGCCCAGCGCTGAGCACGCCCAGGGAGAGTTGAAGGCATTTCCCTGAGGAATACAGTCAGACTGCCTTTTCCTCAGCCCCAGCAGGGACCTAAGAAGGGAAAGAGGAAGGGAGGAAACTGGATAGCTATGGAAAGAAGTAGGCCTTCAAGACTGCGGGTTTTCTTTCCTCCTCCACATCCCCTTTCTTTCTTTTTTTTTTATGATTGACTGATTTTATTTCTTTCTTACAAAAGTTTATTCTTAAATTACAACAGGATCTAAGACAACATTTCACTCTAGCTATAGGTGGCAACAGATGCGGTGGCAACAGATGCTGTGGCAGGGAATCCAGGTGTTTAAACAGGAATGGAATTAAAGATCACCATTGCCTCAGGCACAAAGGACAGCTTACTTTTTGCCAGATTTCTTAATTCCTCCTGTGGCCAGGGGGCTTCCCCCCCCCCCCCCAAGCCCCGCAGCCTTCACTTTTAGCTCCTCGAGTTTCTTCTGCTCCTCTTTCTGTTTCTGCTTGAATGCCTTATCTTCCTCGTCCATCTCCTTGGCCTGCTTCTGGGGCTGCTTCAGGGGTTTCTTGCCACCTTAGTGGCCAGACACGGTGCCTGCTGGCACTGGGTGCCCCCAGACCCTGCCACTGGAAGCCGCCTCCACATCCCCTGTCTGCACTGACACTAAACTCGATACTAAGCTTGGTAGCTGAGAGTACCACCAGCCCACACCAAAGCAGGCCCTGGGGACAGGGACGGGGACAACAGGACAGAGACGCAGAGGCGGAACTGGGATTGGAAGTGGAGGCAGAGGCAGGGATTCCTCAGTCGCCACCTTTTCCATGAGGTAGAACCCCTTCCCCCAGAAAGCTCTGATAATCACAGCTGGGGGCTCTAGGATCTAGGGCCTGAGCCCTGCCTGCAAATTGGCAGTCTGTACAGGCAGGTCTTGTCCTGGAAATGCGTCTGTTGAGTCCTGGCCCCAGACTCCTTCTAGAGCTATGGCCCACACCCTTGGGGAAATTGAAAAGTCAGGAAAGCTGAGAAGTTTCTCTATGGTGGCAGCAGGGTTACTGAGCAGAAGCTGAGCTTCTAGTGTAGAAATACTAAGGTTACCAGAACTCGTTCCCTACCTTCCCCTCAAGGCTCTGGCCTGGCGCATTCTACTTCTGCTTTGGGGTGAAGGAGGTGCCCAAGATGTCCAGCCTCTCTATGAGGTTTAATTCTGGTCTGTCCTACCAGAGAAGGAAGAGGCATTCCAGAACTTCCAGGCCACCTGTCCTGGCCCTTTTAGGGCCAATCTTCCTAAAGGGTAAAAGCCAATTTTTATTTATTTTTTTAAAAGCTTATTTACTAGGGCACCTGGCTGGTTCAGTCAGTTAAGCATCAGACTTGAGCTCAGGTCTTGATCTCTCAGCTAGTGAGTTTGAGCCTCACGTTGGGCTCTGTGCTGACAGCTCAGAGCCTGGAACCTGCTTCAGATTCTATGTCTGCCTCTCTCTGTCCTTCCTCCACTAGCGCTCTCTCTCTCTGTCTCTCAAAACATAAAGTTAAGGGGCAACTGGGTGGCTCAGTCTGCTAGGTGTCCTGCTTCAGCTCAGGTCATGATCTCATGGTTCATGGGTTCAAGCCCCATGTCGGGCTCTGTGCTGACAGCTAGCTCAGAGCCTGGAGCCTGTTTCAGATTCTGTGTCTCCCTCTCTCTCTGACCCTCCTGTGCTCACGCTGTCTCTCTCTCAGAAATAAATTTTTTTAAAAAAGGAAAGAAAGAAAAAGTAAAATTTAAAATGTTAAAAAAAAGCTTTTAAGCTTTTAAGCTTATGTATTTATTTTTTGGGGGGGCAGAGAGAGAGAGAGAGACAGAATCCCAAGCAGGCTCCACACTGTCAGCACAGAGCCAGACTTGATGGGACTTGATGCCACAAACCGTGAGATCATGACCTGAGGTGAAATCAAGAGCCAGATGCTTAACCAACTGAGCCACCCAGGCGCCCCAAAGTTACATTTTTAGAAAGCTTGTAAACAATTTGCCCCTTAAAAGCAGAGATGTTTCATTGCCTGGATGACTATATCTAAAGGATAGACCAGCACTGTCCAATAATGCGAGCCACATAGGTAGTTTTAAATTTTCTACTAGTCACATATAAAAAGTAGGAAGAAACAGGTGACACATTAATGTATTTCATTTAGCTCCAATATACCAAAAATGTTATTCAACATCTAATCAATGCAAATATATTAATGTCTTCATATTTTTAATACTAGATCTCCAAAATCCAGTGTGTATTTTATACTTCCTGTACATCTGTTTTTACTAGCCATATTTCAGGTGCTCTGTAACCATATACATGTGGCTACTCGTTAGCCTATTGGTTACCTACTGGACAGAACATGGCTAGTAATTGTCATAATCCTTTTACCCTTATCCATTGTAGGTAGACATACATTGAAATGGAAAGCAGCGACTGAAGCCAGCCTAGCACTTTCTTAGGCCTGCCTTTTACCCATGCATTATATATATGATTATTGTGAGTATTGGCTGAACATCTGCTATATGCCAGGCTACTCACTACACACCTTCCCAAGCTTTCCCCAAGCTTTAGGAGATTAAATAAATGTACTCATATTATATTTGTTGATTCTCATTTGACTAAAATCTGTCACCCAGATCCAGCAAGCTGGAGCTGTATGCCCAGCTGACATATAAAACAGGATCCTGCACACTACCCTGAGCAAAAAATAAACAAAAATAAAGATCAAATGCATTTTCCCCACCCCCCCCCAACCCACAGGACCTGATAGAGTTCCTGCTCGTGGTTTCAGCTGAAGAATTATGAATTCCAAGAGAGAAAAGACATATTTTTCAGGGAGCAAATAATTAAACAATCCTTTTCTCTTTCATGTCAGCCTCATCTAAAACTGTTATCTGAGCTGGGACTTGGTTTCCCAAAAAGATAACTCTATTGATGATCAAAGGAAGAGACCGGTTCCATTAGCCAAGTTGCCTACATAGTGGCCTTCAAAATAAGGGGAAAAATGTATTTTAGATGGATCTGAGTAACACACTTTACTCATAACATTTTGTCTTATATTGCTTTTTGTCTGTTTTGACTTACTTTCTGAGTACTTTATTTTAAGCACTATCAAAGTGGATGACATGTCTAGGGAAAGAACAGGAATCACTGAATGCTTCCTACAAATGCATCTTCAAATAATGCTCTTACACCAGAAGTTAGGATGTGAACTCACATGAGAACACATTCAAGGAGAGGATATCCAAATCACAGTATTCCCAAGGTAAGGACCATCCAGTTTGCTCATTTAGGACAATGTCAGTCTATAGGTCACAAACTTTCATTTCTCAGGGCACCTGGGTGTGTCAGTTGGTTGAGCTTCCAACTTCGACTCAGGTCATGAACAAATGCTCCTCTCTGATAGTGTGGGGTCTACTTGGGACTATCTCTCCCTCTCCTCTCTCTCTGCCCCTCCCTCACTCATGCTTTTTCCCCCCTTCTGTCTCAAAATAAATGAATAAACTTTTTAAAAAACTTTCATTTTTCTTTCAAAGTTTTCTATGCTGCCTTTAACATCTCAATTTAAAACATGCTTCACAAAGTGATGGAAAGAAAGACCTGGAGCAAGGAATTAACAGTTTGAAATACTTAATCCTCTAAAAGATATATAGTGAAGTGAAAATATCCCCACCATTTTCCAAAAAAGTAACCAAATGTATTACCAGAGAATAACCAAAAAGCTAACAAAAATGCCTTTTAAATATCCTTTTCTTCCATCCAAATTCTATTTTCAGATTTAAAATTTGGTACATCTTGATACAATGTACTTCAAAGAATAATACCAAATTAGTATGCATAGCTTTGAAAATTATGGAGCATAAAATACTACCATTATGAACTGTGAATTTCTGATGTTAGAGATTGTAAAACATTTTCAAACTCTATTATGAGGTACAGAGATGAGCTTGTAAACATTTCTCTAGAGGACTTTGTGCATGGAGCTAAATATTTGGTATATTTTTGTTAAAATGATGGATCAGCTATATTTTGCTTGGGAATACTGTTCTCAAAGACAAATTGATTTCTGTTCTTTGGGTTTTCATTGATAATGCAATCACATTAGTGGACCAAAAGAAATAGAGGGTACAAATATCTGCACCATAAGAAGATAATATTGAAGGGTTTTTAACAATGACCAAGATGGTAGGTAATCTTAAAAGGAAACAGCAGAAAAAAATATTGGAGAAGTTTTTTTTAATGTTTACTTATTTAATTTGAGAGAGAGAAAGAGCAAGTCCGTGCATGGGGACAGAGAGAGGGGACAAGGAGGAGAGAGAGAGGGAGAAAGAAAATCCCAAGCTGACAGTGCATAGCCCAATATGGGCCTTGATCTCACAAACCATGAGATCATGACTTGAACCAAAATCAAGAGTCAGACACCTAACCAACTGAGCCACCCAGGCGTCCCTGAGAGGTTTTTTTTAAATAAACTGAAAATAAGAAGTGTAATTTTTTACATAACGTAAAAACCTGGAAGCTAAAGGAGAAAATGATAAAATTAGCTGTATTAACTTTTCACAATTCTGCATGCCAAAAATTATCAAAAGCAAAGGAAAATCATGAACAACAAAACTGATAGAGAGTATTTATGACTCATATCCCAGACACAGGGATGATTTGTTATATATAAAAAGTTCATAAATCAATAAGGAAAAAGGTTGAGCACAATTTAAAACTCAGCAAAAGATAGGAAGAAAGTTTACAAAAAGAAAATATAAAAGGCTATTAACATGTTATTTTTTTAATGTTTATTTGTTTTTGAGAGAAAGGGAGAGAGAGAGAGAGAGAGAGAGAGCACACACAAGTGGGAAAGGGACAGAGAAAGAGTGAGACACAGAGTCTGAAGCAGACTCTAGGCTCTGAGCTGTCAGCACAGAGCCCGATGCAGGGCTCAAACCCATGAACCATGAGATCATGATTTGAGTGGAAGTCAGACACCCACCCAAATGAGTCACATAATGCTAAAATGAAGCCTACAAATCAAAGGCTACACTGAGACTGCATCATTAGTATATGGAATTAAAAAATAAAAAAGTCTAATTGCCTACTCTGTCAACAAAACTGTGGGGGAAAGAATCAGTCTCATACTTTGAGGCAAAGCATGCAAACTTGTACAGTCTCTATGGAGAACAATTTGGTAACATATATCAAAATTACAAACACACACTGAAAGTTCATTTAACAGATAGGATTTGTGCAGTATGGCCAAATTATACAGGTTCAGAATGAGAGAAACTCTAAGATGCATTGTGAAGTGAAAAGAGTAAATACAGAATGCTACCATCGGTTTCAAAGGGTTAGAGAAGGAGAAAAACACACACATTTGACCAAATATGCTATATCTACCTCTGGAAAGATACATAAGAAACACATTAGTTGGGGGGCCTGGGTGCCTCAGTCGGTTAAGCTTTCGACTTTGGCTCAGGTCATGATCTCACAGCTTGTGGGTTCAATCCCCACATTGGCCTCTGTGCTGACAGCTCAGAACCTGGAGCCTGCTTCAGAATCATTGTCTCCCTCTCTCTCTGCCCCTCACTTTAGTTTTTCTTAAGATCTGAAGTGCTGGGGCCTTGGTGAGAAAGTATTTCCCTACATGTCCTTTTGTACCTTTTGAATAAGAATCATATGAATGTGGTGTTTATTAAAATCTCAATCATGTTAAAATTAAAACCTAAAGGAAAAAGGAATTATTTTACTTCAACTCCAAAATGTCCAAATCAGAATTCACTACATTACATTAAATTATGACTTTAGCCCTTTTCCATAAGTTACTGAACCCAAATTAGTATAAAGTTGTGTTTCACGGACATTTGCCTATAAAGGACATTAAAGTTTTATTCCTTAGTAAAGGTACTGCAACACTTTTTTCTACATTTATGATTTTCAAAAAATTGATCACACACCCCACTCTCATCCTGGAATTAGGGATAATATCTATTTAATCACTTAAAGAAAGGTCTTTGAAAAATACTTTTTGACTATTTCAATGATGGTGATCTGGATAATGAGGTGTATTTCTTATATTTATATTATACATCACGTGCTTTGTGCTGCCTTCTCACTTGAACGTCGCAAGTCTTTGTTTTTACATATAAAGACACGGAGGATCGCTTTGGTAGATCATGAACTCAAGATCACTTGGCTCTGTGTTTCAGGATTTGAACTCAGATCTATCTGACCCCAGAGTCCATAGTCTGTTCATTTCAACCACATTATCTTTGTAAAATAAACAAGTAAAGCAATCATAGATGCTGCTTATTTCTCATCTGGAGGAAAAACTAAAACTATAGCCCTTGATTTAAGAGGCCAATCTTCCCAGTTGTCCTTGGAGGATTTATAAATTTATATCATTGCCTTTGATGCCTAGAATCTAAAATACTGGAAAAGGATGTTTCAAGGTTTTAACTTTGGAATATGAACACACACACACACACGCACACACACACATACACACACACACTTAGCATCAGCAACTCAAGGTGATTATTGCCAGTGGTAAACAGAAAAGGGCTTGGAGTCAGACTAGACATTAAAATCTGGCTCCATTATCATTGCATGCTAGCTGTATGACCTGGGAATTTTATTTAACCCCTCTAAGCCCTACTTCATAAATGTTTTAGGGGAGTAATTCAGATCGTGTATACCCCCTAAACATAGCCAATGTTTTATGTCCATCATATCTCAAATTTTAAAAGGCAATATATGTAAAGCACTTTGCTCAGTGACTGGCATACAGCTAAATCTCAATAAGTAACCCTACTTCCACTGCTTATGCTGTTGGTGATGGTGGTGTCAAGGAGGCTGATGGTGGCCTGACTGATACAAGCAAGCCCAAAGGCTCAACACTGGAACCCTGTGACTACCATGGACATGGGTGATTAATAAATCCAACATCATGTTGTTATATAAAAGCAGGTTATATAATCCCAGAAAGAGCTTCATGAACAAAAATGAAGGTATTGAGAAGGAGGTAGTGCCTAGGTAGGGCTCTCCTGGGTACAAGTGGGAACAAGTGGGGAATATCTTATTTAGTTCTAGAAGATAACTTGAAGATTATTTTAAGAGAGATGGCATCACCTGGGGCACCTGGGTGGCTCAGTCATTTGAGCATTCAACTTTTGATTTTGGTTCAGATCATGATCCCAGGGTCATGGGATCGAGCCCTGGATCGATGCTTGAGACTCTCCTTTTCTCTCTCCCTCTGCCCCTCCCTCCCTCTCATGCTCTCTACAATAAAATTTTTTTTAAGATTTATATAAAAAAAATTGAAGATGGCATCATCTAACTTTCCCCCAGCCAGAGTTCAAAAACATTAAACTAGAAAAAACTGTAAGACAGGGGCCCCTGGATGGCTTAGTCAGTTGAGTGTCTGACTTTCGCTTAGGTCATGATCTTGCGGTTCGTGGGTTCGAGCCCCGCATCAGGCTCTGTGCTGACTGTCAGCTCAGAGCCTGGAGCCTGTTTCGGTTTGTGACTCCCTCTCTCTCTGACCCTCCCCTGCTCACGCTGTCTCTCTCTCTCTCTCCTGGAAATAAATAAAAATATTAAAAGGAAAAGAAAAAACTGTAAGATCAACACCAGCTCTAGTTCTCCCTGCCCTCTACCAGAAGAGAACAATCAGGCAAACAGCATTCATTGTCTACCAAATATCCTACCTTTGCTAGGCTCTGTATGAGGTGGTTCGGAGAGATAGGGTAGTGAAGTGCAGGGAACAAAGAAAAGTGGAAGCCTTAGGTCTGCTTCAAATACACATACATACACACACACATACACACACACACATAATACATGTAACCCAAACCATGCAAAACAAATAAAACTAACCAAGAGCTTCTCTGTGTATTTGGCTTGATTAGGAAAGTATCACTAAGAAGATATTGGCTGATTTTTAATTAGAATAGAAAATAATATTGAGAGACAGTAAAGCCAAGAACTCTGCATTTGTTCAGTTTTTGTCTGCAAACATTTATTGAACATGTACCTTTTAAAAAGGTGGATATGCATTTGGAGACTTTTTCTCATAGGTATATATTTTGCTTCCACCTTTAAGCCAAGGATTTAATTTTATCTACTATGTTTTTAATATTTTCCACTGCACAGTGGACTTTCCCAAAATTGATAAAAAAAAGACTTCTATGATTGATTGCTGTATTATTTCACAGTCCCCAGATAAAATAATGTAGTCCTGGTTACCAGATCCCTCCCTATTGAATGAAAGGCAGGCAGCTCCTTAAGACAGTATGCTGACACCATATGCTTTATAAAAAAAAATGCCATGTGGTTTGGAGGAGGGGAAGAGATATGGATTGGTGAATTTGGGGAAGTCTCTTCAAACTTAGGTAAAACAGAACGTCTGGGGCATCTGGGTGACTCAGTCCGACTTCAGCTCAGGTCATGATCTCACCGCTCGTGAGTTCCAGCCCCACATCCGGCTCTGTGCTGACAGCTCAGAGCCTGGAGCCTGCTCTGGATTCTGTGTCTCCCTCTCTCTCTGCCTCATGCTTTGATTCTGTCTCTCAAAAATAAACATTAAAAAAATTTTAAATAGAACCTCTGCTTTGCACTCTGAGGTCTTAGCCTCACCACACTCAATTATCAAAAATAGCTTTCATCTGTCTTTCTGGAATGGTCATCCTTCTCAGCTCCCATCTACATAGATAATTTCCATCCAAATCTACACCTAGTTCATACCCTTCTCTGTCAGAAAACCACTCCTGTTCTTGGTACTTAATCACCATAGTATTGGCAGACATGCCCCTCACTTTTCTTATAGGCTAAATATTACATTGACATGTTTTATTTCTTTCCATTGCCATGTTCTATCTTCCAGCTAGATCATTTTTTATGGGCAATCTATTCAAATAATAGTCAAAAATTAGAAGAAGTTATGAATTGAAACATCTCCCCTTTCCTTCTCTTGGCCAATTCTCCCTTTGGAGCCCATCATTGTTACTGCTTTCTAAGTGTCCTTCCAGACATGTTTTAAGCATATACACATTATGTATGTATACACACATACAAGTATATGTGAATAAACATATCTGTGAATAAATAAATGTATAGGTGAAATCTACCTGCATATACATGCCTCACACAAACACGCACCCTTTCTCCTTTTTATACAAAGGGAGAAGGGTAGCATACTACATACTTTTTACACCTTGATTTTTCACTTACCTTTTCTTTGATCGCACACTGAAACATGTATGCATGTACCAGGGTTATATAACCAGGTTCTTTCTATGAGATCCAGGATGATTTCCTAAGATATTTAGGGTGTTTTCAATCCTGTGGGATTACAAACAATGCTGCAATAAATAACCATATGCATATGTTATTTTACACATGGGTGCTCTTAGAAGATGAATTGCCGGATTGAGTGTATTTGGTTTTGTTTTGTTTTGTTTTTTCATTTATTTTTGAGAAAGCAAGAGAAAGCATGAGGGGGTTAGGGGGGCAGAGCAAGAGGGAGAGAGAGAAAGAGAAAATCCCAAGCAGGCTCTACACTGTGAGCACGGAGCCTGATGTGGGGATCAAACCCACCAACTGTGAGATCATGACCTGAGCCACAGTCAGACGCTTAACTGACTGAGCCATCAAGGTGCCCCTGAGTTTGTGATTTTGATTGTCTTTACCAAACTGTACTCCATAAATGGAGTATCAATTTATACTCTCGTGCTGGCACATATGAGAAGTCCAGGTGATTCTCATGCAAATGATGTAAGTCAGGTACAAAACCCTTGTTTTTAGGTCACTCAACCCTTAATAGCCTCAGTTATCCTATCTGCAAAGTGGAGATAATGCTGCCTACCTCAGACACCTATTGTAGGGACTATTTTGTGAGGGAAATTGGCAAAAGAACTTTAAAAACTGTCCAGCAAGAGGAAAATGTTAATGACTATTAAGGGTAACAGCTTCTAGTATTTAAACCATGATAGGCATTGTATTCCATGCTTTAATATATTCTCTCTAATCCATACTACAAAGTAAACATAATTGCAGACTTATATTTTAAGAAACTGAAGCTCAGAGAGAGGACTTAGGCTTAGCAGACCACACATCTGATAAGTGGTAGAAGAGATTGAAACCCAGGTTTGCACAGGTGCAAAGACTGGGCTTTTGCCACTGAACTTCATTTTGACTTATAATTTGTTTTTATTCGATTATTTATTTATTTACTGTCATTCAGTGTAATTAACATACAGTGTCCTATTAACTTCAGGTGTACGATATAGTGATTTGACATTTGACTTGTAGTTTTAAATAAAGACAGTATTACTGCTTTAGTTTTTATTAAATGTTATTTAAATCCTCTATCAAACATATGAGAGAGTGAGGGCCTCACGTAAGACACAACCAGGGACCATGAAGGATTGGTAGAATTTGGACAGGGTGGAAGGAGGTGAGGATGCTGTTCCCATAGAGAATAGCAAATGCAAGTATCCCGAGGGAGAGGGCAGAACAGAGTGTATTTTTGGGATACTGAGATCATCATAAGAAGAGTAAAGACTTGGGGAGCAAGATTTGGAAATGTGGTTTGGGCCTTATTAACAAGTACTTTGAAAGATAGTCAAAGACTTTATTCTTCATTTGGAGAATGGTGGGGTGAGAGTAGGAGCCAATAAAGACTTTCTGACCAGAGCTGTAACTGTGGATGCTAATGTTGTAGGACATTTTAGGCCAAGTCTTTATGCATGAGGAGGTAGAGGAAAGATACTCGGAAGTGTGAAAAGTATTGGTGTTTCCAGACAGGTGTCCATTCAGCCATTCAGTCAGAAAACCACCATTCATTCATTCAACTGATATTTATTAGATCCTTTCTATGGATGTCAGGCATGGTAAGAGCAGCTTAGAAGATATAAATATAGGGGCGCCACTATAGGTGGCTCAGTTGGTTAAGCCTCCGACTTCTGTTCTGGTCACGATCTCATGTGTTCGTGGGTTCGAGTCCCCCATCAGGCTCTGATGGTGTGGAGCCTGCTTGGGATTCTCTCTCTCCCTCTGCCCCTCCCTTGCTGGCAAGTGTGCACTCTCTCTCTCAAAATAAATAAATAAACTTTAAAAAAAAATAAAGAAAATATAACTGTAAATACCACTGCTATTAGACTTTCAGACCTCATAATAATGGCATGACCCATGGGGCGCCTGGGTGGCTTAGTCAGTTAAGCGTCCGACTTTGGCTTGGGTCATGATCTCGCGGTTCGTGGGTTCGAGCCCCGCGTCGGGCTCTGTGCTGACTGCCAGCTCAGAGCCTGGAGCCTGTTTCAGTCTGTGACTCCCTCTCTCTCTGACCCTCCCCTGCTCACGCTGTCTCTCTCTCTCCTAAAAATAAATAAAACATTAAAAAAAATTTTTTTAAAATAATGGCAAGATCCTTACTGCCAACCGCTTCTCTGCTCCCTTTCATCGCTCCTTCTAATCCTTTTTTTAGGAGCCAGAGTGCTGATTCAAAAGTGCAAATCTGATGACCTGAGTCCACCCTTAAAATCCTTTGGTAGCATGTTTTATCACCTCCCCCACCGGGACCATGTGCTGTCAGAGCCATGTCTCCAACATGGGCTTAACACGCCGTGGCAGGTCTCAGAACAAATCGCTTCTTCCCAGAAGTCTTCCCGGATGGGATGCCCCCAGATGTGTTGGGTGCCTTGCCCGTGTGCTACCACACACTTCTGATATCGTCATATTTTTTCCTCACTGTATTGCAGTGGCCTCTTGAATTGTTCGTCTCTTTCTCTGAACTGTTAACACGCTGCAGAAGGAGGATCAATTTCATCCCAGGCGCCTAGTTCAATGCCTGGCACATGGCGAGGTCCCAAATGCTGACTAACTGAATATATGAATAAATAAATAAGCACGGGGTCAGGTGATCTAGCTGCATAGATGTGGCTTTACTTGGGAAAGAAGCAAGTGTTTTCTGTTGTTTACAGACTGGCATGAAGGCTAATCCTCCCTGGTCCCCTCTCCAATTCAATGCCAAATGAGATTGTAGGTGGTGATGGAGTGGGAATGGCTGGTTAACAGATAACAAGTCACGGGGAGGGCGGTTACTATGACAACCTGTAAGCTTATTAAATACCATAAGACCATGCATGGTGCACTGGAAAAACCCAGATTCAAATGGGTATAAGAGCAGCAGGCCCCAACCACCTGGCCCAAATAGTTCTTTGTATATTTTTAGAACCCTAGAATGCTAAAGGCTGGTAGAACCTTAGAGATCTTTCCTTTTTGTACTCCTTGTGGTACAAGGAATTTCCAGAGGAGGTAAGTGGTTTGTCCAGTCACAGACAGCAAATTATCGACAGCGCTGAGGTAAGGGGAAAAAAAGGAGTCTTTCTATACCCACTCATGTGTGACCATTTTGTGAAAGATGCTGGATTCTTTAACCAATATGTCTGTCATGGGTGGGTTTGCCAAATTTCTCAATTTTATGTTCAATTTTTCATTTTACTCCCTCCAAACTTCACACATCCATCCACTCATCCATTCACTCTTTACTAGTCAGTCTCTTGGAATGTTACTACATTTCTTGAACTGCTAAGTGCTGCAGAAAATAGGAAACTCTACAGCTGGGTTCCTTGACCCTCATTTGATTTTGCTATGAAATGGGGAAAACTGGATTTCTGCCTGGTATCAAAGTACCCCCCACAGGTTACTTGCTGTTTACAAAGAAAGTGTAACCTGATGTGATCAGGCTGTCACCGCCTCAACCCAGGGATTGATCTGACCAGCCATAACAGTGGGACCTAACCCTAGCCATTCATTATACGTTCCGTGTGATGAGGCTAAATGGTAAATAAATTTATGATAATTAAATACACCATCACCTACCAAAATATTCCTGCCAAATATTTAACCCGAGTCCAATCAGGTTTAGACCCTACTTCAAGCTACAGAAAGTACGGAGGCTAGAAGAGGAGCTACACTATACTCTGTGGAAGCAATCAGACAAAGCCAGGATGTCCAACATTGTATGGACTGGTCCCCATTTCCTTCAACAAAGGCAATCCCCTTAGGAAAATAAGAATAAAGTGAGGACTGTAGACTTAAGACAGACTGTACGGTCCTTGACTGGATGCTGCTTTGACTATACCAACGATAAAAGAATACTTTTAGAAAAATAGGGACATTTGAATATGGATGTGGTAGCAAAATATTAAGGAATTGTTGTTAATTTTGTTAGAGGTGATAATCACATTGAGATTCTATAGGGAAATATCCTTTTAATTGTTTTTTAACATCTGTTTATTTTGTTTTTGATTTTTTTCAAAGCTGTTCACTCATATTTTATTTTATTTATTTTTAAATAGTGTATTGTCAAGTTGGTTTCCATATAACATCCAGTGCTCATCCCCATAACGGCTAATGGCTACTTATTTTGAAAGACAGAGAGACAGGGACCGAGAAGGGGAGGGGCAGAGAGAAGGAGACACAGAATCTGAAGCAGGCTTTAGGCTCTGAGCTGTCAGCACAGAGTCCAATGGGAGGCTCAAATCCACAAACCGGGAAATCATGACCTGAGCCGAAGTGGGAGGTTTAACTGACTGAGCCACCCAGGCACCCCTCCTCTTAATTTTTTTAAACGTGTGTTTTAAAGAAATTTGGGTACAATTTATTGTCTGAAAATACTTTCAGAAAACCTCAGGGGTGGGATAGAGATTAAATACGACAATAGGTTAATAACTGTTAAATTTTAGGGCCCCCTGGGTGGCTCAGTCAGCTAAGCGTCCGACTATAGCTCAGGTCACCATCTCACAGTTCAAGAGTTCGAGCCCTGCATTAGACTTGCTGCTATCAGCGAGTAACCGGCTTGGATCCTTTGTCCCCCACCCAGGTCTCTGCCCCTCCCCTGTTCATGCTCTTTCTTGCTCTCTCTCAAAAATAAATAAACATTTAAAAAATAACTTAAATTGTAGTGACCAATACACGGAAGTTCCTTATACTTTTTCTTTGTTCTTCCATTCGTGGAAATTTTCCATAATAAAAAGAAAAAGCAAAAATATTATTCAACCACTAAAACAAGCTTGTACATGGTGTAAGTTAGGGTATGCTCAGTACCCAGCGTCCAGAAAGCAACCTAGGAACGGGCCCACAGCTTTCTAGGAGTCTGGAGAAGAAAGACGTTCTGGCCTGGGAAGGGACTTGGTGAATGGAACAGAAATGTGCAAAGGCACCAAGAATGGAGGGTCTGAGCAGAGCCAGGGCAATTGCCAGTTTAAAGGCACACTCTGCTCCACGCTTCTCCCACGTGGGCTGCAGGCGAGAGGCTGGTGAATCTAACACTCAAAGCTGCCTGAGCCTCATTGCATAATTTGATATTAAAAGTCCACTCACAGTTGGTGTATAGAGTGAACCCAGAGCCTGACCTCCCATGGCGCACCGCCCTTAGCTCCCAGCAGCCAATAATCACAGCTAATTACAAACACAAAGGGATGCTCATTTGCAAAGAAATGACCCTCAGCTACTTGTTGCACCAGTCAGAGGTCAACTGAGTCCAACCCAACGAGTACTTTCTCCGAGAGAGATTCCTGACCTCCAAGCCCATCCTGACAGCAGGCTCTAGTTGGAGCCCGCATAGAGCCGTCCAGAAGCCTTTTCAAAGCCAGAGGGGTTGTGTTTTTCTCTCAAGCTCAATGTTGACCATTTTTTTAAACCCAGCCCTTAGCCCTTAAGAACAAATTCAGCGGGTCCACATCAAACAAAACAACAGCAGAATGGATGATGTTGCCATTTATCTGCTCTGACTAATGCAGTTCTGATTTCCCTTCCAAATTAAATGTGCTTCACTTAGTACATTTTCAACAGACGTTACTCATCTGCTCGATTAATGAGTTTGTTGTGAAAGCGTACTTCGGTAGCAATTTGAAACAAAAGCACCTTAACGTGCCTGAGGCTTTGCTTTTTCCTTGTCTCTCTAGATCTTAGCCTCTCTTCCTCCCTCTCCCTCCCGAGGGCAAATGCATCACGGTAGCGAGGCTGGGGGAAGCTGGAATTGGCTGAGGATTCTTCTCTTCTGTGTCACTACGCTACATTAGGAATAAAACCTTCCACTTAAACACTTAAATGAAAACATCGAGAAACTCATTTACTATTTGCAATCACATGATTTAAGCCGAAGCTGCCTTAATTTCCTCCCCAGTTTGCTTCATATTCAATGTGAGCACACACTAGATTGGTCTATGAAAAGGCTGTCTTCGAATCACAACACTTAAGACCTCTTTCATTTTCTTTTTGATTAAATAATTGAAATTCCTGTCAGGGCCTGCACTTTACTGACGCACAGATTTGGTGTGTGAGGATAAAGACCACTTTTTGTTTGCTGCCTGGGTCTTAAAAGCCAGCAGGCTTTCCTTCATTGAGAGGCTGATAAAATGGATCCACGCTATTCACCCATTTCGCAGAAATGTTCTGTGCCCATTATGTGATTGTTTGAGGCAAATTACGGAAAGCGTTTCCTCTCGTGTAACCATCCTTATTCATCTAGAGCTTCTGCTTGTTGAAAAGAACTGGGCTAACTTCATCCACTAGAAAATTAAGGGGAAAAAAACCCACATGCATAGATGCACACAGACGCAAAACACACAAATATCAAAAAGAAGTAAGTCACAGAAAACTTCATTTGTTTCAACTAAAGACACCTGAGGCTATTTACATCCTGTGATGGACTGTGTCAGGCGCCTAGCATGGTCATGGGCCTCTGGCATCCTTAAGGTGGATCATAAAGATGAACTCACCCCCTCATTATTCCCAACATCTCATGAGCCGATGACTGACCTGGGCAGAAGCAGGTGTTTCTGTGGCTCTACCTTTACAAACTTGTCTCTGTAACCCATACATGGCCTCAGAATGTGTGTTTGTGTTTAAATACAGATCACAGGGCATCTGGGTGGCTCAGTCGGTTAAGCATCTGGCTTTGGATCAGGTCATGATCTCAGGGTTCATGAATCCAAGCCCTATATTCTGCTCTGTGCTGTTGGCATGGAGCCCGCTGCGGATCTTCGGTCCCCCTCTCACTCTGCCCCTCCCCTGCTGGCACTCTCTATCAAAAATAAAAAGGTAAGAGGTGCCTGGGTGGCTCAGTCGGTTGAGCAGCCAACTTTGGCTCAGGTCATGATCTCACGGTTCGTGGGTTCCAGCCCCGTGTCGGGGTCTGTGCTGACAGCTAGCTTGGAGCCTGGGGCCTGCTTCGGAATCTGTGTCTCCCTCTTTTTCTGACCTTCCCCTGCTCCCACTTTCTTCTCTCTCTCTCTCAGAAATAAATAAAATGTTTTAAAATTTTTTAAAAAATAAATAAAAGGTAAATAAACACTTTAAATAAATACAAATCACATATTCTCTTTTTTAAAAATTTATTTATTTATTTGAGACAAGAGAGAGAATGAGAGAAAGAGAGGGAGTGCAAGCAGGGGAGGAGCAGAGAGAGAGGGAGACACAGAATCCAAAGCAGGCTTCAGGCTCTGAGCTGTCAGCACAGAGCCTGACATGGGCCTCGATCTCATGAACTGTGAGATCATGACCTGAGCTGAAATCAAAGTCAGATGCTTAACAGAGTGAACCACTCAGGTGCTCTGATACATGTGCTTTTAATCCCCTTCTCCTATTTCACCCATTGCCCACCGACCTCCCCTCTGGTGTGTTTTCTATCCTTAGACATCTGTTGGGGCATCCGGCTGGCTCAGTTGGTAGAACATGCTCTCTTGATCTCAGGGTTGTAAGTTTAAGCCCCACACTGGGTGTAGAGATTACTAAAAAATAATAATAATAAATATTTTTAAACGTTTATTTATTTTTGAGAGAGAGTCAGAGATATAGCATGAGTGGGGAAGGAGTGGGGAGAAAGGGAGACACAGAATCTGAAGGAGACTTCAGGCTCTGAGCTGTCAGCACAGAGCCAGATGTGGGGCTCAAACTCACAGACCGTGAGATCAAGACCTGAGACGAAGTCAGACGCTCAACCGACTGAGCCACCCAGGCACCCCATAAATATTTTTTTAAAAAAGAGTCTTTTTCTTGGTTTGCCTCTTTCCCTAAGAGAGAAGATCTTAAAAGTTCTTATCACAAGAAAAAATCTGTAAGTATGGTGCTGGATTTTAACTAACTTTATTGTGGTGATCATTTTGCAATATATACAAATAGCGAATCATGATGTCAAACACCTGAACGTGGAATGATAATTATATCTCAATAAAAAATAAAATAAATATTCTCCCAAAACATGACATCTTGATTGTGCATATTGAAGATTACCCACGACCAAGTGCTAATTCCAAGGATGTTGCTCTCAATCCGAGCATGCTTGCTGGGATTCTTCCTTTTGCTTTCAGTTGCCACGGGCTCAAAGACCACAAATTCATTGTTCGCCTTGGCCTAAAGAATAAAAGAGAAAGAGACGCAGCTCCCTCACAAAGTTACTTCACACTTTTCAGGGCCAAAGAGAAAGATCTGGTATTGGCCATTGTTTTGTACCCTTACCCAACCCCCCTTCTTCGTGGCAATAGCACAGGTGACCGAGAATGAACACACTAATGGAGAAAACGGGATGAGTTATCCAGGTAAGGCTTATAAAGGCACCTGAGGAAGGCTTCTGCTGGGGGTAAGTTGCGAAGGGCACGTTTCTGAGCAGGCGTTTGCATGGAGGGGACTGAGGGCGGGCACAGCTCTCGCTGGAGGGAGAGGGGCACAGCCTAATGGCAGGCACTGGGAATAATGCAAACACGGCTCTGCTTGGAGTCCAAAGGAGAGACATGATGTCCCTCAAGGATCCCAGCCTGCCAGGATTCCCTTCCCCAGAAACAAACCCAATGTTTGTTTGACACTCATACCAAGTAGGGGAAGCTCAGTATTTATTTTCTAATTGTCAAGCAAGGACAAAGATCCTGACCATCTCGGTTTCCATGTTTAGGATTTTGGTGGCCCTGGGGAGCTAACTGAACAGGCTTCCAGCTTCAGATTTTCGGGTCTGCGTCTCCCACCTTGCATTGTGCTCTCTCTATATATATATAATTTTCAGCATTTAAATCACTGTCTTCTTGGAGCCTGGTGGACAGCTCTGCAAGGAAGAGAGGGGAGCCATGCAACCCCATTGTCCTGAACTCCCAGGTCACCGCTTTGGGCAGAGTAGGAAGGGGGATTTTGAAGAGGTGAAGCCTGAACAATTAAGGAGAGAAAACAAACCAGGTTGCTGTCACAGAAGCTAGAGAATATGCTTCCAGCCTTTTCTATTCTGAACAGAGAAGACTGTCTGACTTGTCCTATGAGTAGATCCCGGGATTGATTCTAAAGCCATTTCAGCCTCAGACGCCTTCCTCCTAGGGCTCAGTTTCCCTAAGTGTAAAATGAACATAACTTCCAGGGCTGCTAATAAGCAACAAGGAACTGAGACACAGAAAGCTGCTTAGGATGCTTTGGAGAATTTCCAAATTTCCTAGTGAGGGTGTAGACAAAGTAAGGTGATGTGGAAAATGCCACTTTACTGGTTTAACCAAAGCACCAAGCAATGTGCACACAGACATTTGGCTCACACTACCCCGTGGCACCCAGGACCACCTTCCGTGTCCCACCTGAGCCGTGAACCCTGAGCACTATGAGAACCCAGACAGCATCTAAATTTTGTTCCGATTTTCTTCCATCTGAGATAACTCAGGGCTCTGTCCCTGGAAGCAGACAAAAGCAGCAGATTCAGAATTCCCAGATGCTGGTCAGTGGACACATGATGAGGTTTTTACTGATTAAGATAAAACAAGTTCAATAAAAGACTCTGTAATGAACCTTTCATACAGCTCAGTTTATTTCACTTGAAGAGTCATCTTTTTTTTAAGATTCTTTTTAATGTTAATTTTTATTTTTTTAGAACAAAAGAGAGAGAAACAGCATGAGCAGGGGAGGGGCAGAGAGAGAGACACTGAATCTGAAGCAGGCTCCAGGCTCTGAGCTGTCAGCACAGAGCCTGATGCGGGGCTTGAATTCACGAACTGTGAGATCATGACCTGAGTCAAAGTTGAATACTCAACCAACCAGCCACCCAGGTGCCCTGAGTTACCTTTCTTTTAAATGTTTATTTATTTATTTATTTATTTAGAGAGAAAGTTCGAAAGCAAAGGAGGGGCAGAAAGTGAGGGAGAGACAGAGAATCCCAAGCAGGCTCCACCTGATGTCAGCACGGAGACTGATGTGGGGCTTGAACTCACAAACTGTGAAATCATGACCTTAGCAGACATCAAGAGTCAGACACTTAACCAACTTTCTTTCTCTCTCTCTTTCTCTCTCTGTCTCTGTCTCTGTCTCTTTAAAAAAAATAATGAAGACAGAGCAACATTTGCTTCTAAATTGAACATGTACTTCAGTATGAAGGGAAACTAGGGCAAAGCTTGATGTGATGAGTTGAGAAAAATGAGAATGTTAAGTTAAACACATTTTTAAATTTATTTTTCTCTCTTTTTTAAGATTTCCTCATTTTAAAGTAATCTCTACACCCAGTGTGGGGCTCGAACTCATGACCCCAGAGATCCAGTCACGTGCTCCACTGACTGAGCTAGTGAGGCACCCCTAAACACATTTTATTTAATTTTTTTATGTTTTTTTATTTATTTCTGAGAGACAGAGAGAGACAGCGTGAGCAGGGGAGGGTCAGAGAGAGAGGGAGACACAGAATCTGAAACAGGCTCCAGGCTCTGACCTGGCTGTCAGCACAGAGCCCGACACAGGGCTCGAACCCACAAACCGTGAGATCATGACCTGAGCTGAAGTCAGATGCTTAACCGACTGAGCCACCCAGGTGCACCTAAACATTTTTTATTTAAAGCACTGTTCTTTATCATGTCTTTGGTGTACTGCAGCTCTGTATTGTTATTATATCATGGTAATAGTAGACAGTAGTTGTTTCTTTTTTTTAATTTTATTTTTTTTCTTTAGAGATAGAATGGCAGTGGGGTAGAGAAGCAGAGGCAGAAAGAGAATCTCAAGTAGGTTCCACGCTGTCAGTGCAGAACCCGACGTGGGGCTCACGTGCACAACCCTCAATCATGACCTGAGCCAAAATCAAGAATCGAATGCTCAACGACTGAGCCAGCCAGGCGCCTGCCTGGTAGTTGTGTCTTTGTAAAGCCAGGAATTCACAAAATTAAAGTTTCCAAAATAGGGGTGCCTGGGTGGCTCCATCTGTTAGGCATCCGACTTTGGCTCAGGTCATGATCTCACCATTCATGGGTTCAAGCCCCGTGTTGGGCTCTGTCCTGACAGCTCAGAGCCTGGAGCCTGTTTTGGATTCTGGGTCTCCCTCTCTCTCTGACCCTCCCCTGCTTGCGCGCTCTCTCTCTCTGAGAAATAAATAAAACATTTTTAAAAAAGTTTCCAAAATATAACACTGAGAATCTATACTATTGTTTCAAACTGACCTGAGACAATGTGGTCATGCACTGTTACTAGGTTCTTTTTGATAGACATTGGTAACCTCCACTAACTAGCTGACACAGAAGAAAGATCTAGATGGGGACTCAGTCTGGGTGGCTCAGTCGGTTGAGTGGTTGACTCTTGTTTATGGCTAGGGTCTTGGTCTCACGGTTTGTGAATTTGAGCCTCACAACAGGCTCGGGGCTGAAAGTGTGGAGTCTGCTTGGATTCTCTCTCCCTCTCTCTCTGTCCCTCCATGCCCCCCACTCTCAAAATAAAGAAAAGAAAAGAAAAAAAGATTTATCTTTTCCCTACCACAACTTCACCATCAGGTTGTATATTACTAAGAGAGACACAGACCAAATTCTGTTATGATAGGAAAAGATAAGATAAGATAGGCAGAGTGGGAAAGGTTAGGAGCTTAGGTCCTACGTGGGAAATATGTGGGGGAAAACACGTATTTTATTTTTTTTTTAATGTTTATTTTTGAGAGAGAGAGAGAGTGTGTGTGCCCACAAGTGGGAGAGGGGTAGAGAGAGGTGGAGACACAGAATCCTAAGCAGACTCCAGGCTCTGAGCTGTCAGCACAGAGCCTGACAAGGGGCTTGAACCCACAGACTGTGAGATCATGACCTGAGCTGAAGTTGGACACTTGACCAACTGAGCCACCCAGGTTCCTGGAAAAACATGTTTTAAAACAATGCTAGGAGCATCCAGCCACAGCAAACCCCCTTGGGTGTAAAGTTCCTCTTAAGAATGTAACAGACATGACTTATACCCCCTCAGGAATTTGACAATCAAAATACCTAAATAATGTAAGTAAACCATAAAACTTATGCTATACAAGGGACACTATGACCATAGTCTGACTCTTCACATAACAGAATTGGGCCAATCAGGAATGGACAACCCAGCACCTGGAGTTATCCAGCCAATAAGAGTAGGACCTGAAAAGGAACAAGGGGGATGGAAAGGGGGATGACCAAAACCCTATAAAACAAAGCCCCTTCCCTATAGTTGGGGGTATTCACCTTTGAACGTCCCCTCTCTGTAAAGAGAGTTTTCATACTATTCTTCCTTTCTGATCTTAATAAACATTTGCCTTCTGCTCCTTTTGTGTCCACGTCCTTGTTCTTCAAAGTGGCCAGACAGTAAATCCTGGGTACTGAGGTAAAAAATCCTGCAACGCAGTCACACGCACACACATTAGCAATTAGATATAAAAACAGCCACTCAGGGACACCTGGGTGGCTCAGCTGGTTAAGCATCCAACTCTTAAATTCCATTCAGAGCATGACTCACAGGTTTGTGGTTTCAAGCCTCCCATCAGGCTCCGTGCTAACAGTGCGGAGTCTGCTTCGGATTCTCTCTCTCTCTCTCTCTGCCTTCCCCTCCCCTCTCTCAACATAAATAAAGTTAAATTTTTTTTTTTTAAAAAACAGCCATATAGCCAGTTCTGTGAGCTCAGTGAATTTGGAGCTCTCTAAGAGAGAGAGAGAGAGAGAGAGAGAGAATCCCAAGCTGGCTCCATGCTGTCAGTGCAGAACTCCAAGTGGGGCTCAATCCCACCAACTGTGAGATATGACCTGAGCCGAAATCAAGAGTCTGATACTTAACTGACTGAGCCACCCAGGCACCACAAAGCATGCAACTCTTGATCTCAGGGTCATGAGTTCGACCCCCACGTTGGGTATAGAGATTAAAATAAATAATTAAAATGTAAATAAAATCTTTAAAAAATAAGTATTCCTTGCGAGAATAAATAAATGTCATGGAATAGACATGAAAAAAATTGGAGCTCTCTGTCCTTTTTCTGGAATTTCTTGCCACTGTTGACATTCAAGGTTGGGTCATTCTTGGGGGAAGGGCTGTCCTGGGTGTTATGGGATATTCAATAGCGTCTCTGGCCAATATGCATTAGACACCAGTAGCACCGCACCCCCTCACACACACACACACACACACACACACACACAACACCCGCGCACAACTGTGACAACCAAAAACATCTCCAGACATTGCAAAGCCTCCCTTGCTTCATTCTCCTCGCCCCCAACTCCCATGGTGGGCAGGGGCAAAATTGCCCCCAGCTGAGAATCCTCACTCAAACAAGCATCTTGCAAGCAATGTTCGCTCATGTTAGATTCATACCAATTCTTTTTTTTTTTATTTTTTAAAACTTATTTCTGAGAGAGAAAGAGAAAGCGGGGAAAGGTCAGAGAGAGAGGGAGACACAGAATCTGAAGACAGACTCCAGGCTCCAAACTGTCAGCACAGAGCCTGACGCAGGGCTCAAACCCACAAACCGTGAGATCATGACCTGAGCCGAAGTCGGACACTTAACTGACTGAGCCGCCCAGGCACCCCTAGATTCATACCAATTCTTAATCAGAGCCAGGTGACCAGATCCTCTCCAAGATTCCTAAAGTATAGCCAGGGACATATCTAGGGCTAGGCAGTGTTCCAAAGGGTGTAGGCTACTGGGCCAGCTCACAGCACGTTCCCTGTACACTCATGAGAGAAAGTGCCTGATCAATATTGCTAACCAATGCACATATCCTCAACACCACTCATTCTGCCAGTGAAAAACCATTTCTGACACGAATTGTGCATGTTAGCAAACTCTGGTGTTAATAGGGAATGAAGATCAGAAAAGTGGCCATAGCAGTCACTTGAGAGGTATAGACTTTTGATTACAGACTTTCAAAGGCTAATTCTTCATATCAAAGCAATTTTAAATAAAGGCAATATAATAGCTCAATATAACAGCTATTTAGATATTCCAGATCTTAGGGGACCTGGGTGGCTCAGTCGGTCGAGTATCTGACTTCGGCTCAGGTCATGATCTTGTGGTTCGTGAGTTCGAGACCCACTTCAGGCTCACTGTTGTCAGCCTGTCAGCACAGAGCCCTCTTCAGATCCTCAGTCCTTCTCTCTCTGCCCCTCCCCTGCTTGCACTCTCCCCCAAAATAAATATTTTTTTAAATAGATATTCCAAATCTTTTATTATCATCATCATTATCAGGATGTAATTGATCCATGAAATCCAAAAGGCTGAAATCCATCACCTCATATCAAACTGCTTCTTTGTGAAAGGCTGTTCAGGTGGAAACTAGTCCCTCTGAAGGGACTCTTACACTCAAATTGTTCCTGCATGTGATTTGTAGCCAAACTTTAATGAAAACCAATGTCCCCAGCCACTTTTCCCAACTGACAGAAAAGACGGTTTTGAACAGAAGTCGGCCTCAGGTCCATCCTAGGGGTGAATTGCATGATTGCCAACCAGAGTTTGTTTCTCAGGGAGTTTGTGTGTATAAGAATGCACAAGTTGCAATTAATTCCCAGCGAAGTCACTCCTCAAGTTAATTAGAAATGCAAAGTGTGAGTCTAAATGTTATGAGATTATAAAATGGCTTAATAATGGGAACAATGAGATTGAAGCATATGCATTCTGGCCATGTAAATATTTCATAACAGTGCCAATCTGATTTCATTTGCCTAATCATGCCATTGATATGCAGCCACCAGCCTGCAAATAGAAAGGCTGAATTGCAGCAGATCACCCTTCTAATGTCATAATTATTAATATTGGAGAAAAATGGAGCTGCTCTACTCCCATGCAGACTGCTGGGCCTTTGGAATTGAGATGGAGGCGGCACTGCAGTGGGAAGAGGAGGAAGGTGACAGGGACACCAGCCTCAACGTCCCCATCCCATCTGTTGGCCAGAAGTATTTAGGTAAGTAAGCAGCTCAACAGAGGAGGGTGATAGGAGCAAGCCAGGGAGCAGAGCTGCAGGATGTGAATTACCCATTCTTCGGTCAAAATCACAATGAAACGTACATGTAACTGGAGAAGAGGAAAAAGAAGACAGTTTTGTGGCAATACAGGATTCTGTGTTTGAGAGTTCAGCGGGGGGAAACTGGGGGGAAGATAGGGCTGTGGGCTGGACAGGGTAGTAGCCTCTCTCCTCTTCGGCTTTTTCGATTGGGTCAGTATCTTCCGTATATTTTGGGCACAGATCTTGGATGTGCACAGAATCTGACTCCCCCCATTGACATTTGAGAGCTGCCTTCCCTTCATTTCAGCAGAACTGCTTTGGGACATTTCTCTCATCATTAACTCTTGGCCCAGATGTATCCTGCCTGTCCACTTTAACCATAAGGGGTAAATCAGATACTCTCTGATCCTCTGTGGCATTTAGTACAGTGTGGTGGGTATGGTGGCTCGACGGACTCCGCCGGCAGTGACGTGAAGTTGTTTAGACAGCAGAGCATAGGGAAAGACTGCTAGATGGTAACTAGTGACATGGAGGTTTAAGTCCCAGCCCTGAGCTTACCTTGGGCAAGTCACCCCAGTCTCAGTTTCCCCATTTGTCAAATAGGGGTCATGGGGCGCCTGGGTGGCTCAGTTGATTGACTGACTTCGGCTCAGGTCATGATCTCACGGTCTGTGGGTTGGAGCCCCGCGTTGGGCCCCCCTCTCTCTCTCTCTGCCCCTCCCCTGCTCATGCTCTGTCTCTCAATCTCTCTCTCTCTCTCTCTCAAAAATAAATAAACCATTAAAATTCTTTTAAATTAAGATCATGATGCCTGGTTCACAGTTCTGTTGTGGAGGATTGTTCAAGAAAAACAATGTGATATGGGGCGCCTGGGTGGCTCAGTCTGTTAAGCGTCCGACTTCGGCTCAGGTCATGATCTCACAGTCCGCGGGTTCAAGCCCCGCGTCAAGCTCTGTGCTGACAGCTAGCTCAGAGCCTGGAGCCTGTTTCGGATTCTGTGTCTCGCTCTCTCTCTGACCCTCCCCTGCTTGGGCTGTCTCTCTCTGATTCTCAAAAAAAAAAAAAAAGTTAAAAAAAAACAACGTGACAGCACTATGTGTTTAGTTACATAATCCCTTGTTTCAAAAGGCTCTGCGGCAACCAGAACCTTTGTAATAAAATGTCAAGTGCTACCCAGAAGTTTAAAATCCACATTCTCAGCCTTAATTTTCTCTGCTTCCTTCTGCTCCAAGCAGGTGTCTCCCTAGGCAAACAGGCCATTACCTGGAAACAGGCACCAGACAAGCTTCCTTTTAGAGGGTGGTCCTTACCCCTCAGCATTTCTTGTCCGTAAGATTCATAGACATTGGTTAAGGATTATACTAAATCGAAGCAGCACGTTCTGGGGGTGCTTTTATTTTCATTTTTTAAAGTGTTTTTATTTATTTCTAGGAGAGAGAGAGAGACAGCGTGAGCAGGGGAGGGTCAAAGAGAGAGGGATTCACGGACTGAAACAGGCTCCAGGCTCTGAGCTGGCTGTCAGCACAGAGCCCGACGCGGGGCTTGAACCCACGAACCGCGAGATCATGACCTAAGCGAAAGTCGGACGCCTAACCGACTAAGCCACCCAGGCGCCCCAGGGGGTGCTTTTTAAAAACCAAGCAAATTCCTGAACTTCTCAAAGCCTCAGTAACTTCATCTATGAAATGAAGACAGTAATAGCTCTCGTCACATAGGATTACTGCGAAGATTGAGGTAACACCTACAGAAAGCATTTAGTGTGCTGCCTGACTCACAGGCAGCGCTATATGTAACCTGTTACTGCACTTAAATTTATTTTATTACTATATAATAAATAATAATTATATTATTATATCATTATAAGTACATAATGCCAACAGATAATTATTTATCACTGTTAATTATAATATGTAGAGATATAACAGTGGGCTCCAGAAAACCCAGGAAGCTAGCGATATTGCCACAAATATAACTCTTGATTACCTCCTGTCAGACTATTTAAAGAACTATAAATTATTGCTATATGTCCACAGAATTCAGAACTTGTGAAACACGTACTATAGAAATAGTTACTAGTTTAAAAAAATTAAACAAAATTTTTAAAAAAAGAAATAGTTATTGGGTCACCTGGGTGGCTTAGGTCAGTTAAGCGTCTGACCCTTGATTTCAGCTCGGGTGATGGTCTTAAGATTCGTGAGACTGAGCCCTATATTGGGTTCCATGCCCAGCATGGAGCCTGTTTAGGACTCTCTCTCTCTCTCTCTCTCTCTCTCTCCATCTCCCTCTGTCCTTCCCCTGCATGCATTATCACTCGAAAGAAAGAAAGAGAGAAAGAAAGAAAGAAAGAAAGAAAGAAAGAAAGAAAGAAAGAAAGAAAGAAAGAAAGAAAGAAAGGAGAGAGAAAGAAAGAAAGAAAGAAGGAAAGAAAGAAGGAAAGAAAGAATTAAAGAAGGAGAGAGAGAGAGAAAAAAGAAAGAAAGAAAAAAAAGAAGAGTTACTAACACTTATACGGCCCTAAATGTGTACCAGACACTGTGTTTACCACTTTACATATAACTCATGTAATTTATACAACAGCTCTCATGAAGTGGTACTTAATATTCTCCCCATCTTACAGATGAAGAAACTGAGGAAAAGGAAGGCATATAACTTGTCTGCAAGTCATGGAGACGATAAAACAGTAGAGTGGGTGTCAAAACCATGCCGTTGGCTGCAGCATCCGCACAGGCCTTTACAGTATGGATGGGCCATTGTGAGGTTTCCTTACCATAAAGGAATTAACAGGAAAGGAGAAATTCAGGGCCCCCTCTGCTCACTCCTCCTCCTTGGGAGCTAAGAGCCTACAGTGATGGACCAAGAGGGGTTTACCTGCTACACCCAGTGGGTTTTTTCATTGCTTTACCCTGACAGCCTTTAAGCAAAATGTGTGCTCTTCAGGCTGAGACAGGCTACCCCTGCTTACTGTTGGATTGTACCTCTGTTCTTTGTCTGTTTGACCTTCTGGGCCCACATGGACGTTTGAACATGCAGCCCTGGGCTCTGGGAAATAGAACGACTGGAATCTGCTGTTTGGATTCATACCCAGGCAGCTTTACTCCAGTGAGGGAGGTGCTGGGCTTTGCCAGTACGGTTGACAGGAGTAAAAGCTGTGATAGAGGAAAACAGTGTCTTCTTCTCAGTCCCCATTCAAGGCAGCACCCTTGAATGTGGGGCTGCCAGAGGACCCAGAGGGAGGGCCCTGCATGCTTCACTCAGGGGCTTGGACTTTGAGTTTCAAACCATTTGTCCGTAATGGCAGATAGGAACTTGCCTTTGCAGATCCTGATTTTTGGTGCATCCTGCCCATGAGACCAGGGCTCCCAAGAAAGATGCTGCTCCTCCTGCCTCAGTGTCTCCTTTGCATCCAGGTCAGCAATCTGCATTCAGGGACCAGCCCGTACCTGACGCCCATCAAGGCTCTCTGGGCAGACACCTAGGAGATGAGGAAGATTGAGGCTTGGTCTTTTCTCAGCAGCAGCAGCTGGGCAGGAGTCTTTGCTCCAACGTTGCACCTGATGACTAGGCCAGCCCAGGCCAGCGGCGGGCCAGCCGAGATGGGAAACAGCAGCAGAGTGACCGTGAGTGCAGAAGCAGCAGCAGGAATGTCAAGGCCCAAATATTGGTTTCCTTTCCATCTAGTTGCATCACTCCATCACTCAGTAGGTACTGAACCTCTTGGTGCCTCCGTTTTCCTTAATGTCGAGTGGAAATTAATGAGAATACCTATCTTACAGAGTTGTGATGATTACATATGTTGATGCATATAGTGCATTTACAATAGTCCCTGGTGCATAATAAGTGCTCAAGAAAGAGTCTTTTTATTAGTCTTCACTGAATAGAGAGCAGCCACCTAGGTATCTGTGTAGCTGACCCCTGACCCCTTGGCCTCACCACCCTCTCTCTTAATTGCCACCCCCTTGGCAGGAGACAAAGGAAGCACAGAGCCTTATCTCACCCATCTCTCCTCCCTCTCTCCTCTTGGGGCTTACAATTAACAAATGATAACATCCCAGGTTCGACCCAATTAGGAAAAGACCCCAAACCAGATGCTGCTTATGTGCAGAAGACAGAGTAAAAGAATGGACTCCAGAAGGCTTGGGACCCACTCGTCCAGGATGCTAATTGGTTTCTCGCTGGTAATTTTTCACCCCTAAGTGAACAAGAAAGAGGGCGTCTCAGAGGCTCATCTGCTTGGCAGGTGATCAGGCAAATGAATATCTGTGTCCAAGGAGAGGTGAAGATTGTCTTTTCTCTCTCTCTTGCTCCAAAGGGAACATAATCTCATTTGTCCCAGGCAAAGATTTAATTCCTGGCGGGTATGCTGAGCTGGCAAGGGATAAAGGTCACCTCCAAAACTGCATGGAGGCTCTGACTCTTGCAGACTCTTGGGAAATCCTAGCACGATAGAGGCTTGGGTAGAGTTAATACGTCATTTTATCAGCAAGTTTGCAGAGAAGAATGGGGCTGAAAGAGTAGCTTCAGAGGCTCTAAAGAGCTTGGCTGTCACGGGAAGGGATGGGTTGAGCAACAGATGAGTTTCCATAAGAATCACTTCCCTTTAAGGGCACCTGGGTGGCTCAGTTGGTTAAGCGAAGTCTTGATTTCAACTCAGGTCATGATTTCATGGTGAGATCAAGCCCTGCATTGGGCTCCATGCTGTCAACACAGAACCTGCTTGGGATTCTCTCTCCTTCTCTCTCTCTGACCCTCCCCTGCTCACTCACTCTCTCTCTCTCAAAAATAAATAAATAGAAGCACCTGGGTGACTTGGTCAGTTGAGCTCAGGTCATGATCTCTGAGTTCAAGTGTTCAAGCCCTGCATCAGGCTTGCTTCATCAGTGCAGAGCCCACTTTGGAGCCTCTGTCCCCCTCTCTCTGCCCCTGCTCTGCTTGCACTCTCTCTCTCTCTCTCAAAAATAAATAAAGCATTAAAATTTTTTAAAATAAATTAGCATTAGACAAAAAAGAATGACTTTCCTTTAGAACACTTTCTGTGCCTTGTATGTCTATTATTGCAGTGTCTTGATGAACTGGATGAACCCAATTACATGATTGTGACTTTGAGGGATGTGGCTTTGTCTTATACAAGCACCAATCACTTACTGCATGTCAGACACTGTTCTATTTGCCTAACCTGTATTAGCTCATCAAATCCTCAGGCAGGGGTTGTATACAGACAGACCTAGGAAGCCTGATAGAGGCCCACATACCCGTTCTCCTTGCAACTCCAAACCCTAACACAGTATGGCCCAAAGGTATTCTATTGACCTAAACCCAAGTTGCAAAGAAAACTGCCGTTGGTATAATACAAGGTGCTCTATAAACATCTGCTCTAGAATTGACTAGCCAGGAGCGCTCGGGTGGCTCCCATCGGAGTTAAGCGTCCAAGTGTCCAACTTCAGCTCAGATCACGATCTCATAGTTTGTGGGTTCAAGCCTTGCGTCAGGCTCGGTGCTGACAGCTTGGAGCCTGGAACCTGCTTCGGATTCTGTGTCTCCCTCTCTCTCTCTCTGCCCTCTGCCGCTCACACTCTGTCTCTCTATATATATCAAAAGTAAATGATAAACATAAAAAAAATCGACTAGCCATATGCTTGTCCAAGATGACTAGTGTGAAGCTGTGGTCCTGGAACAGAGGCTGTTTCCCACTTGGTGATAACCCTAGGAAGTGGGAGAAAACCACACTAGCTGCCTCACCCATTCGGGGCTGCAGATCGATCTCCGAGCTTTATCTTGGGACAGTTGAGTCCACTCCAACATCATCTTTCTGGTCCATTCTTGTCACTGCTTTCATCCCATTACTGGCTACCTCTCCTCCAGTTGACACATCAATGACACTTGTCATCTCCCATCTTTTTAAAATCCGAACCAATCTTGCATCCTGTCAATCTTTCTAAAATACAATTTCAGTCAAGTTGAAAATCTGCATTCTCTGGTGCCTCGAACTCCAGTCAAATCCTCAGCCCAGCCTTCCGGGCCCTCCACACACACTGCCGTGCCCCATTCCTTGTCTCCCTCTGGCCCGCATGCTGACTACTCCCCCTGCTCAAGTATGCTGTTGCATATTCATGTTCTATCTCAGAGCTGTCCAGCCTACTGTGCCTGGCTTTAGGCATATCTGCAGCTCGGAAGGAGAACAGAACAGAAGGAGCAGCTTCAAAGTCAAACACATCAGAGATTTCCTTCCCTGTCCTGTCACTGATATTTGCATGAACTTGACCAACTTATTCAGTCTCTCTGTGTCTTCGATGCTTCATCAGTAAAAGAAAAATAATTCCAACCACCTTGCAGGGTTGTTGAGAGATTAGAGTTAATCCACTCGGTCAGTTCAGCTACTATTTGTTGACTGCCCATATGTAGCAGGCATCGTTGTAGGCCCTGGAGGTACAACAATGTATAAAACATGGAGCTTGCCTTCAACAGAAGGTGGAAAGGAGCCATGAACAAATAAAACCAAACGCATGTAAAGTGTTCAAGATACGCTTAGCACCTAGTTGTCTCTCAATAGTCATCAGTTTTCTTTTCTTTCCTTAATATATTTTTTAACTTTATTTTTTTGAAGAAGTTAAAGAGAGAGCAGAGGAGGGGTGGAGAGGGAGACGGAGAGAGAGAATCCCAAGCAAGCTCTACGCTGTCAACACAGAGCCCAATGCGGAGCTCAAATTCACAAATGGTGAGATCATGACCTGAGCAGAAACCAGGAGTCAGGCACTTAACTGACTGAGCCACCCACATGCCCTGGTGGCTTTTTCTTTCTTTTTTTTTTTTTCCTAATGGTTTTTCTTTTCAATGTTTCAAAAGGCCTAATAACAGATGTACAATTTTCTACCCAACATAACACAGGACAGAAATGTCAAGTTTCTTTGGTGTCACCTGTTAAACTCAGAGACTTCCCTGAAGGAAGGGCAGTATCTTATCTATCAATCTACTGTGAATGTAGTCCAAGTACCCAGCACAGTCATTTCACACAAAGAAGGTGCTAAATATTGGCTTGTTGAATAAATGTTGGCTAAGTTTTTTCAAACACTTATTTTACAGAGAGAGATAGATGATGAGCAGGGGAGGGGCAGAGAGAGAGGGGCACACAGAATCTGAAACAGGTTCCAGGCTCTGAGCTGTCAGTACAGAGCCCGATGCGGCGCTCAAACCCACGAACTGTGAGATCATGACCTGAGCCGAAGTCGGATGTTCAACCGACTGAGCCATCCAGGTGCCCCAAATGTTTGGGTGCCCCAAACGGCTAATATGTGATGATCAGGAGATTTAATCAACAGTTTTGTGGGTTTTTAAAATACTAAATATCTATTTTTTAGAGAAAAGAGCATGGGGGGTTGGGGGAACAATGGATCCGTAGCAGGCTCTGTGCTATCAGTCTAACGTGGGGCTCAAACTCATGAACTGATCGTGACCTGAGCCCAAGTTGGACACTTAACCACTGAGCCACCCAGGCACCCCCTAATCAACAGTTTTATTGACTTTAATTATAAATAAGAAAATGTATTGCTTGATAAATCCACTTGGATAGGCAAAATCTTTCAAAGGTGGGGCCTTCGCCAAAAGGAAAGGTGTGGGCCTCACATCAGAGCCCCCTGAGAGCCCTTCTCAGTTATCTTCATTTACGGACATCCTCTCCCCCTTCAAGATCCTTTCCTGCTTATCCATGACACTTTTTCAGATTCCATCCACCATACGCGTATCTCCCCATGATGAACTTCCAATGCTCATTGCACCTCTCTTCAACACATAAGCTTTACATCATGATCTCTTTGGAGACCGATAACAGCACTCCAAAGCAACTAGCAAAATATCTAGCTTTGAAAAGATGCACTGTCACTGTCACACTGTCTTGACCAGCCCAATCTCTACTCTACCTCCATGGCTACTGCCCCTCCTACCACCACCCCAGCCCAGACCTTTCTCCTCTTGCAAAACCAGACTAGCCAGACCACCTAGACCAGTCTTAAAGCTTCAACAAAGAGGGTAACTGCTTATGCAGAGAGCCTGCAAAATATTGTGTGGTTCAGGATGTGGGCTCTGAGTCAGACCAACGAGGCTCCAACATTAACCCCACAGGCATCCCTTCACTGTGATCTTGGGTAATTTATTTTACTTCTCTAGGCCCCAGTGTCTTCACCTGTAAAATGAGAAAAAGATGGGGCGCCTGGGTGGCTTAGTCGGTTAAGCGTCCGACTTTCGCTTAGGTCATGATCTCGCGGTTCGTGGGTTCGAGCCCCGCGTCGGGCTCTGTGCCAACTGCCAGCTCAGAGCCTGGAGCCTGTTTCGGTCTGTGACTCCCTCTCTCTCTGACCCTCCCCTGCTCACGCTGTCTCTCTCTATCAAAAAAAAAAAAAAGAGAAAAAGAAACAGTAGCCTTTATTTTATAGGGTTGTTGGAAGGAGTAAAGGAGATAACATGTAAAGTTCTTACCAGGCACTGTGCCTGGTATATGATAAGCACTCAAGAAATGTCAGCTCTAATTCAAAAGCATCCAAAAAGCCACACACCCCAAATGTCATTCACCACCCAGCTTGCTGGTGCCTAGATTCTACATGGTTACGAGTGGGAGCTGAGAGCCAGACTACTTTGGTTCAAAGCCAGCTCCACTACTTACTAGCCGCAAAGTTTTGGGTGAGTCCCTAAAGCTGAGATTCTATTTCCTCATCTTCACAATGGGGATGATGCTGATTATGTACTTCCTCTTAAGGACACTGACAATCGAGTAAGTGAATGCACAAAAACTGCTTAGGCTGGTGCTGCCATAGTGTAAATGCTTAATAAATATTAGAATTATTGGTACAGCAGTGCCTGGGTGGTTCAGTCACTTAGGCGTCTGACTCTTGGTTTCCACTCAGCTCATGATCTCAAGGTTCCTGAGTTCAAGCCCCACGTCACACTCAGTGCTGCTGGTGCAGAGCCTGCTTGGGATTCTCTCTCTCTCCCTCTTTCTCTGCACCTCCCCAACCCTCAAAATAAATAAGTAAACTTAAAAAAAAAAAAGAATTAATGGTATAGCCACCACGGTTTCATCCCATTGTGGAAGAGTTTATCCATTTGTTCACGCCAAGGCAGAGAGAAACTTTTGGTTCTGGTCTTCCACTTCACCCAAGCGAGGACGACTCCTCAGGCCCACCCTGTGAGATACACGTAGCAGGAAACTGAGGGCAAAGGTGACTAAGGCCTTGTTCCTGTCCTCCAGGAACATGCGATGGGCCCCTAAGGGGTAATAATTATGTAGCGACTTGGAGCTTGCAAAGCATTTTCTCATTTGCCATCCTGTGCTTGTCCACGACTCTGGAAGACAGGTGCTATGAGTCCATTTTGTCATTGAGGAAACCAGTTTGTTCAAGGTAAGTGACTCACAAAGGTCACACAGCTAGCTAGTGGCTGAGCCGGGGTTGGCACACGTGCCGTCCCCGTGGGGATGGTTTGCAGCCTCCAGAGAATGGATTTTGAAGGTGGCAGGGGACTTGGGATTCCTAAGAAGCTCAGAGAAGGGAGCAAGGGGACAACGGGATGCTGTCCCCTACTTACTGCAGGCAGTGGGAAGCGAGTGACTGTTTACATACAAATGGCCTCCAGGCAGATGCTGGAGGAGCAGGAGGGAGAGTCCTTGCCTGTGGGACTCCCTTCCTTTGATTAGCGGCCTCCCCTCCTTCCGTCTCCCCTATTCCAGTTTTGTCAAAGGGCAATTAAGCCCCTCTCTCCTGTCTGAGGAGTCTGCCTTTGTTGTCCGGGTCTGTGTCCTCCTCCTTGTTTAGCAGCTAATGAGGCCTCCCCTAATTAGGGTTTTACAGTCACCTACAATTAGGCCCTTTTAATGCTTTTGAATAGATACTTTTAACCTATTTCGCCTTGTAATTGGGACGTCCATCCAGGTGTACGAACATAGGAAACAGGCACCAGTGAGGGTAGAGGATAAAGGGACTAGGTCGAAGGCACATGATGCATATACACCTGTACAAACACACACACACACACACACACACACACACACACACACATGTACACACATATACATATGTGTGTACACACATGCATACACACATATACATATACATTTAGACACACGTGGATATACACATACACATATGCGTGCACTGTATACACACATGTGCATGTACACACATGCATGTACATACATATAGACATGTGTATACATATACACGTATGTGTGTACACAAACATATACACATATGCACAGGTATATACACATGGATATACATGAATGTAGATACATACACGTATGCATGTGCACACATGTAAACACATGTGCATATACATATATACCTCTTGCATGTGCATACATGCATATAGACACATGCACACATATACATGCATGCATATACGTACATGTAGGCACATGTACACATATACACATATACACACGTGCGCGTGCACACATATATAGACACATGTATATATACACATATACATGTACACACGTGCATATAGACACATATGCACACATGCATATACATACATGACCATATCACACACAGGACTGCATGCTTGTTGGGTGTGTGTATGGGGGTATCCGAGCACATAGATGCCTGGCTTCCCTTCTGTGCATACCAGGGTTCTGGGGTTGCAAGGGAGAACATTTTCCTGTTTACTGTTCAGAGTGTACATGTGGAAGGGAGGTGTGTGTGGGGGCAGAGAGTTCTAGCCATGTGTGACTGTGTTAATGGAAGGGAGTAGGAAAGCAGGAAATGGTTGGTGAGCGCCTACTATCTCTTTCCAAGAAAGGAATTTATTTTTAATAGGTAATACATGTGCATGGATTCAAAGTGTACAGAAGATGATAAGTGAAGAGAGATCTCCCTCCCTTGCCTCCAACCAGCCAGTTCTCTTCCCAAAAGGCAATCTTTTACCAGAGATACGCTGTGCCTATACAATATATATTTATAAATATCCTTTTTGTAACAGAGTGAGAGTTTAATATACACATCATTCTGAACCTTCTTCCTTCCATTTAAAAATAGATGTTGTCTGTTATTGTGATTTTGGGCAGTGTTCCACATCTGTATAGAGAATGTTTTTTCTATAGATATTTTTAATGACTATATAGCATCTTGTTTTCATACCATTATCCTTTAATTAACAATACTCTTGTGAAATAAATATTTCCTCCCATTTTTAAAAAGTGTATTTATTATTTTGAGAGAGAGAGAGAGAGAGAGAGAGTAGGGGAGGGGCAGAGAGAGAGGGAGAAAGAGAATTCCAACCAGACTCTGTGCTATCAAGTGCAGAGCCCCATGTGTGGCTCAGTCTCACGAACCATGAGATCACGACCTGAGCCAAAACCAAAAGACACATAACTGACTGAACCACCCAGGTGCCCCTTAGCATTTTATTTTTTAATTTTTTCCAAATTTTCATTTAAATTCTAGTTAATTAACATATAGTGCAATATTGGTTTCAGTAGTAGAATTCAGAGATTCATCACTTACATATAATATCCAGTGCTCATGATAACAAGTATCCTCCTTAATGTCGATCACCCATTTAGCCCACCCCCCTCCCACCTCCCTCCATCAACCCTCAGTTTGTTCTCTATCATTAAGAGTCTGGGGATGCTTGGGTGGCTCAGTGGATTAAGGATACAATTTTGGCTAAAGTCATGATCTCATGGTTCCTGGATTGGAGTCCTACATTGGACTCTGTGTTGACAGCTCGGAGCCTGGAGCCTGCTTCAGATTCTGTGTCTCCCTCTCTCTCTCTGCTCCTCCCCTGATCACACTCTGCCTCTGTCTCTCAAAAATGAATCTTAAAAAAAATATTTTTTAAAAAGAGTCTCTTGGGGCACCTGGGTGGCTCAGTCAGTTGGGCATCCAACTTCAGCTCAGGTCATGATCCAACGGTTCGTGGGTTCAAGCCCCACGTTGGTCTCTGTGCTGACAACTAGCTCAGAGCCTGAGGCCTGTTTTGTATTCTGTGTCTCCCTCTCTCTCTGACCCTCCCCTGCTCATGCTGTCTCTCTCTCTGTCTCTCTCTCTCTCAGAAATAAATAAAACATTAAAAAAAATTTTAAACAAACAAAAAGAGTCTCTTATAGCTTACCTCCTGCCTCTCTTTTTCCTTTCCCAGTTATTCATCTATTTTGTTTCCTAAATTCCACAAATCATGTGGTATTTGTCTTTCTCTGACTTATTTTGCTTAGCATGATACAGTCTAGCTCCATCCATGTCATTGCAAATGGCAAGATTTCATTCTTTTTGATGAGTAATTTTCCATTGTGTGTGTGTGTGTGTGTGTGTGTGTGTGTGTGTGTGTGTGTGTGTGTAGATATATCTTCTTTATCCATTTGCCAGTCATTGAACACTTGGGCTCTTTCCATATTTTTGGCCATTGTTGGTAATGGTTTTAGATGTTACTCTTAGCACATCACAGTAGGGACTTCACAGATGACTGCTAAGTGAATGGTATTAAATGGCCAACCAGAATAATGAAAAAGAAAATGATGAGACCGAGTGTTAGGGAAAATGTAGAGCAATCTTCATCCTCTGCTGGCCCCATAACCTTTGCTCTCTACTGTGTTCCCATCACTATCTTAGGTTACGAGACAAGAAGGATTTTGTAGCCATAACTAAGATTAGTGGCCAGTTGACCTTTAGATAGGGAGATGATTTTAGTGGGTCCAATTTAATCATATGAATCTTTCTTTGAAGGGAGTGGTGGAGAGAGCATGGGGAAGGGACAGAGAGAGGGGAGAAAGAGAATCCCAGGCAGTCTCATGTCCATCACGGAGCCGACATGGGGCTCTATCTCACAAACCATGAGATCATGACCTCAACCAAAGTCAAGAGTCAGATGCCTAATCTACTGAGCCACCCAGGCACCTCAAATCATAGGAGACCTTTAAAAGCAGAGAGATTTTTTTCAACTGGGGGTAGAAGAGGGTATCAGAGAGATTCAGAGCATGAGAAGGATGTGATGCATTGTTGTAACTTAGCTTGGCCTAAAAGTGGCCTCTGGAAGCTTGGAAGCCACCCTCAGCTGACAGCCAGCAAGCAAATGGGGAACTCATGCTTATATGACCACAAGGAACAATTCTGACAACAACCTGAAAAAGTCTGGAAGCCGAGTCTTTCCCAGAGCTTCCGGAGAAGAGCCTGGACCTGCTGGTAGCTTGATGTTGGCCATATAAGACCTTAAGCAGAGAACCCAATCAAGCTTGCCTGGACTTTTTATTACAGAACTGGGAGATAATAAATGGGTGCTGTTTGAAGCTATTAAGTGTGTGCTCATTTGTTACACAGCAGTAACATACCAATACAGATGCTCAACCAGCACTGTGGAGAGCAATGAAGGCCTGTGCCAATGCCAACAATGTGGGTGAGCCAGTTTAGAAGTATACCAGCCAGCCCCAGCTGAGCCTACGGATGAGGCAGCCCAGGCCAGTGTCCTGACTGCACTCTCACAAGGGATCCAGAGCCCAAATGACCCAACCAAGCTGCTCCTGAATTCTTGCCTTACAGAAATCATGAGAGAAAAGGAACGACTCTCAGTGTTGTAAGCCATCACGTTTCAGAGTAGTTAGGCTAAAATAGCTCACTAATAGAGGAGGTGCTCAGTAAAGGTCCAGGCAGTGAAGGGCTACCCTGGGGTGTTGTAACCAAGCACGGGCATGCGGCCCTGCTAATCTCTAGCATCCCAGAATGCAGTTCGTGCAGGCAGCCTCTTACTCCCCAGGGCAGATCCCTTGGTCTCCTGTCCCACTCCTCTGCCCTCCCTTTGGAATCCCCACCTTGGATTCCCAGGGTCCCACAGGTGTACAAGTTGCTCTGGTGAGAACGCTTAAGAGCAAACGAAACTTCGTTAGGAGGAAGATCAGGGAAAAATGTTTTTTTAAATGCGAAGAGGAGCGCCTGATGGGCTCAGTCAGTTAAGCATCCGACTCTTGATTTCTGTTCTAGTCATGATCTCACAGTTCATGAGATAGAGTCAAGCCCTGTGTCAGGCTCTTTACTGATAGCATGGAGCCTGCTTAGGATTCTCTTTCTCCCTCTCTCTCTTCCCCTCTCCAGGTCACTCTCTCTGTCTCCCTCTCAAAATAGATAAATAGACTTAAACTTAAAAATAAATAAATAAAAATTAAAACATAAAAAATTTTTTAAAATAAAATGCCAGAAGAATAAAATAAAAACCATATCTAGCACAGACTAGGCCCTCAGTAAATATTTGTTAGCTCATTTTCCAGCTGGAAATTCCACCCAATAAGACATGAATTCAACCCACAAGGAGATTTAAAAAATATATATATGTATTTATATCAAGTAAATAACCATAACATAGTTTAAAAAAAAAAAAGCAATAAGAACCATGAAGAAGGTAATTTAAAATGCTAGAAGAACTCAGGGGAGAGCGAAAACATTTACCAATTTAGAGAGAGATAAAGCAAGGGAGACTTCCTGTAGTAGGTGGCATTTGAGTGGGTTTTGTAAAAAGAAATTAGGGTTCAGTCATGCAGAGGTGGGGAATGATAGTAATGGCTAATATTCCATACAGATAGAAGAGCATAAGCAGGGACGTCTGTGTGGCTCGGTCGGTTGAGCATTAGACTCTTAGTTTCAGTTCAGGTCGTGATCTCATGGTGCATGGGATCGAGCCCCACATTGGGTTCTGTGCTGACAGTGTGGAGACTACTTGGGATTCTCTCTCTCCCTCTCTCTGCCCCTCCATCCATCTCTCTCTGATGCACATGCACTTTTTCTGTCTTTCTCTCTCAAAATAAAAAAATAAACATTTTTTTAAAAAAAGAGGAAGAGCATAAGCAAATTGCTTAGTGTTTATAGAACCTCGAGCCTAGGAGAAATCACGGCGATAAATATTCTCTAGTCCACGAACTGCAAACTAGCGGCTTTTTGGACACATTCAGTGCCCGGCCATACCTTGCTTGGTCTCCTCGATGTTTTTTAAAAGTTTAGATTTGAAAGGATTTCAGCGGGGTGTGCACTTTCCAATTCTACTTTGGTCAACCCAGCTTCCTGTTGTCTTAAGCCACTCTTCAGCCTCTTTATAGAGTTACGTTATTGCCCTAGCTTCTGAGGGTTTTGTGTTTGGGACCAGGGAGTTCAAGAGTCTTTTCATTTTACATGTAAGGACATCAAAGTCCAGGAAACCAGACAGTGGTGGCACTGAGAGTGGTGGAGTTTCTACGCAATTTCCAGCTTCCTGATACCCCACCTGAGCTTCCTTTGCAGAGAGGGGGACCAACCAAGAAGCTCAGTGACACTTACTGTGAAGCATCCCGTGACATGTAACTGCGTGATGGTTGTCAACGGAGGTATGTTTGTTTTTCCCTGGAGAGGGTTTTAAGGAAAGGAAAAGACAAGGAGCCCAAACTTTCCCAGGCAGAGATGAAGACCCAGGCTAAAGTGTGCTTCCTTTGTTATTTTGCTGATAGCTGAGCTGAAGACCTAAATGGCAAAAAGTGTCTTAACTAAATTAAAAACGCAACTAGAATGCCTCTTCCCTAATCAGGAATGCATTTGCTTCCTAAAGCAAAACCTAAGCACTGGAGAAGCCGGCTTTTATTTAAACAGACCTGCAGTAGACTCTTGAGGCGCCACCTGGTGGTCACTTTCGGCGCCAGAAAAAGGAAAAGGGGTTGAATTATGGTGTTGTATCAGGTAGGACTGATACTTGGTATAGAAAACTCCCCACGGAGGAACGTGGTAGTCCACGTATGAAAAGGTTTTACGTTGGGGGGGGGAGTCAAAGCAGTGGAGAGTTCAGTGAGAGTGGGTGGATTGAAACATAGGCTTTTAAAAGCACTTGTGAGAATTTCTTCCCAGGGCACTGAAGAAATAGGGGATACAGGAGTGGAGAAGGCTACTGGCGAAAGGAATAGGGAGGGGAAGAGATAGGGTTCAAATCTCCCTACAGCCTCTGGAGGACCCAGCTTGAGAATATTTCTTCAAACCTTCTGGGTTATGCAAGGAAGAAAGAAACAGTTCCCTGTACATGGCGTTTTTCAAAATCTTTATACAAATAGCATCCACTTTTAAAGACATGTATTGACTTTATTAGAAATTAACAACATAACCACAGTAAAGGGTATGAATCAAAAAAGAATCCACCTAAATACCTTTGGACAATAATATAAACTGTATACACTGAGACTAACGAGTACACGGTACCGTACTCCAATTAGTAAATCTGTTTTTCAGGGGCACCTGGGTGGCTCAGTCAGTTAATTGCCGACTTTGGCTCAGGTTATGATTTTGCAGTCTGTGATTTTGACCCCACATCAGGCTCTGTACTGACAGCTCAGAGCCTGGGGCCTATTTCTGATTCTGTATTCTGTCCCCTCCCCTGTGATGGCCCCTCGCTCTGCTCCTCCCCTGCTCGTGCTCTGTTTCTCTCTCTCCCTCTCAAAAATGCAATAAACATTTAAAAAAATTTTTAAATGAATAAAATATTACAGGTTTTAAAAAATAATAAAAATAAATCTGTTTTTCAAATAGGTTGGAGATTAGCAATTCTGAAATTGCTTTGCATGTCTTCTAGGGTTGAGCAAGTAAGTAAATATATTGTTAATAATAAGCACCAGAGATTTTACTGTCAGAGAAAGGAATGACGAAGAAGAGAGGGAAAGGATAGAATGTACCTCATGTTGGAATGGAATTGGAGGGATCAGTGTCAGGTCATGGTTTTTAATTGATAGGTAGACAGACAGCCAGATGTGGAAATTAGTAGAGATGTGTGTGTATGTCACACACACATATATTTCCCAGCTCTGCCCACCGAGTGCAGAAACAATGACACTCCAGTGGCAATGAACATCTAGCATGCAGACCTCTGTTTCTAAACACTATTCTCCAATAAAAAGGAACCAGGCGTACTTAAAGAGACAACTGATTACACGGCTGGGGCAGACAAAGTACAGGGTGAATTTGGAACATCCTGTAGTAGTGGCAGGTAAGGAAGTACTTGAAAACATTTTGAGATGATGCAAGTTAACTCAACAGGGATCCAAATTCTGGAACAATTTGGACAACAACAAAAGAAAATAAGAAATGATAATAATGAATTATAATCCACAGAACAAGTTTTCAAGAGTCCATGTTCATAGAAATAGACGATTGATTGAATAAATAAACAGTAAGTGGAGAAAAGGGAAAGTTCTTTCTTATTGCACTCCAAATAATAAACACAGTTGTGATGAAGAAAATAGAAAATCATCAATTGCAAACACCACCACAATAATTGCTTCAAGAAACTGTCATCAGTAGATGCTAAAACTCATGGATGAGGGGCGCCTGGGTGGCCCTGTTGGTTGAGCTTCAGACTTTGGTTCAGGTCATGATCTCACAATTCATGAGTTCAAGCCCCGTGTTGTCTGGCTTGCTGCTGTCAATGCAGAGCCTGCTTCAGATCCTCTGACCTCCTCGCTCTCTGCCCCTCCCCCGCTCCTGCTCATACATGCACACTCCTTCTCTCTCTCAAAGATAAAAACAAACAAATACATAAATAAGAAATAAAATCTGTGGATGAAAATACGACCAGAAATAGGATATTTACATATCCTCAAGATATCTCTCTACAATATTAGTTACAGTGAGAAATATAACTTCACAGGGTAAACACCTGGCAGATACCTCCTTAACCAAGTGATCAAAGTTGATGTCACCAGTAAAGAGGCACAGACACCACGTGCCTCTTATATGACATGCCAAGGACACTGCTTCCCTGCTGTGGTATTCCCACCAAAACGCATAACCAAATGCAAACATGAGGAAACTCAGGGCACCTGGGTGGCTTAGCTGGTTGAGGCTGAGCGTTCAACTTAGATCCGGGTCATGATCTCACACTTCGTGAGTTCAAGCCCCACATCAGGTTCTCCACTGTCAGCACACACAGCCCATTTTGGATCCTCTATCCCCCTCTCTCTGCCCCTCCCCCACTTGTGCTCTCTCAAAAATAAAAACACATTTTAAAAAATAAAATAAACATGAGGAAACTCAGGCAAACCGCAAATTGAGGGACAGTCTATAATCCAACCTACCAGTGCTCTTCAAAAGTGTCAGGGATGTGAAAGATGGAGACAAATCAAGAGTTTTAAAAAGACCAAGGAGACATGACACATCAATGCAGTGTGTAATCCTGGATTGGACCCTGGACCATAAATAGGACATTAGTGGGATAGTTTGTGGTATAGTGGCAATGGTGATTTCCCGGTTTTATTATTGTACTATGGTTATACAGCTTGTTAACATTGGTGAAAGTTGGGGGAGGAATAGATAGGAATTCTTTGTACTGTTTCCGTAATTTTTTGTAAATCTTACAAACTCTTTTCTTGTACATCTCACATATTTGTATCTTAATTAACTGCTTTGTTCACTCAATGATTTAAAAAAATTTTGTAGGGGTGCCTGGGTGGCTTAGTCGGTTAAGTGTCCAACTTTCGCTGGGGCGCCTGGGTGGCTTAGTCGGTTAAGCCTCCGACTTTCTCTTGGGTCGTGATCTCGCGGTTCGTGGGTTCGAGCCCCGCATCGGGCTCTGTGCTGACTGCCAGCTCAGAGCCTGGAGCCTGTTTCAGTCTGTGACTCCCTCTCTCTCTGACCCTCCCCTGCTCACTCTGTCTCTCTCTCTCTCCTAGAAATAAATAAAACATTAAAAAAATTTTTTTTTAAAGTGTCCAACTTTCGCTTAGGTCATGATCTCGCGGTTCGTGGGTTCGAGCCCCCGTCGGGCTCTGTGCTGACTGCCAGCTCAGAGCCTGGAGCCTATTTCAGAGTCTGTGTCTCCCTCTCTCTCTGACCCTCCCCTGCTCATGCTGTCTCTCTCTCTCTCCTAGAAATAAATAAAAATATTAAAAAAATTTTTTTTAATGTTTATTTATTTTTGAGAGACAGAGAGAGACAGAGCATGAGCAGAGGAGGGGCATGGAGAGAGGGAGTCACAGAATCCAAAGCAGGCTTGAGGCTCTGAGCTGTCAGCACAGAGCCTGATGCGGGGCTCAAACTCACAAACTGCGAGATCATGACCTGAGCCAAAGTCAGATGCTCAACCAAGTGAGCTACCCAGGTGCCCCAATGATTTTTTTTTTTTTTTAATTAAAGGACTGTAGTCTAAGCCTCCTACTGGGAACACAACAATAAATATGCCTGACATACTCCTTACTTTCAGTGAATCAAAGGTCCCTTGGAGATATAACTAACTAGTCAATTACAGTGTAATATACTAAGTGCTATGCTGTATTAAGCAATTGCAGGCAGCATGACGTAATGACAAACTCTGGAGCTCTACTGTCTGGGTTCAACTCCAGGTACAACCACTAGCTGTGTGACTTTGGGAAAATTACTGAGACTCTCTGTGCTTCCATTTTCTCATCTGCACAATGACTGCATGCACATTCTAGGGTTATTCTGAAAATTAAACAAGTAAACTTAATAAAGCACTCAGAACGGTGCCTGGTGCACAGTACACATTATAAAATAAATAAGAACACGTGAAAAGGGGGGCATCTAACCCAAAGGTGTGGAGAAAGGGAGCATTTAAGGAAAAAAATGTTCCAGAGCAAGTGACATGTAAGCTGAGACCCAAAAGGCAGAATGATCAGCCTTTGCAAAGATCCAGTAGTGAGATAAAGCAAAGAGATTCACAAACTGAGAGGAGATGTGGATGTCAGGAATGGGGAGCTGTGAGCACTCAGGTGTGGGAAATGAGATGAAAGAAGTAAATAAGCAGGGGGCAGATCACTCAGGGCCTTTTAAACTGGCTTAAGGAGTTTGGTCTTGGGGCGCCTGGGTGCTCAGTTGGGTTAAGTGTCTGACTTTGGCTCAGGTCATGATCTCACAGTTTTCATGGATTTGAGGCCCGCATCAGGCTCTGTGCTGACAGCTCAGAGCTTGGAGCCTGCTTCGGATTCTGTGTCTCCCTCTCTCTCTGCCCCTCCCCCACTCATGCTGTTTCTCTGTCTCAAAAAAAAAATTTTTTTTTTAATTTTTATTTATTTATTTTTTTAAATGTTTTATTTCTAGGAGAGAGAGAGAGAGAGAGAGAGACAGCGTGAGCAGGGGAGGGTCAGAGAGAGAGGGAGTCACAGACTGAAACAGGCTCCAGGCTCTGAGCTGGCAGTCAGCACACAGCCCGACGCGGGGCTCGAACCCACGAACCGCGAGATCATGACCCAAGTGAAAGTTGGACGCTTAACCGACTAAGCCACCCAGGCGCCCCTGTCTCAAATATTTTTTAAAAAAATTTTAAATTTAAATAAATAAAATTAAATTGTGGTGATAGTTGAACTTATCTGTAAAGACACTAAAAGTCATTGGCTTGTACACTTTAAATGGGTGGAGTGTAAGAATGTGACTTATTTCTCATGGAAGATGTTAAGAAAAAATCTCCTCTCAAAGTGCTTTCACCTTAGTGAATAGTCACTTCATTCAGACTTCAAACCTGTCCACTTCTCCCTGTCCAGCCTGTCAGCGTCAATTTGGGTCACCACAAAAGCCTCCTAACTGACCATCCTGCCTCTATTTTGCTTGCTTGGAGATCTTTCTGAAGGGCAAATTGGTCACATCACCTCTAGCTTCAATCTTGTCATGGCTTCCCACAACCGTAAAGCTAAAGGCCAAACTTCCCCCCACCCTTTTTCTAAGATATGTATATATATTTTTTAAATTTTTGAGAGAGACACAGAGCACGAGCAGGCAAGGGGCAGAGAGAGAGAGGGAGACACAGAATGTGTAGCAGGTTCCAGGCTCTAAGTGGTCAGCATAGAGCCCGATGTGGGGTTTGAACTCATGAACCGTGAGATCATGACCTGAGCCAAAGCTGGATGCTCAATCAACTGAGCCACCTAGGTGCTCCAGATCTTTTCCCCATGTTTAATTTGGGTTATTGTTCTTTTTATTGTTGAATTGTAGAGTTCTTTATGTATTCTTGATACAAATCTCTTACCATATACATGGCTTACAAAATTGGTCTCCCATTCTTTAGGTTATCTTTCACTTTTTTTAATGTCTATTTACTTATTTTGTGAGAGAGAGTGCACACGTGAGCATAGGGGAGGGCAGAGAGAGAGAGGAGAGAGAATCCCAAGCAGGCTCTGCGCTTAGTCTCATGAACAGTGAAATCCTGACCTGAGGCAAAATCAAGAGTCAGATGCCCAACAGAGTGAACACAGGCTCCCCTCTTTTACTTTCTTGATGATATCTATTGCCATGAAAAGGCTTTAATTTTGATGATGTCCTGTTTACATTTTCTCTTGCTGTTTCTGTTTTAGGTGTTACATCTAAGAAGCCACTGACCAAATCCAAGGTCAAAGACTTACGCCCATGTTTCATTGTAAGAATTTTATAGTTTTAGAACTGCATTTAGGGCTTTGATCAATTTTGAGTTAGTTTTTTTATAGGGTATGTGGGAGAGGTCTACTTCATTATTTTCCATGTGCATATCCAGTTGCCCACCTTGATGAAATTCTGATAGGAAATGTGTTGAAATTGCTCTCAAGAGTGAGGAGTGGAATGTAGGAAAGCACCTTGGGAAACACTCTTAGTTAAGGAACAGCAGAGAAATGCTGTTAGGCCAAGGGTTTAGGAAATGGGTGGATAGAACAGAAAAAATCCAGGGGCGCCTGGGTGGCTCTGTCAGTTAAGCATCCCACTCTTGATTTCAGCTCAGGTCAGGATCTCATGGTTCATGAGTTTGCGCCCCATGTTAGGCTCTGTGCTGACAGTGTGGAGCTTGCTTGGGATTCTCTCCCTCTCTCTCTGTTCCTCTTTGGCTTGTGCTCTCTCTCCCCATCTCTCTCATGATAAACAAACAAACAAAAGAGATAAAATTTTCAAAGAATTCAAGCAGAATCAGAACTGGGAGTATCCACTGAATTTAGAGTCAAGAGTGAAATGGATGAAGAAGTAGAAATGGCAGTGTAGACAAGTCTCTGAAGTGAGTTGACTATTATGGATGTAATGATAGCCTGAACCAAAACAGATAATACTTACCATATATCCACCTGACGCCTCAAGCTTTTGTAAATATTCTGTCATTTAGTCTCTTTGATCACCATATTGCTTCCTGTGTAACAGCCTCCTGGACTTCCTGTGTCTAGAGCACTTTCCTGTTTGATACCAGTCAGAATGGAAATTATACTTCATTCTTAGTGACCATCTTTCAAAGGCTCGCCAAATGTTTCTCCCCATAATTTATTCTAGAACTCCGCCGTAATCAACTTCAAGACGATTGGTTTATACCTCCCACAATTTACCTCTCCCCTTCCATATTTACCTGTGTTTTGTTTCCCGGTGCCAATTTTTTTTCATAACTCTTTAGCCAGGACTGACACTCTTTCCATGATTCAAGTGTATGGTTTCAGAAATATACAAGACTTCAGCTGAATACCCCTATGTCCTTCTTTCTTTGTTCCCCTCTCTGTAAATTACCCCGCTGGCTCAAAGAACACAAATGTCACTTCACAGACATCTCTTGCAGAGGCTCCCCAACGTCTCCCTCCTAACAGGAAACACAGCTTGACATCAAGTCCAAATCATGAAAAACTGGGCAAATTTTGCTACTCGGTTTTATCCACTGCCCACATCCCCATCTCCTTGAGCCCCACTGCCTGATTTCTAAATGGGGCCACCTCTGATTATTTTTAGGCCTATGGACCCAGGATTGCTTTTCTGAACTAGTTTTCAGCACAATAAGGCATTCTCATTTCAAACAACAAAAAACCCCATCATGCTTTCTTCACCTGCTCAAAGATGCAGCCCCGCCATCCCCATCTCCCTAAAAGCTTTCTGAAGCCCACTAAAAATATCCGATGTTGACAGATACAAGCTATCAATACAGAGACTCAAGATCCCAGGGTGAGAAGTGGCCAGAGGCAAAGTCTTGATAAACAGCTCAAATTGGCTCTTACTCCACAGGTGACGCCTAGTTTATCTGGGTAATTGTAAAGGGCATTTTACAGCAAATCAATTAAATGAAAATCTTTTAAACCCTTTTTAAATGGAGGGAGAGGGAGGGGAGGGTGAAAAGGGCCAACCTTTGTAAGCTAACAGGTGATTTTAATTGGAACCAGCAGCGTTATACCATGTTTTTGACCCATTCGGTAAAGGCAGAGAAAGAAATCAATACATTTCCATCAGCATTTGCCCTCCTGGAGGCTTATAAGTAGAATGGAGACACGAACCCCAGTTAATGGCTTCATCAAGCACCTCACTGATTCTCTAACAGAATTAAATAGGTTGCAGGTCACTCACCATAGTCCTCCACCAGTGAGATTCAAAATGCCCCAGTGTGCTGGGTGCCACTAGGTGACACACATGGGGCACCATCCTTTTCCTTACAAGCACAGGTCACTGCCTGCCCTCCCCAGTGCCACTCACAAGAGAACATCCTGAAGCAGTCCCACGTCAGAGATGTGAATCCATGCACTGGTCCTCTATTAAAAGCAAAACACTGAAGGTCCACGTTTCACTCCTGGAAACTGAGCCACAGAGAAGCCACAGGGCCTAAGTCGGGCAACTTGACTTCAGCCACATATTAGCTGTGCAACCTTAGGTAAATTATTTAACCTCTCTAATTGGCCCTTTGCTCATCTTTATAAGGAGGAGAGTCGATACCAACCCACTACCTCATTGGGTTGCTGTGAGATGAAAGGTTATTTCATGCAATATTATATATTTCTATCACCTCTTCCCACGGTGATGGGGAATGTTCCAAGAGGGCGACAGGGAGATGTATCTTGACAGCTGTCCATCACTTCTGCTACATTCTGTTGGTCAGAGAACATCACCAGGACATCCCAAATTCCAGGGCTGAGGACCCAGACCCCGCCTCTTACATGGATAATTTGTGTCTGTTTTCAATTGGCGAAGTCAATCTTCAGGCCGACAATGATCTACAGGTCCTCTCATCAGGTAATGGAGTTCACATCTCCACCCCTTGACTCTGGACTGGCCTCGCAACACATTTTCAATGGTAGAAGACATGGAGTCTTCTAGAAGGCCTTCCCCAGTAGAAGATCAGGGAAGACTATGCTGCAGGGTCCTGACAGAGTCCTGCCCTTTTCCTTCTGGAATGTGGTCTTTGCCCTGTGAAGAAGCCTGTCTGAGACTGCCCAGGGATGCGGGTCCATGTGAAAAGAAGCCACGTCAGGCTTCTCAGTTCCCAGTCAATCTGCCTCCGGAATGCAGCCACATGAGGGGAGGTCTGATGAAGAAGTGCCCAAACCACTCACAGAATCCTGAGAAGTAACAAATTGTTGTCGTAAGCCTCTACCTCTTGGGGCAGTTTGTTACACGGCAGTAGATGACTGCTACATGGGCCCTCCACAGTGGGAGTTGTGCAAATCTGTCCGAGTTGCTATTCATGTGACTACTCCAAAGTCTGGCGTCCATGCCACTGGGCTCCAAGTTTGAGCCAGGAGTTTGAATCACTCAGCTGTGGCAGGGAGGTGAGGCTGCCTCCTAGCACAGAGAGGGGACCCTGGGGGGTCAACCAAGTTGGCATTCCTGTCACCTCCACACATTACCCCAAGGAGTTTACTCTATCTGCTTCAAATCCAAGCCCAGGTAGGATGGTTTTCCTTCCTCACTTCCCTTTAACAGCTGAAAAATGGGGAAACTTAAAAAAAAAAAAAAAACGAAATTGCCAAAACTTCAAGAGGAACCAGAGAGACCAAAATCAAGAGAAATAAGAGGTATTCAATAAGTAACAGGGCTTCTGATGTGTGCTAACAACACAGTGATGGCAGATATGATGAATTCTATCAGTATTACCTCTTATATACTGAGAATAATTGTCCCTATTGCAGATCTAACAACGCATCAGTATCCTGACCATGCAATCTGTTCTGGGAACTTTCCATTTACAAATTCCACCAGGGGAAGTTTTTATATGGGGAGAGAGTACTGCACAGGGTTTAATATTAGGAATTAAAGAGACAGGCTAATCTCCACATTTGTAACATGGAAATAGAATTATCTGCACCATTTAGGAGTCAGATAATGGTGCAGATTAAATTTAAAAAGCATATATCGGGCACCTGGGTGGCTCAGTCAGTTGCGGATCTGACTTTGGCTCATGTCATGATCTCGTGGTCCATGAGTTCGAGCCCCACGTCAGGCTGACAGCTCAGAGCCTGGAGCCTGCTTCAAATTCTGTGTCTCTCACTCTCTATGACCCTCCCCGCTCACACTCTGTCTCTCTCTCAAAAATAAATACACATTTAAAAAATATTATTAAATAAAAGCATGTATAGTATTTAGCATAGTTGGTGAACAGAAAGTACTCAATAAATATTTATCGTTAATAATAAACCGAGAAAAGCTTTGAGCATGAGATGTCTTATTCATCTCTGTACTCTCAGAATCCATCACACTGCCTAGCATATATTAGGTGTTCAGTAAACATTCACTGAATGAGTCACTATATCCAGGACTCAGGGAACATGAGGACACCTGGCAACAAAGTCATTTGCCCCAGGTCACCATGCCACCTGCTACTTCAAAGCAGAGCTTGTAAATCTCTCCAGGGTGGGTTTCCCTTTAAGTGTCTTGCTTCCTGTGTGTTTAGGTTGTACCTGACTGAGCATAAGTCTTGTGGAGAAAGATTCAATCAAAGTTCCATGTCTGATTCTATTCCAGCCCGAGCTGAGCTAAGTGTCTGTCTCTCCTTCTCCCTGGGTCTGTCACAATCGCAACAAATAGGCTTTTAAATTAAGTAGTGATTTGGAATGTAAGTGAGTGCATTTAAGATGATAAGAGACAGAGAGATCCTAATGGCTGAAATATTTGTCGTATCACAAGTAAACGGAGTGTTTCAGGGAGCCACTAATATAACTAATTTTTTCCAAATCCTCCTCTGCTCTGTGTGCGAAGATGAGGTCAGCACAGGTTGAGTCGGCCAGCAGTGAGCAGCTGCCAGGGGACTGAAGAGAATACTGATGGATGGCGGAGGCACCAGGACTGTTTTCCTCGGGCACCCAGAGCCCAATTGTCCAAATTAAGCCCAACAACCAGTGACAGGCTGCTGCTAATGAAAACGCGGGGAGCTGCATGCGTAGCCCAGACTGCCTCTCCCCAGAGCACACAGATGTACGGACGGTTTGGGCTTGGAAGGGAAGTTGGAAGTAATCGAGAGCGACCCCCCCCTCCTTCACGCTCCCAGCTCCCCATTCCTGAATCTCCTCTGCAGCAAACCCAGGTGATGTCAGTCAAAACTCTTCTTGACTGCCCAAAGAGCCTGGTATCTCACTACCTGAAATGCAACTTGTTTCAATTAGCATGCTCAGTAGAACCCAGATGCCTTCCCTATGGCAGCCACGCTAACATTTATTTATTTACTTACTTACTCAAAGAGCAAGAGTGGGGGAGGGGCAGAGAGAGAAAGGTAGAGAGAGAATCCCAAGCAGGCTCCATACTCAGTGCAAGGCCAGACATGGGGCTCCATCCCACGAACCGTGAGATCTGATGATCTGAGGCAAAATTGAGAGTCCAGCACCCAATGGACTGAGCCACCCACGCTAACATTCTCGAACTGAAAAGGGTAGACAGCACTGGTTGGCTGGGTTCAGTGCTTGCAGTGTTAGGCTTAAACCCTGAGTTCAAGTCTTGACCCCACCACCAAATTTGCTGTTATATTTTTAGGTAGGACCAATACTTGCTGAGTCACTTCTGGTTTGTAAAAATGGGGATAATGCCTACCTTTTCCTAACGTGGAAGTGTTGGTGGAGAGGGAGAAATGGTCCTTTTACCCGAACTTCGCATTTAATGAATGTCTCACGTTTAGATTTTGACATTGTCTCAAACTATACACATTCAGCCACAGAGAAACCCAAGATTGGAAGGAGGTGGTCACCACCCACTTTGAAACTGATGTGACATTTTGGACCATTCCTGCAGCACACTCCAGGTTATTTTTAAAATAAGTATTTCCTGGGACAAGTACATGGCATTGCATTTTGAAGACATTCATTCATTCAATGTAACATTTTTAATGTACCACCACATTTTTGTAATATTGGATTGGTATTTCTTTCTATGTTGAGAGCCTAAAAAATTGGAAATTGGTCAGGCCTCTAAGAGGCTCTATCCTAGCTGCTTATAAGATTATTTTTTTTAGGGCCGCCTTGGTGGCTCAGTCGGTTAAGTGACCGAGTTCAGCTCAGGTCATGATCTCACTGTCTGTGTGTTCAAGCCCCACCTCCGGCTCTGTGCTTACAGCTCAGAACCTGGAGCCTGCTTTGGATTCTATGTCTCCCTCTCTCTCTGCTCCTCCCCTGCTCGCTCTTTATCTTTCAAAATAAAATAAAGACATAAAAAACTTTTTAAAAATGATTATTGTTGTAATCAGGGTGCCTGTTGGCTTAGTGGGAAGAACATGCAACTTTTGATATGCAGGTTGTGAATTCAACCCCCATATTGGGTATAGAGATTACTTAAAAAAAAGATTATTGCTGTAATCAAATAATATTAAGAATGTAAAATTGGTTTTTTACAAAAAGGTTTTGTACATTATATGAAGTATCTAGAGTTCTCAAATTCTTAGAAACTGAAAGTAGAATGGTAGTTGTCAAGGGCGGGGGGGGCAGGTAGGGGAATGGGGAGTGGTTTCATGGATACAGAATATCAATTTTTTAAGATGGAAAGTTCTGGGGATTGATTGCACAACAATGTAAATATACTTAACACTGTTCTGTACACTTAAACACGGTTAAGATGGGCAAGTTTGCCACATGTATTTCACCACAATCAAAAACATTTTAAACCATAAAAATAGGGCATGTGGGTGGCTTGATTGGTTGAGCATCTGACTCTTGATTTCAACGCAGGCCATGATCCCAGCATCATGAGACTGAGCCCCGCATTGGGCTCCATGCTAAGTGTGGAGCCTGCTTGGGATTCTCTCCCCCACCCCCGCCCCTTCTTCTACTTTTTTTTTTTTTAATTTTTTATGTTTATTTATGTTTGAGAGAAAGAGACACAGAGCATGAGCTGGGAAGGGACAGAGAGAGAGAGAGGGAGACACAGAGTCCGAGGCAGGCTCCAGGCTCTGAGCTGTCAGCACAGAGCCCGACGTGGGGCTTGAACTCACGAGCTGCATAATCATGACCTGAGTTGAAGTCGGATGTGTAACCAACTGAGCCACCCAGACGCCCCATCTCTCTCTCTCTCTTTCTGCCACTCTTCCCCATCTGCCCTCTCTCTGTAATTAAAAAAAAAAATTAAGAAATGTTTAGTATAAATGTTAAGTGTTGCTGCTACTATTAACACAAACAGTGATTATATACTGAGACTTTCTGCAAATGTGTATGGAGTATCCACTCAAAGAACTTTTAAGTGTAGGTGCTGAATAAAAAGAACATAGAATTTCTCGAGGTGGGTAACAGGAAGTTTATAAAAATGTAATAGAAATTAGCATCTGATATTGGAAGACTCACCAAATGGTCTGCAGGGGCCAGCTGCCCTAACCATCAGCGTGGAAGTAGGAGAATGCTAGAATGGAAGTGAGCCGTCCCAGACTCTAGCCTGAGCACTGCTGCTGTCAGTTAACAGCAACAAGGAGAAAAAAGCTTGTAAAAGTAGGAAGTCAAGCTGTGGTCCAAATCTCAGCTCTGCAATTTACTGTCTGTGTGACCTTAGGTAAGTTCTTTAACCTCTCTGGATTTCAGGAGAGAGGAAGGAGTAATAGTAGCACCCCAAGAATGTTGTTATGGCTTAAATAAACTGTATAGACTGTTTTGGAAGTAGTAGATACTATACATGATTATTAAATGAAATAGCATACTTTTCAATAAGCCAGTTAATTATCTGATCTTCCCCATAAATTAACGAGGTGCAATACATAATTTTTAAGGACACTTCCAGGTCTATCAATTGTGTGATTCCCTACTTTTAGAAATGAAGACTTAACAGCATAAAAGTTTGTAGCAAAAGCTTTCTTGATAATAATTATGTCAGGGTCCAGTGTAAGAAACCAGAAACTAGGGGTACCTGGGTGGCTTAGTCGGTTAAGCATCCAACTTCGGCTCAGGGCATGATTTCGCGGTTTGTGGGTTTGAGCCCCACATTGGGCTGTTTGCTGTCAGCACAGAGCCCACTTTCGATCCTCCACCCCCCTCTCTCTGGTCCTCCCCCATTTGCACATGCATGCTCTCTCTCTCTCTCTCTCTCAAAAATAAACATTAAAAAAAGAATGGTTGGCACACCTGGGTGGCTCAGTTGGTTAAGCGTCCAACTTCAGCTCAGGTCTTGGTCTCACGGTCCGTGAGTTCAAGCCCTGCGTCGGGCTCTGTGCTGACAGCTCAGAGCTTGGAGCCTGCTTCAGATTCTGTGTCTCTCTCTCTTTCTCTACCCCTCCCCTGCTCACACTCTGTCTCTCTCTCAAAAACAATAAACGTTTTTTAAAAATTAAAAAAAGGTGTCAAATTTACCCAATTTAATCTGTAGAATCATTAAAACCTCAATTATAATTCAAACTATATTTATGGAACAAAATGAGTTGATTTTTAAAAGTTTACATGAAAAAGCAAAAGAGCTAGAAGAGTCAAAACAAACTTGAAAATGAACCATGTTGGGGGACTCACACTGCCTGATTTTAAGACTAACCATAAAGCTATAGTAATCAATACTTGATCAAACACAAACTTAATTAAATCTCACTGTTCCAGTTATCTATCACTGTGTAACAAAGCACCCTGAAACAGTGGCTTAAAACAGTAACAATCATTGGGGCACGTGGGTGGCTCAGTTGGTTGAGTTCGAGCTCCACGTCGGCCTCTGTGCTGACACCTCGGAACCTGGAGCCTGCTTCAGATTCTCTGTCTCCTTCTCCGTCTCTCTCTCTCTCTCAAAAATAAATAAGCATTTTTTAAAAATCTAAAAAACAAAACAGTAACCATCATTTACTTTGGTCATGAACCTGGGGACTGACGGGGCTCTGAGTAAAAGTGTAGTCAGTTGATGGCTGGGGCTGGATCATATTCAAGCCTTTGTCACTCACACATTTGGGGTGCAGACCAGGACCACTTGGGGCTCTTCTTCCTATCTGGCTTTTCTACCATAGGCCTCACGGGGTGGGGGTGGGGGGGCAGGACTTCCTGAAGAGCAGCTCTGAGGATTCCCACAGTGACTGTCCTGAGAACCAGGCGACAGCAGCATGGATTTAACAATCTAGACTCGGAAGTTACCCTGAGTTACTTTCTCTGCTTTCTATCTATTGGAAGTCAGTCCCTGAAGCCAGCCCATATTCACAGGAAGAGAAACTAGACTCCATGCCCTCAGGGCAGAGATGTCAAAAAAAAGTTGCCAGATGAAAAATATTGCAGACTTGTTTTAAAACCACCACATGAACCAAACAAGTGGAGAACCTGAATTAAAACTCACTTTCGGGGAAAAAAACAAAAAACAAAAAAAACTCACTTTCGGGCCTAAAGAAAAGTATGGTAGAAACAAGAGAGCCTGATTAAATGGGAAATGCCATCCAAACTCCGAGCTTTCCTGAGACTCGTGATGAGGTTAGTTAGCAACGGCCGGTGGTCGAGACAAGACAGCAGACTGGGGATGGGAGGACCCCCCCCCATACAAAGTGCTGACCTTACTCAGCTAGGGGAGATCCCCAAATTTCACGTGCCTTCCTTCACATCCAGTCCTTTTATTTATTTATTAAGTATATTTATTTTTAGAGAGGGGTCGGTAGGGGCAGAGAGAGAAGAAGGGAGAGAATCCCAAGCAGGTGCCACACAGTCAGTGCAGAGCTTGATGCGGAGCTCAAACCCACCAACCATGTGATTGTGACCTGAGTGGAAATCAAGGGTCGGAGGCTTACCTGACTGAGCCACCCGGGCAACCCACTTCCAGGCCTTTTAAACATGCTGTTCCCACTGATTAATATGCTCTTCCTCCTTCCTCTATCTCCTACTCATAGGTTCAGTGTACCATTTGGCCCTCTGGGAAGCCTTCCTGGACCCCCAAGCCTGGGTCAAGGCCCCTTCCTCAGGGTGCCGTAACTCCCTGTACTTTGCCCTTTCTCAATACCCATTAGCATCTTGTTGCCTGATTGGTTATTCGTCCCTCTACTAGATCCTTGACTGGAGTTGAAGCTCCCTGTGGGCACAAGGCAGGGTTTTGTACACCTTCGCATTCACAGCCCCCTTAGTAAGGTTGACTCCTGACTGCCAGGGAGGGCGTGGCCTATTTCTGAGCCACAACAGGACTCAAAGTCACACAAGGAGGCGGCTGCAGGTTGTCTCCCTTTGTCCCACGGCACTGCTCCTCACCTCCCTGCGCAGGCAAACGGGGAAGTGGGCAAGGCAGATCTAAAAGCACTATTAGCCAGTCCCTCAATGTGAACGATGTGAACAGCCAACGCTACAATCTGCTCAACCGTGGCCTCAACTCCAGCCTCCCCAAATCAGCCAACTCCCCTTCGCAGCTCCTCTCCGAGAGCAGATCGACCTGCTTCCCACTAAAACCATAGACGCGATAATAGGAGGGAAAAAATGGGTCGGGGAGGGGGGTGGGGGGAAGGGACAATCAGTGGCAAGGAGATGAACATAGATTAATGATGTGGACCTTGCCCTGGCCGCCCCAGCCTGGGCTGGGGAAGGTTCATAGTTGATACCCATTAAAGGGCTTAATGAAATAATTATAATTCGCACCCCAGAGCATCAAAGAATCAATACGGGGGAACTCTGGAGCACTCTGGGGGTGGTGCCTCCCTGGCTTCACCGTTCAGCGCAGCAAGCAGAGCTGGTGGAAGTAAATGCAGTTGACATGGAAGTTGCATTAAAAGAGGGCAATAATAGATTAAAAGCTGCCAGGATCCTGGCGACAGTCGTCAATATCCTTTATTCCCTACCTTGCCCCAATTCTGCCCCCTCCAGGCACTATTAGCCCAGATCAATGGGCTGTCAATTGACATCACCAGCTCCAGCATTAATGCGAGCTCACAAAGGAAGCCTAGCCCTATATTATCACTTCTCTCGCTTCCAAATTACCACGTAATGCAGGCCACCGGCAGCCTGTGACATGTTAACACTACACACGATTTGTTCGGATTGAACTAAACATTTCATGGCTAAAGATTTCATCAGAGACTTGATGACAGAAATAAACTGCTGCCCACGGGGAAATCACTGGCAAGAATAGAATTAGGCATTGTTTGGGAATCTGGAGGGATGACGGGCTGGTAGAGGGACTGAAGGAATACTGCCCACAGCTGGTGGCCTGCAGTGGGCCCTGCATCCGAGGAGACTAATGAAAAGGCCTTTTTGTTGGTCCCAGGAAAAAACAGATATTGGGATTTTGCAGAAGGCTTGCTTTTTGTGTTTAGGCAAAAGCTGGGAAGGGGATTCTCCTTCTGTGATAACAAGGAATGTGACTGTTTTGGGTTGAATTGGGTCCTCTTCTCCCCCCACCAACCCCTGAAAGACATAGTAAAGTCTGTGAACATTAATAAAGGGGGATTTTTTAAAAAATTTTGTTAATATTTATTGAGAGAGAGGCAGAGAATGAGTAGGGGAAGGACAGAGAGGGAGACAAATAGAAGCCAAAGCAGACTTCAGACTCCGAGCCGTCAGCACAGAGCCTGATGCGGGGCTAGAACTGGGAGATCATGACCTGAGCCGAAGTCAGAGGCTTAACCAACTGAACAACCCAGGTGTCCCTCAATAGATTTTAAAGACCTTCTGGGGGCACCTGGGTGGCTTAGTCGGTTAAGCGTCCGACTTTCGCTTAGGTCATGATCTCGCGGTTCGTGGGTTCGAGCCCCGCGTCGGGCTCTGTGCTGACTGCCAGCTCAGAGCCTGGAGGCCTGTTTCAGTCTGTGACTCCTCTCTCTCTGACCCTCCCCTGCTCACGCTGTCTCTCTCTCTCTCTAGAAATAAATAAAAACATAAAAAAAAAAAAAAAAAAAGATTTTAAAGACCTTCTGGACACCGGTCCTTTATTAAATAAACAGTTTGCAAACACTTTGCCCAAATCTGTGGGCTGTCCTTCTTCAATTCCTTGATGGTATCCTTTGCTCTGGGGCTGGCTGCGTTCTCTGAATGCCCTAATCTGGGGCCTAGCTCCTTAGGACAGGCCTACTCCCTACAAGTTGGGCGGTCTCTGGCTGTCCCCAGTCATGGCCAAGACTGCTCGTGCTGCCTCTGCTCACCCAGCTCACTCCACATACTGTCCCAATTGCAGGCCAATACAAAGACATCAGGGGGTCCATTAGGCCAAAGATTTTGACAGTTGTCTTGCTGTCAACTTTCACTTGGCTAGAGCTATTCCAGGCTCAATCATTTCCTCCTCTCACGCAACTCTCATCTTGGCTCCCAAATTCTGCAAGGAGCAACTGTGGCAAAGATCTGTCAGGGACCTGAGCTGAGCCAGCCAGCCTCTCACCGCTCCAAGAGCCCTTACAAAGCTCAAAGAGAGTACATTCTACCACTAACCTCTTGGGTGCCTGCGCTCTTCCTTTCTTTCACTTGTGCCAGAAACTAGAAATATAGGAGTGTGTGAACATTCTTGAGTTTGAGTTCCGGGGTGGGTGGGAATTGAAGCATTTCATACGAATACAATTCTCAGAAGTTCAGAATAATACAAGGGCTTAAACTAGGCAGAGTGTATCAGGGAAGACTATTCTAACCACTGAGATTTACCCTTTTCCCCCCTCCATGATTTTTTTTAAGTGTGAGAGAAAGTGAGTGGGGGAACGGCAGAGAGGAAGAGAATCCCAAGCAGGCTCCACCAACGCTGAGCCTGATGTGGGGCTCAATCTCCCAAACTGTGAGAAATCCTGACTGTAACCAAAACCAAGAGTCAAACTTAACGGACGGAGCCATCCAGGCGCCCCTCCCTTCAAGTTTCAAGGTTCTAGATCTATCCATCACCCTCAAACCTCAAGTACTCTTGAGATCTCTACTCAAAGCCATAACCCCAACCAGGGAATGCTTTACCTAGAACACGAAAGTGAATATAAGGTGCTTTCTTTCTCAGCACTTAACTACATTTCAGGTTAGGCATGTGTGAAACAAAAACGTGTACTTTCTTCAGCTACCCTTTGGAGCTTCTAAATAGCTACTGCCATCTAGTGGGAGAAGCAGTCCTTACCCCCATATGCAGACCCTCCCATAATGAAAATCTTCATCTTTTTACTATTTATGTTCCACCTATCCCTCCTCCATTCCACCTTGCCAGAATCCAAAAGGCGTTTTTTCCTATTAAAGTAGAGGACCTGGAAAATTATAGATACTCCATAAATACTGTTTGAGCAATGGACTGTTTGCAGGTATTACCCTTCCGTTTTTGTATTATATTTTAAGCATATAAGTATTAATGTTGTTCCAAGTCAATTATCTTGGTGTGGTTTTACAGATAAAAACTACTCCCTCGGTAGTTTAACAATTGCAGCAATTACTGTCGACTAAAACTTATGCTGTTGCCAAATACGTTTAGCTGAAACCAGCATTAACTCTTAAGTTGCACATGGAGAAGGACGGGCGGTGAACTTTTTGCTCCCTCTCCCCAGTCCAGTGAGGTCCTGTGCAAAATTTAGCCATCAAGCATGACACTGCTTAACCACCTCCTTAATAATTTGCCATTAGTAAAATTGCCACTTTCTATAGATTTGAGTGCATAGCTGACCAACTATCCTTCTTTAGAAGATTGCTTAAACAAACAAGCGTGAGAAGTGGAACAAAGTCTAAACTGAATGGTTAAGTGGCAAGCCCTATTACTCAAGTTAACTAAGCACATAATTGGTTGTTTTGAAGATCCAAGATTATGATACTCCTATAGTGAAGAGAATTCACTTTCCAGTAAGTGTGAATCCCAGATGCTATGTTGAAAGGAACAACCATTTCAAAATTCACGACAATAATGGAGCAAAAACACAGGTTTCGGAGTATAAGCTTACTATTACTTATCTGGATCTGCTTTCCTACCACGTTATTTGAGATCAACACAACTCAAATCTGTCCTCAACTGTAAACACCTCATTCAAATTAATTCTAGCAGTTATTCTCCACCTTCTTTCCAAAGCCCCATTATTTTCTATCACATAAGCAGTTTCTTCCATTTGCCTAAAGGAGCCACAATTTTTCAATCTCACTTGTTTCACTAATTCGATAGAACATTTATCTGGAGGTTCAAACTGCAATAGCTAAAACTGAAAACCTTCAACTGAGCAGTCTCCAGCTGTTTATTCAGTATTTTTGACCCCGACAATTTTCTTACAACAATCCTAGGACTTCAGAGGGACAACTAAGTATATACTACTGTTCCCTTGAGTTATGAGTGGTTTGCTCCAGTTCATGAAGAATGTAACAAAAACTAAAATCTAGGTCAGATACAAAATAACAAGTTATACATAGAGATAGAGAGGTAGATATTACTCTGCACAGGGCCTTTCCCAAGGATCACATATTGCTTTCATATTCTGTGACCCTTGGAAAAGCAAACAGGAAATAAATTCCGATCACATATGGTACCATAGAGGTTCCAAGTACTACATGGCTATGGTTATAAATCATTAAGTTATATTCCATGTAGCATTAACCTAATTTAGAGGAAAACTGATTACCTCTAAACATCTTGGCCATATTCACTGAAATAAATGCTAAAGTGGTATTAACTGCAGAATCTTTTGAAATCCTAGTATTAACTGTTGGGAGTAGGGTTTACTCAAGAACAAAGTTCCACAAAAGCAGAGGAAGATTCCAAGTTAGGTTGAGTTGGACTGTTCCACTGGGAGCAGAGTTAAGACCTCACCAACCAAGGTTTTCCTAAACTAACCACCAGATGGCAGACATGTCACCAAGCACTGTGGCTAATCATCTTTAACCTAATAGGATTCTGAGGCCCATGCAGACCAAGCTACAAATTGCACACAAGCAGACTTTTGGGGACTGAAATTTCAGGGGAGCACTTTGTGTAGCCCAACACCTCAGCTAACCCCTCCATCCAGAACCAAGGCCATGAAAACCAAGTTCACGTATAGGCAATCCAGTACTAAATGGATTTAAGCAAAACAGTCCATTTAGCTATCTCCCCGAAAGTCAGAATTAGATGTTCATGGTCTCCCCCAATTTTGACTGTGGGTAAACAAACCCCACCCACCTTGGTCCCACCCAGCAGAAAGGGAGGAAAAAACAGATCAAACCTTCCCAAACAGGAATTTTACGAAGGACAGTTCCACATGCTTCAAGGTAACTACTTCCATGGAGTGGACTAGCTAGTTCATTGTTCACACTGGCCATCGGATATAGTAAGTACATACCCAAAAAAAAAAATCCTAATATTATACTTCCACCAACACCAGAAAAAAATCTAAATTCACAGTTCACTTTCAAACCCAAACTACATTTAACAGTAATTCATGAAACCAAGGCTTCTGAAACTAGCGAGAACTGCCCAAAAATGCTGGTGTATGGGTTTGCAGCTAAGCCAAAGGATACCTAGCCCAGTGCTTGCTGCCCTTGTATACAGACTCAGACAACTATATGGTGCCAATTTTAAATACAGTTTATTTAAGACATTGCATTTTCCACTTCACAATACAGTGCTTATAAAGTGCAATGTTGTATTTCTTTCCCTGTGCACATATTCCATATTCAAGTATCAAGAATGCCCAGTTTATTAACTATAGCAGCTCCTTTAAAACTGCCATGGAATTTGCTACAAATTTGGGTCCTTCAAATGTTGTGTGGAACAATGCTAGACCTATTCTCAGGTTGGCTTAATCAACCTCCTCAATGGTGGGCCCGGAGGAGGCACCACCAGAGGGAGGAGCACCGCCACCAGGGAAGCCTCCGGGCATTCCTCCAGGCATGCCTCCTGCACTCTGGTACAGCTTTGTGATGATGGGGTTGCACACCTTCTCCAGCTCTTTCTGCTGATGTTCAAATTCTTCTTTTTCTGCAGTCTGGAGGGCGGGGGGGGAAACCAAAACTTAAAAGGTTACTCAGGAGAAAACTTCCTGCCTGATCAACCTGATGTTATCAGATATAAACACTGGTCACATTCTTAACTACCCATTAACTCTTGGGTCACTCAGACATCCAAGGAAGGAAAATAGTTGCCAACATCGGAAATTCTGGTGGAAACCGCGAATGTTTGGACCATTCATCATTGTGACCTAGGATTTTAAAATCCCGTCTAACCTTACTGCTGAAACCCCATCCCCATCTGCTCATTTATTAGACTACAGACCTGGTTCTTATCCAGCCAGTTGATGATTTCATTACACTTGTCCAGAATCTTCTGTTTGTCCTCATCATTTATCTTGCCCTGAAGTTTCTCATCTTCAACAGTTGCTTTCATATTGAACGCATAGGATTCCAGGGAATTCTTGGAGGACACCTTGTCCCGCTGCTTCTCATCTTCAGCTTTGTACTTCTCAGCTTCCTGGACCATGCGCTCAATGTCTTCCTTGCTCAAACGACCTGTGAGGTTAACCACAAAAAAAAAAAAAAAAAAAAAAAAAAAAAAAAAAAAAAAAAAAAGCTTTAAGACAGAACTTCAGTTACCCTGGCAACCAGAACCATTAATGCTACAAGAGTGAGCTCTGAGATTCAATGCCCTTGGGCAGATTATAAAAACCCATGGGTCTCACACAAACCACATCTTTTAAAACAAAATGAGAAAGTGCCACTCAAAATTGTGCTTACCTTTGTCGTTTGTGATGGTGATCTTGTTTTCTTTCCCTGTACTCTTATCCACAGCAGAGACATTAAGAATGCCATTAGCATCAATATCAAAAGTGACTTCAATCTGAGGAACGCCACGGGGGGCAGGAGGTATGCCTGTGAGTTCAAACTTGCCCAGTAGATTGTTATCCTTGGTCATGGCACGCTCACCTTCATAAACCTTGGCAGGAAATCAAAGTTACTAAGGACCTGCAAAGATTAGTGTGCCAGCTTATGTTTACTTAAGCCAAGCAGGGAAGAAGACCTCGCTCAGACATCCAAGGAAGGAATTGGCCAACACAAGACTTCTGGTGGAAACTACGAATGGTTTTGGAATCCATCATCATAGCAGGCCAAGTCTTCCCAATTATTTTACAGGCCCTAGAGTATAGCAGATGTGATGACACAATAAAACATACCTGAATGAGTACACCAGGCTGGTTGTCAGAGTAAGTAGTGAAGGTCTGGGTCTGTTTGGTAGGAATGGTAGTATTGCGCTTGATGAGAACGGTCATGACCCCACCAGCAGTCTCAATGCCAAGAGAAAGAGGAGTGACATCCAACAGCAGCAAATCTTGAACATTTTCAGATTTGTCTCCAGAAAGGATAGCTGCCTGGACAGCTAAAATAAAAACATTTAGTTAAAAAAAGCTACACCAACCTCAGTTAACCTCACTAACAAAGGTCTATCGCTCAGACATCCAAGGAAGTTACGCCATCATCAGCTAAGCTTTTGGTGGAAACTACGAATGTTTAAGAAATCCCTCATCATAGCGTTAGCTTGGGGCTTCAAAAGCCACCTGTTAAAATTGTTTAATGCCCAGTGGGATCATTACCTGCACCATAAGCAACAGCCTCATCAGGGTTGATGCTCTTATTCAGTTCCTTCCCGTTGAAAAAGTCTTGTAGAAGTTTCTGGATCTTGGGGATACGTGTAGAACCACCCACCAGGACAATATCGTGGATCTGAGACTTGTCAAGCTTGGCATCCCGAAGGGCTTTCTCTACAGGGTCCAGGGTGCCACGAAACAGGTCAGCATTCAACTCTTCAAACCGGGCACGAGTAATAGAGGTATAGAAGTCAATTCCTTCATATAGAGAATCAATCTCAATACTGGCCTGGGTGCTGGAAGAAAGTGTGCGCTTGGCACGCTCACAAGCAGTACGGAGGCGACGGACTGCCCTCTTGTTCTCGCTGATGTCCTTCTTATGCTTGCGTTTGAACTCTGCAATAAAATGGTTTACCATTCGGTTGTCAAAGTCTTCTCCCCCTAAATGGGTGTCTCCAGCTGTAGATTTGACCTCAAAGATCCCATCTTCAATAGTGAGGATTGACACATCAAAAGTGCCACCTCCCAAGTCAAAAATCAGCACATTCCTTTCAGCTCCAACCTACAATTAGAATACAAGGGAATTACTCATCCAAATCTCCAAGGGCTCCAAAGTCCATGGTTAAATGGAAACTATACTCCACAAACGACACATACCTTTTTGTCTAAGCCATAAGCAATAGCAGCAGCAGTTGGCTCGTTGATGATCCTAAGCACATTAAGACCAGCAATAGTTCCAGCATCTTTGGTAGCCTGACGCTGAGAGTCATTAAAATAGGCAGGTACTGTGACTACAGCATTGGTAACAGTCTAGAAAAAAGTTTCAATGGTCAATTCATACATGTCAATACTCCATCTACTACTGCCTATAAAGACAACCACATTCTTTTTGAAGGTAAGGCAGCCAGATTGCTAGTATCCTTCAACCAAAAGCCCATGAATTCCATTCATCAGGGAATCTGGCACACAATGCAATCTCCAGCCATGGGTCCTCACTACAGGACTGGCAGGCTACTCACCTTGCCAAGGTAAGCCTCTGCAATTTCCTTCATCTTTGTCAAGACCATAGAAGACACCTCCTCTGGATAGAAACTTTTGGTCTCTCCCTTGTATTCTACTTGGACCTTGGGCCTGCCAGCATCATTCACCACCATGAAAGGCCAATGCTTCATATCAGATTGGACAACAGCATCGTCGAATCTGCGCCCAATCAGGCGTTTGGCATCTGTAAAAGTTTATCGGGTCAAGTGCTGCATTTCATCTACCCAGTAAGAACCCAAGTTCACCATTATTCAAATTCTATCAGATCCCATTTTCCAAAGCACAATTGTTCAAATTTCTTAGAAACGTAGAGCAAAATTAGCAAGTAAATTTTTTAAAAAGCCGTTTCTACTTTCAGAGCTTTCATGGCTGCCTTACATTTGTAAACTTTTCTCAAACGCCCGGTCTACGCCACTTAAAACTGGAGTGTTACTTAAAATTAACGGCTTACCGAAAACTGTGTTGGTGGGATTCATTGCAACTTGATTCTTTGCAGCATCACCGATCAATCGTTCGGTGTCAGTAAAGGCGACATAACTTGGGGTGGTCCGGTTTCCCTGATCGTTGGCAATTATTTCCACCTTCCCGTGCTGGAAAACTCCCACACAGGAGTAGGTGGTGCCAAGATCGATGCCAACTGCAGGTCCCTTAGACATAGTTGCTACAAGGAAAAAACAGCCTACTGTTTGAGAAAACAAAACCCTCAACACCTGGAATCAAGCAATCAGGTAGAAGCACTTCCGCCTCCTCCCCCACCACACTGCCCGTGTCGGAGGAAACCACGCGGGAGGACCAGAGCGATAAATGCTGCAGTCGGGGTTGCCGTGCCAACCGCGACGGGAGTTCGGGCGTGAATCAAACACCGACCCAAAGGGTCTGCGACAGTGCAGAGAACGTGGTCTCGACCCAGGACGCCTTTTCACCCCCTCATCCGCCGCCACCCGTGTTCCGTAGCCAACACAATACGGGCCGCGTGGCGTGCTCGGAAACCCCTCCCCCACGTCGGGCCCCTGCCAAAAAGCGACAACTTCCTCTCCGAAGGACCTAGGGTGGGTCGGCTGCAAGCCTAGCGGATGCGACCACCGCCCAGCCCTCCGCGCAAGGACACCGCCCTGACGCCGCGGCGGCCACCGCGGCCTGCTAGACCCGCGCCCACCCCCGCCTCTCTGGGAAGAGCACGCCCAAGCCGGGCAGGGGCCCGGGGGACCACCCACCTACAAGAAATGCTCAAGCCTCCGGGTTGCCCCGAGCCCGATCCGCTCGGCGGCGGGCTGGAAGTTCCCGAAAAACGTACCAAAAGCTCGGAAAACAGAGGCCTTACCTTCTGGGTGGGCCCGGCTCGGGAAGAAATCAGGTACCTAGAAAGCTAGCGCCGCGTTCAATGAGACCGGCTTCCGTCCGCCACCCTGTCTCTTATACCCTGCCTCAGAACCTTCCAGAAGGGGACCACCCCTGCCGGCTGCCCATCATGGCTTCCTCCACCAATGGGCACGCGGCCACCCCTCGGAGCCCCAATGACTAAGCCGGCTCTACCCTCGGGCCTCGCCCCCTCCCGCCCCCATCCCACCCCACCTCGCGATGACGCACTCACCGCAGCGTTCTGGAACTTTCATTCTCGCCCCCGCTCTCCGAACGGCCCCGGGGAAAAGGAGGGTGGAGCCGTGAGAGCCCGCGCGCGGGAGTCCTCAGTCACCCCAGGCGGGGGGAGGGGGGCGAGTTTGGGGCATCCGCTTCTGCGCATGCGCCCCCCACTGAGCACCGGCAGGAGAGGACGGAAGAAGGTGGAGGAAGAGGGGCGGGTAAATTTGGAAGCAGCCAATGACAGCAGCACGAGCCGCAATCCGGCTCGACGCGCAACCGGGGAAGGACGAGCGCAGGCCTGAAGGGAGGGGTCCGGGCCCGGCTGCCGGGAGCGAAGACGGAAGTGGAGCGAGGACAAAATGGCCGCGAAGGTTGTTGCGCCCCTCCCCCCTCTCCCGTTCTCATTCTGTTTTCCCCAACCCCCACTTCGGCGCTGCAGAGGGTCCCCTAGGCCCTCCCGGGTTCCACGTCCGTTCTTGTATCTAGTATGCCTTTGGGCTCCATCGTCCTTCTAGGAACCGGGAGGAATGTTCCCACCCCTGAGCGCTGCTAGGGTGACTTGCCCGGGGGCACGCGGATCTGGGGCTGGAGGGCGCCGCCTGACCCCACTTGGGCGCGGGGAGGGACAGTTTAGCCAGGCCAGCCCCCAGAACCCTCCGTCCCCGTGGCAGCTGGAGGCCGACAGCCCTAGAGGCAGAGAGGTTGGAAGGGATCCGGTTTCTCAGAGCCACTAAGGCCGGATGCCGTGCCGGGATCCTCCACCAGACAAATCCGCCGCCTTGAGCCCGGGCGACTCCGCCACTTCCCACCTCCCGCCAGGAACGGGTTCGGCTACTCGGCTCTGCCTCTGCACTTGCCCGAGCCCCGCGTTTTTTGGTTATTTGTGAAAAAGGAGAGACAGAAAAGCTAGCCAGGTTTTTCCGTGTAGGAGAATCCGGCATCAGGAACCCTGGTTCCGGTAGCCCCGTGTCCTTGATTTAGACTCTCGGAGCTGCTTTTATTTTCAGTAACATGATGTAATATCTTTCCTGCCTTGACTTACAAAAAACTAAGCGAGAGATCATGCAGAGGCATCTTGAAAACATTACTAATCGAGTCTATGAAAGAGTAGTACTTAGAATTAAATTGTGGTGCGTGGTGGCCGGTATTTGGGCTTTGTCATTCTCAGAGCCTTTCTCAGTATCTGGAAATGTTTTTCCATGTGTTCTTTCAGACAGGCAGGGCTGCTGATACTCATATTTGATAGATACATGGGCAGATAGAAGAAAAGTTTTTTTTATAACGTTATCTAACACAGTGGTGCGGCTGGACTAGAAAGGCCTTCCAAACAGTCCCTCCAGAAAGAGTGTCAGTGAGGACACGTTGTCCTTGTCAAAGCCAGGTAGATTCAACCGCACGAAGGAAGGACTTTGTTTTCACATGTGCCTTTTCAGGGGCAATGTTGGCTTGAGTCCTTGGAGGTATATACTTAATAAATTCTTCCCACCTCCCCAAATATTAATTTTACGCATTGTGTTTTTACAGCATACAAAGTGTTTTCATTTGTTTTACCATTCGATCATCAAAACAGCTTTCTGAGATGTACATCCGGTAGGAGGAGAAAAATGAGGTTCAGAGATGGTATTTGTAGAAGGAATAATGGCTGGCTGGACTCGGACCTAGCTCTTTTGACTCCAGAATCTTTAGTCTGTTTTTTACTTTACACTATAGTGTCATTTTCTTTCTAGAACACCTATAACTTCAACTCCAGAAAGTGGAAGATGTGTGCTGTGGGAGGCTCCTTTCAATTTTCTTTGGTATCTACAATCTGCCTTTTCCCACTCAACATATCAAGTACAGTCTCTGAACTATACCCTACATTTCACAGTTTTTAACCTGTGAACTACCTACAACATTTTAACTATTGAATCATTGGAAAATGGACGGAGGGCCAAACCACCTAACAGCAGTGATTGAAGAAAATAGAGTAGATAACCTGTTTCCTAGTCACTCAAAGCACATTGAGAACTTGAACTATACTCTTATTGCATAGAATGATTCAGAGTTTATGGATTTAAAGGTCAATAAGATGAATGTCCTGTCTCCACCTCTTTTAATGCACAAGGTTTCAGACACACTCAGGATGGAAAATTAAAAGTTTGGCGGCATAGGGACTGCAGTGAAGAAGTCTGAGGGCTAGGGTTTCTGACTGGGGAATGGGGTCTTGATTACCATATCTGAGCCTGTCACATGTTCTAAGTGCTTTGTGTGTATCACCTCCTCTGATTCTGTTAAGTTTTTTTCAGGTTCATTTGAATGTCTTCGTGTTTACTTCTTTTGAGATTTATTTGAATCCGCAAGTGTATAGTTCTGTTGGCACCTTGACTTTGGCATAAGACGTTTGCTTAGTAAATATTACTTATTTTGATAAAGTCCTCAAGAGCAGGAATTCTGCCATAACTTGGTATCTCCAGGACTATTTAGCATCTTGCCTTGTGAGAAAATAGTACTTGGTATGTCTGTGACTGAAATCAATAAATAATAGATCATATTCAGACTGAGTTCTTCCATTCTTCTTTTGGCAGCAAGCTAATGAACAAATTTCCAGTGCAGGTTATATAAGCTTCACCTTCTACAGTGTCACCTTATTTATTTTTTAATTGGCGATACAGATGCATCTGTAATAAATATTTGGTTTTTGTGATGAAATACAGTCTCAATGACAAGGCAACTGAGAAGTTAAAATATGAACAGTTTAACACCAGAAATGAAGCAAAATTCTTTATCTTTTTGCAAGAGCAATTCGGAATGTATTTTTACACAGTGTAACAGCAAGGGCATCAACTTCGTTATTTTCCAAATTTAAGTTTGGTTTATATATTTTATTGCCATGGTTATTCTCTAAACATTCACATCATTCCATCAGTATCTTCTTCCACAAACAATTTTTCCTTCTAACTTTCAGTTATTATACCATTCTGTTTGTTTCCTACTAAAGGATCAAATGTATTTGACTTGCAATGTTAATGGAATATTGTTTGAAACAAGTAGTGTCTCAAAACTTTATCTTAAGCCCAGAATTTGCCATATCTGAACCCAAAAGCCTGGCTCTCCGAGAAGTACACTATCATTGCTAAAACTTGAACATCTTATCTCAGAATTTTCAGTTCCTTAGAATTTCTCAGATTTTAGGTAGTTACTTGTTTGTGATTTCTTTTTTTTTAAATTTCCACTGTGAATAGATTTCCAAAATAATCTGGATATTCAACTGGTGTTGATCTTTTAATAACTAACGTTTAAATAATCTAAATCTCCACATCATGCAAAGGGGACTGATTTCCTGCTTTCAAAGGCATAGGCAGGAAACCTTAGGTTCAAAGGTAGAAGTAATAAGAGCAAATTGCTTGCGATGGTACAGCTACAGCCTCTGTAGTGTACTTGTTTGGCTCAGGTACTCTAGGATTGAGAATTCTCGGAATCACATAGCAGAAGTGATATGTTACTACACTACCAGAAAAATAAAAAAGTAGAATAAGGAACAGAGTTAATATCTTACAATGAGGCGGTGTTAGTATGAGAAGCATTCCAAATGTGCCAGCCTTCTTAAATTAATAGACATTCTTCACATTAGTTCTTCAGTGTCTCTTATCTCCCACCTTTTGTTAAGAGGAAGATAAAACTCAGATTACCATTTCCACCCTGGGATCAACCTCTGTTTCTTAAAGAATCTTAGAAGGAAATGCATTTGCATCATCTGAGGGCTCTATTTTGAGAAACATAGACGTGAAAGACCAGAGAAATGGGGCAAAATCTCAGATCCCCCTTTTCTCTTTAAGCATCTGACTCTCATTTTAGAATCATGCTGTCGTCTCCGAATTCAGCATGACTCTTTCTTTCCTGCAACTTGCTGCCCTTTTAATAAATCTTTTGCAATACCAATGGTGCTCTGTTGACTATTGCGCTGGGGTCCTTGCAGAGCTATCTCAGGCCTGCCATTCTTGCCACACGATCAGACTGACAGAATAGTTCGTCTGTTTTGACTACTAGAATAGTCAAAGGGATTAAAAAGGCAAGTTCTTGTATTGGAGGCTGCCAGTTCCTTTTTATTTCTCACACACCTTTTTTCCACGAATCAACTCTTCTGATGGTTACCCTGGTGAATCATTTCTGTTCATTGTTTCCAAGATGGTAACAGTTCAGATGTTAGCTAGCCCTGTCCTGCCACCCACTAGTTATCCTCACCATCTCTTCCTTAAATATAATTCCCTTTCCTTCCAGCCCACACCTGGACTTTCTCAGAGGCTAAGCTGGGAAATGACTGAATTTCTCTCTGTGTCAGCCTCTCAGGAGGGAATGGTCATGATGTACTTGCAATGCCATTAGGGAACGTTGGTAATCCTTGATCTTTTTGATAATTTAAGGCCTAGAATTATCAAAAGTCCCAGGGAGCTCCAAATCTGGTGTAATAGTAAACTTCTTTATACCCCTTCTTGACATGTTACACAGTAAGAGAAGCCCGATCTAAGCTCCTTTTCTAGTCTAGGCAGTCTTGAAATTCTGATTTCATATGTTCTCAGAAGAGAATGCAGTGATAGGTCAGATGATCTTTCAGCATCTCTGAAAGAGCTCTTTTGCTCCAGAACCCTTCTAAGAACATTGTCAAATGACACACAGTGAATGTTTTCTTGCTCCAGAGCTACCCAGCAAGAAAGTCCTTAGAGACCTCAGGTTTGAGGGAAAGTCCACAATTGTTCCAGTATGTATTTCTGATATCTGTCAGTGACACTCTGAACATGATTAAGATGGAAAGTGTTTCGCAGTCCCTTGTCACACGTTTTGAATTCCTGTCTTAGTTCTCCTACAGTTCACTGTAAGTAGGGAAATTAGTAGTGGATAGAGTGGGAGAAACTCAAATCATTCTGCACCTCCCATGAGTTCAGCTCCTTACGAAATTAACATCCAAACCTTATGGTAAATGAAGTCAGATCAGAAGAAATGTTACTTCCTTTTTTGAAATTTCTCAGAAGTGATATGCCCAGTACATGGTGCAGCTAGGTGTAATATAAGGCTGTGGGTTCCACTTGACTCTGAATAATCACAATAATCCAGTAGGTTTGCAGAAATGCATAGAAAATTTATGAACAACATCTCCTTTCTCCTTGACTATGGTGAATCAAAGTATTGATACAAAACATTTCCGGTGAGAAGTTTTAAGTGTATTCAGTTCCCCTTTCCCCAACCTTTTCTACCCCAGGTCCTGGCCAACAAACACACAGACTTGGACCCCTGCTTTTCCCCACTCTGGTCTCAAGGCACCATGAGATGCCTATTTGGAGATGATCAGTTTATATCCCTTTTCTCCTTCGGTGTGTTTTAGAAATAAAGCGCTCATTTCAATCTGTTCCATGCAACACCGCCGCTACTTAAATGACCGGTCATCTGGTTCGAGGGGGTTGTGTGGCTGGTGACTGAGCTTCAATGACTAAACGAGTCTTAAGATCCTGACTCCAAGGAAAGCATGGGAGTCAAGACGGTTTGGAAGGCTCTGCTGTGGCTGGGGATCACGCTGGGTGAGGTTCTGCTTTGGTCAAGGTAGCATGGTGAACTTTCTTTGGTTCAGAACCTCTCCCCACTGGCCCCACCAGGCTGTATGCATGGGTGGCCAGCCCCGGCTGGGGTGCTGCTTCAGTCGACAGTGTCCGCTGGCTGCGTGAGGCACTATTTGCTGTGGAGCGAGTGGAGGAAGAGCCAGAGCGTGAGCTCCGAGAGCCTGAGGAAGAGGAGCTGGGTTTCACCAGGCGGGCTTTGGGGGCTTCCGCATCTTCCCTGAAGAGGAAAACACAGCAAGGGGAAACTTTAATACCGGCAAGACTGTGATACCTTCCGCTATGGTTGCTTCCTTCCTTCTGAGGCTTCCTGATACATTCCTCAAACGGTAAGCTTCATGCTATACCACCGGAAGGCAGCCATTTAGGGGAAGAGGGACTTCACAGTCGCTGGGACTTAGTGCTTGGCTTAGGCAGATGGATGCTTCATTAGCCCCGAAGTCAACTCTGTTACTCTGGGAGAGTACACACTTACCACTGAGATTGATTTGGGATTTGTCTACGTGAACCCTTTCATGGCCCATAGGTTGTACCCATTCTTTATTGTAGGCCTTTTATAAGTGGAAGTGAATCAGAAGTAATGTAAAGTTGATCTTTTAATTATCAGTTGCGCATAGTTTCACAATAAAGGCAAAGTAAACCAGACCCTGTCCCTAGGCTGGAACTCCTTAGCTACCAGAATAATCCTTTTAGCAGAGTCATAGTTAAGAGGAAATGGGACATTTACGTTGGCTGCTCACTATGGAGCTGGAAAGGAAGCCCAGTAGAAGGGATTTGGGAGGGAGGTTTACCGAATTTCATTAGGTCTCTCTTCTTCCTCGTATCTCTCTTTGTCTTTCCTTCGGATCAGCAGCCATACCAGGAGGAAAATCAGCAGGGCTCCAGCCACCATGCCTGTCACCGCTCCTGCAATCATGCCGATGCTTTGTACATCTATTTTCTCAGAAACAAAAGCAGAAGTAAAACCAAACATAAGCTAGGAAATATATGAACTTAAAAAAACATGAGCTCTCAGGGCACCTGGCTGGCCTAGTCGGTGGAGCATACAACTCTCAATCTGGGGACTCTTGATCTTGGGATTGTGAGTTTGAGCCCCATATTTGAGGCAGAGTTTACTTAAACCAAAAAAAACCCATATGTCCTGGACAGGATGGGTATTTCCACATCTTTCTATGTTCTGGAGTTTCCCATTTACCCTTGGTGTACGACTGTCCTTGATACTGAAAGGTAGCAGAATATACCACCTCTTTGCCATTAGGACTGTTTTAAGCTGATTTTGAAAAAGTAGGCTCCACACTCAGTGTGGGGTTGAACTCATGACCCTGAGACCAAGAGTCAAGCCCTCTGCTCTACTAACTGAGCCAGTCGATGCCCCTTTAATCTGATTATTTTTGAGAAACAGCAGACACAGGAGAAGTTCTAAAAGCAAAGTACAAGTTCCCTTTTTATAAGGGAAATTTACATTTATAAAGGAAATCTCCATTGGGTTTCCTCCTGCATGTAATAAATTTCTTTTGGGAGCTGACAGATTCACATGTTTGTAAATACAGTTAGCTACAAGAGTTGAACAGTCATTGCAACTACCGAATCTATTTTCGTGATCACCATGTCCTTCTGGAAATAAAGATTTTTTACCTTGACCTTACTCTTAATTATGATTAAAAATGTTTTACGCTGAACCGCAATGCGAAAATAAGAACAAACCCTTTGGATACTTACACTGTACGGTCACTCGCACCACACAGCTTTCTTTCCCGGCCTCATTGCCTGCTGTGCACTGATAGAGCCCAGAGGAGGACATGGTGAGATTCTGCAGCAGAACGCGTCCAGGGTTATTGTAGTCTACATAAGCAGAAGGAATGACTGTAATCCCTTTAATGACAGGGTCTCTTTATTGTTTACTTCAGCGCATCATTGACCTAAGATTTTCTAGTACAATTTGGTAAGGACAAGAGGATAGATTTTTTGGAATACGCAAAGGTGAACGTTCTTCCAAATTATACATCTGCAAGAGTTACAAGACCGTGAACATGTAAGGGATACGAAACATGATAATTTAGATACAGTGGGTACGCAGTACATTTCTTCTGAATTTCTTCTGCCACATTTATGTGTCATTTGAGGAAGGAAAGGATGGTGTTTTTTTTTCTGTCCCAGTCAACGGATGAAAAGCAGGAGCTCAAAGGGATTTGGCAGTATATTCAAGGTCACGTGGTGAGTTGCTGACAAACCCAGATTTAGAATTCACACACAGCTAGAGTACCATTCTGTTGTCTCAGCAGACTGCTGGGAAGATCACTTACCAATCCTGGACCTGGCAGGGAGGCGCTCATCCTCTCCCTCCTTCTCCCTGATTCGCTGCCAGTAATACACGATGGGTTTTGTGCCAGAGGCTGACTCACACTGCAAAGTCACGTCACTTCCTTCTGTCAGCTCTCCTTCCAGCTCACACTTGGGCTTTGATGGTCTCACTGGCAAAAAGAAACAAGCTTCAAAGATCGCCAAACACAACTCCATGGAAGAACTATGTCCTGTTGAGTTGTTTCTCTAGCTGGTCATCTGTCATGGTGGGGTTCAGTAGCCTTTTGGGTGGGGTTCAGTAGCCTTTTGCTACCTAACCATGCTTTACACCACCCCCAAAAATACACCCCCTCTCCACCCCCTGCACGCGCGCACACACACACTTCTGGCTGCTTCCAGTGGTGCTGTTGTAATTTCCAGAGGCTCCCTCAGAAACCGCCTCATCACTTCACAAAGAGGATACTGTTCTTTAACTGGAAATTTTAGGAGGAGCACCTGGGTGGCTGAGTCAGGCGTCTGGCTTTAGCTCAGGTCATGAACTCACGGTTCGTGGGTTCAAGCCCCGCATCTGGCTCTGTGCTGACAGCTCAGAGCCTAGCTTGCTTTGGATTCTCTCTCTCTCTTTCTCAGAAATAAACATTAAAAATTTTGTTTAAATGTTTAGGAAAGTTGGTCATGATTTTACTGATGCTGAACCAGGGGTAGAAGTCCATTAACTTGAAAGCAATTAAATAGAACTCAATAGCTCTTGCTGTCAGAAACCAGAAATGGGGTTGAATTGTATCTGAGAGGTTTGTTTTTTTTTTCGAAAAATTTATTATTTCTAGGAGAGAGAGAGGGAGTCACAGATTCTGAAATAGGCTCCAGGCTCTGAGCTGGCAGTCAGCACAGGGCCCGACGTGGGGCTCAAACCCACGAACCATGAGATCATGACCTAAGCGAAAGTCGGACGCTTAACCGACTAAGCCACGCAGGCGCCCCAAGAGAGGTTTAAGTTAAATACAAGAATACCACTTAAACGTTAAAGGATATTTAAATTTTGTAAGGCACCACCACGGAAAATTGTGATCGTTCTTTCTTCTTTTATTACATCTAAAATATAGAACATAAACTATAGAACATGCACACTTCTTTCCGGGAACTGGACTAGCTGATCTCTGAACGTATAATGCAGGGTATCGAAAAGTTTCAGACCACCATGATGCATTTGGCTATTCCTTACCTAAGACTTTTAAGATGACATGACTCCATACATAGCGCCCTGAATTCTTCACCTTGCAGGTATACCGGCCCTCATCACTGGGCTTCAGAGGCTCAATCTGTAAGGAGGCATCTCCAGCCAGGAAATTGGAAGCGAAGGCCACTCTGCCCTTCTGTTCTTCAGTCAAATTACTGTAGACGTGACGGCTGGAGTAAGTGATCACCTATGGGGCAGACCAAGGTTGTGTCAAACGAGTGGCCCTCAGCCTTCCTCTCTTGCTGATGTCAAGATGAAAAATGAGAATATTCCTAATGGAACAATGCAGTCAGGCTGGGGGCTGGTTCGAAGGGTCTAAGAGACCTCTGTTCTAAAGGAAGTTAAAAGTACATATGATACGTTTCTCGAGGCGTTGCTTCTCCTTTTCTCAAAATATCTGTGTACATTTTAATTACAGAGTAGTAACTGTTTCATTAAGTGCTCAGAACCATTTCATTTTATAGGTAAGGAATTTTAAACTTGAGTTACTTGTTCAATGAAGGTCACATAGCTAAGCCAAGGAAGGAAGGTAAAGCACATTAAGTGTGTATAATGGTATCAAGAGTTGGCTGTGAGGAGAACTGGCAGAATGGAATGGGAAGGAGACTTTCTAACTTTTGCATTTCCTACCACCTGCATGTGAACTATTCAAAATACACAACACATGGGGCACCTGTGTGGCTCAGTGGGTTAAGTGTCCAACTTTGGCTCAGGTCATGATCTTGCTGTTTGTGGGATCGAGCCCCATGTTAGAGCTCCAGCTTGGAACCTGGAGCCTGCTTTGGATTCTGTCTGTCTGTCTGTCTCTCTCTCTCTCTGCCCCTCCCCCACTTGTGCTCTGTGCGTCTCTCTCTCAAAAATAAACATTTTTAAAAACTTTTAAAAATACACAACACTTCTTGTGCTGGGTGTTTTCACATCTAGCTTATTTGTCATACAATTTTTGCAAGTTAAGTAGTCCTTCCCCCACCTTATCTGTGGTTTCACTTTCCATGGTTTCAGTTACCCAAGGTCTGGAAGCCAATGATCTTCCTTCTGACATATTGTCAGAAGGCCAATAGTAGCTAACACTGTATCACAATGCCTGTGTCATTCTCCTTGCCCATCTCATCACAGAGACACTCTGTCATCTCTCATCATCACAAGAAGGATGGGTATGGTACAATAAGATTTTGAGAGGGAGAGAGAAAAACCATGTTCGTATAACTTTTAAATCATTTTATTATTAGTTATTTTATTAATAGTTGTTAATTACTGTGTCTAATTTACAAATTAAATGCTATCATAAGTATGTATGTACAGGAAGAAATATAGTACAGATAAGATTTGGCATTATTCATGGGTTCAGGCATCCACTGGGGGTTCTGGAACGTATCCCACACAGGTAAGAGGGGGACACTGCAGTCATGATCCTCATTTCACAGACAAGTAGCAGAACTGGGATTTGAACATCGCTGTCTAGTTCATTGCCCTTTAGTTCATTGTCCTGGTATACCTCTCAGCCACTTCCTGTGGCCATCTCCATTCATTTCACTGCTCATTAACTGCTCTTCCAGAAAGTTTGGAAATGAAGGAAGAAAAAAGGACACTATAAAATCAGTCTGTTTTGTTCTTACAAAAATTTAGAGTCCAGGGGCCCCCGGGTGGCTCAGTCAGTTAAATGTCTGACTCTTGATTTCAGCTCAGGTCATACCACAGTTCATGAGTTTGAGCCTCACATTGGGCTCTCTGCTGTCAGCACGGAGCCTCTTTGGGGTCCTCTGCCCACCCCCCCTGCCCTACCCCTGGTCACTCTCCCTCTCTCAAAAATAAATAAACTTTCCAAAAAGTTCAAAAGTTTAGAGGCCAGCCAAAGGGTTTAGAGGAGTTTAGGAGTCAATGCTTAAAATTCAAGTCTCAGGACTTGAATACTGAGGACTTACTTCATTGTTTGGCTTTCCTTTGGGGGAGTTCACTGCCAATTAGTAAGAGGAAGTCGGGTGGAAAGAAAATTACATCCCTTTCTTACATAAAATACATGTGAGCATCATGTCTTTGTTTTTCTAGGCAGGGACACCAAAGTTTAGATCTCTCTACCAAAAAAAAAAGTTTTAGTGAAGTTTCATCTGCCTGCGTTACAGCCTAATTCTTGAATCCTTCCTGGGTTCTTCGTCTCACTCCTGTTAGTCACAAAAAAACATGCTGATCTAGTCCACCGAGAGTTCAAGCCCTATAACTTCAGCTTTGCCCTTTCTACCACAGCAATCATATTCTTAAACTCATTCAATTTTAAAAGTCAGCCAACAGTTTTGGAATGACTGCTTCCTGTCAGGTTAGGGGGGAGGCTATTCAGATAACTCAAACCCTCTTCCTGTGTTCCAGTGATTTGTAACCTAATGGGATTAACAAGGAGAGAAGTATAAACATAGAAAAAGGATTAATTAACTTGAAATCGTATCAGAGAGAATGTCCCAGAAAAGTTGGAGGCATGTGAGTTAGGCTTTGAAAGATAAGTAGATGAAATAAGAGATAACAGGCAGGGAGAAGCGGAGAAGCGGGCTGCAGGGAGCATTCCAGATACACGGAAGGCACTAAAAACAGGCAGGCACACCCGCCCATGGGAGTCTCCCAAGCACATTTCTGGCTGCAGCTGTTCAAATCATTTCACTCTGCTCAAGTCCTTAACCCCATCCTCCACCACAGGATGCTCTACAATGCATCAAATGCTTTCCTGAAAAGATTCTAAGCCATCCAAGAAAATGTCCATCAGTTCTCTCTCCGTTACATCAAAACTCTCCAGCATCATCCATTTTACTTTCACCATCTTTCTGAGAAACGTGTTTGCTCCTTTCTCTGCATGCTCTTTTTCATCAGCAATCTTTTACCATGCTCACATGCCAGGGTACTGTGCCGAGTGCTGGGAATCAAGCAGAATTAAGACACCAGCTCTTACCCTGAGGACCTCACAGTCTTGTGGGGGACATATTGGGGACAAGAAAGTAAGAGAGAAGTAGAGGTAGACACTGTAACTGATAATAAACTTAAGACATTTTCAGGGCGCCTGGGTGGCTGGGTTGGTTGAGTTGCCTGACTTTTGATTTCGGCTTAGGTCATGATCCCAAGGTCATATGATCAAGTCCCACATTGTGCTCTGGGCTGGGCGTGGAGCCTGCTTGGGATTTTCTCTCTCGCTCTCCCTCTTACCCTTCTCCCCCACTGGAACCCATGCTCTCTCTCTTAAATCAATAAACAAACAAATAAGCAAGCTTAAGACATTTTCAGTATTCAACTTTGCCCACTCATTTCTTTTTTTAAAAATATTTTTAAAATAATTTTAATGTTTTATTTATTTTTGAGAGAGAGAGCGTAAGCAGGGGAGAGTCAGAGGGAGAGAGGGAGACACAGAATCCTAAGGCAGGCTCCAGGCTCTGAGCTGTCAGCACAGAGCCCGACGCTGGGCTCAAACCTACAAACCATGAGATCATGACCTGAGCCAAAGTCGGATGCTTAACCGACTGAGCCACCCAGGCTCCCTGCCCACTCACTACTGCTGTGATCATTCTCATATCTCTAGGCCAACATAGTTTTGGGCCCCCGTTTCCTATTTCCAGCTGCGTGGCTGCCGTGTATTTCTGCCCTCTCCTGCCTACCCTACATAACAATATAAACTGGATGCCAAGTTAATATTAATGTTAAACTCACATCAGCTGTTTTCCAGCTCAAGACCCCTCAGTGGCTCCCTGCCACCTCTGAATAATGATGAGATTCAGTCTATAGTCTTCACAGTGACTTCTGCTTTACCTTCCCAGTCTCATTTCCTATTTTGTCCACCTCCCAAGCCTAGGGACTGTCAGATAACATCGTCTCCCTTTCTTTAATATAGGGTACGCTTTCTTTGTACTCAAAGCCTTTGCCCCACTGCATTTTCCTACATACAAATTCCCTTTCCCCATCTCTCCACATAAAGAATTCCCATTCATTCTTTTAAATCCAAAATCAATGTTAACTTCTCATGACACATTCCCTGTGAATTATACTCAGATTAATGGTCTCTTTTCTTTGCTCTCACCCATAGCACTTTTTTGCAGCATTTTAAAAATGTTTTTGGGGTTTTTTTTTTAATTTATTATTAAGACAGAGAAACAGAGCACAGGTCGGGGAGGGGCAGAGAGAGGGAGACACAGAATCTGAAGCAGGCTCCAGGCTCTGAGCTGTCAGCACAGAGCCCAAGCTGGGGCTTGAGCCCATGAACCGCGAGATCATGACCTGAGCTGAAGTCAGACGCCCAACCGACTAAGCCACCCAGGCACCCCTTTTTGCAGCATTTTTATGTGAGGAGAAATCGTGAAGGACTTGGGTTTCATAGGTTGTTGGATCCCCTTCCTATAATGCTGGGTGTTGTCCAGGAGATCTTTGAGGGCATTCTGGTTTTCTATGTGTTCGTTGCCCTTAATAGCCTTTGGCTAGGCTATTTTGCAACTCTGCAATCCTTTCCTGAATACACATTCTCTGAAAACATACTCCGTGCTTGGCACTGTGCTAGAGATGATACCAATTCAAAGACAATTGTTTTATGAAGGTGTTGAGGACCAGGACGTGCCATCCCAAAATATGCCACTTGGCATATGCCTAAGAATTCATTTCAAATGCTGAAGGCATTTGAGTTCCTGAAGTTCCTTATCAGACATAAAAGTGGAGCATCTCAAAAGAATCTGTCATAAATCCCCTCCAGAGAGCAACTCTAATCTCTTCTAGGAGACCAGAAATCTGGCACCACACCCCACACCCAGACAGAGGCCACAAACTAGCAGATCTCCCATCCGTTCCTCAAAGGGCCCATTTCTTTTCCTCAGAATTCATTCGTTTTTCCCTAATTACCCTCTCTCCTCTTCCCTCTCCCCCACGAAATTAGGCATATGGCCTGAATTCTAGCCACCCCTTGAGGTTGCTCATCTGTGGGTATTCAGTCCATGCTCTGTACATGGTACACAGAAGTTAATAAACTTGTTTGTCAAGGGGCGCCTGGGTGGCTTAGTCGGCTAAGCATTTGACTTTCGCTTAGGTCATGATCTCACAGTTCGTGGGTTCGAGCCCCGCGTCGGGCTCTGTGCTGACTGCCAGCTCAGAGCCTGGAGCCTATTTCAGAATCTGTGTCTCCCTCTCTCTCTGACCCTCCCCTGCTCACGCTGTCTCTCTCTCTCCTAGAAATAAATTTTTAAAAAATATTAAAAAAAAAACTTGTTTGTCAGTCTCCTGTTAATCTGTCCCTCTGTTGTACACCTGACACTAATATAAGGGTATGTGTCAGTTACACCTCAGTAAATTTTAAATTTTTTAAAGAGAGAAAACAAACCAACAAAAATCTTTTGTCAGTCTAATTTATAGTGCCCCAGCTGGAGATCCCAGGAGGAGAAAGGGGAAAAGATGTTTTCCCTCTCCTACAGTTTTAAAGGACAATTTAGAAAAGGGTAAGTGGCTCTGGGGGGCTCAGTTAGTTAAGCGTCTGACTTTCAGCTCAGGTCATGCATGATCTCACAGTTCGTCAGTTCGAGCCCCACATCGGCCTGGAGCCCACTTCGAGTTCTGTTGTTTCCGTCTCTCTGCTCTTCCCCCATTTCCCGCTTATACTCTATCTCTTTCTCACTCTCTCCCCAAAATAAATATTTTTTAAAAAGTAAAATTATGACCCTCATATCCATAGAAAAATGCACATGACAAAGATTTCATTTCACTCATTAATACATGAGAAAGATTTTGCAACAGGTTCAAATGAGAATTGGACTACGATTAATTTTTTCCTTTGGACAAAATTAATTTGCATCTCTACAAACAGAAACCACAGCTATGTGATGGGTAGGAAACAGGGACATCGCTATGGGCATTTCACAATTAATTTCTACGTCTGCGGAAATTAATACATGAGGAAAATCATACCCTAATTCATAAATTATGGAGAAATCCAGAAAATATGGAGTCTAAGCACGAAGAATGATGTTTGGGAGGGACCTCCCTGTGATATGCTTGTATGGGGGGGGGGGGTGGAAGCATGGGTTCATATGGGGTAGGGGGAGATCCTTGAAGGGTTAGATTCCTTGAAGGCTGCTCCCCTCTGCCCTGCCCCCACGCCCCGACAGCCTCCTCTGTCCGCAGGTAGTTTCACGGTTCAACTCTTTGGGTCTCTGATGTTAGAATACCTGCAGGACTCCTGAGAAGGGCATGGGGGAGAGATTCCTTCGGACTGGGATGAGGGGTGCTGGGGAAATAGTAGCTTTGCTGGGACAGCACCACCAGCTACTCCTGAAGGCTGAGGTGAACTCTTCAAAAACATGTTTTTCAGCAAATCGAAGCATGACCAATTAGAGAATATTTAGGAAATAGAGGATAGGGTAGGAAGAAGAGGAGTTTTCCATCCACATCCATCCAGAGGTGGAACTGGGAGCAAAAGCTGGACCTGAATGTAAAGCTAAAGGGATCCGAGATGTCAGTCATATATTCAACAAATTCTGAGCCTCCATGATGCGCCAGCACCTGCTGGAGGTGCTTGGGAGATACCGGTGAACAAGCGTGTAAAAATCCCAGCCCTTGAGCAGCATCAATTCTAGTGGCAGGAAACAGACACTGGAGAACATTCTATGATACATGTGACAATACTATGAAAATATTAGAGCAGGGAAGGGGGATTGCGGGCCAGGGGGACAGACTGCAATTTAAATAAGGGGGGCAAAGTGACCTCATGGGAAGGAGACAGGACAGCAAATCCTTGAAGGAGATGTAGAACTAGCCTTGGAGCGATCTAGGGGTAAGAGAGTTCTAGATGGAGGAAAAAGCCAATGCAAAACCCTAAGGCAGAAGAGTGTCTGGCACACTTGCCGACCAGCAAAGAGGTCAGGTGGCTGCAGCAAACCAGGGGACCAGTAGACGAGGGGAGGCAGGGGGGCCAGATCCTGCAGGGCCTCTTGTCTACTGTAAAGATGATCATGGCTTCCACTTTGTGGAAGTGGGGGGCTGTTACAGGATTTTGAGTGGAATAGCATCATGATTCGATTTATCTTGAGAATAGACTGTAGGAGGCCAGGAGTGGAAACGGGAAAACCAGTCAAGCGGATACACTAGTAAAGATCCAGGCAACAGAAGCACGGCCTCCAGGGTGTGGCAGCAGTGGAAGAGGTGAGACAGGATCAGATTCAAAGTGTCTTTTGAAGATGAAACCAACAGGATGTCCCAGTAAACCGACCACCTTATCTAAATGTGTATTTGCGGTATGAGAAAAAGAGGAGGCCAGGACCACTCTTGGGTTTTTGGCACGAGCCTCTGAGAAGAGAGAACGGCTATCAGCCAAGAGAAAAAGCCGGGCAGAGGAGGTTTGGGATCAGGGTGTGCGGTGTGCGGAGTGAGGCGGGTGGGGGTGGGTCAGGAGTTTAGTTTCGGACTTACTACATTCGAGATACGCGTTAGATACCCAGAGGAGGCATAGAGGATGTAAGCAGCTGCATAGAAATGAGTCCGATATTCAGGGGGGAGTCCTGGAGATATTTGGGAATTCTAAGCTTGTGGATGGAATTTAACGCCGAGAGACTGGCTCAAATCCTGGAGGGCATAAATATAGAGATTAAGAAAAGAAGGCAAAATGAGGCTATCCAAATAGCGGGGGCGCCTGGATGGCTCAGTTGGTTAAGCTTCCGACTCTTGATTTTGGCTCAGGTCATGATCTTGAGGTTTGTGGGATGGAGCCTGTCGGACTCTGTGCTGACAGTGCAGAGCCTGCTTGGGATTTTTTTTCTCTCCTTCCTCTCTCTCTGCCCCTCCCTCATTCATGCCTTTCTCTCTCTCTCTCTCTCTCTCTCTCTCTCTCTCTCTCTCTCTCAAAAATAAATAAACATTTAAAAATAAATACATAAACTTAAAATACCAACCTCAGAGTACAGTTGATAACTGCCATTTTGGATCTCTTTAGCTGACTATTCAAGTCCAGCCTTTGCTCACCATTTCCAGCCTTACCCCTGGATGAGAACTCCTCTCCCTTCTACCCTCTTTCTTAGAGAGTGAGTTGAACTCTGAAGCCACCAGCTGAGAGAGGAGGCAATAGGGAAGTAGGGGCAGGGGGAGCAGCCTTGAAGGAGTCTAATTACACTCATTATCATAAAAATAGAGGACATCTCCCTGCCCCCAACCTGAACACCTGCCCACAGCCTCCCACCTACACCACAGGGAGGTCCCTCCGGAACTTCATCGTCATCCCAGGGAATATTCTGGAAAGTACAGGAAATGCATGACTTCAATCAAATGTGCAGTATTTACTTCCAGACAGAAGTTTTATCTTGAATTTCTGCATTCTTTTCGATAGGGAGCTGTACATTATGGGGAGGCAACAGAGGAAAAGATTTAGCTTCAGGAATTTGGGGTTTAGATCCTAGCCCTGAAATCTGTCTTGGGCAAGGGCCTTCACCTTTTGAAGTCTAAAAGGTTATGAAGCCCCTCACGGTCTATGAGATGGAGCCTCGTGTTGGGCTCTGTGCTGACAGCTCAGAGTCTAAAGACTGCTTTGGATTCTGTGTCTCCCTTTCTCTCTCTGCCCCTGCCTCCCACCCCCACACTCTGTCTCTCTCTGTCTCTGAAAAAATGAATAAACCTTAAAAATTAATTAATAGAAGGTATGAAGCCCAAGTTCTCTGAAGATGAATTAGTGTCTAATTTTCTTCATATATTGAAAGAAAATTAGGAGAACAATTCTTAGCTTCACAAACTTACAGTAAGAGTTTTAAGAGCAGATATCAGTGGAAGGACATAGTTGCTTTGCTCACTGACCATTCAGTGACTACTCTGCAACAAATTCAGCATTTGGCTCTGCAGTTAGGAAAATAAGCATTAGGCCTAGCAATGAAAATCCATCAACACAATGTAAGACGTTCAACCAGGGAGTTTCGTTTTTATTTAACCAACATGTAGGTGGTATTTATTTTGTGCTAGGCACTGTCCTAAATACTTTACAAGTATTAACTCCTTGCATTAAAGAGAAAAACATGGCAGTGAAACGTTCACGACAAGATTAAGGAGATTAAGGAAGTGAGTCTACCAGACAAACTGCTTAGGCTTAAGGCCATACTTTTGTTTAATAAATACTTAGAGAAGGCCTTTGATGAAGTGGAGACATATATCCTAATCTAAAATGGGGCAGCTGCAGTCTAGTCCTACTATCAAGTGGAGTGGATCTGGTGGGCCTGGCTGTATTCACTAATCCATTACTGTATTTCCCATAGAGGCTAGGCATCCCCGAAGGGAATTCTTAGGGCCAGAGGTTTCTTTCTTATTCTTATCCCTTAAAATGCAACCAACCTTGTGTGCCAGGCTACGGCCAGTAATGTGGAAAAGAAAGGTAAAGGAAATATAGATAAAATTACATTTCCTTATGAAGAGCCAAAAATTAAGTCCTCCATTAAGAGAAACCTCGAGCTGCATGTAGCCCTAGTCCCAGTCCCAGGAAAAGCCTCAGACTGTTCAAGGCTAAAGCCATCCTCAGACTGCCCTCAGTTCAATTAGTCAAAAATAAAAAAAAAAAAAGAAACATTCCTATGGTCTGAGTCAAGGCTGGGAACTGCAGACACAAACTAGCCAATTTCTCACCACTTGTCTGAACCCCACGTGAGCCCTTTGAACTCACTTCACAATTGGTCATTTTCAAACGATTCTCAAAAGTCATGATTGGGTCCTACCAAAAGTAATGAACACCTCACAGGTACTGAATGGTCAAAGCTGTAATTGTAATTGGGGTTTATGTGATGATGCTACATGTACTGTAACACCCCCATCCCTTACTCCTTAAAAACCCTGTTCGCTATTGTTCTTTGCTTCACCTTGCTGCCATGACACCGGCAGGCTGGTGAGCCCCTGCTCAAGCTTGTAATAAAGACCCTTTTGTACTTGCATCGGTGCCGGCTCCTTGGAGGTCTCTGGGACTCGTGATTAGGGCACAACACTTATAACGGAAGTCCATTGGGGTGCCTGGGTGGCTCAGTGTGTTAAGCGTCCGATTTTGGTTCAGGTCATGATCTCACCATTCAGGAGTTTGAGTGCTGCATTGGGCTCTGTGCTGACAGCTTAGAGCCTGGAGCCTGCTCTAGATTCTGTGTCTCCCTTTCTCTCTGCTCCTCCCCACTCTTGCACTCTGTCTCTCTCTCTCAAAAATAAATAAACCTTGGGGCACTTGGGTGGCTCAGTAGGTTAAGCATCTGACTTTAGCTGAGGTCATGATCTCACAGTTCATGAGTTCGAGCCCCCACCTGGCGTACATTCACCTGGGAACGCCTCCACTAGAACTGTGTGCCGGTTAATGGACCTTTCTGAACCTTAAGTTCCTCAACTGTAAAACAGGGATAAACTACTTCATAGGGATTTTGTGGCAATGGGAGAATAAGCACTCAGAATTACTTTTATTAGTCCGATTCTGGACTAATGTTTCCGAAATTGTCCAGCCCAGTATCCAAAGAACATTAATCTTTCCATACATTTGTACATTAAAGCTTCCCTAGCTGTAACACTCCATTTGTTTTCCATCATCTGCGCGCACTACGGACCAAAGCTCAGCCTTCTGAATGTGGCACCTAAGGCCAGTACAACCTGGACTATGCCTCAACTTTGGTCCCCGTCCTCACCTCTCTGAATAGCCTAGTCCCCAGATTTGATGTCCCTTGATTCTGGAACAATGCCCTCCTCAGATGTGTCTTTGTCTCAGATCATGCAGTCTTCTTCTTTTGAAATGCCTCTCTTTTATTTTTGCCTACACAACCCCTACAGGCCTCAAGATCAAGCTCAAGGGCCACCTTCTGTGTATTCTGTCCTTTCCTGGCTCCCTGTGTAGAATCATTGACTTCCTCCTGCAAGCCTCGGCCCTTTGGGCATATCTCTGCCATAGATAGCACTTAGTACATTCAGGTACGGCTGACTCCTGAGAGCTTTTCACCTTTTTCACCAAAATCCTGCCCCATTACCATTATTATTATTATTATTATTTAAGATTTTAAAGTATCTCTATATCCAACAGAGGGCTTGAACTCACAACCCCAAGATCTAGAGTCACATGCTCTACTAACTGAGCCAGCCAGGAGCCCCTCCTGTCCCATAAAAAATGGAAAGAAAAATGGGAGAAGACAACCAAGCAGTTAACATCTTTGGAAAGCAGACATTATACAACTGCATAATAATCTTACTATAATTAAATAACCATGACCTAATATGAGCATTTCACATCCATGTATGACACAGGTTGGGGCTCAGTTACAGCCTTGCAATTTGTCTCTGTTTTTTTTAGACATACATTGAATCTCCGATACTTGTGTGTCTCTGTGTTATGTTGTGGGGTTTTTGTTTTTCGTTTAAAATAGTTTCATAAGGGTATGTTATAACACATGACTGTTCATGCCACAAAATTTTGATCATCGAGCTTTTGATCATAGAGCTTATTTTGTTTGGCGGCAGCAGCCAGGTTTTCCAATCATCATTTTTCTCTGGTCTGCAGAGATGTCTTCTCATTAGCTGCCTTCTGCTTTTGTTGCATTATCTCAGAGCCCCTTTGCTTTCCCTGAGAGGTAGTCAAGCTATCCTCTTTTTGATGAGGCAGCATAGGCCAGCTGACCTCCTGCACACCCCCTCCCCTGCCCCAGGTGGGACACGTGTGACATTCCTCAGGCACTCCAGGCTGCCCAAGAACAAAGGAAAGAAAAAAAAACCAATGGCTGACTGATAGAGGTCACCGTCAGCCAGGATAGGGGTCTGAATCACCTTACAAATGTCTTAGTCAGTCTCCAGAAACTCATAGACTCAGTTTCCCGGAGTCCCAATCTCACCCTCCCCTCCATAGTGCTGTGGGGAAACAAAGGCAAGAGGAAATGGTAAATAAAATTAAGTTCTTTATAACCTGCTGCCCTTTATAACCTCAAGTAAAAATACCTGAGAGAGGCAGAGTAAAACATTCCTCCAGGAACTCCCTGTCTTAACGTTAAAACCTTGCTAAAGGGAAAATAACTTTTTAGCTCCACAATAACGAGCCCCCACCGCAGTCCTCTTTAGCATATGAAAGTCCTCTTGGAAACCTCCCTTTTGATTTTCCCTCCCCCAACTCCATTGTAATATAGTCACTCTTCACAACCCCAGTGCAGGCAGCTCTTTCACCCCCCTGGTCCTGTCCCCGGGCTCTAATAAAACCACCTTTTCGCACCAAAGGACATCTTAGGAATTCCTTCTTGGCCATCAGCACCGGACCACCCCCACCACTCCCAAACCACATCATTTTCTTTTTCCATTGCTAATTTCCTGGGATTTCTTCATGTTTTTCTGATGGGCAAGTTCTCGTTAATTTCCGAGGGCCATGCACACACCCGACCCAGCCAGGCAGAGAGCTACTGGGAAGAGCAGCAGCCTCCCAACTTGCTCAGCGAGGTTGCCGGTCATCCTCACCCGCAGCCCTAGAAGACTCCACCCCTGGGGGCCCTCTGCAGAGCAGACACCTCTGCTCCTCCCATCACCCCGCCCCACAGAGGCCCTGTTTTGTTGTGGTTTTAATTCTAGGAAATGTAGAGCTGAGGCTAAGCCCTGGCTCAGGGTGTGATGGGAGAACAGAGAACATACATTTAATCCTTTTGCAAACAAACATCAAATGCAGTACATGAATTGCAGCTGCCGTAGGGCTGTTTGTCTTCTGACGTTCCTGGTGGACCCGTTCCCAGCGCATTTTTAAAGAGAGGAGGAGGACAATTTGTTAGGACCTGATGGAGCAGATGGAGCAGCTCAACTTTCTGGCACCGGCTCCGCACAGCCGTTGTGCAACTGCCCTGAACAGAAATGGATGGAGGCCCCTCTCAGTGGTTCTCATCAGGGCTTTCCCTGTTCAGTATCAAAGAAAAGGGGGAAAGGGAGAAAGCATGGGCCAGAGAGGTCTGGCAGGAGAATTAGAACATCTCTGTCCTAATTTCTTCATCTGAAAAATAGAAGGGAAAGATCTCCAATGTGTGTTCCTGACTGATGCTGAGGGAGGTGGTCACTGTGACCTTGGAAATTAACTATGTCTCCATCCCCCAACCAGTAGGAAAGCTCCAGAGTTCTAGCCTCCATGCTACCTACATGGACTGAAATTCAAATATTCCCCCCATTGCCTACCGGCCCCCTAGTGTTTCCTGCATATCTGAGCATCCAAGACAAAAGGGATGGAGCCAATTCTGCTCAGATTGAAATGCAAAGCCAAACTTGGGGTCTAAGTCATTGGCTAGCCTACCTCAGGCACCACCTCCATTCCAGCCCCTCCCGGATTTTCTTTTCCTCCACTCACATTCCAGACTTGCTGGCAAATTTGCCCACTAAATTTGCCCAATTATGCCCATCTTGATATTCCAAGTACCCATGGCTATTGTTTAAGCCCTTATTTGTATGGCTGGAAATTGTTCAACTGAACTTGCTTCTATTCGAGGCTGCTTTAAATCAGTGTGGCACCACGCAGGGCCAGAGTGATCATCTAAGATGATATATGTCCCTTTCACTCCTAAAATCCTTCCGGAAGCTCTATGACATTTTAGACAAGGATCTGAGCTCCCTAGCATGTTACTCAAGACCTTTTTCCCGTTCTGGTCTGTGTGCTCACATTTTGAGCTCCACCTCTACTAGCTGCTTACTTTACCATTTCCCAGAATTTTCCAGCCTTTGTGTCTAAGCTCCTGGGAGGTCCTCAGGACAGGGCCTTTTACCAGAAGTCAAATTAGCCTTGACTTCTTTTTTTTTTTTATGGTTTTTTAATTTATTTCTAGGAGGGAAGAGAGAGACAGCATGAGCAGGGGAGGGTCAGAGAGAGAGGGAGTCACAGGCTGAAACAGGCTCCAGGCTCTGAGCTGGCAGTCAGCACAGAGCCCGACGCGGGGCTCGAACCCACGAACCGCGAGACCATGACCTAAGCGAAAGTCGGACACTTAACCGACTAAGCCACCCAGGCGTCCCAGCCTTGACTTCTTATAGGGAGCTGCCCTTGACTTTTCCCCCTCCTCCAACTAATCCTGGCCAGTGGCTCCTCCTTTCTGTTCATCTAGAACACTCTGCTTCTCTCTATCATGATCTATGTCAAATTGTCACTTTACACATTTATCTCTTCAACTACCTCCTTCATGACAGAGTACGTGGATAGTGGGAATCCAAGATTTATTCAGTTTAACCTAAATTGCTTTTTGAACTTTTAGAACGTGCAATAGTGCCAAGTCTTGTTCCAGAATTCATTAGGGCCTTGGCAGAATTAGTTCTGTCTGGAATAATTTTCTTCCCACCCACATTCTCCTTATTTCCTACATAGCACGTATTATCATTTCAAATTATTTATGAAGGTAACATACTAGTAGTTAAGAGCCCAGGTACTGACATTGCACTGCCTCATTTCAAACCACAAAATGGGTGAACTTACGCATTTTTCTCACTCTGTATATGTACCTGTGCAGTATGTGGTTCCTTCCTTATTTGCACAATAGGACTAGTCATCCTCGTTTTGAGGATTAAATTAAAGGAGATCATATGTGCTAAACAGACTTGAACCTGAAAGTAGCTAATAGTGGTCTATTAAAAATTTTTTTTTTTTAAATTATGGAATGGCTGCTTTGTAAGCTGTATGAAGACAGGGACTTAGATATCTTCTTCAATATCTTGTCCCAGTGTCTCGCATGGCATGTAGTAAGTGCTAAATAAATCTATGTAATCTGAATGACTGAATAAATGACCATCCTTACTTTGGAGTATGATAGCAAAAGATAGAATTCAGTAGGCAGAGAGGGAAAGGATAGGATCTGAGGTTCCTGGGGGGCAGGGGTGGGGAGAGAACACATATTTTGGAACAATGCTGGGAGTATCTGACCACAGCAGACTTCCCTGGGTTTAAGTTCCTCTTAAGAATGTAACCAACACCAGGATGCCTGCGTGGCTCAGTTGGTTAAGCGTCCAGCTTCAGCTCAGCTCATGATCTCAGAGCTCGTGGGTTCGAGCCCAGCATCAGGCTCTCTGTGCTGACAGCTCAGAGCCTAGAGTCTCCTTGGGATTCTGTACTCCCTCTCTCTCTGTTCCTCCCTTGTGCGCTCGCACGCACGCACACACACACACTTTCTCTCTCAGAAATAAACAAAAAAAAAATGCAACAGACACCACCTCCCTCCCCAACCCTCTCACCCACCCACCCCCCATTCCCTCAGGAATTCGATGAAAGCCCTAACTAAAAAGACCTAACAATAAAACATATGACCCACAAGGATAGGGACATAGACCACCTCTCCTACAATGCCCTGGAGCTAATGAGGAATGCACCACCCATCACCTAGAGGTATTAAGTCAGTAAGGGTGTGACCTGAGAGGGAAGGAAGGGGGGGAAGGGTGGGGGAGTGGCGACAGAACCTCATAAAACAAAGACTCTTGTCTATTGTCACTGGGCATTCACTTTCAAATGTCCCCCTCTCTGTAAAGAGAGCTTTCATTCTCTTCTTATTCTCTGATCTTGTACTCTAATAAACTTCTGCCTGCTGCCCATTCGGTGTCCACCTCTTCATTCTTCGAAGCGGCAAGACAGCAAATCTCGGGTATTGAGGGAAAAAGTCTTGCAACAGGAGTATTAATTGAAGACAAGTAGGGAACTGTGCCTGCTTAAAGCCATATCAGTGGCCTGCTCTAATTGACAATTAACTTCTAAGCCTTGGGGCACCTGGTGGCTCAGTAGGTGAAGCATTCGACTTCGGCTCAGGTCATTATCTCAAGGTTCACGGGTTTGAGCCCCACGTCGGGCTCTGTGCTAACAGCCAGCTCCGAGCCTGGAGCCTGTTTCAGATTCTGTATCTCCCTCTCTCTCTCTCTGACCCTCCCCTACTCATGCTCTCTCTCTCTCTCTCTCTCTCTCTCTCTCTCTCTCTCAGAAATAAATAAAACATTAAAAAAAAAAAAAAACTTCTAGGGCGCCTGGGTGGCTTAGTCGGTTAAGCGTCCGACTTTCGCTTAGGTCATGATCTCACGGTTCGTGGGTTCGAGCCCAGCGTCGGGCTCTGTGCTGACTGCCAGCTCAGAGCCTGGGGCCTGTTTCAGAGTCTGTCACTCCCTCTTCTCTGACCCTCCCCTGCTCATGCTGTCTCTCTCTCTCTCCTAGAAATAAATAAAACATTAAAAAAATGTTTTAAAAAGTCTAAGGCTTATATTCACTTAGCTACATAAACAAGCAACCTTTTAAAAAAGTTAGTGTGAATGAAAACACTTGGCTAAAAGTTAGATGAGTGGACTAATTTTTTTAATGTTTATTAGTGGACGTGGACCTTATCTGCTTCATTCAGAACTGAGAGTATCATGTCTACAGTTGACTAAGAACCTGTTGGAATAAATATGCTCAGGTTAAGGTGACCTTGCTCTACAGAAGACAGAGAGTCTCAGGATGATGTACTATGAGAACAAAATGACAAAGTAATGTAGGAGCTAAAATCCAACCACTATCTTGGATATGGGTTTTTGTTTTGTTTTTGTTTTTTAGTGAAAATCTTAGCTTCGGGGCACCTGGGTGGCTCAGTTAGTTGAGCATCAAACTATTGATTTCAGCTCAGGGCGTGATCCCAAGGTCATGGAATTAAGCCCTTTGTGGGACACTGTGCTGAGTGCTTCCTCTGCACTTCTCCCCTGCTTGCACACTCTCTCTCTGAAAAAAAAAAAAATTCTGTAGGATCGCCTGCTTAACCAACTGTCCAACTTCAGCTCCGGTAAAGATTTCACAGCTCGTTGTCTTGAGCCCCATGTTGGGTTCTGTGCTGACAATTCAGAGCCTGGAGCCTGCTTCGGATTCTGTGTCTCCGTCTCTCTGCCCTTCCCCTGCTCTCGTGTTCTCTTTCTCAAAAATAGATAAAGATTTTAAAATTTTTTATCAAAAAATGATACGAAAAAGCTTCCCTCAGCACAAACTATCATATGAAATCAGTGGTGGAGACAAAGGAGAAGAAAGGACACCTTTCACTTTTTAGTAGAGTAAGAGGTAAAGTTCTGAAAAGGAAGGAAAGTCTAAAGTCAGCTTCCCTGGTTTATTTTATGTGATTTTTTTTAAATCACAAAACTTTCAACCAAGAGATTTTTTTTTATATATATTTTATTTTTTAAGCAACCTCTACACCCAACGTGGGGCTCAATCGCACAACCCCGAGTTCAAGAGTTGCATGCTTCACCAATGGAGACAGACAGGTGCCCCTCAACCAAAAGAATTTTTAAAAATAAGTCAGTGGGTAAATGGAATAAGAAGAGTTAATGCTAGGAGCCCCTGGCTGGCTCAGCCGGTAAAGCATCCAACTTTAGTTTGGGTCATGATTTCGCAGTTTGTGTGTTGGAGCCCTGCGTCGGGCTCTGTGCTGACAGCTTGGAGCCTGGAGCCTGCTTCAGATTTTGTGTCTCCCTCTCTCTCTGACCCCATCTCGCAGTCCCCTGCTCTCACTCTGTCAATCTCTCTCTCAAAAATAAACATTAAAAATTAAAAAAAAAAAAAAAAAGAAGAAAAAGAGTTATGCTAGAAAAGCCAGGTTGAAGAAAGGTACAGAGGCTGAATGCGGCCAAGTCAGACAGGATAATACCATAGCTACTTAGTTCTCACACTCAGTGGAGACCATCTCAGTGGATCACTGGGAGCAAAGCACTACAAGTTCTGGTCACACTGCCCCAAAGCACATAAACACCAACGGACCTCCCCATTCTGGGCATTGAAGGCCCAGGGCCAGCATCTTCATTTTCCACCTCCAGAACCCATATCAGTTCTTCTGCCGGTCAATTATTTATGTGTTAATATCTTCAGTCCTGTCCCGCATTGTACGTTGCTTGTCATATTATACAGTCTCAAGAGCTGGGGACTCATGATGTGCAAAGCTTCAATGTAGGCAGGTGGCAATGGTTTCAGAGGTCGGAGAGGAACAGGAACAGGTTCTAACAGGAACCCCATAGACTTGGGGCTCTGGCCACGAGTCTAGGGAGTCAAGCCGCTGCATCTTAGCTCCTTTCTCAGGGAAGACGCTAATACTGCAGATTCCCTCCTTGGGCAAATGGTAGCGGGCTTTCTAGTAGTTTTTGCTTGTCCAAAGAGCACAGAATCTCTTTTCTTTAAGACCCAAATACCTTTTCTTGTTTCTAATGTTTGTATCTAGAGTCTTTCAACTATAAGCCAGATGAAAGAGCAATTCTAGCCCTTTCCGACTCAACCGAAAACGGGAGGACTGAGGGAAGGTGACCATAGGAGGGTGAGGAGGAGAGTGGGGGGTGGCAGGGTGTATACTCACCACTTTTTGGTTCCCTTCATTATCTGTGAGCAGCCATTCAATATCCAGCGTGTCTTTTTCTGGAAGCCCCAGTTGATGGTGACAGGGCAAGGTGACCCGTTCCTCTGCCACTCTCTTGATCTCAGTGTGGGTCCCCAAGGTTCCAACATGGAAGGACACTGGAAGAGAAGAGCCTCTAATGAGTGAGGCAGAAACTGGATAGCAACATACAGGAAGCAAATATTACAAGTATTAATCATTGGGTGTTCTGCAGGCAAGAGGCAAATCAAGGTGTTGGAAGAAACCTAGACCAGAAGTAGCGGAAGTTCTAAAATCTCACACTTGCTCCTTCATTAACGGAATTCATTGTATCTTCCATAGCCCCCAAAATTACACTCTTGTCTACCTTACTGATTTTTTTTATCAGTAATGCAACCACTCAGGTCAACAACTGTGTTATTTGGACTTTCTCTCCTTTACTAGCAGAAGCTTCCATAAGAACAGAGACCAAAGGAAAGGCAGGGGTTGGCGTCTTTCCCAGAACAGGCTCTAGAAACTACTTCACTCCTTGGGCCATCTTAGGGACAGGCGACCCCCACAGACCCACAGGTAAGTGCAGGATGCCTCAAAGAATAATTGGGCTCTTATAAGCAGTTCCTACTTCCTTTACGGACACTCATTCTCTTAACCCCAACTTCTATCTTCCATTCCTTACAGTTTCATACCACATAGCTTCAAAATATGAACCAACACTTCCTATCCAAAGTGAAATTCCAAGTCCCACATTTGGATCCTGTCCCTCCACCCATCCAGTATCCCTTTGGCCAACGGGATTTCAGTTCCACTTCTGACTTTCTTTACCTCTAATTTTCATCTTTTTAAAAATATTTTTAAATGTTTATTTATTTTTGAGAGAGAGAGGGTGTGAGCAGGGGAGGAGCAGAGAGAGAGGGAGACACAGAATCTGAAGCAGGCTCCAAGGCTCTGAGCTGTCAGCCTAGAGCCCAACACAGGGCTCGAACTCATGAGATGTGAGATCATAACCCTAGGCGAAGTCAGACGCTGAACTGACTGAGCCACCTAGGCACCCCTAATTTTCATCTTGTGCCAGGTATGGAATCCCATTAGCAACTCTGGGCTCCAAAGTTCACCTTCTCTCCTTCCTATTAATCTCGGACATTGTTGGTCATCAAATCCACATTATATAACTTCCCCTGGACTCTAGGTATGATGTGTCTGGTGTTAAGGTGTGCTTTAGGGTCCTCCTTTGTCTCCTTATACAGTGATCAAGAAGCTCAGCATGAAAAATGGTCTCTTTCTCTTTCTAGCCACTTAAAATGTCCCAGTGCTACATTCACAATGTAACAGAATCCCACAACCTCTGAGTTGCAATAGCCCCAAGTGTCAGGGTTTCCATGAAGTCCCATCTCCTGGGAAGAACTCACTCTGCCACTTCAGGGAGTTTTAAGCACTAAGCATCAAGGATCATGACTAACGGAAGCATATAATAAGCTACTTTTCTTATTCTATGTTCATTTCCCAAGATAAATTAGCAGTAAATCTGTGGGAAGAAAAGGAGCCTGAAAAGAGGAAGAAGGGGGCAGGAGAGACTGTAGTTCCCTCTCCGGGGGGTAGGTTTGACATCGCAGGACTGGACCCCCAGAGGCATCTACCCTGAGAGAAGCAGCAGGTGGACTCCCAAATTCCACAGCAAAGAAAGGAGACCACAGAAATCTGTTGGGCATAAGAAGGGGTCTTCAGAACCAACAGGATAAGCCTCTCCTAGAGTTTCACTGACATTCCAACCAAGGTTTCTGTTGTTTCTGTTTAGAACTTAAACTGCATTGAGAGTGGCCGCCATTTTGTGAGCACTTTGCGTGGTTTGGCTGAACGCTGGGTGCTCATCCCCATGAAGAAAGCGTTATTATCCAAATCTATGGATGAAACAGGAAGAGGAGCTTAGCAGTTTGCTTAGGGTAACACAGCTAGAAGTGGACAGATCAGGGGCTCAACCCCAGATCTGTCTCACTGCAAAGCTCCGGCTCTGACAGCCAATATGTGCTGCATCTGCCCTGTGTCGTATGCGGCTTCCAGGATATCTGGTTCTCCCGTTGGCCTGTAGGCTCCTTGAGGTTAGGTACCATTCACTGCTACATTCTCATGCACTCAGCTCAGGGTCTCTCACACCGCAGGTGCTCAATAAATAGTTGTTGGATTGACGTGAATTTAACCTGTGTACTCATTCACCCACGAGCAAACTGAGGCCCAGGGATAAAGGAGTTGCCCTGAGGTCCTACAACTCATTTAAAGGCAGGAATAACCCATATAAAATCCATCTCCCTCAGTCCCCACAAAGCACACTTCCTATAGAGCAGAAGGAGATGAGTCCGTTGGCATTGCACTAAGCTAAGCTTGTTAAGAAGGAGCTCTGGCTTCTACCCCTGCTCACTTTCCACTGGACACAAGAGCGATCGAATGAAACCAGCATCCCACACCCCTGGCGAAGCTAGAGAACCCAGAACCAATCTGGTGCATACAGTAGGCACTATATGATAAATAAATAAATGCAAAGAAACAACTATGAAAGTTGCCGATTTGAGCCACTAGAGGGAATCAAAGGCTCAGATTTGGTTGCTGTCCCAAAAGGAAAGAAACAAAGTGGTGGGTGGTGTGTTTTGCCAAGTTCTATTTATACCATATCCAGAATTACATACAGCAGTGTGGGGAGGGGGCCCGCCAGCGAATACAAATGACTTTACCAAGGAGGGGAATCTCAAGATCAGAGTGCATGCACCTCTGGTTCTCCCTGAACCTCAGCTCCCCAGACTTCAGGGGGTCACCTGGATCCCTGTGTGTTTCTCAAATTTCTCCTTCTGTGATTCCCACCCTTCTGTCACTACTTCCTCCCCCCCGCCACACACACCTGTGTCCTGTAGCCTAAGCAGACAGGTGCCTGGGCTCTACGTATAATTCTCAAGCTTGGCAGTATGTAAGGGGACTGCCAAGCATGTGTTCCCTGCCCAGTGGGTGAGTGGGAAGAGCTGGCCCTGGGCTTACGGACATTGAAGGAATTCATCATCGTTAAGAAAGACCTTAAGAGGGGCGCCTGGGTGGCTCAGTCGGTTAAGCATCTGACTGCAGCTCAAGTCATGATCTTACAGTTCGTAAGTTCAAACTCTGCATCGGGCTCTGTGCTGACACTTCAGAGCCTGGAGCCTGCTTCAGATTCTGTCTCCTTCCCTCTCTGCCCCTCCCTTGCTCACACTTTGTCTCTCTCTCTCTCTCTCTCTCAAAAATAAATAAACAAAAAAAAGTTACAAATCTTTAAAAAAATCGCTTAAGAGATCATCAAAAACCTAACTTAGGAGGAAACTACAGCCCAGAGAAATGAAATATAAAGACACAGAGTGAGTGTTAGTGGCAGAACCGCTAGTAGGGAGATATAGCTGATCCTGGAACAATGCAGGGTTAGGGACACTGGTGCCCCTCACAGTCCAAAATCCATGTACAACTTCCGCCTCCCCCAAAACTTAACTGCTAGTGGCCTACTATTGACGGACATCTTTACCGACAATACAATCAATTAATACCTATTCTATATGTTATATGTATTGTACGCTGCATTCTTGCAATAAAGTCAGCTAGGGAAAAGAAAATACTAAGGAAATCATAGGGAAGAGAAAATGCTTGCACAGTACAGTACTGTCAGAAATCCACATATGAGTGGATCCACACGATTCAAACTGGTGTTGTTCAAGGGACAGCTGAAGTCTCCACTGGGTGTCTGGGACACTCGTGGCCCTGGGTGGTGGGGAGGCGCTGGAAGGTAGCAGGAGTGCAAACTTTCTCTGTGTGCACGGGTGCAAGAGGCAGTCCTGGACACCCAGGGCTCTCTCTAAAGGAAGGCTTCTGCATACAACTCAGGCACTCAACTCAGGACCTTTGGGAACTTGAGTTTTGGGAGAATTACCCTTTGTGAACCTCAGCGTTCTCATCTGCATAATGGGAATTCACCAAGAGGTAAGGCACCCAGCAGTGTGATGGTGCATAGGAGTCTCTCCCCTAATGTAGTCAGTTCCCTTCCCCTGCTTTTCTCTACTGGAAGGGTTATTGTTTTTTCTTTCTTTTTTAATGTTTATTTATTTTTGAGAGAGAGCACACAAGTGGGAGAGGGGCAGAGAGAGAGAGAGAGACAGCAAATCCAAAGCAGGCTCCAGGCTCTGAGCTCTCAGTGGAGAGGCCCATGCGGGGCTTGAACTGATGAACTGTGTCATGACCTGAGCCAAAGTCAGACGCTTGACTGACTGAGCCACCCAGGCACACCAGGATTTTAGTTTTTTCTTTTCCTCAGATGATGGCTGTGTACCTTCAGCTAAGATCAGTTTAAGGTTTTATTCTTTAAAGGGCATTTACTAAAGATTCTCTTGAACCTTCAAGATTTCCTTCAACGTCCGGTTGTTCAGCCTAAATACTTTTATATAACTGAGGGAAACAAGACACCTGTTTTGAAGGTGAATCCATTGAGATAACAGTAAATTTTAAAAACGAGGTTTCTACAACCAGTTGACTACTCCATTCACATTAAGAGTCATAATCAGAGCCTTTAAACATTTTTATGTCCAAAGAGCTACATCGTTTCTGCTGTCAGGTAGATAGATATCTTGGATGAACCATTCAAGGAAGTTCATGCAGTCTGACTACACGAAGCCTATGTTCTTCACATACTTGTGTTTCCATCACCTATGGAGGCCGTATTTCTGGATCAGACCGATGACATACAGACAATTTTGCCAGTTTGAGCAGACACGGCAAGAGCAAGAACTTGGCAAACCTTCTCAGATGGCTCCTCTAGAGAGAGCCGCTCAAACCCATCTTGTTCTCATGGGTGCAAGGAGGCACATGGTCAGGATAGTTTTTAATAGAAACTAGGATGCTACATTAAAAATACCTACTTCTCTCTTATTTCCCTAGTAGAGAATTCTTCAGTTTCTTAGATACTCCTTGATGCCTGCAGGGTGCAAGGTGCTCTAAGATCTCAAGTTAAATCTGCCTGCTCACTCCCTGCCAAGGATGGATGGCCCATCACTGCCATTGCCACATGGGCACCCAACACTCCCCGGTGCCTCCACCTAGGAGAGCCCACAGTGCTTGGTGCACAGGTCAATGATAGATAGGTTCTTTTTTTTTTTTTTTTTTAAGACTTGATCTATTTACTAGCCTTTGTAGACCTGTATTTTGCAAGTAACAAAGTTAGAGAGCTACAGTTAGTAACTCCCTGATGTCAGGTACAGGAGCTGTGCCCTTCTACCCTTTAATGAACAGTGGGCCCCCCACCAATGGGCTCTTGTGGTGGGTAAGTACCTCCTTCCACTCAGTGATTGTACTTTTTTCAATGGACCTTTACTTACCTGAATGGGAAGAGAAGTTTCTTGTGTTTCCCTTTACATGTTCCAGAAAGCCTTATGAGAATCAAAATCAGCAAATGTCCATCAGAAAAATAAAAAGGTCTTTGGCTATGTTTAAATCAATTTCTCTAATTTTACTGATCAAGAAACCGAGGCTTAGAGAGAAGTGACTCACCCAAAGGCCTCCTGATTTGTAGACTAATGACATACATACAATTCTGTAGGGGTGGTGGTGGTGGTGGTGGTGTGTGTGTGTGTGTGTGCTTGCACGTGCGCAGGCATGTGCCTTCCTGACTGTTTCTGGAACACTCCATACAATTCACGATACCGCATTGTGTAACAGAAAGAGCATAAACTTTAAAGTCAGATCGACCAGGACTTAAATGGTGCCCATAAGTCCAATTAATTTCCTGACCACTCTGGAAATTAATTTTTTCTTCACTGTGAAATGAGAAGAAAAACATCAATGCCTGTTGTAGGATTACATCTGATGTAGGTAAAGTGTGTAGCACTGACACACGGTATATGGTAACTACTCACCACATGGTAATTATTATTATTCATTATTCTACATACTGTAGACAAGAAAAACCAGAAGACCATGCTGAGGAGATGACGCAGGATGGTGAGGAGTTTGGGAGTCATTTTGCTTGATAACTGTTAGTATTCGGCCATATTTGCTTTGTCTCTCTCTCTATTTGTTGTTGTTGTTGTTGTTGTTGTTGTTGTTGTTGTTGTTTTTGTTGCACTGGGTGAAAGTAAGTTGCAGATAGCACATTTAACCTCTAAACGTTTCAGCGAGCACCTCTGAAAACTAAGGGCATTCTCAGGGCGCCTGGGTAGCTCAGTTGGTTAAGCATCCAGCTCTTGATTTCGGCTCAGGTCATGATCTTACGGTTTGTGAGTTCAAGCCCTGAGTCAGAGAATCCCTGCTTTGGATTCTCTCTCTCTCCCTCTCTCTCTGCCCCTCCATAACTTGCGCACACTCTCTCCCTCAAAATAAAGAAGTAAACATTAAAAAATCTCCACAATGAAGGGCATTCTTCTACATAGCCATAATATATTATCACACCTAAGAAAGTTAATAATACTATATGCAAACTCATGTTTTTAAAGATTTTTTGTTTTTAAGTAATCTCTTCTACAACCAAGATGGGGCTCAAACTTCTAACCCAGAGATGAAGAGTCATGTGCTCTACTGAGTGATCCAGCCAGGCACCCCTAGAAGATCATTTCTGACACGAGTGGGTAAAGAAGGTTCTGGTGACAGGTGGGATTGAGATAGTTCTGGAAAGATAGACATGCTTTTCCTGCACAGACCTGAGTTGGTGTAAGGGCAACTCGAACAGAAGGCAGCACCGTCTTCTCCTGTCCCCTCCTATGAGCTACCTCACAGAGAGCTAGGGAAGTCTCTCTTCTGTATGTTTTGCCTTCCCAACCCACACCCAGTTCAACCCCAGCATCTCTTGGGCCAGTTCTCTTTATGAGGTCTTCGGGAAAGGAAAACCACATTCACTGTGAGCTATTAAGCAACTAATATGCTTTCATGTCTTCTCAAACACAAACACGTATTTGATATTTAGAGAAAGCCTATAGCTAACTCTGTGAAGTTGGCAGGTAATCAGTGGAATTTCAGGCATCTGAAAGTGCGGGTGACTTCGTATTTGTTTCCCCCCAGAGGTGAGTATTTGTTCCTGGAGTCCCTAAAATTAGTGGTGTGTGTGTGTGTGTGTGTGTGTGTGTGTGTGTGTGTGTGTGTGTGTAAGGACCCAGGTGGCAGCCTGAGAGGTGGGCTTGGGTCAGAGGGCCAGACATTGAACTTCCTCCCCCTCTCCAGTCTGTGCATTGGTTTGGGGGATGAAATAGAGAGAAAGGGGAGAAGGGTGAGGAAGGAAGAGGGAGGGGAACAGGAGGATGGAGTGGGGGAGGGGTGAGTGAAGGAGGAGCCTAAGAGCCTGAGTTGTGGTGGAAGGTCAGAGGAAGAGGGGAAGGGAGAGCCTCACACCATAGAAGGCAACCGAAAACAGCTTCAGACTAAACACAGATGGATTAAAAATTATCAACTCCCTTCTCCTCTCCTCTGTGGAAACTGTCTAGTATGTACAGTGTATGTATTCATACACATTAAAAACTGGATTGAGGGGCGCCTGGGTGGCTCAGTCGGTTAAGTGTCTGACTTCAGCTCACGTCATGATCTCATGGTTTGTGAGTTTGAGCCCCACATTGGGCTCTGTGCTGACAGTTCAGAGCCTGGAGCCTGCTTCGGATTCTGTGTCTTCCTCTCTCTCTCTCTGGCCCTCCCCTGCTTGCATTTGATCTCTCTCTCAAAAAAATAAACATTAAAAAATTAAAATAAACCCACTGGATTGAGTTCTTCCCATCAGGTATAGCACTGGGAATGCAAAGAGGGTAAACATTCTCCTCCCTCAAACCATTTGAAAACTAATTATTAACAATACTTTACATTTATCTAGCTCAGCTCCCTCAAATGCCTTATCTCCCACGAGACCTGTGACTACACAGGGAGCTAATATCGTCACTTATGTTTTAGAGAAGGGAGAATTGAGGACCCCACAGCTGAGGCCACATGGCTGATGGGTGGCACTGTGGGGGACACGAATCCGTCTCCAGTTTTTATTCTATTTCCTCTCCCACACCAAAGGTCATTGCCTTTGCCTTGAAATTGGCTGGTGGGAAACACAGAGACCATGTAGATTAAGTATGGATGGCACAGAGCTTGAGTGGCAGAGCTGGTCTGACTGGGTACTACTAAGATATGTAATTATCTAGGGCGCCTGGGCAGTTCAGTCGGTTGAGGGTCCAACTCTTGATTTCAGCTCAGGTCAAGATCCTAGGATTGTGGAATCAGCCCTGCTTCAGGCTCCATGCTGAGTGTGGAGCCTGCTTAAGATTCTCTCTCTCTCCCTTTGCCCCTCTCCCCTGCTCATGTGCTTCCTCTCTCTCTAAAATGTAAAATAATAAGATAAAAAGATATATACTTATCTTGGGACACCTGGGTGGCTCAGTCAGTTAAGCGTCCACCTCTTGGTTTTGGCTCAGGTCATGATCTCACAGCCGTGAGCCTGCTTGGGATTCTCTCTCTCCCTCTCGCTCTGCACCCCCTTCCCCCGCCCTCTCTCTCTCAAATAATAAATACATTTTTAAAAAGATATATAATTATCTTACTAGCTGAGATCCTGAGCCAAAAATGAGACGACATTTAATAGAAACAAATGTTTAGAAGTTACAGCTTGACACAAGCACAGAGCAGGAAGACATCTGGAGCATCATAGATGCTGCATGCTGACAGTGGCATTGACAAAAATGTTGGCATCTGGAGCGTTGTGATCAAATAATGGGGTCTGAAAAAGTCTGATGAGGAAGGGATGACACAATTATAGAGGAAAAGTCAGGAAGATGGGGGGCTAAGGGGCAGCCTGGTAATGACCTTCCAACATTTTAAAAGGCTACAAAACAAGTATTGTTCCTTGTTGGGTGTTCTTCTAGAAGGTAGAATTGGGTCCTGATGGCATAATAGTTCCAACCATAAAATGATAGACTGGGAGATCTCCAATACCTCTTTCCAGTTCTGAAGTGATATGGTTTTCTTACAAAAGACTTATTCCATTGGGCTTCATATGTTGATAGACTTTCTTACAGTTCTGTCTGACAGGAGAATAAGCGGTATCTTTCTATCTATCTATCTATCTATCTATCTATCTATCATCTATCTATCATCTATCTATCTATCTATCTATCTATCTATCTATCTATCTATCTATCTATCTATCTATCTATGAGAGAGAGACAGAGACAGAGTGAGTGGGGGAGGAGCAGAGACAGAAAGAAAGACTTCCAAGCAGGCTCTGCACTGTCAGCACAGAGCCAGATACAGGGCTCAAACTCACGAACTGCAACATCATGACCTGAGCCAAAACCAAGAGTCAGATGATTAAGCAACTGAGCCACCCAGGTGCCCCTCATTTAGTGGATTTTCCATTACTGGCATCCTTCAAGTGGGGATACGTCAGGGGCTATAAAAGGGCTCCTTATACATGGATGTTGAATCAATATTAAAGTCCTTTCTAACTATGATATTGTATTAAATATTAATTGACATATTAATATTCAAGGACTGTCCTAGCTGAATGGGATGCAAAGTATAAGATAAAATGTATACTATTATCTGTCAATGTGTTTTGTCACCATCAATCAGCTCTTATGCAATTTATATAAATGATCTAGTTTGGTCTCATTGTTAACAATGCTTTTAAAGATTGTTGAAGTGCTTTGTGGAAGAATTAAAGGGAACTGACCCAAGCAGTTAGGGCACTGCTTTCCTATCTGTGGATGTTTAAATCCACAAGGGGGCAGAATTTACTTAGAGAGGATTAGTCATGCTTCCTCCTTAATGCAGTTCCTTCTAACAGTAAGAAGGATTATAATTGACAAAGAATTGTAGATGACCTTGGATTTAAGCTTGATAAGCACTTTGTTGCCATTTGTGATTATATACTAAATTTCAAACGGTACACATTTAGTTTTCAAGGGCAACGGAAATCAGAAAATATGGTCAGATGTTTGAGAGGAAATTTATCAAGGAAACAGAAGCATATACTATTTTAATAGCTTACGTTCATGATTTTAACGTTTTCCAACCAAAATGGATGTTTACCTTGAGACCAAAAACCTTATTTTAATCGCAGAATGTATTATGAAGCAAATCAATTACTCAGGTGCTGTGAAATACTGTTTTAGCAGAGAGTCAATAAAAAAAGACAAAGGGAAGGAACAAAAACCCATCACAGATGGTTTAGAAGGACTGAGGACTCAGCAAAAAAACCTCTCAAGGTCCTTTCAGTCTTTTTCTTTTAATCACAACTGACTTTAAAAATAATTTTTTTTTTCAGACAGAGAGAGACAGAGCACCAGTGGGGGAGGGGCAGAGAGGGAGACAGAATCTGAAACAGGCTCCAGCTCTGAGCTGTCAGCACAGAACCCAATGCAGGGCTCAAACCCATGAACCATGATATTATGACCTGAGCCGAAGTCGAATGTTTAACCAACTGAGCCACCCAGGCGCCCTGGTCGTTTCAGTCTTGACGTTTAGGCTTTGTTCTAAGCCAGCAGCTTGCCGAATTACAAAATCCTGGAATGTCTTGGAATGTTACACGTAATCTATACTCTCAAACTTAGGAAGGGCTGCAGAAGGTCATTGTCTTGCCTTCCAGACAATTTCATATTTAAAACTAGTCTGCGACTCTCAACAATAGCCAAACTGTGGAAAGAGCCTAAGTGTCCATCAACAGATGAATGGATCAAGAAAATGTGGTTTATCTATACGATGGAATACTACATGGCAATGAGAAAGAATGAAATCTGGCCATGTGTAGCAACCTGGATGGACCTTGAGGGTGTTATGCTGAGCGAAATAAGTCAGGAAGAGAAGGACAAATATATGTTTGCACGTATAGGAGGATTAGGAGGAACTTAACAGGGGACCAAGGGGGAGAAGAAGGGTGGAAATGGTGGGGGAAAGGGGGAGAGGCAAACCATGAGAGACTCTTGAATGCTGACAAAAACTGAGGACTGATGAGTGTGGGGGGAGGAGGGAGGAGATGGGCATGGAGCAGGGTACTTGTGGGGATGAGCACTGGGTGTTATATGGAAACCAACTTGACAACTATTTGTAAAAAAACTATTTTACAAATTTAAACTATTTGTAAAAAAATAAAAAATAAAACTACTCTGCTGAAACTATCAAATGTTTCATGTTCTCTTATTATCACTGAGAATCTAAAATCATAGTGAAACTATTCCCAGATATTGAGGTCTGTGAGGATCAAATTTTTTATTATTGTATAATCATGAGATACTTAGGGATATTGACTTCTATGTTGTAGGATAATCAGGGGTACTGACTTGTAGAGAATGTCCTTAAACAAACACCTTATCCTCAATGCTTCAGATTCTGGGTGCCAGGAAAAGAAAGAAACATTGACAAAATAGTGGGTACCCAGAGGGGGGTAACTAGGAGTGCACAGTTTTTCGATGAATATGAGTGGCATTCCTGCTACCATACTAGGTGCTGCTGGAAACAAAGATCAATGACATTGTCTTTTGTTTATGAAGAGATCACAATAATAAAGAAACAAAACAGGCATTCAGCACACCCAGTTCAAGGCAGTGTGTGACCAATATCAACGTGAGGGTCAGGAAGTGGTAAGAGAATTAAGAGGAGGAAGATCACCAAGGTGATCAGGGATGGCTTCACAGAAGAGGAAGTATTTTGCCTGGGCATTGAAGACATCGGAATTTTAAAAAATCTTTAATGTTTACTTTATATTTGAGAGAGAGACAGACAGAATGCGAGCAGGAGAGGGGCAGAGAGAGAGGGAGGCACAGAATCTGAAGTAGGCTCAGGCTCTGTGAGCCTGACATGGGGATTGAACTTGCGAATAGTGAGATGGTGACCTGAGCTGAAGTCAGATGCTTAACCAATTGAGCTACCCAGGTGCCCCAAGAATAGATTGGAATTTTGCCAGTTATAAATGAGCGGATGGCATTCCAAAAATTGGAAACGGCAGCTTGACTGCTTGGGAAACCAGTTGCTAAGCTGACCTCAGTACTTGACAGATTGGAGCATCACCGTGGACCCTTGGTCTTGACAAGTTCCCACAGAATGGGCAGTAATACCACATAAACAGCATGTGAGCTGTGTCACGATCCTACCGACTGGGGGTTGACTGTTGATCATGCAAGAGTTTTATCCTGATATATCTAGTAACAATAGTCAGGGAAAGGATACTGACCTGGTCCACAGGGATCAGACACTCTGCTGTTAAGAAATACACTTGTTGGGGCGCCTGGGTGGCTCAGTTGGTTAAGCGTCCAATTTCGGCTCAAGTCATGATCTCACGGTTCATGGGTTTGAGCCCTGCATCGGGCTCTGTGCTGACAGCTAGCTCAGAGTCTGGAGACTGCTTCAGATTCTGTGTCTCCCTCTCTCTGACCCTCCCCTGCTCATGCTGTCTCTCTCAGAAATAAATGAAACATTTTTTTAAAAATTAAAAAAAAAGAAATACACTTGTTATCCCTCAGAATTCTGTCCTCAGGAACATGCTAGTAACATTTTCCATACGCGTATTTGTATTTACATATGTAGGAAAACACAGGCACACCTGTGCAGAGAACTTACGAGTGTGTCAGTGTCCATACACAGCTAGGAAAAGAATGTGAGCCTTTGATTCTGAGACTCTGAGAATTAGATCCCTCACTAACCTATTTCACTGACATGTCTATTTATAGCCTCTGTCTCATTTCAAATGCTAAGTCTCTTTCTATATCTAAATCTTTTATTACCTTCAGCAGAGAGATTTGAACAGAGGGAGGAAATTAAAAATAGACACAGTCGTACTATTGAGAATGCAATAGTTAATTGTTAGGGCTTCATGGTAATGGAGAATTGAGATTATGCTGATAAAAATCCACTGATTAATTAAAGCATCAATTCATCCATTATCTCTCCCATCTACCTTCCTATAAAAACTAGTAACAAAGTGAAGATGATCTTCAAAGAGAAGATCTCTTTCTCCCTCAGTCACTTTCTCTGGGGATAGAGAGTAGAGTCATGAAACTTTGAAAATGAATAAAGACCCTTTCCTCTCACTTGGTTTCTTTACTCCTCTCTCTTTACCCCTTATATCTCTGTACAAGAAAATCAGTAAAGAAAAAACTTCAATTAAAATGGAGTTGGGAAGTTTTGAAGGGGACATGCTTATGCAGGTACCACTCCTCAAAGCTTACTTTACATATCCCAGCAGGAAGAAGGAAGGTTTTCTCTTTGCCCAGCAACAACTCAGCCAATGAGAACCGCTGCAACTCATCCAATGAGAAGTCGCCACAACCCCTAATTTTTCTTGGGTCCAATGGACTTTCATTTCAAACAGCCCCTCCCAACTGTCTTCTTTCCTCTATAAAAGAATATTCCTCTCCTTTGTTGTCTGGGTTTGCCTATGGTTCACCATGGTTTGCATGTCCTAAACTGCAATTCTTCTGCTATTCCTTTATTAACCCATCTTGCTGATAAACTAACTGGCTATTTTATTTTCACGGTTCACAAAACAAAAAGAATCAAGGAAGCCATCTTTTCCACTCACAGGGAAATCATTCCCTACACTAGAAAAAATGATAGATATGACACATTTGCCATATCCAGTATATTTTAAAACCCTTCTATGGAAACATTTATTAACAATAGCTAGCAATTTCTGAATGCTTATTATGGGCAAAGCATTGTGCTCCTTGATTTATAGTCATTTCCATTTTTAATCTTCTCAACAATCCTGTAAGGTAAGCACTATTATTACCCACATTCTACAGACAGAGACACTGAGACACAGAGAGATGAATTTGCCCAAGATCACAAAATTAGTAAGGAGTGGTGTCACAGTTCAAACCGAGCCATTTTAACTCTAACATCCATACATCATACTGTACATATACATCCATATATTATACTGCCTCCCAGGATACATATTTAACAAAAATTTTATGGATCTAGGGTTATGCTAGTATTCTTGTGAGTCCCTCAAAGCTTTTCTTCCTCTTTTCTACTCTTGGTCACATACAGAATTGCTTCTCAATATTTCTCTACTTATGTTCCCATTTTTTTTGCTATATATGTACTCACACTCTACTATTCTTTGGAGTAGATTAAATACTGTGATTAAACAGTGGCAGTTTAGAGGACACCCTTAAGAAACTAGACATGAATATAATGCTGATCAAAAGAAGGTAAACATAAAAGAGTACATACTACATGATTCAATTTATGTAAAGTACGAAACCACAAAGAATTAATCTATGCTGTTGGAATTCCAGAGAGTGGTTACTCTCAGAGGAAGAGTTGATGAGTAGAAGGGAACATAGGGAGGCTTCTAAGGTGCTGACTCTGGGCCATTAGCGCAGAACCTGATGTGGGGCTCAAACTCACAAACAGCAAGATTGTGACCTGAGCAGAAATCAAGAGTTGGATGCTTAACCATTTGAGCCTCTCAGGTGTCCCTGTTCTATTTCTTAACTTGGGCACCTGTATGGACATGTTCGTTTTGTGAAATTCATCAAGCTGTACACTTAAAATTGTGCATTTTATGTATTACACTTTTTACTAATTATCTATTGCTGCATAACAAACTCTTTTCCAAACTTTGCAGCTCAAAACAACCAACACTTCTTATCTCAGAGTTTCTGGGAGTCAGGAATCCAGGCATAGCTCAGCTGGGCAGCTCTGGCATAGGGTCTCTCATGAGGTGGAATAAAACTGTTGATGGGGCTGTGGTCTGATCTGAAGGCTCAACTGAGGTATAGAGAATCCACTTGTAAGCTTACAGTGTAGTTGTTGGCAGGTCTGGGTCACCATATGGGCCACTCTGCACGGCTATATCACCACATGGCAGCTGGCTTCCCTCAGGGGGAGTGATCCAGAGGGAGCACAAAAAGTGCCTAAGATGGAAACTCAGAGGGGACATCTGTTGCCATATTCTATTTGTTATAAGCAATCAAATAATTCCAGCCCAGATTCAAGGAGAGGGGATTGCCAGGAGGCAGAAATCATTTAGGGACACTCTTAGAGGCTGCCTATCACACACCTTAATAAAAGCTTTAAAAATTATACAATAACTTCCTCTGCCTCTCCACTCACATAATAATGATTGTCTTATAGACTTAAAAATGCTTTAACAATTCACTAATTTTTTGGTAATCACAACATCCCTTAAGAGTAGATATTGACATGAATTTTTCATTCTGTTTTATGGAAATGCAATAATAAGTTTGGAATTACCACTTTTATATTTGCACAGCGCTTTTCAGATTTCATAATTCTCCACATGTATTTTGAGTTTTATTATGCAGAATAAACGGGAATTATAGTTTAGTATTAGTTTATCTGAAAGTACTATGAAAATTATAAAAATATTTTATAATATTAATAATATCTAGCATTTATCAAATGCTTGCTATATGCCAGTTACTGTATGCTAAGGAGTATATATGTATGTGTATATATAAAGTATATATGTGTGTTTGTGTATGTGATATATATATATATATATATATATATATATATATATACTTAAACATTAACTTAATCATTTAGTGAATTAATCATTCCCTTAATCATTTAACCCTATGAGGCAGGGTTTTGCCTCATTTTACAGAATAAAACCTGAGACTCAAAGAGGCTACTAATTTGCTAAGATTTCAGGGTTAACAATAGCTAGAACCAAAATTCCAACTCAAAGATTATGATGTCAGACCGCCTATACTCTACAAAGAAGGTAAACTATAATCTTCATATTATTCTGATAATACATTTTCCAGGAATTATGTCATGGGGAATTTTTTTTTTTAGAGAGAGACAATGAGTGAGTGAGGAGCAGAGAGAGAGAGAGAGAGAGAGGGAATTTCACAAGGGGCAGAAAGAGAGAGAGAGAGAAGCAGGGCTCGCCCTAAGTAGGGTTCATGCTCACCCCACATGGGACTTGAACTCAAGAACCATGAAATTATGATCTGAGCCAAAGTCAGATGCCTAACTGACTGAGCCACTCAGGCGCCCTATCATGGGGAAATTTTTATAAAACCTGTGCCATCCTGATCTTGGTGTGTGTTGCGAGGGGGTGGGGTGGGGGGGGGAGTGGGGAAGAGGAACTGTCCTCAGAGACCGTGGCAGGTGGAATGTGAAAGACAGTAATTCCCCATACGATGTTTGGTATCCAACATTAAAGAATATTTTAATCTTTCTCCAAGAGGCTGATGCTACCAACCTGTGATCATTCAACTAATGTGCTTGGAATATATTCTTACTACTATGTTCATTAAAAAGGGACCATATTCATCCTACTATTCATTTAACACCAACTCTTTTTAAAGGGCTTAAAAATAACCAGCGTATTAGATAAGCTCTTCAGGACTGCAGTGAGCTTTAATATTCTTACATCAGGTGTGTGAGCAGAATTACAATTGGGAGTAGCTCACGCTTCACAGGAAACAGAGAGCTAGCTTCTCCCAGAGACAGATAATGGCAATTAAAAATCCGGGCGTTGATCTGTATGCTATTAATATGGCATGCAGATAAATCAGCTAAAGCAGACTTCAGCTTCTCACATTAAGGTGGCAAGAATAGATCCAGAATTGCGATTTGGCTTCCTACACTCAGGATATATCCCCGAAGAACATGTCAGTTCTCCTCAAGGGAGGATTCGTAATGCCAAGTAATTTCCCCTAACTTTGCTCTCTTCCTGTTACTCACCCACACCCAGATGACTCAAACGGCTGCTTCATGTTCATTTATTCATTCATTCCCTCATGTATTCATTCAAACGGCCTAATGATGAGTTTTGGCCTTGGCATGCCAAAGGACTGTCTTCCTGATGATCTTTGCATCAGCCGTGCAAACAGATTCCGGTTGACCTTCTTTTCTCCCTGCCTCCAGAACAGGTGTACTTCACGCTTGTGGGAGAGGACTGGAGAAGAACAAGGCATCACCCAAGAGCTTTATAAGTTAAGATGGGTGGCTTCCAAATCCAGGTCATTATCAGGACCATTTAAAAAGGCTTTTAAAAAACTTATTTGAATATAATATAAGCATAGGGCAAACAAACAGAACAAAATGGCGTATGGTGAAAATGAAGGCTCTTGCCCACACCTGGGCCTCAGTTTCCCTTCCATAGGTAACACTTGCTGCCGGGTTGTGTTTCTTTTTCTTTTTTTTTTTTAATTTTTTTAAAATATTTTTATTTATTTCTAGGAGAGAGAGAGAGAGAGAGACAGCGTGAGCAGGGGAGGGTCAGAGAGAGAGGGAGACACAGACTCTGAAATAGGCTCCAGGCTCTGAGCTGGCAGTCAGCACAGAGCCCGACGCGGGGCTCGAACCCACGAACCGCGAGATCATGACCTGAGCCGAAGTCGGACGCTTAACCGACTGAGCCACACTCTTTTCTCTGAACGTTTTTAGGGTCTTATCTTCATTCCCAGAATTGTAAAATTGTGCTATGATGGGTGTTTGCAAATCTCTTTTTCTGTTCATTTATTGTTAGGCTAGTCAGTCTGAAAACTCATTTCATTTAATGTCAGGAAATGTTATTATGCTATTTAAAAGTAGTTCCTTCCAGGGCGCTGGGTGGCTCAGTCAGTTGGGCATCTGACTCTTGGTTTCAACTCAGGTCATGATCTTATGGTTCATGGGTTCGAGCCCAGCACTGGGCTCCGTGCTGATAACCTACGGAGATTGCTTGGCATTCTGTCTCTCTCCGTGTCTCTCTGCCCCTCTCTCCTCCCCCACATGTGCGTGTGCTCTCTCTCTTTCAAAGATAAATAAATAAGTAAATAAACAAAGAATAATTCCTTTCATTTTATTTTCTTCCTGTTTGTATATGTGTGTTATATTGATCCTCTGTTTTTCATAACTTTTTTCTCATGGTTTTTCATTGAGTTTTCCAAGAATTCTTTTCAAAGGCTCTCTCAGAGGGCATTATAAATGAGGTAGTTGTTAAAAGCAGGGATTCAATATATTTAGTATACACTCCTTTCTACATGTATAACATCTGACACTTTCCATGCCTTCTCTGTGCCTCAGCTGTCTCGTGTGTAAAATGGAGGAAATAATGGTACCCAACTCATAGGCATTAAATGAGGAGTAAAGGATGCTATGACGGTAAAGTTTGCTTTCATACATGCCTGGTACATAGTAAATGTTCAATAAATAATACTATTATTATTATTATGAATCTGTTCCTTTTGCAAAACATCTTACAATGTCTTCCCTTATGTCTCCGAAGATATTAATCACAGGGTTCCCTACATAATCTTTGATTCTATTTGTTTTCCTCATACTTTTTGCAAATGGCTTTATACAGTGGGTTTCTCTGGAGCTTTTTTTTTTTCACTGTGGCCTTCCCAAATATCAGCGTCTATAGGCTTTTTCTCTGAAGTCATTCTACTTCTCCAGAGAAGAATTCTTAAATTACCCATCTGTCAGTGGGAGGTGGGCAGTGGCCCATGATCTCTGAGCTGGGTGAGGAAAGGGGTTGAGGAGTCCAATTTGAGATGCAAATTAAATAGCCTCAGAGAGAAGGCCTCTCAAAGTTCCTTCTCCTGTGGCTGGGGGAGGAGCTGGGGCTTTCCACAGAAGGTCCAGAAGGAGAAACTGAAATCTTTTTAAACAGATTATCACCTGACTACCCCCAGCTTTACAACCAAGTCTGCTCCACGTTTTACTGTATCTGTGTAGCCTCCGATTCTTGAGACTTTCCACAAACTGTTCACCTTCAGTAAGCTCTGTCTTTATTACCACATTTCGGGGAAAAAATTCAGCTTTTGAGATGAGATAAAGAACAAGACCACTTTGGAGGTTCCACCTTGAAAAGAAAAAGACAATGTTTGCACGCAGCAGCTAGGCACCCCCATTTTTGCTCAGCTTGCCTTCACACAGTGAGCATGCATACACACGCATACACACGCATCAACATGGTTCATCATGTCTGTTCTGAAGTTACAAACTGGGGCTTCTTCAAGTCACAGGTGCCCCACGTTATGCAAGGAGACAGTTGAATTGCATGTGTACCACAAGAAAAATAAAATAAACAACGAAGCAAATATGACAAGCCCCATGGCAGGTGTAGAGATTACTTAAAAATCAAATGTAAGAAACTAAAAAAGAAGCCTTTAAAAAAAACAAGGAAACAAATACAGCAAATACAGGTGGTTGGCATTCAGAACTCAGCCCATAGCTAACACTTATGAATTGTCATTAAAGGGGTTTTCATTCCTTTAAAAAAAAAAAAAAGGTGTTCTTTTCATATCTTAAAATTTCAAGATCCCAGAGTATTTGGTAAGTCAACTGTCTCTCCTCCATCTGCTTCACCTCATCCAAACATTTGTCAACCTTTCTTTTCTCCTTTATTTCCTCCCTCATTGTCTTGTCCTTGTTGATTTACATTGATTTTATTCCTTTACTTTCATCTCAATAGGATTCGGGGAGCAAACAGAGTAAAACACTGGTGTTTAATCTATCATATTACCTCAAACACCAGTAATTGGCGTACTGACAGGTATTGTTTTTGATACTCCCCCTGAGTTTTTTAAGCATTTATTATTGTTATTATTATTATTATTATTATTATTAAGAGACAGTGTCTGAGTGGGGGACGGCAGAGAGAGACAGGGAAACACAGAACCCGAAGCAGGCTCTAGGCTCTGAGCTGTCAGCACAGAGCCCAACGCAGGGCTTGAATTCACGAACTGCGAGATCATGATCTGAGTTGAAGTTGGATGCCTAACCGACAGAGCCACCCTGGCGCCCCTCTTGTCTTCAATACTGGAGACATTTTCTTTTCACCATTTTTGAGAATAATTGAAGACTTGATAGTATCTGTGGCTTTTTACCCTCCTTCCTCTGTGCGACAGTCATGTTGGCAGAGCTATGTGCCTCAGCTGGGATCCTGCATGGAACCCTGTGCCCGCTGGGACCATTCTTTTGGGAACAGAAGTGCTTATCCTTGTACTTGGGACGTGCCCATTGGGACAGGGTGGTCACACTCCTGGCAGAAAGCATTTCTGTTGGAACAGCCTTTGCTCAGCATGATAGAAGAGGGAAAGGAAGCTGCTGTGTCCCAGAGGATTCTGTCTCCTGTCCGTAGGCCCTTGCCTGAGAGAAGGGCACAGAAAAATGTGAAAGCAAGTCTCATTTGGAATGAGAAAACTGCCAGTCCTTCTGCTAATCTTGACTTAGGAAATGCACAAAGAGAAAGTGTGTGGGAATTTTGTTAATGTCTTACCTTCCTTTCTTCCTTCCTTCCATCTTTCCTTCCCTTTTTTCTCCCTTCCCATCTGTTCACTAGGCATTGTGTATTTAGCTATTTTGATCAGATGGGGGGAAAATGCATCAAACCACATGAAAGACATGCAGAAATTCTGGGGACGGAGCCACCCTGCTCAGCATAAATGAAACCCGGCTCTGCCCGACAGAGTGCCTGCCTGTACCCTCTTCTCTTCTGCTGTGTCTGCAACTTGGAAACCTTACCAGAGACTGAGGCCTTCTTAGGACAAATATTTGTTGAAATCTTTCATTTTCTCTGTGGTCTTTAAAAGCCACTGTGGTTTTTTGTCCTGGAATCAGCTTTTCTGGGCACATCACACTGGCCTCCAGCTGTGACCTTTCTGGGGCCACGAACTCTACAGGACTCTAGCAGCCACCTGAAGATTCCCGTTAATGAAAAGTTGGTAGTGAGCCCCGTGAGGGGCTGCATGGGACAGGCAGGAAGACTTCTGTGACTCCTGTAGTCACCAGTGAGCCAACCATGTGACCATGTACCCCTTCCCAGCCTTGCACAGGAATTCTGTGGAAGACAGGAGAGTGGGACTAACATGGGGGTCCCGGTTCCTGATCTCATGGAGTGTCCAGCAAAGTTCTGTTATATGAAAGAATCGAAGAATATTATAAGACAGCACAAAATTGGTACAACCTCGAAAGCCACAGGAACTCAGAGAAGATGGCAGCCTGTGGATGATGAAATCAGTGAAGGATATCAAACTTCAGTCTGAAAGATCCTAGCATTTCACTAGGAGCGATGGGTGACAGGGTAAAGGGGATCTGGCCAAGCCACAGAGGCAGGAATGAGCGCTAGATGTTCGAGGAGGAGTTAATGCATCACTCAATGTTGCAGAGAGGAAGGAGTGAGTCATTTGAGGTGAGACGTATGAGAGGGAAGCTTCTAGAAAAATACTATTTGAGTTGGCCCCTAGAGAACAGCTCTAATTTGTTGTTGTTGTTGTTATTTTTAGTTGAACAACTGTCTCTGTTTTTATGTACAGTTTTCCCAGCTCACTAGTTAACCACTGTTTGGGATTAAATCAGAGGCAAGTGGAGACTTATTTTTGCCTCCCCTCGCCCCAGCTTTCTTAAATTTCCATGCTTTTGGTGGACTGTGCTGTCGCAGGTGAGTGAATGGAGACAGAAAGGGACAAGGCTCTATTTCACTCAGCAGACAGGCCTATGTGGCAGCAGACACCTAAGATGCCAATATGACTGGGCTGTGTCTCTGAAATCATCTAATAGCCACCTGTCCATATCACCTTTTAGAGTATTTGGTCAGGGGACTCCTGGGTGGCTCAGTCGGTTGGGTGTCCAGCTCTTGATTTTGGCTCAGGTCATGATCTCATGGTTTGTGAGACTGAGCCCTACATCAGGCTCTGCACTGACCATGGAGCCTGCTTGGGATTCTCTCTCTCCTTCTCTCTCTCTGCCCATCTCCTGCTCATACTCTGCCTCTCTCTCAACACACACACACACAAACAACAAAATAAAAACACATTTACAATATCTGGTCAGGGGGCGCCTGGGTGGCTCAGTCAGTTAAGCTCCCGACTCTTGATATCAGTTCAGGTCAGGATCTCATGGTTCATGAGATTGAGCCTTGGTTGGGCTCTGCGCTGACAGTGCAGAGCCTGCTTGGGATTCTCTGTCTCTCTCCGTCTCTCTCTACCCTTCCCCTACTTATGTGTGTGCTCTCTTTCTCTCTCTCTCTCAAAATAAATAAACATTAAAAACATTCAGGACATCTGGGTGGCTTAGTCGGTTAAGTGTCTGACTTCAGTTCAGGTCATGATCTTCCAGTTCGTGGGTTCAAGCCCCTGTCAGGCTTTGTGTTGACAGCTCAGAGCCTGGAGCCTGCTTTGGCTTCTGTGTCTCCCTCTCTCTCTGCCCCTCCCCCGCTTGTGCTCTGTCTCTGTCTGTTTCTCTCTCAAAAATAACTAAATATTAAAAAAAATAAAATAAAATAAGAACATCAAATAAAAAAGAATATCTGGTCAGATCATGTCATTTCATGGCCATCATTCATTCATTTAATAAATACTTCCTGAGCACCTGCTAAGTGTCAGACACTGAGATTGCTGGCGATATAGCAGTGAGCAAAATGGGTGTTCTCCATTTTTTGTATTTCTCAAAAAAAAAAAATGTGCTCATCTCCACGGGGGACATGGCCAGTATGACAGGGCCACAAAAGCTGTAGAATAATCACATAATCAGTATTTTCTGGGAAGGTTGTGGTGAGTCATTGAAAACAAGGACCTGTGTTTTTAAAAAAAAAACATGGAGAACACAAAATTCATGTGTAGTTTTAAGCTAAAGCAACACTTTAAAGAAATGCCCTTGAGGCAGGTTGTTCTGGGCTGTGTTCCCAAGTCTCCCAGGGCACACATGCGTGCTCCTTCCTCTGCCTTTAGGCACACTTGGGGGGAAAGTTCGCAAAGCACTGCCCTACTTCACTGCCTCCAATGGCCTTGCCTTGGCCTACAGGATCAAGGGGAAACTCCCTTGTGAGCATTCAGCGTTCTTGAAGACATGGTCCTGGGCCACTTTGCTGAAAACTCGCTCTCCCTGCTTCCTAGACCCCCTCCCACAGCATGTGAGCCGGCCCTAAACAGACAATTACTGAATGTGTATTCAGTACCCACTACCCTCTGTGCTGGGGTGGGCGTTGTTACAGAACGCAGTCTTGTCCACAGCTCACAAAGCATTGTTCATGCTCTTTATGGCCTCCCTTTCCCTTCCTGGACAGGCCCTCGCCCTCTTGCAATGGCCCAGCCCAAGTACGTTTTTTTGCGCGAACAGCATGCATTTCTTTTATCTGTGTCCTATAGTACTCAGGGGACACTCCCTTTATTGTTTTCATGTGGTCTTAGGCCAATGTATACGCTCAGCTTATCTCCTACTGGACGTTAAGCTCCCCAGCCAGCAATATATTTTCCTTTCCATCTTTGTAGTTATACAATGCTTGTCACCAAATAGGCCTCCCATGAATGTAAGCAGAATGAATTAGTTTTTCAGAAGACATACAAATTCTCTGAGAAGCTCATCTGAAAGCATTAATGAGTTTATTCCTTATCTATCCATTCATTCGTTAAATATTTACCAGCTTTCTACTACTAAGCTACACTTACAAAGAGTAAAGAAAACAGAATTAGTCTCTCCCCTAATGAAGCTTATAATTGTGTAAAGAAGACTCATAAAAATAAAAGAAAAAGAATTATAAGTATCTCATTATATATAATGTGATAAACTAATATGATTAAGTAATTATATCAAATCTATAAATGGGATAAATGTTAAAAGGAGCATGGGAAGCTATAACTCTATAATTCCATCATGAAATAGATTTGATTTCTTAATATCATATATGGTTAAACAATGTTTGATTACAGCAGAATTCTTCCTTTTTAAACTTTTCTTTAATATAGTCAAGCTCTTTTTGAACCATATTGTTAGACTTTTCCACCTTTTGAGTTAATGACTTCTTTTCCATGTTGGTAATTAAGACTTCTTGGACAGGGAAGGGGGGATTAAGGGGACAATCCCTTCCACATTTAAAAACCAGAGATAGGGGCACCTGGCTGTCTTAGTCAGTAGAGCATGTGACTCTTGATCTTGGGGTTGTAGGCTTGAGCACCACGTTGGGTGTAGAGATTACTTAAAAATAAAATCTCTTAAAAAAACAAACAGAGATAAACCTTCCTGGAGGAAAGACAGCAATTCTATACAAAATCTTTCAGAAAACAGTGAAGGAAGGAGTACTTCTCTCCACATCTTATCAGTATTACTCTGATCCCAGGACCCAGATTTGCACACACACAAATCTCACACACAAAAATCACAGACCATGTGATCTTGTGAACATACATGCAATCATTTCTTAACAAAACCAGATCAAGTAACAGATACAAAACATAGTGAATCAGACCAAGTAGGTTTTATCCTCAGAATGTAAGGTTAGGTTAACATTTTAAAAAAATCATTGTGGGTTGTCTGGGCAGCTCAGTCAATTAAGTATCCAACTTCAGCTCGGGTCACAGTCTCACGGTTGGGTGGGTGAGATCACTTGGGAACCTCTGTCTCTCTCTGTCTCTCTGTCTCTCTCTCTCTCTCTCTGCCCCTCACACGCATGCGCGCGCACATACACACGTGCGCACACACGCTGTCTCCCTCCTTCTCCCTCTCTCTCAAAAATAAACATTTTAAAAAATCATTGTAATTACTCATATTTATAGAAAGGGAGAGAAGCAACATCATCTCAGAAGAGCAAGACAAACAACATAAATTCAACACCCATTCATGATTCAAAAAAATAATTCTCAGCAAACCTGGAAGAAAGGGAACTTCTTAAAAAGCACAAAAACAAAACTGCAATAGAACTCTCAGTAAAAAATTGGAAAAGTAATTTAAAATGTAATCACCGGTGACCTTTTTAAAAATCGAGTCATAGGGGCGCCTGCGTGGCTCAGTCAGTTAAGCGTCCAGCTTCGGCTCAGGTCATGATCTCACGGTTTGTGGGTTTGAGCCTTGCGTCGGGCTCTGTGCTGACAGCTAGCTCAGAGCCTGGAGGCTGCTTCGGATTCTGTGTCTCCGTCTCCCTGTCTCTCTGACCCTCCCCTGCTCACGCTGTCTCTCTTTCTCTCAGAAATAAATAAAACATTAAAAATAATTTAAAAATCGAGTCATAAACTGTATAGATGTGGGAAGAACCCTGTGAAACTCTATGCTTATCACTAATTTTATTGAGCACTTGCTAAGAGCTCAGTGAACATCATCTTTTTATACTTACAGCCACCCTATAAAATAGGTACAACCTTTATTCTAATTTTACAAATGAGGAAACTGAGGCTTGGAGAAATCAGATCAATTCCTAAGGGAATATGACTAGTAAATGGCACAGCCAGTGCTTGAAACAAAGGACTTTGTGGGCTCAGCCGCGGTCCTCACTACTTCCAGCCACTTCATCTTACACAGAAGGAGACTGAGGGTCAAGTCACGCCGATGCAAATTAATGGCAAAACTGGGACAGGAACCCGGGGCCTTCTGACTTCCAGGGCACTGTTTTTCTTGAAACAATGTGCTACTTTCACACCGAATCCTTTCCCCCTTTCCTCCTTTACACCAAAGCACACATTTTTCCTCCATGGAAGCTCCAGGCTCAAAATACTAGAAAAATAAATATAATTTAGAGAATCAAGGACTGAATTTCATCTCCCACTCTGTTTCGCATTTGAAACCACTAAGCCACAGAAAGGAAGCCGCCCACACTCAGAAATGAGCAGGCTGAGGCAGGATTGGGTGGGAGCCTCCCTTCCTAGGAATGCACGCGGTGAAAAAGCACACGGATTAAAAAGGAAAGGAAGTAGAGAGTTAGAAGTGGAGTAGAGAATACTGGATGGCATATACCTTCTGGTAATGAGAAACTCTGGGGCCCCCAACAGGGAGACCCCAAACGTGTAAGTGCCCCCAGGAGGCCTGGGGCTGGCCCTTTGGTGACAAAGATCAGTTCCCATCCCAGTGATTGACTCACATGCTACCTAGAACAGCCCAAGAGGTGCTGGGAAGTGACACCCGCCCCCGCCCCCCACTCCCTGGGGCAACACGGCTCAGGTATTTTGACCTGTGCTCTGGAAAGCTTTGGCCTTGTCAAAAAGGAAGAAAAACTTCCTTGCAGTCTGGGCAAGGAGACACAGGAAGAAAAATGGTGTGGCCTGGATGGTGTCTGCGCAGATCAGGAGGGAAAGAATGAGGTCAGCACACTTACTTTTACACCTAAGGTGAAAGCCCCTAAGTGATACTCTCACCTTCCCCGCAGGCACCCAATGTGACCTCTGCTCAGGAAATGTAGAGCAAGCATTCTGAATGCAGAGGGTTGAGCTACTGAGAATGGGTGGGGAGAGAAAGGTAGTTCACGAGTCAGAAAATAGTTCACAATTCGAAAGCTTGGTTGAGATGCGCCTGGGTGACTCAGATGGTTAAGCGTCTGACTCCTGGTTTCAGTTCAGGTCGCAATCTCACAGTCTGTGGGTTCGAGCCCCATGTTGAACTCTGTGTGGGCAATGCAGGACCTTCTTGGGATTCTCTCTCTCCTTTCTCTCTGCCCCTCCCCCCACAAATAAACACACTTAAAAAATGTATAAAAAATAAAACTTGGTGGAAAGTTGCTTCTAAACACCATCATGGTCTCTATGTGGGTGTGATATTCACACCCAACTAAAAAGGTGTGTGCTAAGACCTAAAAACCTTTGTTTTTCTTCCCTAAATGGATTTCAAAATTAATAGACATCATTCCAAAATAGGATCTAGGGGCGCCTGGGTGGCTTAGTCAGCTAAGTGTCCGACTTGAGCTCGGGTCATGATCTCACAGTTTGTGGGTTCCAGCCCTGCGTCGGGCTCTGCGCTGACAGCTCAGAGCCTGGAGCCTGTCTTCAGATTCTGTGTCTCCCTCTTTCTCTGACCCTCGCCTGCTCACACTATCTCTCTCTCTCTCAAAAATAAATAAAACCTTAAAAAAAGTAAAACAAACAAAAAAAACCAAAAATAGGATCTAGATGATTGTGTTTCCTCCCCCCAAACTGCCCATTTAGTTCGAGTTCGCTGTTTTCCTCCCTCCGATATAAAGAGTACAGAAGAAATTTCACTCGCACTGTCAGTTCCATCAGCAAATATTTCCTGGTAGCCACAGGGGTTAGGCAGCAAACAGGGGAAGGAATATTTTGAGTCTTGGAGGGAATATTTAACTCCTCTTAGCTTAATTTTATGTACTTCAGATTAGAAGCAAAGCAAAACAGACAATAACAACAAAATAAGCCCCAAACTTACTTCTCCACATTCTTAAAATAGTAGGTTTAAAGACAGCGTGGAGAACGGTTACCTAAGTGGACTTGGGTCAGAATGGAATGGAGTCCTTAAGTAAGATCCTTTTTTCCCCCCCTTAAGTAAGACCCTTAGTTTAACTAACCCTAGTTTTATTATTCATAAATTGCCTCACAGTAGTTCTGATTTCAATGGGCTTTTGTAAGGATTAATCACAGGAAGGCTGGGTTTAAAACACACAGTATGAAATATATCTTAGCTATTATTATGAGGAACATGAAAGTGGAAAGAAAGTAATAATCCTCGAGAGAGGAAGGACATATAGGTAAGAAACCTCTCAGGAAGCGGCAGAACTAACTGCAAATATGGAGGCAGAGTCTCTTCTACAACAAATAGCTAGTTTCCCGACCAAACTGCAGACAGACAGGATTTCGATCTCCCTTCAGGCTAACGGAGCCCCACACAGGGCACAGGCCAGTAAGTGGGCAGCAGCCCTTATGCAGGAGCTCAGGATAGGAATGATTGGTTTGGGGAATTGTCAAAGACAATTACTGCACAATCCCACTTAAATGTGGACTGGGGGAGTCATTCGGGAGGGTGGACGTGGAGAAAGCAATTTCCTTAATGAGTTACCACAGTGTTTCCTAGTTTCCTGCACTATGACATTGTAATTGCACACAAAGGAATTCCAGAGTTGTTGGGATGACCCGGAGAAGTGCTCAGATAAAGATGAGAAATTTCCAGGGACTTTGAGAATTGACAGGACCTAAGGACTAGAAATTAACTGGAAAAGTAGGTGGGGCCAGACCAGGGGAAGTTTGCACAACATACTAAGGAGATTCAAATTTCTCCTCGATGCAGGGGCAACTGGGAGCCAGAGGAGTTTGAAGCTGAGGTGTCTCCTATCCACATCTACACTGTAGCGTGACAGCTCTGTGCGCAGTGTGACAAATTAAGTGCAAGGAAGGGGCTTGGATCATGGAGGCCAAAAAATCTGAGAGCAGCAATAAACAACTGCTTCTGATGCTGTGAAAATTTGCCCTTTCCTTATTCACCTCAAGAAAAACAATACAGAGTGCCCGGCTGGCTTAGTCGGTAGAGCACGCAACTCTTAATCTCAGGGTCGTGAGTTCAAGCCCCACATTGGGCATGAAGCCTACTTTTAAAAAAAGGGGGGTCAGTTGGGTGGCTCAGTTGGTTAAGCCCCAGACTTCAGCTCAGGTCATGATCTCACAGTTCGTGCGTTCGAGCCCAAAGTCAGGTTCTGTGTTAACAGCTTGGAGCCTGGAGCCTGCTTTGGATTCTGTGTCTCCCTTTCTCTCTGCCCCTCCCCTGCTTGCTTTCTCTCTCTTCTCAAAAATAAACATTAAAAAAAATTCTTTTTAAAAGAAAGAGAGAGAAGCATAGCAAAATACTCAAGAAAGTTGCCAAACATCACTGCCAGGTTCATGCTGATGTTCTGAAAAAATAAGGTAGTTCTGTGAAAATGGCAGTCCTGATTTGTAGAGTGCAAACACCAGATATGAATGGCCAAAGCTAAGGAGAGCCAGTTATTTATGTTTTTCATGTATACTTATTTTTGAGAGAGAGAGACAGAGAGAGCAGGAGTGGGGGAGGGGCAGAGAGAGAAAGGAAGACACAGAATCCGAAGCAGGCTCCAGGCTCCGAGCTGTCAGCACAGAGCCCGATGCAGGGCTCGAACTTACAAACTGCGAGATTATGACCTCAGCCGAAGTCAGATGCTTAATCGACTGAGCCACCCAGGAGCCCCTAAGGAGAAGCAGTTACCCCCCAAGAGGAAAGAAGGGTGAAAAAAAATCCCTAATGTGGTGTCTGTCAGAGACACTTTCCAGGAGTACACAAGGTATTGGTTGCCTGAAGATGACTGCCCACAGATTTGTATTTCCAATCCAACCTTTCATGGTGGAACTTAGATTATTACTTTATATATATATTTTTAGTTTTGAGAGAGAGAGAACAAGTGAGGGAGGGGCAGAGAAAGAGGGAGACAGAGGACCTGAAGTGGGCTCTGCGCTGACAGCAGAGACCCCAATGAGGAGGCTCAAACTCAAGAGCAGAGATCATGACCTGAACCAAAGTCGGATGCTTAACCAACTGGGCCACCCAGGTGCCCCTAGACCATTACTTTTAAGCAACACTTCTGAAATCTAGGCCCAGGATGTAACTCTAACTAATAACTTGCCTTAAGTGGAATCTCACCTATGGGCTGGCTAACAGCCCTCCATTTTAGGAGTGCCAAGCTGCCCACACCCACTGACAGGGTCTGTCCACATTCCAAACTGGGCAAGCAAACCTCCCCTGTCCAGTTCCCGGAATCCCCGGAAGTTTCCATGCAGCCCTTCTTTTCTAGAAAAGCAAATTAACCTTCCACATGTGAAAGGTTGAATTTCCCCTGCAAAACACTTTCAAATTCAGAGGAAACCGGTTCTGTTAGGAAGCAGGCGTGGGCGGGTGGAGGGAGTGAGAGGAGAGAAGGCCCCGGGGAGCCAGCGGGGTCCCAGAGGAGGAGATGGCCATCTCCCTAAGAATGACCCCTCTCCCCAGAAGCTGAGCCGGGGCGTGCTCACTGTTTGCTTTGGCCCGCGCAGCCTGAGAGGGCTCAGGGTCACTTCTCTCCAGGGACTCCGAGCGGCCCAGGCAGCCCAGGCTCCCCGAGCGCACTGCCTGCAGCCCGCAGCCAACGCCTGGGGCTGCCCTGCCATTTCCGGAATGTCCTAGAAAGGGGAAGGCCGCCAGCCCCGTGGGGCCGCCTCTGAGCAAACAAAGTCAGAGCGCCTCCCGAGCGGCGGAAGGCGCCAGGCTCCGGGATTGAAACCACATGGACTGGACGGTTTGAGGGTGCCTCAGACGCCCCCCAGACCTCCGGGGGTGGGGGCAGGCTGGGAGGCCTATTCTGACTCCCTTCTCTCTCTGGAGGGTCCTGGACCACCAGTGTCCCCACAGAAAAAACACTACTGTAGTTGATTTTCTTTTTCTTCCCCGCCCCCTTAATTTAGTGAAAAGGCATTCCTCACCTCCCCGCCCCCAAATAACAGGAAATGACCAGAACCCCCCAAGGCCTGGGGCCTCTGCCTCGAGCCCCTCTCCTGGATTTCTCTACCAATGGGAGGCTCTCCAGCTCCCTCGGCTCCCTCGGGTAAGACAGCAAGAAGGGCTGGATTTGGGGGCGAACCTCCGGGGTGGGGTACGGGTATCAAACCAATATTAGACACACATGAACCCTTTTTAAATGTAAAGCTTTGAAGAATTACAGGACTAATACAGAAATATATTCTCTTTATTTAAAAATGGGAACAATTCAAGGGCTCCCTTGACTCATCCTCCTCCCTCCTCCTCCCCTCCCCGCGTAATTCTGTAGCAATTTTATAAATATTCTTCCAAAGTTTCCTCTCTGTAGTTGTATGTACATACATGTGTGTGTACATTTACATACATAGTACACTGTTTTACACTGAACAAAATGAGATTTTTTTGTATGCGTGGTTTGCCATTTATTTTCACTAGGTTTTGAAAGTTGTTTCATGCCACATTATAGAGAGCGAACTTTGGTTCCCAAGTGGGATTTATAATTATAAAAAGTGGAAGAAAAGCAAGATAGAGGGATTAGCCATAGCAGCTTATCAGCAGTTTTGACCTGTAAGCCAAATAGAATAACACTTTTTTGGTCCCTGCCCCCCAGCCCTTTTGTATGGCCCAGAATTAAAAATTAATAATGGTTTTAGGACACCTGGGTGGCTCAGTCGGTTGGCTGTCAGACTCTTGGTTTCAACTCAGGTCAAGATCTCACAGTTGGAGTCCTGCATCAGGCTCAACGCTGACAGGGTGGGGGTTAGGATCCCCCCCCACCTTGTCCCTCCCCTGCTCACGTACACTCTCTCTCAAAATAAATAAACTTTTAAAAAAGTTAAAAAGAAACGAATAGCTTTTACACTTTTAAATAGTGGAAATACAAAAAAAGAATAGTGTTCTCTGTCACAGAATTAGACAAAATTTAAATTCAATGTCCATAAATGAATTTTATTGGAACAGTGCCGCAGGCCGCGCCGGCTCTGACAGGTCCAGGGGTCCCTGAAGGATGGACGGTGTCGGCGAAAGAGAATGAGAGAGCCCCGAGATTCTTTCTGATCACCAGGCAGGCATCTCTGTCCTGTCGGTTTTGGTGTCTTTATTTTAAGGTTCAGCAACAAGATGAAGTCATAGAAAGGAATTTCTTACAATGGGAGGCCTTTTGTGATATCAATTAACAGAATGTTCATAGAGAAAAACAGCATAACATACAAGTTAAATTGTATATAGATAAGCTAGGAGTTATTCTGTCTGGCCCTCAAGAAGGTAAATGTTTCTGAATTGGTTTATTTGTGGAAACTAACATGGGGGCCCTAAATGTGTCCATCTTTGCACCTGGGTTTATGTTTTAGCTACTCTTATCTATCCTCATCCCAGTTGCCAGTGTAAGGGAGGGTGTTTGTGGAATGTAGTCCTTGAGGAAGGGACTGCTATGCTTCACCAGTTAGCAAAGATATATGTAGTAACTTATGTTCTGCCCTGAAATAGGCTGTTTGTCTCAGGGCCAGGCTCAGTTGTAACTCTTGTGTTCTTAACCCCTTAAGTCTTGGATCTGCAAGGCCCATAGGAAGAGCCTTTTGACAATTGCCCATAGAGCTTTCATCTAAAGTCTCTTTTGTAAAGGCAGGAATATGCTTTTCCTTATGAGGCATCTGTATTCAGAATATGGGTCTGATATGGAATATTGTGAGGCCTGGTCAATACCAGCAGGCTCATTTCCAGCATGAGCCAGTAGTAGCAGAAGGAGATACTAGTCTTCATTTCTCATGGCAGAAGCTGTGCAGACATTGCCATTTCCTTGCTGTGATTGCCATCCAGAGAGGCCGGTGCGGCTCCCGACAGAACACGGAGCTACACACATTCGTGTCAATGTGGCGGCTTTCACACTACAGCGGCATCGCTGACTATTGGTAACAGAAATTGCAGGGCCTGCAAAGCCTAAAAGATTTACTCTCTGGTCCTTTACAGAAATATTTGGCAAACTTTTGAGCTGTAGAACAGTTTTCAACTTGGTACGAACCACCTTGGATAGGAGACTTCAAAAGGTTATTGCATGCTTAGAAATCAAATATAGGGGCGCCTGGGTGGCTCAGGAGGTGGAGCATGCGACTCAATCTCAGGGTTGTGAGTTCAAGCCCCATGTTGGGTGTAGACACTGCTTAAAAATAAAATCTTTAAAAAATTTAAAAAACACAGTGGAAGAAAGAGGACTGGGCTGTGCGCTAGGGACCTGGGTTCAAGTGCTGGTGATGTTGTCCTACCTACAGGAAGGAACTCAGTTTTGCCTCTTTAAGGCTTAGCAGCCATATCTGTAATACTGAGGGGTTAGACGGGATGTCTAAGCATCCTTTCAGTGATAACACTTTAAGATTTTAATTCTAGTTCGTACATTCGCCGCAGCTGGCCCGCCATATGTCAGAAGATGAATTGTCATTAGCTGGGGAGAGAGAACCTTCTGGATTAGCGTGTGGGGTGGTGGTTGGTGTCTCTATCGTCCCGCCATCTGCTGCTTTGCTACACTGCTACCCCACCTCCCCCAACCTTAGCTATAAGGCTTCTTCTCGGACAAGTCCAGACCAGAGTTTTTCAACTTTGGCTTGGTTTCACTTGCTTCAAGATCACAGCACGGCTGACAGTTTGGACCAGATAATTATTTTGGGGGAGTGTCCTGTGCATTACGGGATGAACAGCAGCATCCCTGGCCTCTGTGCACCCACTCTGTAGCCCCTTATCCCCCAGCAAGTCGCAATGTGTCTTCAGTGCCTTCAGACATTGCCAGATGTTTCCCGGCAAACAAAATGGCCCCCACTTGAGAACCGCTGCTCTCTAGGGTCTCTTTCCAAGCCCGGCTCAAGTTACCAGATTCTGGTTCCCCACGGGCTCTTCCGCCTGTGCACTGGTACGGCATTTACCCTGTACTGTAATTCATCACTTAAGCAGACAAAATTAATTACTGAGTTAATTTAAATAATTTTTCATGAGATGGCTCATATTGTCTTGGATTCACCATTTGCAGTGCGCAGATCTCACTTCCCACAGCCTAATGAATGTGTTTTTTTAAAAGATTTTTTAAAAATGTTTTTTATTTATTTCTGAGAGAGACAGAGAGGCAGCGTGAGCAGGGGAGGGCCAGAGAGAGAGGGAGACACAGAATCGGTAGCAGGCTCCAGGCTCTGAGCTAGCTGTCAGCACAGAGCCCAACGCAGGGCTTGAACCCACAAACCTTGAGATCATGACCTGAGCTGAAGTCGGACACCCAACCAACTGAGCCACCCAGTCGCCCCTAATGAATGTGTTTTTTAAGACAGGGACTGGGTTTTATAACTTCTTCGATTTTGCCCAAGAGCACACAGAGACTTCAATAGTACTTATTTACACAAATTTACACAAAAAATCTCCACTGGGGCGCAGCAGATGGGCTACTGTCTATGGCAGAGCCAGAGAGAATTATGTTGATCTAGTCAACGTTCTTCATGTTGCACCTTGATCCTGGATGCCATGAGGTGGGATAATGGAGGGAATGGAAGATCCAGGTGTCTAGGTACTCCCCTTAGGGATACTCAGATGGTCTTAAAAGTTGAAATGTGAACCTAAGGTTAAAGAGCAACTCTTTTTTTTTTTTTTTTTTACAAATAGTTTTTTCTCAAATTAGTTTCCACATAACACCCAGTGCTCATCCCCACAAGTGTCCTCCTCCATGCCCACCCCTCCTCCCCCCCACATCCACCAGTCCTCAGTTTTTGTCAGCATTCAAGAGTCTCTCATGGTTTGCCTCTCTCCCTTTCCCCCACCATTTCCGCTCTCCTTCTCCCCCTTGGTCCTCTGTTAAGTTCCTCCTAAAAGAGCAACTCTTTAGGGACATTTCCATGGCACCTGGCAGAAGAGACAAAGGAACCTATAGTAAGTGGCTCTGACCTCTGAACCCCATAGTCAAAGCGCTAAGTGGGAGAAGGAGGAAATGGAGGTTGTGGGGTTTCTGTTGTAAAATAACCTAGGAAAAGTTGTGGTTGAGGCTCCCAGGTGGTTAGGATTTCTTACAATAGTCAGTCTGCTGCTGGACATGAGTTCACAATTTCTTATCTCCAAGCCAAAGCCCACATCTCATCTCTGGTGTCTCTGGTGCCTCTCTGTAGGTCCAGGGAGGGAAATACCAAGAATCCCATGAAGGTTCTGACAACCTATTCCCCGGGCCAATCCTCTCCTGTGTGATGGCACTCCAGAGTTCTGGGTGGTCTTATTTCTAGTCCTACTCCTCAACTTTTTAGCAAGCTGCCTAAGGGCAGGATCCTTATCACCTATGGGGTGGAAGAAACAGTGGTCAATGGAATCAGAATACATGGACCTTAGTTCTCTACAAGTTGAGTGATTACTGCTGATCATTTTCCCTGACCCTCACTGCTCATCTCCTAAGGAGGCCTCCATAATCTCCACCCCTTGGTGTTCATGCTTTTGTGTAATCACAAAAGCCCTTGAATATGAGTGGGACCCATGGCTTGCTTCTAACCAATAGAACATGGCCAAGGAGATGAGCTGTCACTCCCACCATCACATCAAATTACCAGCTCCCACCTAGCAGACCGGAGTTAGAAGCACTCCTGCTGGCCTTGAAGGAGCAAGCTGCCATGGTATCTGCCTATGGAGAGGGCCGCACAACATGGAACTATGGGTGGTCACTGACAGCTAGCTAGCAAACACAGAAACTCTCAGCCCTACAATCACAAGAAACTGAATGCTGCCAACAACCATGTGAATGGAGAAGCCCATCCTTCCTCAGTCAAGTACCCAGATGAGAACCCAACCCTGGCCACCCTCTCAACTATAGCCCTGAGAGACTGTAAGCAGAAGATCTAGTTAAACAATGTCTGGACTCCTGGCCCACAGAGATTATAATAAATGTGTGTTGTTTTAAGCTGCTAAATTTGTGGTGATTTGTTAATTGCAATAAGTAATTAATCTGCCCCTTTTGTCTGTGTGTAAAGGGCTTTGAAATCTATAGTGCACCACATACTCACAGTCCAGCATCTAGCATAGGGTCAGACACCTCATACTCTCGATAGCTATTTGTGGATGATGATGTTTTCAGTAAAATAAGGTTAAAATAGGCATCAAGGTAAGCATTATGACAGAAAAGGCTGTGACATGACATGACAGAAAAGCAACAGATTGTGGGTTTTTTGAAAAGTGCAGGGGAGGGGCGCCTGGGTGGCTTAGTCGGTTAAGCATCCGACTTTCGCTTAGGTCATGATCTCACGGTTCGTGGGTTCGAGCCCCGCATCGGGCTCTGTGCTGACTGCCAGCTCAGAGCCTGGAGCCTGTTTCAGTCTGTGTCTCCCTCTCTCTCTGACCCTCCCCTGCTCACGCTGTCTCTCTCTATCCTAGAAATAAATTAAAAAAAAAAAAGTGCAGGGGAGTCCTTCACCTTGGATATTTGTGGGCGGATTGCACATGGACCTCAGGTTACCAGTTGGTGGATCCTTTGTTACCCCATCTCTCCAACAGGGCAGGGTCTGTCCACATTCCTGTGCTGGTGTGGTGGGGTCCTGTCCGTGCCTGTTGTCCCTCAGACTTACAAGGCCCTAGCAGACTTGATTTGGGCCAAGCACAGATAGTTTCAGCTGCATTTGTTTCTCCCACTCATCACCTTGGTGAGGGATTGAGTGCACAAGACCACTCACAGCGTTCCAGCACACCTCCCGGCATTATTTCCTCTCCTTCCAACAGTAATGCTTATCATTCTGTCAGTTAGATAGCCATTCATAAAGTTTTACCTATCTGTAGGACACATAAAGCAGTACCTGGCATGTGTTAAGTGCTATATAAATGTTGGCTGTTATATCTAGGGTTACAGAGATTTTAGGTAGCCTTCAAAGCTGGCATTTGACTCAGGGCTGTCTGACCTCAGAGCTCCTGTGATTTCCACTGCGCCAGGCCCCTGCTGATTTGCATGAACTCGGCACAAAGGCATTTGGATGGAAACTGATAGAAAGGGACAGAGCATCAGTGGTTTGACGTTCTGGCAGCTTAAAGCTTGGCATGCAAGGATATGCCTGCTTTGGGTAAGAGAAAGGGGAGAATATTAAGCCCCATCATAGGATCATCCTAAATTTACACATTCATAAAATGCATTGTATTCCTGTTCTAATTTCTGCCTGTCATATAACAGATACAGACTGTCTCTTGACTTCTCTTGTGAGTGGGAAGGATTTTGATGCCTAGGATTGTTTCCTTGGTAGACTCCGTCTTCTTTCCTTCCAGACTCTTGGGGTTCAGAGTCCTTTGGCTTCAGCCCTTCTTTGAGAGATGTGAGTGGGAAGTACAGATCTCCCTACTTCTCCGCCATCTTTCTAGGATTGTTTCCTTGGACAGTGGGGATCTTTACCCTCAGAATTCAGGTCTTCTAAGAGATGAACAGATCATGCACTTTGAAAGACTGCAAGTCTGAATGCTAGGTCCCTAAAACCTTCTGCCCCTGCCCCATCTGTATCTCCCTGACACTTACAGTGGGAAGAGAGCCAATTGGGTATGTGGTTCCAGTTCTGGTCAGCACTAAACATTTTTTAAATTAGCAAGACTTCTCCTTCGCCAACTTGCTGCCTCTGTTCTATTGCACAGTGGCTGAGGTCTAGGGTGTCAGCCTGATGTCTTGGCTTCTCCCTGAAACATGAGTATGTTAAGGGCTACTTCCACCCTATCATGGCTATACCCCCACAGAGCACTTGTTCACTGCTTTGTAAGTCAAGGGTTATATTCTGTTTTCTGTATAACCAAAGCATGTGCTCAAGTGAGGGGAAGTGGGCTAGGAGGTGGTGATGGACGGGCCAGACATCAGTGGCAGGTGTCTAGAGGATCACCAGAAGACATAGCTGTGAACAATATGCCACAGCAAGTGGCTCTGGGAGCCCACTGAGCCTTGGTGAGCAGTCATTGTTGTTGCTGTTATTTAATTTCTTTAATGTTTGTTTATTTCTGAGAGAGAGAGAAAGAGGGGGAGAGAGAGAGAGAGAGAGAGAGAGAGAAGGAGTGAGCATGGGAGGGGCAAAAGAGAGAAGGAGACACACAGAGAAGCAGGCTCACAGAGCCTGATGTGGGGCTTGAACTCATAAACTGTGAGATCATGGCCTGAGCTGAAATCAGATGCTTAACTGACTGAGCCACCCAGGCACTCCATGTTGTTGCTTTTTTTTTTTTTAATGATGTTTACTTATTTTGAGACAGAGAGAAAGAGAGAGAGCGTGTGTACAAAGGGAAGGGGCAGAGGGAAAGGGAGAGAAAATCCCAAGCAGGCTCCATGCTGCCAGTGCAGAGCCCGACGTAGAGCTTTATCTTATGAACCATGAGATCATGACCTGAGCTGAAACCAAGAGTTGGACACTCAACTAACTGAGCCATCCAGGAGCTCCAGGAAGGTGTTGTTTAACATCTGGAAATTCTGGTGCTCACCTTGGCAGCATGTATACTAACTTCTGAAAATCTTAGCACTTTTGCCACACACATGAGAATGGGATTTGCTCAGTGTAGAAAGGGCACAGGAGAACTTCAACACTCATCAGGAAGACATCGCTCTTCCACCAAGAGAATAAATTCCTGGGAGGCAGGGCAGTCTGATATCCGTCTTGGTAGTTTTCATGAAACTTTCTTATTGAAACCAACTGACTCAGGAGCCCTGGATTATAGTTCTATCCTAAGGGGAACAAAAGAACAGCAGGCCCATGGCTTCCAGCCCATGCAGGTTTCTTGATAAACATACTGAGAGGAGAACGAGGCTCTGATGTATCTGGGTCCTTCCACCTTATCGCAACATGTTTCTTTTATAGCCCAGACTTGTCCATTCAACAGGGGGACCCTTCTACGTGCCAGGCAGAAACACACATGGGGATGCCAGCAGGATCCAGGACAGGGGAGCATTCAGGAGCTTAGGGGAAGGACCTCTCGAGCACTAACATGTAAGGCTATTGAGAAGAAACCACTGGTTTCTGCCTAGAAACCTAGTCTAGGTAATCAGTTATTTCGTGTCATCTGTGTGATTTCCCCAGGAATACTTTTGTTTTTAATGTTTTTTTATTCTTGAGAGAGAGAGAGAGAGCGAGAGAGAGAGAGCAAGGGAGGGGCAGAGAGAGGGAGACACAGAATCTGAAACAGGCTCTAGGCTCTGAGCTGTCAGCACAGAGCCTGACACAGGGCTCGAACTCACAAACCGCAAGATCATGACCTGAGCCGAGGCTGGTCGTTTAACCGACTGAGCCACCCAGGTGCCGCCTTTCTCCAACAATTCTGTACAATCAAGTTGACAGGCTTTATGAAGTCTACTATGTGCATAAGAAAGTATACTAATTCTGAAGAAGAAAGGTCACTGCTGCCTGCAGTGACCTGGTGGTCAAAGTCACTTGCTTGAAGTTTCTTTGCCTTTGTAGGGCTCTCTTTTAGGTTGAATTTACCTTCCTGCATATGAGGCTGTCCTGAGGACACCTGTGAAGTCTCTGACACTTGTCCTCAAGGTCTTTCCTCTCACCTTTCTATGCTCTTTTCCTCCCCTATGCTCCTGTCCCACTTACTCTTGCTTATTTGTTCATTCATTCATTCAACAGGTGTTTACTGAGCTTCTAACCCCTGAAGAATTTTACTACATACTGGATATACAAAGGTGGAGAAGCGACTGTCACTTTCCTGGAGAAACTCACAGTCTGGGAGGGGACAGATATATGCACATACAGTTACGGTACAACACAACAAGGGTCTGTAAGGGGCACATGTGGACATATCTGCGGTTTTTTCCCCCTGTTCCTATGTCCAAAGCCAGGAAAGAATTCTGAAAGATTAATTCATGCCGAGACACAGAAGTCCAATGAGACCCAAATACCCTAACCCTTCCCACAGGCGTTTTTTGCTTATTTCCCAATGTTTTCATTTTTCACACGTTTACTGACCAACATCAGCATAGTGTGTCTGTTTAAAGTGCTCCAGGTCTAGCACCGCTCATCTAATTCAGGCTTTCAGCACCGCACTCCTCTTCTTTCTAATAACTCCCGGCACCCACTAATTATCTGCAAGGGGTTCTTCACAGCCTCTCAGATTAATTCACTTGGAGTGAATTCTGATCGCGCCCCTTTCATCTGCTGGTCAAGCAATTTCGGCTCCCTCCACCTCGATCTCCAAAATTTATACAATGGTTCAGATGATACCCTGCGGATCTGGTTACGTATTTGTGGCAAAGAAACGGGATGATATTTATGAATCATCTTAACAGTTATAAGGAGAGATCCCGCACATGTTATTCTTGTTGCCATTTTACCACCTGCTCAAAGGCCCTGGGTGGGAGAGTCTATCCACAGACCAGCAGTCCACTCTCCACTTACAGGCCACTGTCGCAGGCTCATCCCTCCTCCTGTCCAACAGAATGAATGCTCCAAATCTTACAGGATTGGTTTAATCCACATCGGCCAAGCATGTCTTCGTAGTGCCCCACGGGTACCATTTTCCAGGCGATTCCTTCCGCCTGAGTCCTCTCCTCCCCTATTAACCCCCACTCTATCCTCATCTGAATCGTATTTTCCTTTCCTTTTTAGCCAGTTCAGTTTTCACTCTTCAGGACAGGATCCTTCAAACCACACTGGTTCATGGCAATTTCCCTGTCTCCTGAGCTCCTTCCCATAATACCACATACCTGGCAGGTAGTGCAGTGGCCACATGGACAGATTTGTATCACTTTTCAATGGGTGTGAATGGCTTCCTCCTCTAAACACCCCCTTGCGTGGGTTGAATTATGACCCCCCCCCCCGCCCAATTTATGAATGTTGAAATCCTAACCCACGATACCTCAGAATGTGAAGGTATTTGGAAATAGCGTCTTTAAGGGGAAATTAAGTTAAAAGGAGATCATTAATGTGGTCCTAAGTCAATCTGACTGATGTCTTTACAGAAGAGATTAGGACACGAATACGTACAGAAGGAAGACTATTAGAAAACACCAGAAGACAACCATCCACATCCCTGCTGATACCTTGATCTTGGACTTCTAACTTTCAGCATTGTGAGAAAATAAATTTCTGTGGTTTATGTCACCCAATCTGTGGTACTTCGTTACGACAGCAGCCCCAGAAAACCAATACCGCCCTGAAAGGCCGCCATTTTTAATTTTCTCCAGAGCCCAAATAAGGAAAACATTTGCCAAGTACCTTGTTGGTTTTTTTCTTATTTGGCTCCGTATTTCCCTTGTATCTTTTCTTTTCTTTTTTTTTTTTTTAATTTTTTTTTTAATGTTTCATTTATTTCTGAGAGAGAGAGAGAGGCAGCGTGAGCAGGGAAGGGTCAGAGATAGAGGGAGACACAGAATCTGAAGCAGGCTCCAGGCTCTGAGCTGTCAGTCAGCACAGAGCCCGATGCGGGGCTTGAACCCACGAATCACGGGATCATGACCTGAGCCAAAGTCAGACGCCCAACCGACTAAGCCACCCAGGTGCCCCTCCCTTGTATCTTTTCATGTTGTGTGTCATGTATGTCCCATGCAGGCTGTAAATTATTAAAAGTCAGGGCCATGTGGTCTATTACACGTACTCAGTAGAGTGCAGTAAGGGACTTTGAGCACAGAGGTTGTATAAGAAATGCCTGAAGGGGAAAGCATGTTGGAAAAGTGTTTCGGCCACTGGGCTGATACAGACTTCCCTCAAAGGAAGTTCGCTGAGGACATTTGTTCTTTTTTCTAAAGGTTTTTCTCCAGGAAATGAACTCTTGTGATGAAACGCATCTGGCTGAGAGAGTACAGAGCAATGACATTAAATGTAATTGACATTAAAGCATCTCCCTGTACTGCTGTTGATGGAGCTCTCAGGCTTCAGGGCTCGGGTTGCACCAAGCACTGACATTCAAGCTCTCCCATCATCTGGAACACTGAACTCTCCTCTCTCCAGGCACAAAACCGCCTCCAGGGGTTCAGCAAATAAGAGCTTCAGCTACTTTCTCTTTCTGGAGGAAGGCGCAACTCAAAACTTTTATCTGATCTTTTTCTCTCAAGTTCCTTTTTTTTTTCCTGCCAGCTTCTCCTTTGAGTCCTATTGCCTGGACCACATAAATCCCCAGAGACTGACTTCCCTCAATTAAGATTTTGGCCCAAGTATGGAAAATACAAAACCTGTTTTCATGCCCTTTCATAAAGCCTGGAACATTCAAAAGGAACTCAGCTAGGGACTAACAGGGAAGGGTGCAACAGACAAGGACCAAGAGCAGAACAACATTTATAAACATTTGTTTTTAAACAATTGGCCCAATTAACTTGCTCACAGGCACTGTTCTTTCCACCTCTAGGTTAAGTAAATCCCTCTTGAATTCTTTGGCTTTTCTTCCTTTGGTTCTTTTTGGTTTCTTTCCAGAGAAGACACTGGGATTGGACACCTGTCATATACTGACCTTCTGACCAGAAAGTGGGTTGATGGCCTGCCCCGGTGGGGGTGGGGGGGTATACAGAGCACCCATACTTTGTAGCTCTCGTCCTCCATGACAAGACAGAGCACGGCTGAATCACATTCCCTGTCACCCCCTGTTCCACACAGGTCGTGTCAAAGATGATCTCCTTGCCCCCTATCCTGACTTGACTTCTATTTGTCAGCGAGAAGCTAGTTTCTCTTTGTGATTAGAGTATGGGCCAGCGAACCTGAAGACACGGAACTAGCTCCCTATCCTAAAGCTCTGACTAAATAGCTCTAGAACTTAGACACACATCAGCTAATGGGACAGCCCTTCAAGGCAGCCATGTGGGCAATGGCCAGTTCTATGGGGGGGCGGGGCTGGCGCATTTGCGCTACCCATGCAGCTGGGGCTTTGCAAAGGTGGGTATTGTATCCCAGAGTTTTATGTTAAACTGAGGGAGACCTTAGATCTCTTATTATGTCAGATACCATGAAAGATGGCATAGCACATGACATAGATAGGGTGACTATTTAGATTCAGGGATGGTCACTGGCTTGGAATTGGGAGGTCCAGGTTTGAGCCCTAGATCTATTACTAACTAATCTGAATGAACTTGGATAAATTTCTTCCTTTTTCTAAGCCTCTAAAGTAACTATTGCTTTGATTTTCACTGACATTATCACATCTCAATGTGGAAGCAATCATGGTCTTTCACGGATCAGAAGTTCTGATGGGCAGTTATATATGGTTTGATGAATATACTGGGAAATGAAACATGCAGTTAATGGCATTTGTTTGGGGATCAAAGATCTACCTTCCTTTCTTCCTTCCTTCCCTCCCTCCCCCCATTCTTCCTTCTTTCCTTTCCTTCTTTTAATCTCTAGACCCAATGTGGGGCTTGAACTTACAACCCTGAGATCAAGAGTCACAGGCTTTACCGACTGAGCCATCCAGGTGCCCCTGGGATCAAAAGTGTTTCAAAATATGGGGCTTTATTGAGAGAAAAATTAGAAGAGCCTTAGTGGTTAAAAAAGTGGGGATGATTAGACTAGATGATATGGAAGTCCCTCTAGTTCTGACAGTTTGGAATTCTTGTTTTATGTTGTCATCCTATAGAAGTTGTCATTGTACAGACTAGAGAAGCTTGGAGATGGAATGAGTATTTACTTGTGACCCAGCATATCTATTCTCTCATTTAGCACAACCATCCTGAGGAAGATGTAATTATCCTCCCTATGGAGAAATAGGCACAGAGAGGTTTAGTGTTTGCACAGCTTACAACTGGTGGAGTTGGGGTGTGGCTCCTGCTCTAGGCCTGCTCTGTTTTGTAATGTATGTTCTTTTTCTGATACCACAATGTCTTTTTTTTTTAAGGATATTCTTTTTCTTTTAATGCTTTATTTATTTTTGAGAGAGAGCGTTAGCAGGGGAGGGGCAGGGAGAGAGAAGGACAGAGGATCTGAAGTGGAGCTCCACTCAGACAGCAGCCAGCCTGATGCGGGGCTCAAACTCCCAAACCATGAGATCATGATCAGAACCAAAGTCAGACACTCAACTGACTGAGCCACCCAGGGACCTCCAACACCATAATGTCTTTTCATCTAGAGATGCGGTCGCCAGACTCCAAGATGACCCCAATGACTGTGGCCTCCTGGCACCCAAGTCCTTTTTCAGTCCCTTCCTACCCTGAATTGGGCGACCTTGGTCACAATAGGATTTTGCAAAAATGCCGGCATGTGTCTCCTGAGGCTAGGTCATAAACACACTGTAGCTTCTATGTTGCCCTCTTGGATTGCACCCTCCAGGGGACACCAGGCATCAGGGCACGAGGATCATAAAATATGAGGGAGAGACCCACATGGGGGGGGGAACCAAGGCCTCCTGCCCACAGCCAGCACCCTCTAAATATGCCACCTTGGAAGCTGTCGTAGACTGAATATTTGTGTACCCTCCATTGTTATTATGTTGATGCCCTAAGCCCCAATGTGGCTGTATTTAAAGATGCGGCTTCAGAGAAAAATAAATATCATATGATTCACTCATCTATGGAATTTAAGAAACACAGCAGATGAACGCAGGGGAAGGGAAGGAAAAATAAGATAAAAACAGAGAGGGAGGCAAACCATACAAGAGTCTTCAGTACAGAGAACAGACTGGGGGTTGCTGGAGGGGACGGGGATGTGAGGATGGGCTAAATGGGTGATGAGCATTAGGGAATACAGTTGTTAGGATGAGCACTGGGTGTCATATGTAAGTGGTGGATCACTGGGTTCTACTCCTGAAGCCAAGACTAGACACCGTATGTTAACTAACTTGAATTTAAAAAAAAAATACATTTAATTAAAAAAAAAAAGATGGGGCCCGAAAGGAAGTATTGAGGTTAAATGAGGTCAAAAGGGTGGGGCCCTAATCTGGTAGGATTAGTGTCCTTATACAAAGAGATTCTCCCCTGCCCTGCCCTGCCCTGCCAGCTCCTGTGCCCATCAACCAAGAAAAGGCCATGTAAGAACAGGGCGAGAAGGTCTGGCCACAAGGAAAAGAGTCCTATAAGAAACCGAACTTGCCGACACCTTGATCATGGATAGCCACCAGAACTGTGAGAACACAACCGTTGGCTAAGCTATCCAGTCTGTGATAGATGATTAGGGCAGCCCCGTCAGACTAATACAGACAAGCAGATCCTTTGGCCCCGCCAAGGCTGCAAATGACCAGCCTCTGCCTCACGCTCAGGAGCAATCGTGGGCCAGAGCCGTCCAGCCAACCTCTTCGGGGTCCCTGCCCCACACAGATGGCGAAACAATCAGGGTTTGTATTTTGGGACCCCTAAACTGGGGAGTGGGTCATTGGTTATGCAGCAAGAGATATTCTATGCAAGAAGACAGGGAGGGGGCCATATTTTTCCCTAGGGCATTTTGCCTAGAGCGGGAAGGGACCCGCAGTCATGGCTGGGATTGTGGGATGGGGCCCAGTGCCGCTCTGTCCCGCAGGCAAAAACCGCATACGAGATGTTTCCTTCCTCCAGCTATGCAAAATGGTGGACGGATGTAGTGGAGACGTGCTCAGCTGTGCTCTGGCCCGTAGAATAACATCTCCCAAGCGATGCTTCCTTTTTCCTGAAAAGATTTGCTGAGCATTCCTCAGCCCTGCTTGAGGCTCCAGGGAAAACCTCCAAGAATATCACCAACTGGACACTTTCTTTCAAGAACTCTTTCATCTTGCTAATAAATTATTTTGGTTAATGTTTCTATTGCATGCTGAGGTTTATGACCACAGTAATGTTTAATTGTGTTTCTCTCAGAAACATTGAGAGATACATTCAGTCTTGGGAGAATGGACAAAGCAGAGGTTAAATACCTGCGACCGATTTATCGGCTGGCTCTGAGAAGAACTTGGAGAGGTGACTGCCACAGGTGAAGAATGCTCTGAGTGGGGTCAGGACGTCAGGCCTAACCTTAAATAATCCCTGTTTAGAATGTCAGAGCTACAGTATCTTAGAAATCACGACAACTTCTGTCTTTATGTCACAAGTCAAGAAGAAATGAAGGCTCAGAGGCTCAGTACCTTGCCAAGTGTAAGTGCTATGCGGGTACATCATTCAGCAGCAACTGGCCCTGCTGGCCCTGGCATTTGACGTGCCTCTAGGGCGCCCTCCAGAGGAGAGTGTGGAACCACCACCTTCTCCTAAGCCACCAGATTTATGGACCTGACTCGGCACTGTACCACACTCCTCTCTGCAGGCATGGATTTTTTTCCTGCTCTTTCCTACCTGGTTCCGTCTGCACAAAACCCAGAGGTTTGGTCACAAAGATCACTCAAGTCCCCATTCAAAAGTAGTCCATGCTGCTCTGCTCAGACTGTGACGGCCAGCGAGCCTTTGCTAGGGTAGGAAGATGATATAAGGGGAGGTGCCCTGGACGGCATGATTAGGTGACTGGGATTCTAATACTGTCCACCTAAGACCTACCCTGGGATCTTAGGCAAGTCACGTACTGTTTCCCGGCCTTGAAGGGCACTTCCAGTTATAGCCTACCAACCTGTCCATCAGAGTGAGCAATCCCTTTTCATGAGCTGGCTAGCTAACTCTCAGCACACCCAGATAACATAATGCTGTAATCTTGATAAAATGCCTCTGTCCTGGAGAGAGCTATTCAAGAGCTAGAAAATAGTGGAGAATGTAGGCACTGTGGAAGGCTTGAGTGGCAATCTCTACTGCTAGATATCAGACTTGGGGACTCCACAGACAGTGCTACTATGGCCTGCTGGCTTTGGATGGGCCCATTAACCGATCTGGGGCCTACCATGTCCCTCTTTAAAAGGCACTGCTTGGGGCATCTGGCTGGGCTGGCTCAGTTGGTTAAGCGTCTGACTTTGGCTCAGGTCATGATCTTGTGGTCTGTGGGTTTGAGCCCCACGTCAGGCTCTGTGCTGACTGCTCAGAGCCCAGAGCCTGCTTGGAATTCTGTGTCTGTCTGTCTGTCTGTCTGTCTCTCTCTCTCACAAATAAACATTTTTTTAAAAAAGGCACTGCTCGCTATTTTCTCGTATAAGTTCTGCCTTTGGGTATGTTATTTTAGTTGCGCAAAAAAAAAAATAAATAAATAAAATAAAATCACTAAGCCAGCAGACTACCCAAATATTTATAGTCCACGTGATCAAAGTTTGTTCAACTGCTGACCTCACGTAGGGTTGTGGTAAATACATGAGTTCTAGAACTAGATGGACCTGGATTTAAAATCTGCATTATCCCAGGGTGCCTGGGTGTCTCAGTCAGTTAAAGCGTCCAACTTTGGCTCAGGTCATGATCTCATGACTCGTGGGTTCAAGCGTCAGGCTCTGTGCTGACAGCTAGCTCAGAGCCTGGAGCCTGCTCTGGATTCTGTGTCTCCCTCTCTCTCTCTGACCCTCCCCTGCTCACGCTGTCTCTATCTCTGTCTCTCAAAAATAAATAAAACATTAAAAAAAATTTTTAATCTGCGTTATCCCTTCTTGGTGATGGACTTGGCCAAGTTACTTCATCTGTCTGAGCCCTGGGTTGTTTTCATTCACCAAGCATGGTGCTTACTAGTGCCTGGCTCGCAGGTGGTTATAAAGATAATAAATAAGATCACCCCATAAAGGGCTTCTCAATGTGGCACAGAGAAAATGTTCACTGAATATTAGCTATGACTCTTGCTACCTTGTATCTAATTCCTTAGCCCCTTTACGTGCCAGGAATTGCGCTAGACATTGGGGATTCCAACATAAAAGACAACAGTTTTCTCAGGAAGTTCATGAAGTAGCTCTAAGACCTTTGGCAAATGTGGGAAAGACCAATGATCTGTCAAAGCATTAAAGAAACGAATGTATTTAAATATGGATGTGTGTGTGTTATTTTTAAAAATGATTAAGACAGTGTCTGAAAAGCTCAGCGAAAAGCCAGTATCTCCTGCGAGCTATTTAACAGCTCCTTTCAGTGAGAAGATAAATACCAGGCTGTGAACCTTCCAGAACGTGCTCATTTGTGATTACCTGCAGGCCACTATGAAGACAGAGCTGCCATCCCCACCCTGGGCGAGCCTGGGCAAGACGGGAAGGAGGAGGGAGAAACAGGCCCAGTGGGAGAGAAGGGTAAGTAGTGTCTCCTAGTATCTGTTCAGGTTCCCTGTGCTGTAGGCAACAAGTGACGCCCCCAAGCAAGTATGGGAGTCATCTGAGTGTGTGTAAAACACCTGAACGAGAACATGAGATTCTGCAGCTTGCTGAACGGAGTCAACAGATATTGAAAATTTGTGTGCTGATGGGTTATAATGTCTGTTAGCTTTACTGCTTCAGCCCTCACTATCTCACACTTAACAGAATAGGGATGGTCAACTGACTTTTGGAAGGCAGTGAGGTAAGTGCTGTTATGGTGGAGATGTGAAGCTGTGCCGGGGGCCACCTCGGGGAGAGGCAGCACCCCGGCCCCAGGTGAAGTTTGGGAACACCCACAGGACGGGTGTGATGCCCTGAGTCTATAAGGAATAGGTGTTTCCCAGAATTCTCTGCAAATGCTTGCAGTTGAGTCATAATTGTTGCTTCAAAAAAATTCTTTTTGGGCGCCTGGGCAGTTCAGTTGGTTAAGCATCAACTCCTGATCTTGGCTCAGGTCATGATCTCACAGTTTGTGAGTCTGAGTCCCAGGTCAGGCTCTGCATGGACAGGACAGAGCCTGCTTGGGATTCTTTCAATCTCTCTCTGTCTCTGTCCCTCCCCCACTCATGCGTATGCTAGCTGTCTTTCTCAAAACAAATAAACTAAGGGGCACCTGAGTGGCTCAGTGGGTTGAGCATCCAACTTCAGCTCATGTCATGATCTCATGGTTCATGAGTTTGAGTTCCATATCCGGCTCTTTGCTGTCAGCATGGAGCCTGCTTTGGATCCTCTATGCCCCACCCTCCTCTCTCTGCCCCTCCCCTCCTCACAGGTACTCTCTCTCTCTTAAAAATAAAGATTAAAAAAATGCAAATTAATTAATTAAAAAAAACAATCTTTACAATTTCTAGTCCAAAAGGGAAAAAAATGAGGAATTCAACCATTTTTGTATTACAGCCACCATGTTTGTTATGAAGGCCTCCTGCCTAATGATGAGTTTTTCTAACAAGCTCTGACATGTTCTGCAAAGCCCAGACAAACCCTGGTGATGAGAACTGATTTAGTAATCCAGTTACAGCCTCATGGACTGACTTTGTTCCCTGAGAAGGTAAATAAATGCTGACGTTTGGGGAAGGAGTCCTTAGGTACCGTTTGAATGGCTTCTCTGCACGTTTTAATGATTTCTTACATGCTGGTCACATGCACACTGATTGTGTAAGGGAAATTCAGGGACCACAACAGATATTTAACACGAAATGGGGGCTAGTTTATGCCGAGTTTGGGGGCTGCTTTGTGTTAAGGTCTTCCACTTCCTGATTTCCTAAGATGAGCAGACATAAGGGCTTGGGCCTCCTTCCCTCCTTCGATGAGGTTGACAGAACTTGCCTTCTCAGTTTTTAAGTGAAACAGGCAACTTTAGGTTTCCTGAGCTTTCCTCTGATAGCAACCCTGAAAAGGGGTAGGAGAAGCTATTACTCATTCAAACGTAAGCACCGTGTGCAAACTCTGAGCCCAGCCCTGGGCTCTGCCTGATGGAATTTGCCAGAGAAGTAGTCTAAGACTTGGTCTCCAACTGCAAGGTACTTAAAACCCTTTGGGGAGGTAGGGCTAAGATGGATGGAGTCAACGATGTTGGAGTCAATGATGATGGAGTCAATGATGGATAAATCCATTAAGTATTTATCAAGCCCCTACTGCGCCTGCCTGAACACACTGATTTCTCTTCTTTACACACAGAACGGTTGGACCTCACCTCCAGGGCAGTGGTCCTCCAAGAGCCATTTTCAGACAATGAAAATGTCAGCATCATCTGGGAACCTGTTACAAATGCAAATTCTCGGTCCCATCCCGCAGTCCCTGGGGTGGAGCCAGTGCTCTGCGTTTTAAGAAGCCTGAGGTGCTTAGGACGCGCACACACACTTAGGTGTGGGAACCGTCCGATTAAACAGGCCTGGTTGGTGTGGGACACGCGTGTTAGGGCTCCTGAAAGACCACAAAGCTTCCCGGGGATAAAAACGCAAAGCCAGGACAGGGGAGCGATGTGCTGCAACATTAAGAGAGGCAGGAGGGTAGAGACCCACAGTTTCACAGCCGATATCACTACTGAATTGCTGCCGGAGATCACAGAACAGTTTGTCTGGGAGGCAGTTCCTGGAAGGGCTCGAGCTCACCCTGCATCTTGAAGCAGGACCTCAAAAACCCTATAGGGGACAGCCAAGCAAAAGGGCCAGAGGCAGGAAGGAGCGGCAAGCGCAAAGCCAGGAAGCTGCTCTTGCCATCCCTCTAGTCATTTCACAAGTGATTCCTGAGGGTCTCCCCTGGCAGCTGATTACTTATGATTTATAACTCACCAACTTCCAAAAAGAGTTTGAGGTGGTTTACAATGTTAAAACACATCTAAGACGGGAACATGAAAAACGCAAATAGAACAGAGTCCCATTAAAAGAACTGGGAAATAGATCTTGCAGGCACCTGGGATGACTTAATTGAGGGCTTGCTGGGAGCAAGGTCCTGCAAAGATGCAATGGGGTTTGCGGAGAGACGAAGGAACGCACAAGGGGAAAGGCACATGGATAACCTTCCCTGGACTGTGCAGGTTTGAAATGGTTTCCAGCTGCAGAAGAGGGTGCCCAGGCCTTGAAGGAAGGAGAGGGTTTGGGTGCTGAGGTTAGGACCATGGCTGGGAGTGGGAAGGAGCATCAGCGAAAGAACTGTGTCCACAAAGTCCCCAAGGCAAGAAGCAACGGAGATAAATCAATGGGCATCATGAGATTTCTCAGACTGAAAAAGCTGAGGCTAAATCTTACAGGGTCTTAACTTCCGTTGGAGAAATTGGTGTCCAGTTTGCTGGTCAGCAGGGAGTCACCAGAGGCGTTACAGCAGGAGAGTAACATGAAGGAAGCGGAATTTTGCAGAAGTGTGTAGGATTCGCTTTCGCAGAAGCATATAGGACAGGGTGGAGGCAGGGAGTCCAGGAAGGGAGCACTCAGGAGTAGAGGAGTATGGATAGCCTGAGCTGGGGTGGCAGGAGCATAAGGAAGACAGGTAGTGGAAAGCAAGGCTTTGGAGTTATAATAGACAGCTTGCTACTCAAAGTGTGGTCCAGGGACCAGCAGCACCAGCATAGCCTGGGACTTTATTAGAAATGTGGGACCTTAGGCCCCACCCAGATCCCCACTGAGTCAGAATCTGCATTAAAAAATTTTTCTTTATGTTTATTTATTTATTATTATTATTATTATTATTTTTAATATTTTTATTTATTTCTAGGAGAGAGAGAGACAGCGTGAGCAGGGCAGGGTCAGAGAGAGAGGGAGACACAGACTCTGAAACAGGCTCCAGGCTCTGAGCTAGCTGTCAGCACAGAGCCCGACGCGGGGCCCGAACCCACTAACCGTGAGATCATGACCTAAGCGAAAGTCGGACGCTTAACCAACTAAGCCACCCAGGCACCCCTATTTATTTATTTTGAGAGAGAGAGTGAGCGAGCAGGGGAGGGTCAGAGAGAGACGGAGAGAGAGAGAATCCCAAACAGGCTCCATGATGTCAGTGCAGAGCCCAATATGGGGTTCAAACTCACAAACCATGAGACCATGACCTGAGCCAAAACCAAGAGTCAGATGCTTAATGGACTGAGCCACCCACGTGCCCCAGAATCTACCCCAGAATTTTAACAAGAGCCCCGGCAATCTATATATACAGTAAAGTTAGAGAAGTATTGTTCCTCAGCCTGAGCGGCTTCCTGACTGAAGGTAGGGAGCAGAGAAAGGAAATTCTAAGGTAATGTCAGATGTTTTGAGGATTAGATCATAAGGGGTTGGGAGCAGAGTCAGAATAACTTTGCTCTGAAGTGGCCCAGAGCAGACTGATGGCCACCTTGTGGGTTCAGGGGCCCATAGCAAGAGGGATATGCTGGGAGCCAGAATGTTTGTTTTAATTTTCATCTTTACTTCCAATCCAAATTGTACGGTGCAGCCACTTAAATCATATTGTGTACAATTTTCTCTGTAAAATGGAAAAACGATGATACTACCCAGATTTTATGGGATTTATAGGAGAAAAACCCAAATTAATTCACCAAATGTATGCTAACAATAAATGATTATAATGATACTAACAATATACATTACCATTTATTAGGTGCTTGCTCTGTTCTAGATGAAGTACTAAATAATTTAGTTCTATGTAAATCTGTAATAGGCCTGCCCAAAATTTCCCTTTTTTGTTGTAAATTTCTGCACCACATAGTTTATCTACCTATTTGTCTGTCTCCTCCAGTAACCTCTTTGTTTTCCCAGTACTAAATATAAGATCTTACATTAAACTTGATTTTTTGGTTTTTTGTTTCAATGAATGGAAAACCAATGGAGGGAGAGTAACTACCTGTACAGTGCTTTAAACATCGCTCTGTTTGGGCACATATGATGTTTCTACTTGTTTACATATCTGCCTCACATAGGAAGAGACACCTTTCAGCATTGTGTTCCCAGTAGTGAACCCAGCATCAGGCATATAGTAAGTGCTCAATAAACTGGGACAAATGAACGATCTTGTAGTTTGCACTAAAAGGTTTTCGAAATGTGATTAATGAACTCCTAACGTTAGTAAAAGGGACCTCAGAATCCCCGGGATTGAAACTAACCAAAGAATGCTGTAACATAATCAAGTATTTTTTCATTTGGCCAAGGAAGAACGGATGTCGTAACCAAAGAGTTGCGATCTCTATGAAGTTCTAGAAAAAGGAAACAGAAATGAAAACAGAACACCTCTTCAAGCTGAAGGCAGCTTACCCAGTTACACCAGCCTAATGGAAGGATCCTTCTATTTACCACAGCAACCCCTGGTCTGTCATCTGCCCTTGTGAGGATCTGTAACTGCTCCCGTGAGAGTGCTCTAAATGAGTAACAAATCTTGGTATAAGCTGCTTAAACGAGGCTGACAGAATAGAAAGAAATTTGGATCCCAGTTCCACCATTGCCAAGCCTGAAATCTTGAGCAATTTCCCTGCCTTCTAGGAGTGTTAGTTTCTTTACCTGTAAAATAAGAATGAAACTAACTTCCCAAGGTTAGGAACGTTAAGAAACAAAATTGTGTATACAAACCACCTAACCCCGTGTCTAGAACCTAACAAAGGACCATCAGTGCTTCTGTACATCCCTGCTTCTGATCACCCTTCCCCCACCCGCCCGCAGCTATCCCTCTCGTGGTTAACAGGGTGCAGGTGGATGCAAGCCCATGCTGATCACCTTGACCTCAGCAGCAGCAAGCCTTCTTTCATATCCTTATTTGCAGTTTCTGGACTTCCTAGCAATTCCTCCAGCTGCCTTTAGGGGCAGTGTTCTTTTTGCCCAACCCCAAGTCTGTAGGACCAGTTCCAGACCCCCCCCCTTATACTCTTTCATCCTCCCAGGCACTAAAGAACATGTCTACCCAGAACACATGGAATCTAGCGCCCTCTCCCCCAGGCAGAGACCATGGAAATCACGATGATGCCAAAGGCAGAACTTCCCATGCGTCAACAACCAGACTGCACTGTGGATGGTGTCAAGTCATCTTTCCCTTTTCCAAGCTCTGTTAAAGGTTTGCTACTTCCAACATGCGGAAAACGGTCTTGAGTTAGATCTCAAGGGAAAAACAAAAGAAAAATTCTGGGGCACAGGGACTGGATCCCCTACCACAAAGCCCTATGGGGCTTGTCTTACATTAAAACTCCACTAAAAACTCTTTTGATTTGTGGCCCTGATCTTTCCGTTCACTCCACCTTCCAACCTCCTCCCTTCGGTATTGGCTTGTTCTTACCTTGCAAGCCTGAAGGGGGAGCCACTGAGCCCAAGTTCTGGGAAATCTGGAGTGTTTGGAGGTAGGGAAGTTTCTAGCAGTTACGGGCTGCCTCCCCTGTGCCAGGTGCCTTTTTTCCAACCTCATCACTGTTGCCCAACCTCAGGGCTACGCCCTCTTCAGAAGGATTGACTATACATGGTCATCAGGAGGAAGCGGCCAGAATGCCAAGAGCTATAAGCCTGACAGAGTGTGTGTATCACCCTGACAGCTTCAACAGCCCAGAGTCTACATGGAATCTCAAACAGCCCTTGTTTCTTCCTCCCCAACCAGAGGCCGCCTGCCTCCTTGGCCTTTTTTAAACAAGAGACAGAGGGCTGCACTTGGACGAGAAGACTCAGTGCTACAGAGCAGGTCAGCAAGTCACAGCGCATACTGAACAGGAATTGCTTTCCTGCTTTGGGGGGTGGGTCTTCCTGACTTCTAGAAAGTGGGGGCAGAGGAGTTTTATCATTTCAGAAGTCTGTCAGAGGTGAGACATGTCCACGAGCAGGGTCAATTTTGTGGGTCTGCATGTAGTGATGATTACAGCAATAACTCTACGGCAGTAGCTACACATAGTGCTTGGCATGGCCCTTGGCTCGTAGTAAGTACTCAGTAAGTAATAGCGATTATTATCAATAATCTTATAGACCATCCTACAAAAAGATCACCTTTCTCCTTTGTTTTTTGGCAGCTTAGAACACAGACACTCAGAGAAGTTCAAAGACTTATTCAAGGTCCCGTGGCCATCAAGTCAGAAAGACGGAGTGTGGAGCCAGGCTGGTGTGGAGGCAGAGATCATTCTGTGCCCCCTATACTGTGGTGGCAAGGAGTGACCACGGATTAAAGTCCCAGCTCTGATTATTCCCTCCCTGTTCCCCTCCTACTTCCTCATTCTTGCAGTAGGAGTTGAAATCAGTGGCCTCCAAGGATCCTTCCAATATAATGAGCTGTGACTTGGAATTGCTAATCTTGGGGGAAGGGGGAGCTCCTCCCTGGCTGGGAAATTGGCCTCCTTCCCTAAGAAAAAGCGGTCACAGATGAGGAAGGATGATGGTGTTCCCTGAGAAGAAGTGAAGAGCTTGGGCTCTCTTATCAAGCCTAAGGGAGGACAGGCTACATGCACTAAGGATGCTTCAGAGAGCAGAATGCCTGTTCTTCAGCTGACTGAGGACACCAGGCTGTCAAGGTGGTCAAAGGAAGTGGGACCAGAGAAACCTTTACCAAACCACCTGACCTGGAAATCTACATTCGGAAATCAACTGGAGCTGGAAATCTACATTTGGAAATCTACCTCGGTCATTTCCTCTTTCCGCTTTATCTACCGCCCTCCTCTAGTCCACTAAGGGACACATGGGCTTGCTGTCACAGAGAAGCTGCAGACAGAGGGTCATGTGTCTGGCCAGGGCAGTGCTGTGGCATCCAGGGCCCTCAAGCTTCAGCCAGAAGCACCAGAGAACAGCCACCCACACTAGGCTCTCCCCATGAATATCGGGATTCAACTGGCTTTGTTTTGTGGTTTTTCTTGGAAAGTCCTTTCCTTCTAGTCTTAAAACAACTGTGGTAGTGGGCTAGTTCCTGGGAGTCTGAGGACCTCTGGGGCTGCTTTTCTCCCCACCACTTCAATTGTGCTGCAGTGCCCCAGTGAGGGGAATGGGGCAGCCAGTCAGTATCCTTCCCAACTCCACCTTCCCCAGTCAAAATCTACCTCCTCCAAGAAGCCCTCTGAGACTGGATCCAAAGCACTGTCTTCTAGCCCCACCCCTCCGTGGAATTTACAAGGTTCACATGCTATTGACTATGTTCTCACTTATATTTCTCTGAGGGTTGTTGCTGTGTCTCAGGTTTCTACTTTTTTTTTTCCTTCTTTATTTCGTGTATCCTGTTAGATCCGGAGGACTTTAGGGACAAAAATCCCCGAGTCTCCTCGCCTCCCTCAGTCCTGAGTTTTGCAGCATCCAATCTGGTCTTTGCATGGGGCTATGCTGTGCGGGTTCACACAGGGTATTCAGGTACCATGCAGTGGGTTCACTCTGTCCTCACACCTCCAGGATTGGGGCAGATGAGGGGGCAAGTGGGAAAAGATCTAGTCTTTAGAGAATTTTGCCCAACATAAGGATGGGAGGGACAGAACAGGGCTGGTCCCCCAAAGCCCAAAGGACCAAGTGTCTATTTTTGCCCCCCTGAAAATGAGCTGTTGGGCCCTTGCTGGGGAATAGCCTCAACTGTGCTGGGCTTCCTGGAGGCAGCTAGGCTCAGAAGGTCCAGTGGGAGGTGCAAAGAAGGAGAAATTCTGCCTCAGCCGTGAGGGTCGCTGGGCCTCACAGGGGAATCCACAGGTCTCTATATGTTTATGTGAACTTCAGATGCTAATGAGTGCTGTGGAGTCACCGGCCCTCCTCTCAACGGTCTTCTTTGCCTGCAGGGTGTCAGGTTCAAACTGCAGATCCGGGTTGGGAAGTGCAGCTGACGTGGAAAACTGCCCAGGCCTATAGCAGAATCACAGTGGGCTCTGAGAGAAAGCAGAGCTTCTGATTCTGTTGCCTCAGACAATACACTGAAACCCAGGTTTGGGGGCACCTGGGTGGCTCAGTCAATTTGGCATCTGACTTTGGCTCTGGTCATTTTCTCACAGCTTGTGGGTTCGAGGCCCGCGTCGGGCTCTGTGCTGACAGTTAGCTCAGAGGCTGGAACCTGCTTCGGATTCTGTATCTCCCTGTCTCTCTGACCCTCCCCTGCTCATGCTGTCTCTCTCTGTCTCTCAGAAATAAATAAAACATTAAAAAAAAAAAAAAAGAAACCCAGGTTGGTCTGAGGTCACCTTGTCTACCTTCTGGGCTCCGAGAGGGGCAGTGCCCAACTCCCCCTAGATGGGGAGATTTTCACCCCATCCTTAAGGCATCACCCCACCCAAGCCCCCATCACTCATCCCTATCCCAGGGATAGCAACCTGTGGAAGTTCCTCCTTTTGGCTAACTTAAATCTGTTTTGCTGCAATGAAGCCTGATTTTCCTTGCTGCTCCTAGGAAGGAAGGTCAGGCCACAGCCATCTTATAGAGACTACCTGCTTGGCGTGAGAACGCCTTCTGCCTTCTCTGTCCCAGCTTAACCACCAGGATTTTTTTTTAACCTATTCATCCTTGGGCACCTACTCTGTGCCAGGCACTGAGCACCAAGATACCAAGACGAATGAGTCTCAGATTCCATTCTCCCAATCATATGGTCTTATGTGGGGAGGGAGGCAGGGGGAGGGAGCGAGGGACATAAAGACACATTTATTATGACAAATTGTATTTGCTCAAATGGAGCTATGGGCAAAGTGTCTGGGAGCACAGTCAATGGCAATCAGTTCTGCTTGGATTGAGGGGTAGGATTTCACCAGAGAGGCTCACCTCTGAGCTTGGCCATAAAGGTCAAGGTGAAAAAGGAGGGGACAGGGTGTTTTTTTTTTTTTTTTTGAGAGAGAGAGCAAGAGAGTGAGCATGCATAGGGGGTTAGGGCAGAGGGAGAGAGAGAGAAAGAGAATCTCAAGCAGGTTCCATGCTCAGCATGGAGCTCCACTGGGGGCCAATCCCACAACCCCGGGATTGCGACCTGAGTGGAAATCAAGAGTCAGAACGCTCAACCGATTGAGCCACCCAGGTGCCCCAGAAGGGGAAAGGGTGTTCTAAGCAGAGGGAAGACCATGCATGAAGACCAGAAGATCTAAAAGGGTCTGCCCCATGGGGAACAGCAAATCACACGAAGGAGTGTGAAGCCTATCTTCTAGTCTAGAGGCAACAGGCAGCTGAAGCCTGTGTTAAGCCAAAGGGTATTAACCCTGGTCAGCTTCGAGTCATAGAAGGGAACCTTGGAGACAGTATAGGCTGGACTGAGAAGGGAGCGGGAGGGGAGGAGGAAGTGTCCCTGGGAGACTCCTGTGCTTCTTCCAGAAAAAGAGAAAGCCATTTAAGTAGGGGTGGCCCTTAGATACTTAAGCCATTGTTTGTTTTAATATTTTTATTTATTTCTAGGAGAGAGAGAGAGACGGCATGAGCACGGGAGGGTCAGAGAGAGAGGGAGATACAGACTCTGAAACAGGCTCCAGGCTCTGCCTGCCAGCACAGAGCCCGACGTGGGGCTCGAACCCACGAACCGCGAGATCATGACCTAAGCGAAAGTCGGACGCTTAACCGACTAAGCCACCCAGGTGCCCCACTTAAGCCATTGTTAAAGCAACATTTAAAACATAAAAGTTATACCTACTTATTATACAAAACTTGGCCAATAAGGACAAAAATAATGAAGAAAATAACTGTTGCCAGTAAAACTTCCTGACAGCCTTTTTTTCTGTACCATTTACCATGTATGCAAATTAGGGACTGAACCGTATGTCCAGTTCTGTTGCATTTTCATTAGTCAACATGATATCGGAAGCATTACCCAAGTCATGAAAAATCTTTTTTATGTCTTGCTGACAGCATTCTATTCAATTGTATAGATTCATGAACATAATTTACTTAGCTGTGATCCTATTTGGGGACACTTAGTTTTTGCTGTGTCTTTATTATGGTAAACATTTTTGTATATAAACCTTGTACATTCTGTTAATCTCTTCAGCATAGGCTCCCCACAATGGCATTGTTGGACCAAGACTATGAGTGTTTTTAAAATTCCTGAAGCAGAGGTGCCTAGCTGCCTCAGTCGGTAGAGCATGCAACTCTTGATCTCGGGGTTGTGAGTTCGAGCCCCACGTTGGGTGGAGAGATTATCTTAAAATTCCCAAAGCAGACTTCTAAACTATTCTTTAAAATAGTTTGTGCTATACAGAAAACAACCTGAGGGTTGATGGGGGGCAGGGAAGAGGGGCAAATGGGAGATGGGCATTGAGGAAGGCACTTGTTGGGATAAGCACTGAGTGTTGTGTGTAAGTGATGAATCCTGGGAATCTATCCCCAAAACCAAGAGCACGCTGTATACACTGTGTGTTAGCCAACCTGACAATAAATTATATTAAAATAAATAAAATAACAAAAATAAATTTCAATTTTTGGTTAAAATAAATAAAATTGTTTGTGCTAATTGCACCCCACTAATCATATATGAGACTTCCTGGAGGCACCTTCTGGAAACGTCATAGTCTTCCTCCTCACCATTTCGATGACACCTTTCCAGGGTGCAGAACATGTCACCCCTTATACCCTTGGGTCCAGACCAGGAGCCTCTCTCTCCTCTTTATCATTTCCTCAAAGCTAACACTCTCTTTCCCAGATTTGCCAGAATAATGATCAGTAACAGCAGATATGGTTTGCTTTCATCTCTTAGAAAGAACTCATTTCTGGGCACCTGGGTGGCTCAGCTGGTTGAGTGTCCAACTCTTGATTTCAGCTCAGGTCATGATCCCAGGGTCGTGGGATTGAGACCCACATTGGACTCCACACTGACCATGAAGCCTGCTTAAGGTCCTCTCTCTGCCTCTCTCTGGCCCTCTCCCTTGCTCACATGCACTCTCTCTCCCTCTTTCTCTAAAATAAAAATTAATGAAGGAAGGAAGGGAAGGAGGGAGGGAGGGAGGGAGGGAGGGAGGAAGGAAGGAAGGAAGGAAGGAAGGAAGGAAGGAAGGAAGGAAGGAAGAACTCATTTCTGGGATGGGCCAGCAGGTCCCAGATTATCCCAAAGTGAGCCACGTGTCACTAATGCTTGAAAGATCAGCGCTGGCATTAGAGCATAAGCAATTGTTCATGATCCAGGACTGCTTTTTTATGGCTGAAGCCACTGCACAGCCTGGATCTCTGGAAGATTCCCTGGTTCTGTTCTGTTACTGCTAAAGTATTCTTATGCTAGTCAGACCACAAACTCGCTTATGTTTGCAAAGCAGTCTTGGATGAATATATTCATGGACGCATGCAGATGTGAGCTGACACGTCTCTTTGTGCGTGCCAGATGGAAGTCTGTGCCTAATAACCACGAGGGAATGACTGCACAGTGCCTGGCTCATTACAAACATTTTAATGTATGTGATCTCATCTCGAGAGTTGGTGTGGTTAGGGAAAAGAGCACAGGCTTTGCAACAAGATATGTAGGGTTTGTGACTGGCCAAGTTCCTCCATCTCTAAGAGCCTTGCCTTCCTCCTTTGTGAAATGGGAGGTTGGATCCTCACTTGGCAGATAAGGAAACTGAGCCTTAGTGATAAGTGACATAGCTGATAGAAAAATGGAGCTCTCCAGGGCTCCCTGCCTCCCTGTCGATTTTAAAATTCCAGCTCTATGAGTCTAAATGTCTGCGAACCTTAAGCTTTGTACCTGATGGACAGGCCAGGACTTACCTTTGGAGTAAGCATTCCTTACACGTACTTAAATGCTTTTCTTACTACAATATGCGTTCTTATATTGTCCTCCAAATCCAATTCTTTGGGACTAGGAGGGAGTTTGAATATTTTTTTCTATGTGTAACAGGAAGTTCTGACTATGGCCTTCTTTCTTATTCAGGGAAACAAAACGGTCCAGAGGAAGGGACCACACAAGCAAGGGTCACCTGGACTTAAGTCACCTTCCATCCTGAATCTGGCTTCTCTCCCACCTGCATAGTAAGGTGCCACCTCCTGAAATGTAATATTTCTCAGCTAGGCCTGACATTGGATCTCATTGGGCTCATTTATTAAGCTTTGGAAAAATAAATAACAGTCTCCCACTTGCGTCCTTCTTTTGAAGACGTGTTTGGTCTCTGGGGAGGCTTCGCCACAGATGACCTCGCCAGCCTGTTCGTTTTCTGAAGAAGGCCCTTCTGTCTAGAAGCAGCCTCCTAACGTGCTTTATCTTCTCTTTCTATTTCAGGCCCCATGGATTTCCTTTAATCTCAAAATTAGGAAACACTTAGGGTTTGTTTTTTTAAAATGGTTGTTTAGGGTTATTTAATTCATACCCTGTTACTCAATCCGGCATCCTTTCTCCTGGCCTAAGCCATCTGGTTTGTGTTCATTGTGTAACATGATAATGGGATATTCAGCTTTTGAATGTTCGGCAGGAAAAGGGAGTGGGGGAGACTCTGTCTTGCAAAAGTGGTAGCATTTCCTTCGTTTCTCATGACCCACAAATGTAGTTGGAAGTATTTTGCTTTGGTTGGATTGTGATTTACTTGGGGCATAGCATTTGTCGATAAAGGCTCCAAGTTCGTGAGTCCCCATTGCAGCTGGAATCAGAACTCACTGGGTCCCTATAGCAAAGAAAGTTCAGAGGAAGATATTTATCATCTGGATCCTGCCTAAGAAGCTGGTCTGAAGGATCACGTCCTGGCCTCCAGATCAGGTGCAAACTTTAAGGTTCATAGAAGTTTTGACTCCTAGGGCTGTGAGCTGCCTCAAAGAAGTCTTCTCATCTGGTGATTTTCTTTCCTTTTTTTAAAAAAAAGTTTATGTATTTATTTATTTAAGTAATCTCTACACCCAGTGAGGCTCGGGCCCTCGACCCCAAGATCAAGTGTTGCACACTTGGGCACCGGGTGGCTCCGTCAGTTCAGCACCCAACTTTGGTTCAGGTCATGATCTCACAGTTCATGAGTTCGAGCTATGTATTGGGCTCTGTGCTGACAGCTCGGAGCCTGGAGCCTGCTTTGGATTCTGTGTCTCACTTTCTCTCTGTCCCTCCCCTGCACACACTCTGTCTTCTCTGTCTCAAAAATAAATAAATATTTTTAAAAATAGAAAATAAGAGTCACTCTTCCAACAAAGCCAGCCAGGTGTCCCTCATTGGTGATTTTCTAAGTCTGGGATATAAACTAGCACCACTGGTCCATGATGACATTTTCATAGCTTCCTAGAGAAGAAAAAATATAAATGATGGACTATTTATGGTGTAAAATGAAATAACAGTAAATACTTAAATCAGTGCCCATCATATAATTAGCACTCAGTACATGTTAGTTGTAGACAGAGAGTTGTTCTTGTGTGGTTGTCTGTCTTTCTGTCAAAATGCCATTTCCTCTTAGGAATAATTTTAACAGCATGATGTAGTTGTATTTTTGTTTAATATCGGCAGTCAGCCATATTTGAAAAATGGGCCCCACAATTTATTTTGGTCCCTGAAATCTTAAAGTCCAAGAAATATTTAGGCATGCTACTACTTTAGATCAAATTTTGTCTAACCCAAAAATGAATTCCTTTCCGAGTGACCTAAAGGAAACTTAACTGCTCAGGCCATTCCACATTTGTCCACAGGGAATGGATATCTCCAGACAAGGAATTAGACCAGGGGTCCATGCGCACCACCTCTCTATAGACTTCTTTCCAAAGTTGAGATTGAGCAAATGGGACCCCAGTTGCTGAGACCCACACCCCCTTGCTCAGAACTGTTCTTCACCCTTCTACTACCTATTCTTCTGGGTCATTAGCCCCTGCTGGAATCACTGGAGGCAGGAGCTGTGTTTCCCTTGAGAGAGAGCCATACCAGTGACAGCAGTCAATTTCTTTCTGTGAGCCAAGCCTGTCAGGCCAAGGCTCACCTTTGCTTAGAGTTAACAGTGTATGTAAAGAAGACAGAGCATGTAACTCCTTGGCTCTATTAATATCACATGAGTGAGAATTCCCATTCTGGGTGTAATACTTCATGGGTGACATCTGATGTGAGAGACACCAGGGTGATGTTTGTTCAGCTCTGAGTCCTAGGAGCCCATTGCAAAGCAACACAGCTGTTCCTGGAGGTTTAGGATGGGTGTACCATCCATTTGTTCAACAATCATGGTTGTGTACCATGGGTTAGACCCTGCAGGGGATGTGAAGATGGATCAAACCAGGATTGTGCCTTCAGAGAGCTTGCAGTGAACAAAGATGTATGTGTGTCAACAATCATATTTCAGAAGGTAGAAGGTGCTTGCTGACATAATGGAAACTTTATGGCAGTTTAGAGTAGACAGAGATCACCTCAACTGGGGAGAAGGAGGACACTCTTAGGGTAAAGATGGTATTCGGGCCATTTCAGCTTTCCTAGAGTAAGGTTCTGTCTGAGCCCTTCCCTGCTTTGGGTGTTTTGCTCCCTTTGATGCAGTGTGTGTTGGGGGTTCAGGAGGCAAGGTCATGGGCTGGGAAGATGGGAGGTAGACACTGACCCTGTGGCTTCTGTCTTCTGGGCCTCCTCTTGGAGGTTCCAGTGGGTCATCTAATTCTTTCTGAATTGAGAACCCTGAAATTTGAAGTTTGATCTGGAAGAGTGGCCCTACTGGGTTCCAGTTTTCTTAATTTTTCAGCCCCAAGAACTTGATGGTTAACTTATTCTTGAACTCAAGTGGAAGATACTTGGGAATCTAGAGAAGCCAAACGGGGCTGGAAATGTGGGCTCTGGATCAAAATAAATCAGAAAACTACAAGGTAGCATGGAAATATAAGAGGCTGAAGGGTCCTACTCTATCTGGATCATTTGGGTCTACACCTTCCCAAAGTCCTTCTAGGGATTGGAGATGGGTTTTCATCTTCCCTGGGTCCTTCTACTGCCCATCCCCACAATGAGGATCAGAATCTCAAAATTACTAGGGCTGCTATCTGTTTGGATTTATGACATATATTTAAAATATCTTGAGCATGGGGGCACCTGAGTGGCTCAGTCAGTGGAGTATCTGACACTTGATTTTGGCTCAGGTCACGATCTCACAGTTCATGGGATGGAGCTCACGTCGGGCTCTGTGTTGACAGAGTGGAGCCTGATTGGGACTCTTTCTCTCTCAAAATAAAATAAATAAATAAATAAATATCTTGGTTATGGTGATGGTTTCATGGCATGTATACATGCAAAAACATAGCAAACTATGTATTGGAAATATGCATGGTTTGGTGTGTATCCGTTATATCTCAATAGCTGATGCTGGGTTTGTTTTTTTTTTAAGTACTTAAAATCACTGTCAAATAACCTCCCCAGACCAACACCTTCAATAACTCAAGACCCCACTCTGCTGCACAGATCAGGCTCCCCCATTTTGTGTGAAGTCAGTCTGTGGGGGGCCATGCATGTCAACACAATACAGAAAGTTACAACGGGAGAGCATCCAAATTTGCATCATTTCCCACTCAGATCCCCACTGTCCTCATCCCATCCAGCATTCTCCCTCATTTTCACAGTCCAGGAAACTCCAGGCTCAAATCCTGGCTTGCCGTCACTCACTAATTGAGTGACACTGAACAAATTACTTCTCTGGGTTTCAGCATTTTGTGCATCTGTAACACTGGAGACATCTTAGGGCTCCTGTGGAGATTAATTCAGTCAACGTATTGTGCGCCTGGCACATCTCATGGCTTCAGTTAATGATGGGGAGCCCAACTATTATGATAAGTAGGGGAACAGTTTAAGGAAACCAGAGGGTTTGATTCCAAAAGAGAAGAGCAGGATGGGAGACACACATGAAAGCGCCTCTTTCACTTATTTACAGGGCTGTGGGGTAGAAGGAAGATATGTGGCTATGCTGTTGTTGAAAGGATTTTGTCTGTGCAGCTTATTGGCTATGCATCTTGGGACGAGTCGCTTAAACACCTCCCTCCGAGCCTCAGTTTTTATATTTGTAAAGTGGGGACAGAGGCTACACACTTCTAGGTGTGGATATTGGGTACACGCACAGGAAATGATCTAGCACAGCACCCACCATAAAGTGGAAGGTCCTTTGGGCAGCCGGGTGACTCAGTGGGGTAAGCATCCGACTTTTGGTTTTGGCTCAGGTCATGATCTCATGGTTTGTGAGTTCAAGCTTTGCGTCACAGAGCCTGCCTGGGATCCTCTCTTTCTCCCTCTCTCTCTCTGCCTCTCCCCCACCTCTCAAAATAAATAAATAGACATTTTATAAAACGTGGAGGGTCCTTTACTACAAGGCAATTGTGGCAATTAATCTTTGTAGTCTTGGTTGGCGGGTGGTTTCCAGGAAGGGTGACTTCGGTTCAGAATGTCTTTCCCAGTGTTAAGAGGTGTCTCAGAGTGGAGGTATTTGTAAGGACTGAGCTTCCTGTTTGCTCCAATGAAGGACAGAGGATCATCTTTACAATCTCTAATTCAGGTGGCTACATTCCTGCAAATAGTCTTTAAAGATCTGTACATGCTTCCAAATCTCTGGGGTTGCTAGCTGTTGGAAGAGCCTGGAGCTAGAAGTGGGGACACTGGGCTGGAGTCCCCACTCTGCTACTAACTATCCATATGACCTAAGGAAAGGTACCTAACATCCGTAAACCTTAGTTTCTCTCCCTCCATCGCTCCCTTCCTTCCCGAGTGGTATTTCCCAAGGACCAGCAGCACCCACTGGGAACTTGGAAACAGAATCTGAGCCCCATGCCCCACCCCCAGATCTACTAAATCAGAGTTACACCTTAAATCCTGAGAAACACTGGCTTAGAGGAATTGAATAGTACTTGAGTTTACGGCTTTAGCTCTGCAGTCAAACTGCCTGGGTCCAACTCCTAACTTCATGCCCTACTTAACTCTGTAGCCTTCAGCAAGGGCTCAGCTCTCTAGCGGTCCACGTTCTCCTCTGTAAAATGGGATCCTGGTGGTACCTATTGCCATGAAGATGAAACGAAAGAATGCATATGATGATCTTTGCATATAATAAGGCCCCATAAATGACTTTTGTCAACCATAGACTTTCTCTGTGGCGATGCATGTCATGCAGGAAAGAGCACATGTGTTTTATTCATCACATCTTTCCTGACCATCTAGCTCTGTGCCAGGCACTGTTCTTAGCACTGAGGACAGAGGTCAATGATACAGGCAAAGTCCAGACTCTCCTAGAAATGAACAATAGACAAGTGCATGCATGGAGGGAAAACAAATACTTCAGACTGTGATAAATGTTAGGGAGAAAATATAACAGGGTAATGGGAGAGTGAGGAGGCAGAACTCTGCTTAGACCAGGGAGGGTGGGTGGGACTCAGGAAAGGTCTCAGGCAATATTTGCACTGAAAGCTGGAAGGCAAGGAGCCAGCTTTGCAAAAATCAGGGGGAAAGAGCATTCCTGGGGGAGGGAAACACAATGCAAAGACCTGGAGCCTGGAGGGACTTTGGCCTCTAGGAGACAGAAGCCCGGGCAGGATCATACAGTGTGGGGTCCATTCTAGTGCAAGGGAAAGCAGTGGGGGCCCAGCTGGATCAGCAGCAGGGAGCCTGGGGGTTCAGGGCTGAGGGGCAGGTGAGAACAACCATAATCACCTAGGGCTACAGCCTCCCACAAAGGAATACCACAAAGCCCTCCATCTGCAGAGCCAGAAGGATCTAGAAATTCTCCATTAAAATCTCCCCGCTTGCAGGGTAAAAACTGAGGCTCAAGAGTGAGTTGCTCAAGGTCACATTTTAACACCACCTGAGGAAGGCCCCCAAAGTGGCCTGTAAACTATGAATGAGTGTTATTTCCAGAGTCAGAAGGAACGACTAGTTCATGCTGTCTCGTGCCCTTTCCCCCTCTCTTTCTCTGCTCCAGGCTCTGCCTCTCTGGCCTCCGCCCCTCCATGGCCCCACATGAAATGCCTTCAAGTCACCCTATATACACCTCACATTGCACACATTCTTGCTCCACTGCTGGCTGAAGGAAGCCATCACACCTTAATGACTACCCTTTCTCAAAACTCCTAGCCACTTCCTGTCCGTACCAAACACTTTTGGCATTTTATTACATTCTGTCCAACCTCTTTCACCATTTCCTTCACCTCGGCCGGTCTGGGCTCCCCATCAGACTTCGATGAGTAGGGTCTTGGGTCACGTACGGGTCTGTCTCCACCCACGGAACCAAGCATACAAGGTTGCTTCACAATGGAAATCTGTTATCTTCTTTTATCTTGTTTTTAATCTTTTTAAAAAAATTTAAATGTTTTTATTATTTATTTTTGAGAGACAGAGACAGAGAGCGAGTGGGAGAGGTGCAGAGAGAGAGGGAGACACAGAATCCGAAGCAGGCTCCAGGCTCTGAGCTGTCAGCACAGAGCCCGGTGGGGGGCTTGAACTCATGGACTGCGAGATCATGACCTGAACCGAAGACGGCCACTCAACCGAGCCACCCAGGCGCCCCTGTATCTTCTTTTAAAGTCCACCCCCACCCAAGCCCTTTGAGGTCCCAGGGAAGACAACAAGCACAGAAGACACTGTGACAAAACCAACCAACCTAGGTCACAGCCATCTCCCTGTATTACAAGAGAAGTGACGGGTTGATTTCTTGGTGTCAGGGTGGGATGAATATCACAGCAGAAATCGGTTTTGTCTGAAACCGCTCTCGCTGAACGGATGAACACATTCATCTCCAGGCCTGCCTGTCACCCCGTCCCTGGGGCGGCCCTTATTTCAGAGTCCCTACTGGGCGTGCGACGTGGAAGAGAGAGAAAGTTGACAAATGTGGGTTATGCTTCTTTTAGTCTGAGGCCGCTCTGCCAGCCCAGAAATACGAATGTCTTTTCCTACCTTGCCTGGTGCCTGGGATTTTAACGTCTGACAGGTTTGGGAGCCGGAAGGTTAGGAGAAGATAACACGCTGCCAGCATCAGGGAAAGGACTTGAACCAAGGCTTTGACCTAGGTTTACTTTGAGAAAAGTCATGGTCTAGAGAAGCTGTTGAGACCTGGGTGGGGGGCTGACAATCTTCTGGAATACAGGTTCAATCACTTCTTGCTTGCAAAGCTGGGTTCAGCTCTTATGACAAGGAGTCAGGCACCAAACAGGGAAACACGTGGGTTCAGAATACTGCTTTTACAGCCTCATTATTCCTTCAGTCAGTAAGTACTGAGTGTCTGCTCCTTGCCACACATAGCTCTCTTATATGTTGTCTGTACCCCTGTGCTTTTATTTTCACATGTCTGAGTCCCCGGCTCCAGGGGACTTAGCCCTCTGCTGCCATTGCATGAATTCTGGTTAATTTGCTGCTTACTACCCACAGTGCTGGCCTCTCCTGAGTCAAAGGGAGGGTGAATCCCAGAAGCTTCAGAGCCTTTATAAGAACATCATTTCACAGAAAAGCTGGACCGTGAATCATGTCATGCCCCTACAGCATCAAGACACTCTTTGACCCTCCATGCCCTCCAATTGGGTCACATATGGGACCCCTGACACCTTTCTTCCTCAGCCTATAAGCCTAAGCCTTGTGTGTCTAATGCATAGCAGCTGAGGTCATGGCCACGCTTTCCCAGGTCAGATAATTCAGGTGCGAATCTGCCATTTCCCCAACTCCCATCAAAGGTGCCTTAGATCTTGCTCTCTGTAGCTTCTTGGATGCATCTCATGTTCGGTGAGGATCTTGCACAGATCTTGCAGAGTCTGGTTTGGTGGGGCCCGAACTAACCAGCTCCCTGTGATACTGCTGCAGCTGCTGTGAGGACCTGTACGCTGAGCAGCAAGATGGATGACCATTAGAATGGTTTTCCTGGGATGGTTGTGGTTTGAGCATTGAAAATCCTGTGTTCCACATCCTGAGAAACCCCTCAGTCCTGGGCAGATCAGCAGGGCCCATCACCGTATGTGTGAAATATCAAACCTTCCTGGAGTAGAGAGCACCCACATCGGGCGAGGATCTTTCATTCAGTGCACACTCAGCGAGTGGCCGTGACTGCAGAGGACAGGGCAGGGAAGAGATCAGCTCAGCGCCCCTGCTGTTACCCCCTATGGGGGCCACAGCGCATGTAGAGACGTGGCACAAGCAATGGTCCGGGGGCCAGGGGAACTGGCTTCTCGTTCTGGTTCTGCTCCTAACTGGGGAAAATTTCTTAACCTCTCTGATCTATAAAATGGAGGCTGACAATCAGGGCCTCAGAATGCTGTCGTGGAGAGCTAACACATGTGTAAAGACACTCAGCCCGGAAAGAAGGTAAGATAAAATTTAAAAATCTCTTTAAGATCCCATCTGTGTTTTTGGTGTTCGTTGGCTGACTAGCATTTCCTCTGCTTGCCCTGCCTCAGTGATCACTCGTTAGTGCTGTGCAGGGTAAATCGGCCAGGGCAGAGGAGAAAGGGAAGAAGAGGATGATTTTTAACTCTGTGTGCCCAAGGAGGGGCCATTCGCCCCCAGGGGGCCCAAAGAGGACCAGGGAATGAGTCGGTCACCATGGCTGGTTGGCCTTCTCCACTAATGAGGCTGAAAGTTCACATTACGCTAGAAGGGAAAGACTCGTGTTTCCCAAATTATTACAGTACATGGAAAATAAGTCACCAAAGTGTGAATGGGCTGAACAACTGACTACAGGCTCCCCACCACCAGGTAGAAAGCAGGTTTTCAGGGTGTCTGGCCACTTCCCAGCTATGGACCTGCTCACCACACAGCCCAGACCATTGCCTTAACAATGAGAGGGTGTAGATCCTGTTCCAGGAGTAGCTAAGTGTGTGGCCTCCTGGGGATATGACTTTGAGGCATGATGGACAGATTGTGCTACCTGCAAATCTTTCCACCGTCTTCTGTTTTGTGCCTCAGGTTACTATTTCCTCCTTGGGGTCTTTTTGATGATCAAGAATACCCATTAAAGATACTCTAGGAAGGGACACCTGGGTAGCTCAGTCGATTAAGCATCTTACTCCTGATTTTTTGGCTCAGATTCATGATTTTGCAGTTCGTGAGTTCGAGCCTCACATTGGGCTCTGCTGCTGACAGCATAGAGCCAGCTTGGGATTCCCTGTCTCCCTCTCTCTCTCTCTTTGCCCCTCTCCTGGTCATCCTCTCCCTGACCCCTCTCTCTCAAAATAAATAAATAAACTTAAAAAAAGATACTCTAGGAAGAGATCACATTTTTATTTTTATAAGCTTGTACTTTATATTGATCAACTTTTTCATAAGTTTATTTGTTTGTTTCACTCGTTCATTCGTTTTCCAGGTATCTAGTGAGTGCCAGCCACTGGACCTGGTATTACAGACGGTAGAGTACTGTCTCCTGCTCGCAATCAGCAGCAATGACAGAGAAGCCCCGACTACTGTATGATGTGATGTAGCCATCCCAGCGATAGGAACAAGGTGTCATGGGAGACAGATGGGCCTCACCTTCTGTCTGGAAGAGTCAGGGATGCCTTTGAGGATGTGATGATGGTCTAGAAGCGTAGGTGGGTGCTGATCAGGGGGAAGTGGTCACGAGGCAGCCAGGCCAAGAGGAATGTGTGGCCAGTAGGAGAGTCCGGGGCACCACCACCATTAGCTTAGGGTCCACTGGGAGCAGAACCTTACGGGATGGGTTCTGTGCAGACGTGTGGGTGTGAATCTGAAGATGTGGGACCAAGGACAGAAAGGAAAAGAGGTGCACATGAAAGATGAGCTTTACAGAGGTCATATTTGTGTTCTCTTTCTATTGTTTTTGACTCCGTCTCTGTCTCTATGTGTGTGTCTGTATCTCTCTCTGTTTCTATCTTCTTTCTGTATTTGTCTCTCTGCCTCTGGATCTCTGTTTCCCTCTGTGTGTCTCTGTCTCTCTGTCTTCTTTCTGTCTCTCTGCCTGTGTGTCTCTATTTCTCTCTGTCTCTCTGTCCATCTCTCTCTGTTTCTCTGTCTTCCTTTGTTTTCTTTTGTTGTTGTCATTGTTGTTTATTTTGAGAGAGTGCGTGCATGCTTAAGTGAGCAAGAGAGGGACAGGCACAGGGAGAGAGAGAATCCCAAGCAGGCTCTGTGCTGTCAGCACCAAGCCCGACGTGGGGCTCCATCTCGTGGTTCGTGAGATGATGACCTAAGCCGAAATCAAGAGTTGGAGGCTTAACCGACTAAGCCACCCAGGCTCCCCTGTTTTCTTTTTGTCTCTCTCTCTCTGCATCTCCGCCTCTGTGTCTGTTTCCATCTCTCTCTGTGTCTCATCTGTGTATTTCTGTGTATGCGTGTGTGTGTCTGTGCGTCTCTCTCATTCGGGGCCAGGTCTGAGAGCAGGACATACTGGGTCCAAAGAGAGAGTGAAAGAGCAAGAAGGTCAGACTAACGTGGCAGGCATGGGAGAGGCTGGGTTCCTCAGGGTTAGGGAAGCAGCAGGGCTCCAGGAACAGGGAGGGAGAGGCAGTGGAGCGGAGAGGGTGGCTGTGGAGAGGTGGCCCCATTTCTGCCTCTTCTCCGTTGAGGGTGGAGAGCTTAAGGCAGGAGCCTGCTGTACTTGGCCATTGGCCGCAGCAGCCTGGGGGCTGGAACTCCACCAGAGGGAAGCAGATGGAGAGCAGCCTCGGCTGGAGACCCAGACCCCACCTGCCTGGCCTAAGAATGCGTTCCGAATGCATTCTAGGTCTGCAGAAATCTGGGACACGCAGCTTAGCCCCATGTAGTGGAGAGGGATGTCACACTCTCTGCTGTTCAGGTCAGTGGAAAAAACAGACATTTTCCTTCTCACCTTGAGGTTTTCCTGTCCTCCCAAATTTAAAAAGGAAATGTAACTAGACACATCTTGAATGTGGGTGTTGGGTGTGCTGCAGTCTAATTTTGGTCGGGACAAGAGACAGCCTGGAAAGTGGAGAGCGAAGGGCTGACGCCTCCTTCAGAGGCCACATCCTCAAAGGCCAGGCACACCTTGGCCCCTGACAGTCTCCCGTCTGGGCATCACTACATGGATGTTATCCACCCACCTTTTCATTCCCATCCTCCCCGGATCAGCGCTGAAGCAGGAGGCAAACCCAGCTCCAATCCGTACAACAGAACCCCTGACCTCTGAAGTCTCACTTTGCTGACCTATAAAATGGGATAATAGGGGCACGTGGGTGGCTCAGTCGGTTAAGAACCTGTCTCTTGACTTCAGCTCAGGTCATGATCTCATGGTTCCTGAGTTCGAGCCCTGTGTCGGGGTCTGCGCTGGCAGTGTGGAGTCTCCTTCAGATTCTCTCTCTCTCCCTCCTCTGCCCCTCCCTTGCTCACACACTCTCTCTCTCAAAATAAAAAATAAAAATAATAAAATGGGGATGATAGTATCTGCCTCACAGGTTGTTAATGAGGATCTAAGAAACTGTATGAAAGTCCCTAGCACAATGCCTCGTACGTAGTTGATGCTCAATAAAACACTTGACACCAGAAGCAGAAAAGGAGGCACACAGTACTTGCCTGGCTGGGGCAGCACAGGTTGGCACAGGCATGCAGGAGCACGTAGCCGAGAGGGCAGAGCCTGGGAAAAGAGGGGCTTCGCACCGACAGGGAGAGAGAGAATCCCAAGCAATCTGTCTCAGCAACCCGCAGACAGGATGCCAGGCGGGGTAAGGAAGGGCACCTCTTGCCCAGGGCTAAGTGACACATACGTTCCTCTCCCAGAGCAGCTGAGCACAGTTAGCTGGGGCACAGGTGGGGTGTCTGTGCACCTGTTGGGGTTCTAGAGCAGGGCGACATTCCCCGAAGGACATCTGGGAACTTGTCTGCGTGATGAAGGAGCAGCCGTAGCTGTAGCTCCAAAGGCTGGCCCTGCTGGCCTGGTGTCAACTGACTTCACGCGTATCATCCAAATCCCCATGGGCTGACCCTCTTCCAGCAAGGACAGTCACAGTCATAACCACAGCCATTGGATTACTTTGTACCAACTAGGGCGCTGAGATTCTTTATACACGTGACCTCAGGTAACAGTCACTACAAACCTATGATGTTGTTGTTAGGTGCAGTGGGTGGGGGGAAGGGAAGGGCAGGAAAGTGAAGGTTACGTGACTGTGAGGTGGCCGAGCAGGGCTTCAAAGCTGGGGCCTGAGGAGCCCAGGGCCCCGGCTCTTTCTGAAGTCACTGCACTGCTGGTCCACACGGACGCTTTCCATGCTTCCCCTGCTCTTCCCTTGAAGAGTGACTGGGAATAATTGGAACTGTCACTGGAAGTAATGAGAAGTGACAGACGCTGGGTTACAGGCTTATTGCTCCAAGTCTGAATGATCCCGACAAACCCCAGCCTAAATTTAAACAATGAAGTCACAAAGCAATTTCCCCCCTCTGAGACTTGATTTCCCTACCTTCCCAACAAGAAAAGTAAGATGATGACAGGGGCTGAGCCTCTGCTCAGGACAATGGATTTCTTCTGGAACAAAAAGTCTTTCTTGGCTTGATCCTATGTGCTTTCCATGTGGACAAATGCCAAGTACAGCCTTGGGTGAACAGACCACCGTTCTTAATTATGAGATCCACATTCATTGATATATTTCTCTTTTTCTTTTTTTTTTTAACACCCCCCCAAGGGAGGAGGAACTAGAGGTAGCTACAGTTCTGGCAGGCTGTGATGAAGGATGAGACCATAATTTTCAATAGGCAAGGACATCAGGAGGTTCAATTCCTCCAGGAAGCACCTGGCTGAATGCCAAGGACACACACCACTTAAATATCCTTTCTGATGATGATGGGGGTGATCCATCAACCCAGGAGCTGTTTATTTAGTACCAACCTCATGGTGTGCTAGTGCTGTGAGGGATACAAGAATGGCAGGCCCAGTCCCCGAAGACCTACATGAGAAGAAATACCCTATTTCCACAAGACAGCTCATAATTAAGTTCCTTTCCTCCTTGGGACTCTTAGAAATCTTGGTACTTTCCTTGATGAGAGTGCTTCCATATATCTGCAACTCCTTGTTTATGCATATGTCGCCCCCACTGGGCTGAGCTCTTAGATGGTAGACACTGTGCCTTTCAGGTTTCCGGAGTCTGAGAGCCTGCTACGGGCCGTGAATTGACAAACAAGGCACCTCCCTTGCTGTCTCCACTATCCCCTGCTGACTGGGGAGCCATTCTGAAGACGGTTGCCCATTTTCTCTTCCCTGCTCCCCTGGGGGTGCAAGGGAAACTGCTTTCTCCCCTGCCTTCTACTGAAACAAAGCAGCTTTCCAGGCTTATCACAACCAGACCCTGGCTGATGCTAGACACACATGATCCAACGGACTGTCACTAACAAAATAAAGGTGGTCGGATTTCAGCCTTCCTTCCCATTTTGATCTATAGGTTGCCAAAGGAAATAAGCTTTTGTTTTTCCAGAATCCAGATACTTAGTAAGTTCAGATAACCAGATTATTATTATTTTTTGGTACAGTCTGCACTCGTTTTTGGAAGGGGAGGTAAAGAAGTCAAAAATGCTGAAAACAGGAATTTAACTAGAAAAGCAACCTAGAGGGCAAGTCATAGGCAATCATACACCTTTACCACCTTCACCACCCACAGCCACAGGACTGTGTGCTAATGAGGGTAGTTCATGAATTGGACTCCAAAGCAGGTCTCTTGAGTACTAACTACCTTGATACTAACTTGAATAACCTTGCATAACTAACTATAAGTCTTCTGATTAATTAGAAGCACTAGGAATACATGTAAGATATACGCAGGAATTCTAAGTCATAAGCAATAGTCATGAAGCCAAACAAGCCAGATGAAAGTGTGAATGGGATGGGGGCAGGGCGTAGGTGATAAATGTTCTAACTATATCTTCCACCATGGGATTTATCCTCTGGCATCCTGTAAATGAAGCCTCTGCTTCTTGGTAATACATTCTTGATTTTAGAGTATTTATGTCCTTCCTGGTAAATGAAAAGCAAATGGTCTTTGGAATCTAAAGTGCTGGGTTGGTAGAGTGGCTACTTGAGAAACTTACGTGATTTCTCTAAGCCTCCATTTATTTATCTGTTAAATGGCGAAATAATGACATTTACCCTCAAAGAGTGATTTAGGATGAGGTAAAGTATGTTAATATACTTGGTAAATTACTCAACCTTGTACAATTGCTAGACATGAATTCTACTGTCATAATAATCCTACCCATATAATCCTCTCTTAGTCAAATACAATATTAGGTTATACAAATAACCTAATAATGCACAATTCATGTCTCAAACAAGGGCAAAACCATGCAAGGAACCCATTAAGCCACATAACAGATCACGTTATTATATGTGAATTATACCTTAATTTTAAAAATTGAGGGAAATGCTTAATGCTTGCAAATTAACACAACAGACCCTCTATACAGAAGTTTACTCTGGTGTCCATGCTTGGGGCTGTGTTGTAGGTAACTTTGCTTAGGATGAGGTCACTGAAGTGAGTATTTCAGTTACTAAACTTCTGGGGCATGGTCTCTGACCACCCATCCTGACCTTGAATGATGCTCCCTCCCTCATTCACAGTGCCACAGTGCGGTTCCATGGTGAAGTTTCTACTGGTCTCTTCCAATTAGGCAGAATGCCCTTCCAGGTTTATAATCACATGCGACTAATTGCCATGAGTGGACAGTGCCTGAAAAAATCAGATATGCATGCCAACACCCCTGTATTCCTAAACACAAGGATATTTAGACCAGCCAGCAAAGTCTCAGAATTAAAAAAAAAAAAAAAATCAGAGAATGTTAGTGGTGTACGGAAACCTAAGAGATAACCTTAGTCTAATAATCTCATTTCACAGAAGAGACTGAGAGTCAAAGTGGTAGAACTCACCCAGAATAACCTAGCAAAATTATGATGGAGCCAAAGCTATTGGTTTTCCAATCTATTTCTTGTAGACACATACACACACACACACACACACAGCCTTTGGGACTATGGATATAATTCTCTTTTTCTGAATACACCAGCAAGTTACTATAGAAGTTTCCAGGATTTCCACTTATGATGGCTAAATTGGAATGTTACGACATCTGCCCTATTTTTCAGGCAATTTCTCAACACAAAAACCAATGTCAATTAATCAGCATGTAGCACATTTAACTGAAGAGCAGTTGTGATCTTGAAGCTTAACTATATGAGCTGAAAAGGAAGGAGAGACCTTTTCTATTTCAAGAATGTGAGACAAAACAGATTGTGGAATCAGGGTTCCCGTTTTGGCCTTTCTATGAAGCTAGCTGTTTAACTTTAGCCAAGTCTCTCTGAACTTTGGTTCCTTCTTCACCATAAGAAGTTGCTTTAGATCAAGGATTTACTCAGGTCCCAGGAAGGGCATTAGGATGTCCACGAATCTCTAGAATTTAGAGGCTAAATTCAACATTTATATGGCTTTTTCTAAGTTTCATGGGTTTCATCAGATTCTCAGCAGGGTCTGCAATTCCACATTCTAAGGACCTTTGATTTTTAGATAGTTGCTTAGCTTTTCCCCAGTTCTGACAGTCCTTAACTCTACCTTTGCAGAATCCCTGTCTAGTTCATTGCCATTTACATTCATGAAATACAGTCATGTGTACACTGTCCAGCTGGATACAAGACAAAATAGGATGAGACAAGATATGAGCCCACTGGGAATGTATTATTATGGCCATCAATTAATGTGGGAGGGCATGGAATCCTCCTGAGACTCGTCATTAAACTACAGACCAATGGACTGCGCATTCAAGCCTTCCTCAGACTCATTTTTTGGGATGCAAAGTTCATTCCTTCCATACCCTAGCAGAAATTTCAATGAAGAAGTCTACTGTTAATCTGGTACTAATGTACTTGCTATAAACAAAGATATTTTCTGGTCCCCGTCCATATAATGTTCTGTGTATAATTTTTTTAAGGTGTACAGGTCCCATTTGCATTGATGGACAAGAAAACACAAAGGCAAGCTGAGTTAACACAGGGCTCTTCATAATTGTGTCATTCCACAGTCAGAGCAATAATCCTCCAATCTTTCACCTCTCTTGACCTTAAATGTTCCCAAATTCCAATTATCTTAATAAACAGTCGACAGCTTTTAGTCTATCCAAGGTATTGAAAATGGTACATAGATAAAGGAGACATGGAATCTGTCTGCATGAAGCTTATACTCTCACTGGGGCAAAGACAAGCGTCCGAATCACTGTCATGCTAAGCAGAATAACAGAAAGGCTACTGTGATTCAAAAGAAGGAAAGTATATCCTGTCGGGGAAATCATGGAAGGGTATATGGAGGAAGTGGTACTGGCGGTGAGATTTGGAGGATGAGCCAGATTTTGATCTGCCAGGGCAGGGGGAGAGTAAGAGGGCATCTTTGGTGGAGGAGTTATCAGAGACCAAAAACATAGAAACAGAAAGAAGCATGGGGCTTCTGGGGTGGGAGGAGAGGACTTGTGAATGATACTATGGAAAATCTTTGAATGAGAATTGTGTTGATACTCAGTGTTATAAGCAATGGAGATTTCCAAAGGTTTATGGAGGAAGAGAGTGAAATCACAGAAATATAGAAATTTTGAATTAAAGATTGCTTTACCCCTGTTTTAGGGACAAGAGAGGCAAAACAAGAACCCAGAGAGCTTGCCAGATTCCTGAGTCCAAATTCTTTGCATTATACCAGCTGCCTCAAAAGGTCGCTCTGGGAGCAGTGTGTAGGGTGGAGAAGAGGGAGTTTAGGCAGGATCCAATATGGCAGCTATTACAGGAGTCCAAGTGAGAATTTAAAGTGAAGTAAAGAGAACCTGAGCATCATGGGAGGGGGGGTTGTCAGAGGAGGGGCTGGGACTAGGGGAGCCCATGAAATGTCCCTTTTCTCTCCTCCAGGGAGCTCAGAGAATTACTTGTTCATTCACATCAGAGGGGTGTGCCATTTGATTTCATTCACTGGCAGGTCGGGAGCCAACAGGTCCATTCTTGTTCAGCTTCTGAACTCTTAGCCCTCCCAACTCCCCTCCAGTACTGTGCGTTCTTTAGAGAAAAGAGGCCAGCAGTGATCATAAGCAGCCCTGGACTGTTCCTTTAAGGGACCAGTAGATGATTTTAGGATTCAGGCAACTCTGAGGCTTTTCTTTCCGGCTTTGCTATAGAATGGCTTTGCTATAGAGTGCTGGGCTCAAAACCACTTAGCAAATCCGGTTCACCCAGCCAACAGGAGTGCTCCCCTAGGGGTTTCTGACCCATGCAGGAATGTCAGGCAAAGAGGGGTCCCTTCCAGTGTTTCTCCCTTCAGAGACCGGTCTCTGGATCACCAGCATCACTTCAGGTCTCTTGCTTTGTCCCCTGTCCAGACCCTTCAGCTCATCAGTTCTGTGACTTCTTACTTTAACCAGGATTTCCGGAGCCTGAGTACATCTGACCAAGAACATAGGTGTGATAAAAGCTGAATAGTAAATGTGAACGGCAAACATCCAGTTCTGCAGAATGCTAAGTCTATAGCCTATGTTTTTTCGTTCTACACTGGCCTTTCGTTTGCACTAAGTTTTTAAGGACAGAACCAACAAAGGAATCACGAGAGACGGATTCTATGATAAAGAGAGAATCAACCCCCACAGATTATTCTCTTGCCAGAGGAATGGCCACACATAACAGGCACGCAGTGAAGAGGGGACAGTGAATCAATGACATCTTTCGATGCTTGTCTTATCAGTTCATCTTTCTCATGAACGAAGAGGATGACCATCATAGAGGTCAGTCAGTTGGCCTCACTTTCCATCATAAACAGTGCCCAAACAGTGCCGGAACAGAGCAGGAGTTCAGATATGCTTAGCTTAGTTTTCTCTCCCTTCCCTAGATCCCTCCTTTAGGGCAGATTCACTCTGACATCTCACACTTCATGAAGAGGACTAAACCAGATTTTGCTACAAACAACATCTTCATGTCCTCTGTGACAGAAGGGCCGTATTCACAGCGGCTGGGCAAGCCATCTCTTGAAGCAAACAACCTACATTCAAGTCCCATCTCACTCACGGTGAGCTTACTGCCTCAGGCAACTTCTCTGACCTCTTTACACCTGTATTTCTTCGTCTGTATAAACTGGGGATAATAACAGTGGGGAGCCAATAGGATTGGCGTGAAGGGTAAATGAGTTAACAAGATGGTGCGGCTCAAGTACTCAGGGTAAGTACTTAAAGAACTCCAGCTGTTTTTAATAAGGGGGCCTCCAAAGCTTGGGTCTACTGAACATCTGGTGGCTCACAGCTTGGGGCCAGGGGCCAGTAAAGGTGACAAAGGTGCCATCCAGATACGCCAATTCTGCATTGGAGCAGTATTGCAATTGCAATACTTGGCCAATATCTGAAGGCGCTGACAACACAATGGCTCCCCACCGGCCCTACTTGAGCAATATTTTAGGCCAATCCACCTTTTTTATTCCTCTAACCTGGGTGATTACTGGCCTAAGGCTGGCTTCCAAAGGCATGCACGTGGTGGCCTCCTCCTCCTGGGTTTGTAAGTTTAAACACAAAAGAGGGACAGAGAACTCTAGTCATCTGGGTCAGGTGGCTTTTAGTGTTTCCTCACTTTGGTGGGGGGTGGGGGGAGGGCTGGGAGCGGCTCTAGACGGTCAGGCCCTGTCACACTCCCGGTGTTTCCAGGCTGTCGGAGCTACATGGGGGATTTAAGAACCATCTAATTTGCTTGTGTTGGAGCTAAGGAACCCGAAGCCCTGGGTAGTGAGTAAAGCTGTTGGAGATCACCCAGCTAGTCAGCTCAGAATCAGGACCCGTTCTGTCGCGGGCGGGGTGGGGTGGGGGTGTCTCGGGCGGTGCTGGCTCTAGCAAACCCAGCTGGATCTCAGTGTTGCCCTGAACCCTGGCCCACTTTTCCGACCCGTCCTCAGGGAGCCATCACCTTCCCTGGTGCACAGCGCGGCTTTTCTTCAGCTCAGCTCTCCTGCCCGCCCCTAGCGCCTCACAGCCTCCTGGTCCTCCTGTGGGCTCTTTCCCAACACACATCCTTGATACCAGCTGCCCTGGCCGGTCCTGCAAACCTGACTGCTTCCAGCCCAAGTGCGGCTGCGCCTTAGGGCCTGTGAGGTTCCAGGAGGCCAGTCCCGCCCGGGTGATATTCAGATGGACACGGGGAAAGCTCCTCTTTTGCCCCAGAACCTGTTCCTCTCTGTTTTCCTCTTCCACTCCATTTGTCTGTCTTCCTGACTCTCTGCTGCTCAGTCTCCCTCAGTCTTCCTCCTCCGCTTCCTATTCCCGTTCCCCTCTTTTCTCTTTCGCCCCCAGCCCGTCCTCACTGTCCCGTTCCTGGTCCTGCCTGCGCTCTGCCCCTTTCCTTCTCCTCCTTTCGTTCGTCTTCCCCCCGCCCCCGCCCCCGGTCTCTTCCTCCATTCCCTTCCTCTCACCCTTACACACATCTGTTTCTAATCTGAGCCCTCGAGGCGCCCGTTTGAAACAAAAAAGCTCCCCCCACCCTCAGGAACCTGGCACAAAAATTCCCGAATAAACCTTCCTCCCTCCTCGGATCCTCCCGTTTCCCCAGATACTCCTGAAACTGAATACCAGCCCTCCCCCCACCCCCCTCAAACCCTCCGCCTCAGACGGTTCACGGCCAAAGTCCCCCGGGAGACGCCCCCCGCTCCCCCACCCCCACTCCCCCACCCCGGCCCCGAGCCCGCCCCCGGGCCCAGATGTGCGAGAAGCTCGCGATGGCCGACCGCGCGGGCCTCCGCGGCCAGATGTGCGCCTCGGGCGCGGCGAGCGGGGACCCGGCGCCCGCGCCTCCCGGGGGCCGCGGGGACCGCCGCGCGGAGCCGCCCCGCGCTCGCTAGCACTCACCTAGCCAGAGGAGGAGGGGGAGGAGGCTCATCCCGACGCCCCGGGCGCGGGCGCTCCCCCGCTCAGCCGCTGCTGGGCTCCGGGCCGGCCGGGCGCAGCCGACGGACCTTGGGCGAGGCGGGCGCGGCACCTCGGGGTGCGCGCGGGGCGGCCGCAGCCATGTGCCGGCGCGGGAGCTGTCCCCGCGCCCCCCGCCGCCCCCCACCCCGGCGCCGAGGGGCAGCTCGCGCCCGGACGGGAGCGGGGGACCAGGGTTGGGGAGGACAGGGCCAGGCGGGAAGACGCTAACCGCTTCCCGAACACTTTTCCCTGTTAGGAAAGAAAAAGAAGTGAAGAAAGAGCGAGAGGGGGAAGAAGAAGAAGAAGAAAAAAAAAAAGAGTGAGCTGGAACCACATGGTCGCCTCCCACCGGCAGCCCCTCCCTCGCCCCCCCCTCCACCCCCTGCGCCCGCCCTCGCAGCGCCTGGCCAGCCGCCGGGCCGGGAGGGCAGGGGGCCGGGCCGCACCGACCCGCGGGGGACCGGGCTGAGGCCTGGCCGGGCTTCTCGGGCTCCGTTCTCACTTTGTGCCTCTCTCCACTTCTCTCTTGCATCTCGTTTTCTCGCCCCCACTCACCCTCTCTGATTCCACCTCGCTCCCTCATCTGCCCTCCCTCCCGCCACCATCTCCTCTCTCTGTCTCTCTGTGTGTCTCCCCCCGCCACCCCATTTCTCTCCCATTTACATTCTTCTGGCTGCTCCCCTCTCACCTCCTCCCTCCTCTCCCTTCTTCTCTCGCTCCTTCTCTCCTCTGCTCGACTCTCCCTGCCTGGTTGTGTCATAGGAAACCACAGGCTGGCTGTAAGGAGGGTTAGGCGTGGAAGGGACGAGGCGGTCCAGCAGCCTTCACTTGTGGCTCTGGGGCCCCCCTGCCTGCTTGGGAACCCCGGCCACCCTTTGCCTGGCCCTCCCTCCGCCTTCTGCATTCGCGCTCTCTCCTCTCTCCTCTCTCTCTCTCTATCTCTCTCTCTCTCTCTCTCATCTCTCTGCTGTTAGTATTTACAGCAGCCCATCCTCAGATCCAGATCCCTGCGAGCTGAGCTGGCCTTCAACCCCCGGGGAGTGGGCCGTCCAGAACTCTGTGGAACCAACCCACTAGGAAGCACTACACGTGGCTCTGGCCCAAATAGCATCACTCGCTTTCAGAAAGAAAAGGCAGCAGGCATGGAATTCCCTTCTCTCCAGGGTCACCCTCCTGGGCCCCAGGGACCTGGCCTGCCCTCCAGTGGCAGCCTTGGTGGGGGCTGGCCTGAGGGAGGGAGGAGGTCTTCTGTGCACTCCAGGGCGAGGCTCCCAGGGGTCTGCCCTCGAGGACCCTGCAAATAGCTCCAAGGCTGGAGGACACTAAAGAAGGAAAGGGCACTAGTGACCACACTCAGGTCTCCACACCCAGTCCTGGGCTCTGAGAAACCATTGACCTGCACTCTCTGGTCCCCGGACTCTGGATGTCCCTGGAGCAGTGACTTCTCTTTCAACCACATTGAGGCATAAGGACCGGCTCACCTTAAGCCTCCCCGGTGTCTGTAATTGAGAGCTGGGGCCTCGCTCTGAGAAACTGGGGATACTGCAAAAGAGATGAGATCCTCCAGGCCAAATAGGCTGCCTGATCACACACTAGCCCCATTTTTCCAGTCCCCTCTCTGCGAGTCCTAGATCCCAGGAGCTGAATAGTACTCTCTAGTCTTCCTGGTCCTCAGGAAAACCAACCCATTTCATAGGTGGAGGAAAGCAGAGGCTTGGAGAGGTATGGGACTCTCATCAGGTTGCTCAGAATGGATGGCAAAAGCAGGGGCTCTTGTGGTGGCTTTGAGACCAGGTGTAAGTTGCTTTAGAATTCCAACATTCATTTCATCCCTGCTTCTTCCATAACTATTTATTATGCATCTATTCTGCACCAGGTGCTTTTTTTAAGATGAGGACACAAAGCGAATAGAACTTGGTTATTGACGTTTTCTTCAATATTTGGAACTAATATGTCAGGGCACCAACTACAGACCAGGAATTATGTTAATTATTTAACATTTGTCTCTGTATTTAATTTTTTTTAATTTTTTTTATTTTTGACAGAGCTCAAATGGAGAAAGGATAGAGAGAGAAGGAGACACAGAATCTAAAGCAGGCTCCGGGCTCCGAGCTGTCAGCACAGACCCTGACACAGGGCTTGAACCCACAAACCACGAGACCATGACCTGAGCCAAAGTCAAACACTCAACTGACTGAGCCACCCAGGCACCCCTTCTTTTAATTCTTGTAGCAATGCTAGGGGATAGGCATTAAAAAAATGTTTATTTTTGGGAGAGAGAGCAAGTGTGAGTGGGGAAGAGAGAGAGAGAGAGAGAGAGAGAATCCCAAGCAGGTTCCACACCATCAGTGCAGAGCTCCAGAGGGGCTTGATCTCACGAATGAGATTATGACCTGTGAGGAAGTGAAGAGTTGGACACTTAACCAACTGAGACACCTAGGCGCCAGGAATAGGCATTTTAAATTCCATTTTAATGATGAGGAAATCATAAACTAGCGAGATTAATATCATGCCTCAAAACACAAAACATTAAAACCCCTCTCTTCTATTGACATTCTAGTTTAATATTCTAAAATATTGTTATGTTATATTATAAAAGATTTAAAAGCTCTCTGACTCTGGGTATTTTTACTTTCCATTTTATACTTCTTGTTCAGTAGGAGAAATCGAAATATTCACAACTATAATTCATACGTGAATGTGTCGAAAAAGGTTTATTCTTAAAGGCTAACAAAGGTGGGAGGGAAGGTGAAGCGTCCTTATTTCTGCTTTAAAATTTTAGTATTTTGAATAATTTCAGACTTACAGAAAAATTGCAAAAATGGTACAAAGAATTCTTGGGTCCCCTTTACCCAGATTCCTCCTTTTATTTCTTTCTAAGGGAAAGAAATTTTTGCAACGGTTTTAAAGCCCCATCTCTAATCCTCCCACCACGGTGGCCTTTCCCCTGAACTTTGTGACACCATTTTTTGCTTAAGGGCTGGTGTGCACAGGAGAACAGATGTGGGTGGGTGTAAGCATGCGTGTCTTTAAACCTGCATTGCTCAAGCAGAAAGGTAACAAGACTTCACTCCAAGACATTAGTCATCAGCATAGGAAATGGGTTGCCTCAGCTGAGATTAGGTCATAAACACTCAGTTTTCCCAGGTCCAAAGTCTTACAACCAGTAGATATTTGTCATATGTTCCTTGGAAAGAGGCTTTGTGCCCTGAAGATAACTGTCCCTTTATCTGAAGCCTTTTGTCTCCTATCCGCATCTGTGGGCCGGAAATGGACAGTGCCTTGGGCTGGTTCCTAACTCAGCAGCCCATCACCTACCTATGCTCTGTCCCACACTGACCCAGCCGGGTGCCATGGGAATCGAAAGATGTATGTGGCAATCCTTACCCTAAATGGACCTCTCCGTCCAGCGGGAAAGGAAAAGTCAACATGTGAACTGTTTCAACAACAATACGAGAAAGTTATGTCGTTAAGTGCCTGAATAAATGATCCTGTCAGGAAGAAACACTGGGCATTCCAAGAAAGGAGGGAACACTTGTAGGCTGGGTGGTGGCAAAGGTTTCTTGGGTGAGTAACACTCGAGTCAAGCCTTGGAGGATGAAGAGAATAGAATTTCGTTAGAACACCTGAGGAGGACCACTAGGGTGCATTTCTAGACAATGGTGTAGACGTATAGTTTGGTGTTTTCAGGGGGCATTGAATGAAATGAAATAAATGAAATGAGAACCTGGTGGACAGGCAAAATCTCTTAGAATGGAAAGCCTGAAGCCAAAATGGTGGAGACCTGAATGTGAGGCGAAAGATTCTGGAAACTATTCTGCAGTTTCTCCAGACTCATTGCAAAAAAAATTTAGCAGAGGGGACCTTGATGAGAACCATGTTTTAGGAAATAGAAAGTGGCAGCTTTTGCTCAGAGGTGATCCCAATGGTGGGCCAAGGTTGGAGGTGTTTCACACCCCTTTCATATCCATAGGGCTCCCTCTCCCCATGCTTTATGATGACAGTTAACATTTTCTCAGTATTTTCTCTCTCTCTCCCTCTTTTTTAATGTTCAGTTATTTATTTTGAGAGAGAGGGGGAGGGAGTGGGGAAGGGTCAGAGAGAGGGAGAGACACTCCCAATCCACGCTGTCAGCATAGACTAAATCCACGAACTGTGAGATCATGACCTGAGATGGATAGAAGAGTTGGACGCTTAACCAACTGAGCCACCCAGGTGCCCCTCTCAGTATTTTCTAAAGTGATAAGTACACACGCAGCTTCAAGACAAGTCCCTTATCCTCCTCACTCAATGAGCACCACTCTACATTTCTTTTGTACAGAAATATTATTTTATTTTTTTAAGTTTATTTACTTGAGAGAGAGAGAGAGAGAGAATGCATGTGAGAGGGGCAGAGAAAGAGAGAGAGAGAGAATCCCAAGCAGGCTCCGAGTTATCAGTGCCTGACACCAGGCTCAAACTCAGGAACCAAACCATGGGATCATGGTTTGGGGCTGAAATAAAGAGTTGGAGGCTTAATGGACCGAGCCACCCAGGTGCTCCTGTACAGGAATTTTAGAACCACCACATGAAACATTTACACAGGTCATGTGCCTGAAACATTTACACAGGTCATCACCAATGGTCATTGTGGGTAGGAGGGGAGAGGTTGGAAGATGAAAGAGACACCAAAAATAAGTATAAGTGATCTCATATATTGTTATATATGGTAAGATTAATAGCATTTATTTATTGACCTCCTAGTAAATTCCAGGGCTTAGAAACATCATCAATAACCCCCACAATACGATATTACAATGAGGAAATTAAGGTTCAGAGAGATTAAATCAGTTGCTTATTGTTCCATGTAAGCAACTGAGGCAGGACGTAAAGTCAGAAGAGTGAAAGCCCTTATACCTCACTGTCTTTTGATGATACCACTAACAAATGAAGGAAGTCAAGTAAGTTAACTTGTCAGGAAGGGAAAGATACATTTGAGACATGGTAACTTTAAGTGGTTGACAAACCATCATTTATCTATCCATCCATCTATCCACCAACCCATTCACCCATCCATCTATCCATCCTCCCATCTATCCATCCATCTATCCATCTATCTATCCATTCATCCACCCATCCATCTATCCATCCATTTTTTCTATTTTTTCTTTCAATCAGTAATTCTGTAAATTATTGAGTACCTACTATGTGCTAAGCACTGGGAAATCCATGGTGAACAAAGCAAAAGTTGCCCTTGCCCTCCTCCAGATGTTTATGGTGAGTTAAGGAGGATGGATAATAAGCAGTCAGGGTATGGCGCGCCTGGGTGGCTCAGTCAGTTAAGCATCCGACTTTGGCTCAGGTCATGATCTCACATTTCTTGGGTTCAAGCCCCACATCAGGCTCTGTGCTGGCAGCTAGCTCAGAGCCTGGAGCCTGTTTCAGATTCTGTCTGCCTCTCTCTCTGACCCTCCTCTGCTCACACTGTCTCACTCTCTCAGAAATAAATAAAACATTAAAAAATTAAAAAAAAAAAGCAGTCAGGGTGTACGGTGAGAAATAATGTTAACTGGAGAGTGCAGAGCACCATGGGGCTGATAGCAGGACCCTGCACCTAGTGAAGGAGATGCCCAGGAAGACCCCGCCCCCCTTCCCCAGGGTGTAAAGCCCTGTAAACAGGATGAAGGGAACACAGTGAGGAAGAGGGAGATCTGTCTCCTATCACCAGACACCTGGGAACCAGGGACCACATCTTTTCATCCATTCGAGCTCCAGTATCCACCTGTGCCCAGTTCTCCTGGATGAAGATACAGGCTCATGGCATCCTTAGGAGGAGGCTACTGTGGATAATTACTGAACTCTGGGCTCAGAGGCAGAACGTTTGGGTTCTTAGAGGCTTTGAGTGGGTCCTCTGACTTCATTGAGCCTTCCTTTCCTCTTTCCCCCAACACTTTCTGAGGAACAAAGGAGATTATGAAGAAAGTGCCTACCGCAGTGTAACCCACAGGAGACTCAGTAAATATCTGTTCCAACAAAATAAGTTGAGTTCATAGGATTCCATTCCCCACAGTAAAAAGGAGCCAACTTCTGTCTCATTTCCTTTTTCTGCCAAAACAAGATTATCGTTAAATGTTCTTTCCCGTCTTGCAAGGATGCTTCTTGACCTGGCTTTTCAGTGTGCTGGTTCTTTTTCTGTCTGAACAGAACGAGGCTGCAGCTGGCTTGTGGGGTCATGACTGGAGGCTGTGTCCAGGGATCCCTGTGAGCTAATGGGGGCCAAGCAATAAGGAGCTCTTCCAAAGGTAGAGAAAGCAGCTCCTCTTCACCCAGAGGGCCCGGGAGTAGGGGAGAGGTGCTAATTGTTGGGCCCTGCTCTGTCCCATACCATGAGAGGACAGTCCCCAATGTTGATCCGTGTGGCCGGCTGAAAAGGCTGGATGCACAGGCCTGTCCCTCAACCCCACTGGGGTTTGGAGGGGGCCAGTGGGAGAATTGAGAGCCCAGATGAAACTCAGGGGTGTATGTAGCTGCTGAATCTAAGGGTGTACAGTCAGAGTCTTAGCTCTACTGCCCCCTTCTTCCCAGAGATCAGCTAGATCTGGGGTTCTCTGGCACTTCCCTACACCTTACTTTCAATTCCTGCTAAACTTCATGCCCTCAGAGAGGCAGTTTAGACATTGGAGGAAGACAGGCTGATTTCTTTTTTAAGATTTTATTTTTAGGGGTGCCTGGGTGGCTCAGTCGGTTAAGCATCTGACTCTTGGTTTTGGCTCAGGTCATGATCTCACAGTTTGTGGGTTTGAACCCACATTGGGCTCTGTGCTGACAGTTCAGAGCCTGCTTGGGATTCTCTCTCTCTCCCTCTCTCTCTGCCCTGCCTACACTTGTGCTGTCTTTGTCTCTCTCAAAGTAAATGAATAAACTTAAGTTTTTAAAAAAAGACTTTGTTTTTAAGTAATCTCTCCACCCAACATGGGGCTCGAACTTAGAACCCTGAGATCAAGAGTCACGTTCTACCAACTAAGCTAGCCAGGAGCCAAAGACAGGCTGGACTGGAATTCTCACTAGTCTCCTTACTGTGCCCAACCTGGGCAAGTTTCTTAACCTCTCTCAGCCTCCCCTATTTCAGCTGTAAGAGGTCTCTTGGGGTTGACCAGAAGGTTACGGAGGCTGCATGAGGAACGCACCTAGCACAGAGTACCTGGTACCCAGCAAGAGTTAGCTCCCTTCTCTGTTCTCCCGTAATTAATGCAACAGTATGTGCTCTGACGCCAGCCTACCTGGTAACTGGATCTTTGCGTGCTCCTCTTACCCTTCAGAGACTGAGAAGACAGCAGCTCCTCTTTGAAGGGTGAAGTCTTGTAGCTTCTAAGAAACACACAGCAAAAGGAGAAGTAAAAGTATCAGTAGCTTTCTCCCTTCCTCACCTCATGCCCCATCTCTGAGTTGAGAGCAACATCAAAAGGTTTTCTCTGGTTAATGATACTCAGAATTAGAGCCACCTGCGTGGCTCAGCTGGTTGAGTGTCTGACTCTTGATTTCTGCTCAGGTCATGATCTCACAGTTCGTGGGATCAAGCCGCGCATGGGGCTTTGCACTGTCAGCGTGGAGCCTGCTTGGGATTTAAGAGTCTCTCTCTACCCTTTCCCTGTTCGTGCCCTCTCTCTCTCTCTCAAAATAAATAAATAAAAACTTAAAATTTTTTAAATGTTTATTTCAGACAGAGAGACAGAGCATGAGCAGAGGAGGGACAGAGAGAGAGGGAGACACAGAATCTGAAGCAGGCTCTAGGCTCTGAGCTGTCAGCACAGAGCCTGATGTGGGGCTCGAACTCATGGACGGTGAGATCATGACTTGAGCAAAGTCAGACGCTTAACCAATTGAGCCAACCAGGCACTCCAATACATAAAAACTTTACAAAATAATACTCAGAATTACCCACAAGATCAACTGCCCTAAGTAAACCAAATGACAGAGGAGTAAAACTAAGCACTAAATTTCAGATTGTCGAATCTAAAGGATTATTAGAGGCATCTCATCAAACTTGCTTATTTTACGAAAAGGACACAAACTCAGAGGTGAATAGCACCAGCACAGCTAGCTGGTGGCATGGCAGTTACAAGAGCCCTAGTCTGATTCCTAGTCTACTGCCTCATGCAGGCCTGCTGTGGTCCCATGGGTGACCAGACCTAGTGTCTGGCTTCAACCTGCAGCCCAATAGAGACCCGGGTGATTTTTCTGAGACCGCTCCAGCATGTTTCCCTCTGTGACATGTAAACACATCACAGAGAATGCCAACTGCCGAACCAGAAGACAGAAATAATTCATATCTTTCTAGCTGGGCAATGGTGACTTGCTGTCCCCAGCTAGCATGGGCTCTCAGGTACTTTTCATTCATTCTGGCCTGAAAGCCTGCATTAGTTACCCCTCTGCGCAGCTGCCATCTCCACTATCAAGCTGGATGGGCCCTTCAAGTTCCTTTCGGTTGAACTTCCTCATTTTGCAGTCTTAGCCCCAGAAGAGGGAGATGTGCTCGCTTAGGGTCACAACTCAAGTTAGAGGCAGAGCCAAATTTGAGGCCAGTTGCCTAGCGACCAACCCCCTTCTCTTTCCAGCAGAGTGCATACAGCAGATTAGCATACAGCCTCTTCCTAAAAGGTCGAGAATGAGAACAGAAAAATCCATGGTGGCATAAACAGGTGTGACAGGGCCCAAGGAAGGGCTAGGACACTTTTCTTTTTTTCACTAGAAATGGATGACGCTGTCAAAACCACGGCATAAAACTAAGGACAATATATGCAAGGCCTGAATATGCCACTGGGGTACCATGGGGAACTCATAGTTCTGTGGGCTGAGATGCTGAGAGCGGTCAGCAGCTGCTTGCAGCTGCTCTGTGGCAAGACTCATGTCCACGGTGGCCAGGGTGGGGAGGCAGGAGGGGAGGAGAAGCATTTCCCACCTTCCCTGCTACCTACCATGCACGACACCCACTTGGGTTGTTGTCTGGCAGCCTCTTGCATTGTCTGGCATCTCTGTTGATGATACTATTCCCAGGAGCAAGGGTGAGGAAGAGGAGAGCTGTGGTCTGAAACTGCAGTCTGAGAGGCAGTGGAGGGTAGTGGACAGAGCCTGGGGTGTGACATCAGGACACTGGGATTGTATTCTACTTGGCACCACCACTCACTGCATTACCTTGAGCAAATTATTTAACCTCAGTTTTTTGTCTGAAGAAAATCGGGATGCTGAGGGCTTTGTAAACTCTGCTGTGCTTTAAGGATGTGAGGTGAGGATTGCTTAGAGTGTAAATTGTGGGAAATGGAATGACCTGAGTTGAGTTGGCCGTTCTTCTTTGGGCCCCCTTCTCAGCTGGAGCAAAAAATCGATCGGTACAGGGATGTTTAGTGTGTACCCACGATAGACACAGAAGAAACAGAACCCCAGGCTCAGGACTCGGGGTGGCTTTTCCCCTGAGCATGTGCCGAGCACAAAGACAAGTTTAGGCAGGTCTGGTTCCTCGATCATCCAGCTGCATCCTCAATGCAACTCTACCATAGAGGTGAAAAAACCCAAACCCTTCCGTGAGCCTCCCTTGCTCCAGGGAAGATCATTGGCCAGAGCCAATGAGTCGGGAGTAAGAGACATCTGAGAAGGAGTTTTTGGTAAGCATTTGCTTTATACTATGTGCAAGACAGAATGGATTTTGCCTATAAAGAACATCCAGTTTTAAGGGGGAGCATATAGTGTGTGTGTGTGTGTATGTGTGTGTAAGTAATCTCTACACCCAATATGGGGCTCGAACTTACAACCCAGAGATCAGGAGTGGCATGCTCTACTGACTGAGCTAGCCAGGTGCCCCTAATGTTTTCTCAAATAACCACAAACCTAAGATAAGCCTTTGGCCTAGGACAGGCATAGTAAAGTGCTGTAGAATTAAAAGGAGGACACTATTATTTTGTTCTGTGTAGCCATCAGGGACAGCTTCAGGGAGGCGGTGACATTTGAGGTGGGTAGAACTTGAACAAGCAAGGTTAGGAGAATCAGACATGTTTCCTGGTGCCAGACTCATGAGCCCCAAACGCCCCCGCTATTCTGAGCCACATTATAGGGAATCTAACATTTCTTGCCAGGTGGAAAAATTACTAGCCCGGACACAATCAGATATTACATCTTGTACTCACAGAGCACTTTCTTAAAAGTCCTTTAAAGATACAATCTAACTAATCCCTCTGTAGCGGGCAGGGGTGGATAAAGAATAAAGAAGGAAGTTCACAGACATGAAGGGAGGTCTCAAGTTTCTAGAGCTATTTGGAAGAAGAGCCTGCTGATCCCCTTAGCCATATTGTCCTTCATGGAACCCTCCATCTTCATCTTTATCCATGTAGACACACACCCTCCCCTGTGTGTACACTCACACACTCACATGCACCCTCTAGTTATGGGGGCTGGGGGAACTTGATCCAACATGCATCATCTAATGAATTCCCATGCATAGTGACAGTACATGAAATTCCTATAAGGAAGCTTTGTGCTTGGGGTTCGTTCATTATCTCTAAGAGCAAGTCATGGATGCGCCCAAGTCATTCAAATGCTTTCCCTGGTGACCAGTGAATGCTTTTGTGAGATTTCCTGGCTGGGCTTAGGGCTGGCATGTCAAACAGATGCTAACCTGGTTTCCCTAGAACCCTTCTTTAGCCCCTCCGAAAACACTAACCTGAACAACCACATGTCTAAAAATCTCCATCTACACATTCAGTAGGATGGCTCATGTTAAACAAACAAACAAAACCCAGAAAGTAATAAGTGATGATGGAAACGTGGAGAGATTAAGACCCTTGTGGACTCTAGGTGGGAATGCAAAATGGCGCAGCTGCCATGGAAAACAGTATGATGATTCCTCAAAGAATTAAACATAGACTTACTATATGGCCCAGCAATTCTACGTCTGGGTATATTCTCAAAAGAATTGAAGGCAGGGACCCAAAGAGGTACTTGGATGCCCATATTCATAACAGCATCATTTATAATAGCTGAAAGGTAGAAACAACCCAGACACTCACTGACCGATGAGTATATAAACAAAATGTGGTGTATACATACAATGGAATGTTATTCAGCCTTTAAAAGGAAGGGAACTCTGTCCCATGCTACAACATGAATGAACCTTTAGGGCATTATGCTAAGTGACATAAGCCACATCCAAAAGGACATGATTCCACTTATACGAAGGACGTAGAGTGGTCAAATTCAGACAGAAAGGAGAATGGGAATTTCCAGGGGGCTGGAGGCAGGAGGGAATGGTGTTCAATGGGTACAGAATTTCAGATTTGCAAGATGAAAGGATTTCTGGATATGAGTGGTGGTGGTTGCCTAACGATTTCAACGTACTTAATGCCACTGCGTTGTACACTTAAAATATGGCTAAGATGATAAATTTAATGTTACATGCATTTTACCATGGTAAGAAAAATTATTCCTCTACAACATGAGTTCCTTTCAAAAAATCTACTCCTAGGATCGCCTGGGTGACTCAGTCAGTTAAGCGTCCAACTATGGCTCAGGTCATGATCTCATGGCTTGTAAGTTCGAGCCCCACATTGGGCTCTGTGCTGACAGCTCATTGCCTGGAGCCTGCTTTGGATTCTGTGTCTTCCTTTCTCTCTGCCCCTCCCCTGCTTGCTCTCTCTCTCTCTCTCTCTCTTTCTCTCTCTCCCCTTCAAAACTAACTAACTAACTAACTAACTAACTAAATAAATAAATAAATAAATAAAATTTTAAAAATCTACTCCTAAATGGTTCAGATCAGATATGACCTAGTCTATCTTTTGGAGATCATTAATAGAATTCAAATCGCAAAATCTTGAATCAGAAAGCCCAGATTCAAATCTCAATTCTACTGCTTGTTGGCTGTTTGATCTTGTTCTTACTGAGCCTCACTTTCCTCTTTGATCAAATACAAGATCAATTTTGACTATTTCACCAGGCAGATGTGAAGATCCAACGAGATAATTTATGCATGTAGTTAGCAAACTACAGAACACTAAACAAACATGAGCGATTTTTTCCAGAGAACAATGAGGGCCTACGGCAATATTTTCCAACTTTTCTTGCCAAAAAGTTCCTTCAATCACACCTAAATTCCTTCTAATACAGCTTCGGCCAGCTTGGACATAACCTTTCCACTGGGACATTTCCAGATTCTTGGTTTAGAGATCCTTCCATCTGGCAGGCATCAGAAGACAGCGGGAAGCATTCACAGAACCATTTGGAACCAGTAACTTTTTGGGCCAAGGACAGAATTCTTCTCTAGGTCCGGTTTGGTTTGCAAATTCCTGGTTGTCATAGCAACCCCTAAAGCAAAGGAGGACTGTTTAGCATCATCTTTGACTGCAGCCTCGGCTAGGAATGCACTCAGGTTGGCCCAAGTAAACAGTGATCACTGGTCATCACACTGTGCCCTTCTCTCCGGGTGCAGGGGTGGGGGAGGCAGGGAGCTGGAGAGCCTCAAACCCTCTGGCCACACTGCCTGCCGCCTGGTGTAACTCAGCTCCCCATCTGCTGCTCATCTCCCAGTGGCTTGGCCAGATCTAGAGTGGGGAGGGGTTTCCGGAAGAGGCCCACTTGGAAGCTGAAATTAACTCCACCACGGAAACAACGACGGCACCTTGTGAGAAGATGTATGAGGACAGCTTGGGGCGGACTTGGCCGATGGTACCTCCATGGTGTTTCAAGTGTCCCCATTAATTTCACAGTTGACCTCAGCTGACCCTACTCCAGCTTTCGCAACCCAGCCTGCTGGTCTCCAGGGCTGATGTGGGAGCCCTAAAAATGTTGAAGATCTAAAAAACCACCAAAAGTAACAAGCTTCACAATATGAAAAGAAAGCATGTAAACAAGATAAATGTACCTCACTAAATCTACAAAGGTGTTATTATGCCATTTTCTTTAATTGTTACATTTATGACGAGATTTTTTTACCTACCTACCGAAGGTCAAATTAGAAAAGTAAAATTATGAAAAATACTGTAACATTTTTGTAGTTAAAAGTTAGATTTTGGGTATGTCTTAATATGCGTAATAGAAAGTGGTGTGAGACCTCTAAAAGGTTTATGGAGGCCTCAGAATGTTCTTGCTTATTGCTTATATATTGATTTTTTTCTTTCTTTTTCTCTTTCTCTTACTCTTTCTTTTTTCTTTCCTTCTTCCTTCTTCTCTCCCCTTCCTTTCCCCTTCTTTCCCTTCCTTTCCTCTCCTCTCCTCCCCTCCCCTCCCCTCCCCCACTTCCCTTCCCTCCCTTCCCTTTGCCTGCCTGCCTTCCTTCCTCCCTCCTTCCCTCCCTCCCTTCCTTTTTTCTTTCTTCCTCTCTTCCTTTCTATCACAGGACACACAGTATTATTGCTGCCAGATATGAATGCAGTATGAAATAGTACAGAGGATCTATGAACTCAGACAGCTTGTGTTCTCACTGTAGGAACCTGGACACATTCTATCTACCTGGCCCTTTCCTACTATGTTTCCACTTACAAATGAGGAACCATTGCTTTTAAGACTTCTTGTGACAATTAGATTAAAGTGTTTTGTCAAATGCCAGTTGTCAAATGCCAGTATATAAACACCCACCCCATTTCACTAGTCATCACACAAATGATAAGTAATATGTCTTCTAGTCACTGAAATACTCCTACTCTAAGATGTGCAGAAACCATGTCTATGTTTCTAGTTCTTTCTGTTTCCAGGCAAGTGCAGTGTCCTGTTCAAAAGTCAATGTTGTTAAACCTATTTGATAATCGTGTTTCTCCTCCCCATGGGTGAAATTCAAAATTACTGTGCAGGTATCAACTAATTCTGGAGACTTTCTGTGGGGGGCTCAGGGGCCTCTCAGAGAAGGATTCAGGGAAGTTGGGGGGCTCTGAGGGGCCTAGACAGTAGTTGCTAAAATTCATCAATATGAAACAATACAAAAGATGCACTATCACAATAGAAATATTCAAATATTTAGTAATGAGTGTACCAACTGCATATCAGCCTTCCTCACCCCAATGTAATCCTTTGTTAATTTCTGAATTTATTCTTTCTGTCAACAGTTTTTGACCTGCTTCTTATGCAAAGCATTAGGTTAGACACAATGGGGTTATTAAGAAGAATAAAGAAACATACTCCAAGGAAACAACTGGTCTAGTAAGGGAGCTATGGCTTATGATCAAATAACCTCAGTAAGAACAGTGCATGACAAATGTCAAAAGAAAAGTATATTCGACTTGGGGGTCAAGTGCATGAAGTATCATCCAGCTAGAGTGATCATGGAAGACTTCATGGAGAAGGTAACTTCTGAGCTGGGGCCTTGAAGGATGGTTAACATTGCAATACATGAATATGAAAGACATGGCCAGGGCAGAGAGGCTCAGAGGAGGTGGGATGGGAGAACTTTGAAGCGTCCACAAGTGGTGACATTTGGGGTGCATAAGAAACTTGTGGGTAGAGGCAACCTAATGGGGTAGCATTGGGCCAAATCATTGGGAAAATATCTAGCCTTTACTCAGTAGGCACAGGAAGCTGTTAGCTTTTGATCCAGGGACCAACATACACTTTACAAAGTTTGATCAGATTTACCTGTATACACCTTGAGGAAGGCAGTGGGATTGGAGATGGCTGAAGAGAGTGGGTAGAGTGTGTTGGGACCAACTGGGGATGGAAAGTTCACCTTCAAGGCATTCAGTGACCCAGGTGGGAGGTAAAGAGGGCTGAGCTGGGGCAGAGGCAGTACATCTAAGCAAGACATGACATGTCTCAACCTGTGAATTGACAGTCATGAGATGTGGTGACTGATTAGAGGAGTATGGGGTATGGGGAGGGAGAAAGAGAAGTCAATTGTAATGCTGATTTCAAGCCAGGACAACAAGAATTACCATTCTTTTTTTAAATGTTTATTTATTTATTGAGAGAGAGAGAGAGAGAGAATGAGGGGGGAAGGGGCAGAGAGAGGGAGAGGGAGAGAGAATCTCAAGCAGGCTCCACTCTGTCAACACAGAGCCCAACATGGAGCTTTCTCTCTCGAATCGTGAGATCATGACCTGAGTTGAAATCAAGAGTCAGACGCTCAACCGACTGAGCCACCCAGGCACCCCAAGAAGAATTACCATCTAAGATCAGAAAGAAACATAGAAGCCAGGAGAAGGAGCTGCTTGAGAGGAGGACCCAGTGAATGCATCTATGTTGAGCTTGAGTAATGAAAAGGACTCTCTGGTGGAATGGGCACTGGTCTTCTAGCTTCAATGTGGATTATTCGTTATCTACACCAGGAGGTAGCTAACCAGCTTGGGGACCTGCGCTGCCCCCTGGGGCAAGACTGCTCACAGACAGTGAAAACTAATGGGCAAACAGGGTGGTTAGGGTATGGAGATCTCCGGGCACCATCAGGGCAAATGAGAAGGCAAGAATGTGGTGCACGGTGGAACAACAGGTTGAAGCAAACTTTCAGAGTTGAAATCTTCTAGATTGGACTGTCAGGCATAGCAATGTGATGCTGAGTGCTGGCCTGGTGAAGTGGTTCCCTGACCGGCAAAACAACAGAGTCAAAGGAGAGCTTTCAGATGACGTATTCTTGTCTCCCCCAGCCCAGCCCCTGATTCTGGTTCTCAGGTGTTCGTCTGGTGGGAAATAACAGCTCCCATTTCTGCTTAGCCTTGGTCCCAGTTGTTTGCATAGAGCTGATCCTGGAGGTGAGAACCTAACGTTCCTGGTTTCCTCCTCACCCTCCCTCCCCTTCCTCATCCATCTGAGTGGAGAAGAAAGTCACATCAAGGGTCTGGCCCTCAGGTCGACAAGAGTTCTGCAGAGAGGTGAAGGTGAGCATCCTGCGAGGGAGCCCTCTGCAGAGAAGTGATAGCAACGCCCAGGCTGTGGGCCAACCACCAAAGGACAGAGCTGCAAGAAAAAGAAAACTAGGTACAAGCACGTGCATCCTGCTATGTGCGGGTTTTCTCACACCACCTCCCTTCTCAAAGACAGTGCAAGCTCCAGGAGGGAGAGTTTCTTAAAAATCTCTTACGGCACATTTCCAACCTAAAAAAAAAAGTAGAGAGAGGATAGTGTGACACACCCCCATCGCCCCTCTGATCTTCTGTTTTGCAATCCAGCAGCCCCTGGTGATAAAAGCAATCTCTGAGGATGGGAAAGAGGGATCAAGGAAGAATCATCACTTTACCCTAATTCCTCTTTTAGACACAGAGGCAGTCATAAACTTTACTCTTTCAAATTGTCACCAAGTCTCCGAGCAACATATACAGACGCTAACAAAAGGAAATATACAAGAAGCTCTTGTTAGACGAGTTAGAATCAGAAGGGCTGCAATCTGGGTTTACAAGTGTACTTTCCGCATTCAGCAGCCTGGTCCTAATCATAAACAAATGATAATTCCACTCCGGAGGGCGAGGCTCTGGAGAGCAGAAATATGTGCATGGTTCAAGGGGCTCAGTACAGTAGGTAGGAGCTAGTGAGTCTGGGTGGTCTCCAACTGGAAGATTGAAACAATTTTTTTAACTGTTTTATTTATTTCTGAGAGAGAGAGAGAGAGAGTGCAAGCAAGGAAGGGGCGAGAGGGAGAGGGGGAGAGAGGATCCGAAGCAGATTCCTTGCTGACAGCAGTGAGTCTAATGTGGGGCCCAAACTCATGAACCATGAGATCATGACCCAAGCCAGAGTCGGAGTTGGATACTCAACTGATCGAGCCACCAAGGTGCCCCACCAACTGGAAGCTTTTCCCTCTACTACTCTTCCCTTTCATGGAACTCTTTCTGTTCTAAGTCCACTACACATGCCTCCTGTGCCCTGCTCCTTCTATAGCTCCACTTCCATACCCAGTTATGGAGCAGAAAAACTAAACAGAGCAAAGGAATCTGGGGAAAACTCAAGTATTCATAAATCCCCTTAAGCCTATTAGTCTTCTGGGGATCAAGAATGGGTGAAGCTGGAGACTCATTGGTGGTGGGAGAATATGCAAAGAAAAAGGGCTGTGGAGAAGGCTGGACATAACTGTGGCTGCAGAGTGAAAGTGCTAAAGGCATGTCCTCTTTTGGACCCCATCCAAGGAGTTCTGATCCCTGCAGTGCTGAAAGGGCCCCAGTCAAGTGTGGAAGCTTCTAGGCAGTAATGTGACCATCAAGATGTCATGAACAATATTGTAGTAAGCTGCTAATACTATGGTGCCTTTTATTTATTTATTTTAAATGAATAAATGTTGGGGCACTTGGGTGGCTCAGTTGGTTAACCGTCCGACTTCAGCTGAGGTCATGATCTCACAGTTCGTGGGTTTGAGCCCCACATCGGGCTCTGTTCTGACAGCCAGCTCAGAGCCTGGAGCCTGCTTCAGATTCTATGTCTCCCTCTCTCTCTGACCCTCCCCTGCTCATGCTGTCTCTTTCTCTGTCTCAGAAATAAATAAAACATTAAAAAATTTTAAATGAATAAATGTTCGTTTATTTATTTTGAGAGAGAGAGGGAGAGCGTGCACACACAGGGGAGGGGCGCAGAAAGAGGGAGAGAGAGAATTCCAAGCAGGCTCTGCTCAGCACAGAGCCTGACACATGGCGCTCTACCTCACCACCGTGAGATCACAACCTGAGCGCAAATCAAGTCAGACGCTTAACTGACTGACCCACCCACATGCCCCTAGAGTGCCTTTTATTTATTTATTTTTTATTTTATTTATTTATTTATTTTGAGAGAGAGAGAGAGGACAAACTGGGGAGGGCCACAGAGAGAGGAGAGAATAGAGAATCCAAAGAATCCAAAAATCCATGATGAAAGCAGCAAGCCCAATGTGGGGCTCGAACTTATGAACCATGAGATCATGACCTGAACCAAAGTTGAACACTTAACCGACTGAGCCACTCAGGTGCTCCTAGAGTGCCTTTTAGACTGGGATACTTAATTCTGTGGGTTATGGGAACCACAGAATAAATATGGGACATCTTGAGGGAATTCAAATTTACCAAAGATTTTTTTTGGTGGGGAGACTATTATTTTTCACATTAAAATAATCTTGGATATCTAATGGAGTAGCATGTAAATCTTTCATGAGTTTATGAAGATACACACAAGAATTAAAGTGTCCCCTCCAAATGAATGAATGAATGAATGAATGAATGAATGAAGTGTCCCAATTGTTGTGGTCTTTTCAGAGAGTTATTTTCTTTCTTCTCCCTTCAGAGGTATTTTGGGAAAATTGTGACAGGCAATGCCCTGATATTTCATGGGACAGTTGATTTTTCGGGTGTCTGTCCATCTGGCTTGTCTGCTCGCATCCCCTGCCAGCCCGTGAAATTGGCAGTTGTGGGGTCTCCAGGGACGTACTCACCCTTTCCTCTCTCCGAGCCTTTGTTCAAACTGTCACTTACATCTGGACAACCTCCCGTTTCCTGACAGCCACATCCCATTCTCTTCTTCTCCTCATAAGGTAATCCAAGGTCAATGCATCCAGGATGCTTTCTCTAAGTGAAGAGAATTGACTCTCAAAAGAGACTATGTTAAGGAAATGAATAAATCATGGCAGCCTAAGGTACAGCATGGGGAATCCAGTCAACAGTATCTTGAAGGGGTTACACAGTGACAGGCGGTATCTGTACTTGCGGTGAGCATAACATGCAGACTTGGGGAATCGCTGTGTTGTACACTTGACGCTGATGTAACACTGCACGTTGACTATACTTCAATCAATCAATCAGTCAAAATTTAAAAAGAAAGAAAATGAGAAAGAAAGAATCTGAAGGAAGTGCCAGGCTGGAATGTCAAAAATTCTACTCTGATACTAAATATTTGCATCATTTTGGATAAGATTTTGCAGTGTATCCAACTGTCATATACAAGTCTTTTTTTTTTTTTTTACAGAAATAATCTTGTTTCAGTTTTTAGTCAAAATTACAACACATTCAAAAGTCTGAGTACAAATTGGTTCAAGCTTGAATTCATCAGGGAAGCTATCTAAATTGGTTAGATTGTGTACTTTCAAATCAGCTCCTTTCTTTTTTTTTTTTTTTTTTTTTTTACAAATAGTTTATTGTCAAATTAGTTTCCACATAACACCCAGGGCTCATCCCCACAAGTGCCCTCCTCCATGCCCACCCCTCCTCCCCCACACATCCACCAGTCCTCAGTTTTTGTCAGCATTCAAGAGTCTCTCATGGTTTGCCTCTCCCCCTTTCCCCCACCATTTCTGCCCTTCTTCTCCCCCTTGGTCCTCTGTTAATCTCCTCCTAATCCTCCTATACGTGCACACATATGATATTTGTCTTTCTCTGCCTGACTTATTTCGCTCAGCATAACACCCTCATTATATATGTATACAAGTCTTATTTAGAAATCATTATGGGGCACCTGGCTGGCTTAGTCCGTTGTCGGACTTTTGCTCTCAGTTCAGCTCTTGCTTTCAGGGAAATGAGTTCAAGCCCCACGTTGGGCCCTACTGGGCATGGAGCCTACTTAACAACAACAACAACAAGAAATCATTACAACCCTAAGAAGTATACAGGTCAAGGCTTTTTTTTTTTTCTTTAATGTTTTATTTATTTCTAGGAGAGAGAGAGAGAGACAGTGTGAGCAGGGGAGGGTCAGAGAGAGAGGGAGTCACAGACTGAAACAGGCTCCAGGCTCTGAGCTGGCAGTCAGCACAGAGCCCGACGCGGGGCTCGAACCCACGAACCGCGAGATCATGACCCAAGCGAAAGTCAGACGCCCAACCTACTATGCCACCCAGGCGCCCCTCAAGGCTTTTTTTATAGATAATTTTTAATATTGATTACATATTACAATATTTTGAATACATCAGGTTAAATAAAATATATTATTTTGGGGGCACCAGGGTGGCTCAGTTGGTTAAGCATCTGACTTAGGCTCGGGTCATGATCTCATGGTTCATGAATTTGAGCCCCATGTCAGGCTCTGTGCTGACAGCTCAGAGTCTGGCGCCTGCTTCCGATTCTATATCTCTCTCTGACTCTCCCCTGCTCTCTCTCACTCTCAAAAATTAAATAAACATTTAAAAATGTTCAAGAAAATATTTTTTACTTTATTTATTATTTTTTTTAAAGAGAGAGAGAGGGTGCAAGAGAGAGAGGGGCAGAGGGAGAGACAGAGAAATGGGGCTCACCTGAACCAGGGCTCCTGCTCACCCAATGTGTGACTCAAACTAACAGACCGTGAGATCATGACCTGAGCCAAACTCAGATGCTTAACAACTGAACTATGCAGGCACTCAAATAAAATATATTATTAATTTCTCTCTTTTACTTCATTTAATGTGACTACTAGAATTTTTTTAAGTGTTTATTTATTTGTGAGAGAGAGAGAGAGTGTGTGTGTGTGCATGTGTGTGTGTGCATGAGGGGGGCAGGGACAAAGAGAGGGGGACAGAGGATCCAAAGCAGGCTCTGCGCTGACAGCAATGAGCCTGATATAGGGCTCGAACTCACAAACCCCAAGATCATGACCAGAGCCAAACTCAGATGCTCAACCAACTGAGCCACCCAGGAGCCCTGAGGATTATTTTTCATCCTCATCCACCAGTCAGGCAAGGAAGCTTTGCAGAAGGTAAGTAACTTGTCCAAGATCACACAGCTGCTAAGGGATTCTTTCCACTCTATTATGAAAAATGATTCAAAATTTGGAAGTAAAGCAAGAGAGTGCCTGCATGCCCTCTAATGTCATCATGGGCATTATTTAAAAGTTCTCCCAGGGTTTACCTAATTCTTCTGGCAAGGCTAGCTTCCTGGATTGCAATGTGCACAGTCATTCAGAGCCTTGTACGTTAAACCACTAACTTGGTTTAATGCTCTCCTATGGCTGTTGTGAAATTCTTCACAATTTTTGAACATGGGGCCCTGAATTTTCATTTGCACTGGGCCCAGCAAATTAGTCTGTTTCTAGGAGAATAAAGTGATGTTTGATTTTGTTATTTACCACTAATTCAGGGCTCAGGCTCTGTGAAGCTACATGTTACCTTGTAGATAGGAGTCCAACCCAAAACATGTATCTATTTGTAGAGGTGCAAATAATTTCTGTCCTGGAGCGCCTGGGTGGCTCAGTTGGTGAAGTATCTGACTTCAGCTCAGGTCATGATCTCACAGTGTGTGGGTTCAAACCCTGCCTGGGGCTCTGTGCTGATGGCTCAGAGCCTGGAGTCTGCTTTGAGTTGCATCTCTCTGTTTTCCTCTGACCCTCCCCTGCTCATGCTCTCTCACTCAAAAATAAATAAGCATTAAAAAAAACCCCAAATAATTTCTGTCCTTTAGGAAAGATAACACATGCTTTTATTCCCTTCCCCCTCCAAAGCCCCTGTGGAACATTAACTAAATTTGTCTCTAATTTTAAAAAACTAATTTTGGTGAGACTGTCCCTACGGGTTATATAAATCCCACTTCCTCCGCTGCTCTTGGGGTCAGTGTTTCCATCTCACTGATGCCTTCGTGGGTTTATCACTTAAATTAAATCTTTGACAAATGTTCATTCTATTTTGCGAGAGAATCATGTGTTTTAAGTATTTGGGAAATTATGCCCTAACAACTCCATACTCCAAGTTCTCTCCATTCTCTCATGCAACCAAAGTCACTCTTGGCTCTGCAGTCTGCTTGCTGGAAGCACATCCTGAATTCCTCTTGTGCACTTTGGGTGCACCTGTTAATTTCTGTTCTGTCGCTCTTTCTATCCGTCCATTCTTTTAAATTTGTATTTGCCATTTTTTAAAAAATAGATGATATATTTACTTGGTTCCAATTCAAAAAGTTAAATGGGTAAGGGACCCCTGGTTAAGTGTCTGACTTCCGCTCAGGTCATGATCTCATGGTTTGTAGGGTCTAGTCCCCTTTGGGCTCCTTGCTGACAGGGCAGAGCCTGCTTGGGATTCTCTCTCTCCCTCCCTCTCTGCCCCTCCTCCCCAGCTTGCACTCTTTCTCTCAAAAATAAGAAGAAAGTTCAAAAGGATGTGTAGTAAAGGTTTTACTTCCTAACACTATCTCAGACACTCAGTTTTCCTCCCCAAAGACAATTCCTATAACTTCCAGTGTTATTTTCTTCATATATTATCCAATGTGTTTATATATTCTTTTTTTTAAGGGACAGAGAGAGTGCAAGTGGGGGAGGGGCAGAAAGAGAGGGAGATACAGAATCTGAAGCAGGCTCCAGGCTCTGAGCTGTCAGCACAGAGCCTGATATGGGGCTAGAACCCATGAACCGTGACCTGAAGTCAGTTGCTTAACCAGCTGAGCCATGCAGTTGCCCTGAGAACTGATTTCTTAATAGCACTCTCTTGTCTGACTACCAAAGAACATGATTAACGTCTTCATTTTGTCGTGTTTTCTGTTCAGTTTAGTTTCAGTTTTTATTTTATTTTATTTTATTTTATTTTATTTTATTTTATTTTATTTTAGAGAGCACAATGGGAGAGAGGGGCAGAGGGAGAGAGAATCCCAAGCAGGCTCTACACTCAACGCTCAGCCCAATGTGGAGTTCAATCCTATGACCCTGCGATCAGGACCTGAGCCGAGAACAAGAGCCAGATGTTCAACCAACTGGGCCACCCAGGAGGCCAAGTTTCAGTATTTTAATGCTTTATTCATCTCATATAATTCTTAACTTTATTTCCAGGTATTGTTTTTTATTAATTGTTATAAAACAGGTCTTTTTTTCCTTTATCTTATGTTTAGTTGTGTATATGAACATTACTGACGTCTATGTATAATCGTGCATGAGCCAGATTACTGAATTTCCTTAATCCTAACACCTCACACCAAGCACCTGAGGTAACAGATTGGTGCCTGAATGACCCTTCGAGTGCCTTCTTGGGGGCTTCTCAGAGTGTGGAGACAGCTGGTATAAGGCAGAAGAGAGGGTTGATCTCATCCATCTTTCCAGGATGAAGTAGATTGTTAATAATTTCTTGCCAGACTGGTTCATTCTCAGTGACTTTTTTAAATGATATGTAAAATATGAACATCCTACTTGTGCCCCTGACACCACCATCATGCTACTGGCAGCAAGCGTGCATGCACACACACACACACACACACACACACACACACACACAACTTGTCACCCTCCAGCATACAGCCACTTCCCAAGTAAAATGCTCCAGTTAATAACATATTTTACAAGAAACCATGGGTTTCCCTTGAACCATGTTGCTCTGTGTATTTTAATTACAATCAAATTCATTTCTGTATGGTGAGCAACTCTTGGAAGAAACCCCAGGAATTATCATCATCCACTTAGGCTTTGTTTTAATTCTGGTCTTTATTTCTTTGTTTACTTTTTTCTAGCTTTAGTGAGAGGTTATTGACCTATAACATACGTAAGTTCAAAGTATACAATGTGATGATTTTATATATATATATAGTCTTATATATATTATAATATATAAGTCTTATATATATTATAATATATGTCTTGTGTATAATATATATTACATATATAATATATAATGTAAGTCTTATATATATACATATAAATATAAATATATATATATTTATATATTTATATATATATATATTATATATATTGTGTATATATATATATATATATATATATATATATATATATATACATTGCAAAACGATTTCCACAGTAGGTTAGTTAACACCTCCGTCCCCTTACAAACTATGGTGTGTGTGTGTGTGTGTGTGTGTGTGTGTGTGTGGTGATAACATTTAAGATCTATTCTTGAAGCAACTTTCAAGTACCTAACACACTGTTGTTAATTACAATCACCATGCTGTGCATTACATCTCCAGATCCCACTGATCTTATAGCTGGGAGTTTGCACACTTTGACCAACATCTCCCCATTTCCCCCACCCCCAGCTCCTGGTAACAACACCTCCACTCCGGTTCTACCAGTTTGGCCTCTTTGAAAACCATCTTATACTGCCAGATTTAGGGCTTCCAAATGGCCTGCAGAGACCTGCCTGGGTAAGAAAGCTGAAAAGTAATGGCATTCCCTTTGTTTTAAAACCTGAAATAATTCTCTGGGGAGAGTGACCACGAGAGGAAGTTAATCCTCACCCAGTCCAGGATCTGGCCTCAACTTAATGGCAAGTGGGGTGTAAAGGAGTGGGGAGGGAAGGACCCCTGCACAGGGCTGCTGCTCCCTGGAAGTTTCATGCAGGGATTACTGCAGAGGGACCAAAGGAGATAACGCAACTCCGCCAGAGATCAGATGGTTTTGTGTTTTTTTTTTAAAAAAACTGTGTTTGTGATTACTCTGTAAATGTTCTAGAAAGTCTGCTATGCGAGTTTGAGGATCTCAGTGTAGCCTTCATGGAATTGGGCTAACCTCCTAAAAGGTAAAAAGAAATCCTAGCATTTGACCTAAATACCTGCAGAATTCCTCACCATGAAAACACAAGAGGTCATTGGGATTGCTAGAAAAGGCCACAGCGGGTTTTCAGCTTTTCACGCTTCTTTTGCTGCAAGATAACACTTTAATTTGGGTCTCTGACTTCTTCTCACTCTGGAGGTAGAGGTGGGTTTACACATTGGGCCCTGGGGCCCTGTTCTGCCTACTTCTCTCGAGGGTACCAGCATGAGAAAATGCAAGGGTGGTTTGCTTCTTTACTTTTTTTTCAAGGACTTTTGAGAATCTGGGCCTCACATTACAGCATCAGGGAGCACTACTGAATATAGGATTTCAAGGTGACTTTGCCCAGTCCTTTTCTCTTGCCCCTTACTCTTTTTGTTAAAGGTCTAGCTAACAAAGAAGAAAACAGTCTGAGTTTAAAAGTTCAAGGAAATCTCCCTTAAGTCTGCGAGCTGATTTTCTTCAGCTTGACTCTCGTTAGCTCCTGGCTATGGGGTTTGGGGTTCTTTCTACAGTTTCTTGAAGCACAGAGCTGTGGGGGACAGGAGCACACTGAAAACCAGGCCCGCTGCTGGTCTGGCCTTTCCCACCTGCTGGAGATGTAACATCACCTCAGTGAGTCAAAGACTTCTGGCCCTCTTTGTCTTCTAGGTTTATTTGCCTTGGTGGCAAGCCACGCTTTCCCGTTTACACTCTTCTTGATCAAAATGTTAGAATATGAAGAAGGAAGGGGGTGCCTGGATGGTCCAGTCGGCTGACCATCTGACTTTGGCTTAGGTTGTGATCTCAGTGTTCGAGAATTCGAGCCTTGCATTGGGCTCCACACTGCATGGGATTCTCTCTCTCTGCCCCTTGCTCACTCACACCTTCAATCAATCAATCAGTTAAAAAACTAGAAAAAAAATTTTCAAAAGAAAGAATATGAAGAAGGAAGAATACCAGCTGGAGCTGTTATCAGTTCAGCAATGCTGTTGGCCTTGGTCATGTGCACCCTGCGCAGACACACCCTCAGCATGGGCCTCCTCACCTTCCTGACTGTCCCCTGCAATAGCCTATTTGACCCATTTCCTTCTTATCTGCCTGCTGTCCGAGCCTCTGTCCTCCAGCCAATTCCCCTGTCATTGGACCTGTGGACCTTGACTCTTAAAAGCCTTCAGGGCATCCCAAGGACACATGATGAGACCTCCGAGGTACTGGGTGCTGGGGCACAATGATAACTAGGATATGCACCCTGGACACAAGGTGCTCTCATTCTCTGACCTCACCTCTGTCAGTCCTTTATTGGAAAGAGCAAACTCAATCTGGGGCCTCTGTTCTCTGAAGGAAATTACCAAGAATTTTTTAAAGTTTATTTTATTTATTTTGAGAGAGAGAGGGCAAGAGGTCGAGAGCGAGTTGGGGAGGGGCAGAGAGAGGGAGAGAGAGAACCCCAAGCAGTCTCTACATAGTCAGCACAAAGCCCGATGCAAGACTTGAATTCACAAACCATGAGATCACAACCTGAGCCAAAATCAAGAGTCGGACGCTCAACTGACTCAGCCACTCAGGTGCTGCTAACAGCAGAGAGCTCTATGAGTGGCTGAGTCAGCTGAGCATCTGACTCTTGATTTTGGCTCAGGTTATGAAACCAGGGTCATATGCTAGAACCCCGCATCGAGCTCTGCTCTGGGTTCCGAGTCTGCTTGGGATTCTCTCTTTCCTTCTGCCCCTCTCCCCTGCTCACACTCTAAGTAATCGAAATAAATAAGTAATAGATAGATAGATAGATAGATAGATAGATAGATAGATAGATAAAGGGGGCGCCTGGGTGGCTCAGCTGATTAAACACCTGACTTCAGCTCAGGTCATGATCTCACAGTTCATGAGTTTGAGTCCCACATAGAGCTCTCTGCTGTCAGCACACAGCCTGCTTCAGATCCTCTGTCTCTCTCCCTCTCTCTTTCAAAATAAATAAATGAAAATAAACATTAAAAAACCAATCTATTAAAAAAAAGAAAGGAAGCCCAGAAGAGGAATATGATTGATAGCTTATGAACTGGCCTCTATGTAGAAGTTCTTAACAACTAGACCAACTTCATCAAAAAATACCAGCCTAGGGGGCTACTGGGTGGCTCAGTTATTTGAGTATCAACTCTTGATTTTGGCATGGGTCATGATCTCGTGGTTCGTGGGTTTGAGCCCTGCGTTGGGCTCTGTGCTGGCTGTGTGGAGATTGCTTGGGATTCTCTCTCTCTCCCTCTCTCTGCCCCTCCCCCCACTCAAACACATGAGTGACCCCATCCCCCTATATCTGGAATGTTTTCTCCAATTGCAACATAGGAGGCCAAGTCTCTGGATCCCTTGAATCTCTGTGTGCTGCTCAACTTGCCTTGGGGCTTCATTCCAGTCTTCTAAGGAGCTGGGTGATGAAGAAGGATTTGGGTGGGAGGGAGGACCTGGGGGCAGTTTCTTCCCAAGGGCTATGGGGAGCCCCTAATAATGTGTTGCTTACTGAGATTCTTGAATGTATCAAGCGACAGAAGGGCAAAAGGCATTCATAAATGTGATTATGGGGGCGCCTGGGTAGCTCAGTCATTTAATGTCTGGCTCTTCATTTCAGCTCAGGTTATGAGCTCACAGTTCATGGGATTGAGCCCTGAGTCAGACTCTGTGCAGATGGCATGGAGCTTGCTTGGGATTCTCTCTCTCCCCCCCACCCCCACCTCTCTGCCCCTCCCCTGCTCTCTCTCTCTCTCTCTCAAAATAAAGACATAAACTTAAAAAAATTTGATGACGATATGGATGATATTTTCAAAAGCGATAATCTGCTAAAAGGATGAAGTACCTGCTAGGAGGTGACTATGTTAGATTGTGTACACCAGCCAACACCATGGGGCCAAAGGCCAATGCCGTGCAGCCTTCGTTGGTTGGTACAGAGAGGGCACCAATGAGCTATGCAAACCTGGGAGCTCTTCCAGTGGCTTGATGTCTTTGTCTGCATTGCTTCCTCACCCAGCATTCACTAACATTTCCATCTCCATGCCTTGCCCTGCCTCTCCCTCCACTCCATGCCCCAGCAAATGAACTTTGCTCTGTTCCAAGTACATGCCGCAGGCTTTCCCACTTTTCTGCCCTTGTTCGAATTCTTTGCTCCATCTGGAATGCCCTTCTGTCTCCTTCTTTGCCAAATTTCTAAATATTACTGATTCTTACGGTCCTTTTTCTCCATGAAGTCTTCTCTATCTATTCAGCTGAAAAGGGTCATAGCACATTTTCTATTTCTTTTTGGTGGAACATTCTTTATTTCTCCTTGTAGGCATACTGTATTCTCAGTCTGTAACACATGACTTTGAATGTAATAGCTATTTACTCAGTTACTGAATGAATGAATGAACGAACGAATGAACGTACAAATCCTGACAGAATTTGGATTGTGTGTGGCACTAGGTTAAAAGATGTTCCAGGAGAATTCTATTTGTTCATTTACAAAGCACCTACTAGGTTCCAGTTCCTCTGCCTAGATTTATTAGCAAATCCCTTGTGTTTTAGAATAGTTTCTAACAAACAAATATCAATAACATGAGCCTTCATTGGGCTCACAATCTCCAAGAGAAATACATGAAACCAACATGAAAAATAAATAAGTTTTATGTGTTGGCCGAAGGGGGAAAGGGTACCTGGGTAGAGGTTGCAATTAGGTAAAAGACTGCCAAGATCCGACAAAGATAAGGAAAGAAGGAATGACTTTAAAAAAGTAGGTTTGGGGGCTCCTGGGTGGCTTAGTCAGTTGAGAGTCTGACTCTTGGTTTCAGTTCAGGTCGTGATCTCAGGGTTCATGAATTTAAGCCCTGCATCGGGCTCCAAGCTGACAGTGTGGAGCCTGCTTGGGATTCTCTCTCTCTCTCTCTCTCTCTCTCTCTCTCTGCCCTTCCCCTGCTCATGCTTTCTCTCTAAATCAATAAATAAATAAACTTAAAAAAGATGGCTTTTGGATTTGGGTTGAGAATACCAGCGGGCACCAGTGAGAACACGCACTTTTGATAGTATGACCTCTCAAGGTAACGAGGGATGTGTCTCAGGGACCATCCATTCAGCCCACAAGCATCTACTGAGAAGTGGCTTGAGCCAGGGGTTGGGGTAACACACATCAAAATTATATATTTTCTGTACTTGAGGAGCTCATTGTCCAGGTAGGAGACAAGAAATAAGTGCCATGATGAGGGCTCTACTGAAGTTTGTTTGGGATGTTCCAGAAGACAAGAATATTTAATGCCTTTTAGTTGTGAGAGAGATTTCATGAAGGACATGTTTCCACCACCAACAACCCCACCCCCACCCCCAACAAAGCCTGAGTAAGGAGCATGATGTAAGGCTTTAAAAAAAAAAACACCCTAGAGTCCAATGGATGAGGCAGGACTCAGGATCTGGGATCTGATCTCGCCATTAACCATGTTCGTAACTCTGATGTGAGACTGAGCCTCAGTTTCCTCCTCTGTGAAATGGGATAATTGTATTACCTATATCACAGAATTATTACGAAGATTCAAGGAGAAGATTTCTCAGCTCCAGATTGTTGCTTCACTGAAGATATGAGTGAAAGTTCCTCCTGGTTCATTCACGGCTGATGTTTGTTTATTTGCTTGTTTGTTTGTTTTGAGAGGGAGGCAAAAGTGAGTGAGGGGCAGAGGGAAGGGGCAGAGAAACAGAGAGATAGAATCCCATGAAGGACAGAGAGAGAGAGAGAGATAGAGAAGAGAGAGAGAAGCAGGGTCGAGCTCACCCAATGCGGGGCCTGAATGCACACAATGCAAGACTCATGCTCATGAACTGTGAGATCATGACCTGAGCCAAAGTCAGATGCTTAAAGGACCAAGCCACCCAGGTCCCCCGTTTGTTTCTTTTTCAGCCTTTTAGCCTCAGAAGTTGGCATCCAACTAAAGGGTTATCTGGCAAAGCAGATAACTTTTCTCCAAAGAATATCAAAGTTGAGCTAAGTGATTTTGCAGGCAGCTGATCCCAGATTCCCAAACTGGCATTTATGCAAAATGATAGCTTATGGATATATAAAGCAGCCCATACCTTGAAATGAACAGGCTCATTTTCTAGCTTGCTATTGGATGAGGGGGAAGGAAAAGTTGGGGGTCTTTATTCACCTACGGGGACTCTGAATTTGGTAGGTTGATTCTGTGTGGGAAGGATAAGGGACTTCTGAGAATAGCCCTACCCTGTGGCCTTGGTATTGGAGAGTGGATGATTTCACCTGTATTTCTTCCTTTTTAGAGCTCGCTGTCATCTGATTGCAATGAACATGTCTGTTTATTGCAGCTCTGACTCTGGGTTATTGAACAGCAAGCCATTAAAAAGGAGAAGAACTCACGTACATCGCTAATTTTTGCCCTCAGCAACCATTGTTTTGATACAGACTTTATGATGGCAACTGTGTAAAATGATGCCCATATAAATAGTAGGACAGAGAGCAGTTCGAGATTTGAGATTATTAAAGTTGTTTCTCGAGCCAAGGGGAGTTGCCTTTTCATTCAGTGGCAATTCCCCCATCGCAAACGGAATATTTTGCATTTCACTGCTACAATGAAAGAAAGAAAGCAAAACAGGAAGACAGGAGAAGAGGAATGACCAGAAAATGAGAAGGAAGGGGATAGGAAAGATGGCGGGAAAGGGAGACAGATTTGGAGGGAGAAGAGGGTAGACAAGGGAAGTGAGACAGAAGAAGGAAAGAAAATTTTTGTGGAAAGTGGGGTTGGAGCTCACGGTGGCTGGGATTTCCAACCGATGTTAAGCAGGATCAAAAAATAAGATGTCTGTTCATATGTTTCCCTCACTCACTTTGGGAAACCATTTGGGAGAGCCTTCAACCATTCCTTATCATTAACCCAGTCCACCTCAGCTCACACACAGATGCTCCATTACTTTGGATGGGGTTGTGCCCTGATAAACCCACTGTAAGCTGAAAATATAGAAAATGCATTTAATACACCCAACCTGCCCAACATCCTGGACCACCTCTTTTTTTTTTTGAAAAAAATTTTTAATGTTTATTTTAAGAGAGAGAGAGAGAGGGAGAGGAGGGAGGGGCAGAGAGACAGAGACAGAATCTGAAGCAGGCTCCAGGCTCTGAGCTGTCAGTACAGAGCCTGACATGGAGCTCAAACTCTTAAACCATGAGATCATGACCTGAGCTAAAGCCGGACACTCAACCGGCTGAGATGCTCAGGCGCCCCCTGGCCCACCTTAGATATGCTCAGAACATCTACATTAGCCTTTGGTTGGGCAAAATCATCTCACACAAAGCCTAATGTATAACGTGTTGACTATCTCATGTATCGGATTGAATACATACTGGAAGGGAAAAACAGCGTGGTTGTGTGGGTACAGAGGGTTTGTCAGCGTATCAGTAGTGGACCCTCGGGCTCTTGGGGGGACTGAGAGCTGTGCCCAGCAGCACGACAGGATATCCTATGCACAGTGCTGGCCCGGGAGAAGAGCAAAATTTAAGATTTCAGGTACAGTGTCTAGCAAAGGTGTATTGCTTTTGCACCATTGTACAGTCAAAAGGTCGTAAGTTGAACCATGGTGAGTCTGGAACCATCTAAAATCTGTGTCAAACTGTGCATCCTGTGAGCTTTCTCTAATTTTTTTTCAGTGACTAAATCTCAGCTCCCCGGGTCAATTTTGGTGTCCTCAGGCAAGGTCCGGGACCCCATTTTTCACTTGTTTCCTTTCTTACCACCGGTATATGCCCACTCAGACAATGGGGTGATGGAGGAGGTCCTGCATCAGCTGAAGGTGACTGTGTGGACACCAGTGGCCTAAGTGGAGCTGGTCAGGGACTCGCCCTCTGTCACCCCAGGCCACACCGCTTCCGGGAACTCTGTCCTCCAGCATCCAGCATCTCGGGCGCAAAGGACATGTTTGGCATATACCTTGTCTTTGCTTGACCTTCCCATTTCCTGACAGACTATGGCCCTCATCCTCTTCAAAATGGGAAAAGTACTTCCTCTGCGAAGCCCTCCTCAATGTTGATATCTATTGATACATATTCTATAAGCTGTAATTAGTTTACTTTTGATCATTCCTGCATGTTCCTCTTGAATTGTGTGTGTGTGTGTGTGTGTATGTGTGTGCGTGTGTATGTGTGTCTTTGTTCCGGTGAAACTTTATTTCCGGACACTGAAATGTGAATTTCATATCACTTTCACATTACAAAGTATTCTTCATTTGATTTTTTTCCCAATCATTTAAAAATATATTAAAAAAACCATTTTTAACTGTCAGGCTCAACAAAAATAGGTGACGGGCAGGATTCATCTGCAGCCTTGGACTGCTGAACCTTGTATCAAATAATCAACTGTCATAATTTTGTGTTTGTCTTGCCTTTGCAGCAGGAGCTGCCTGAGGCTGACAAGAGAAGACACCGCTCGGCCCCGGCTAACTACATCTGAGGCAGCTGAGTGAGCACAAAGTTTTGTGAGATTAACTTTATGTAGAATGGAAAAAGGAAGGAAGGAAGGGAAGGAGGGAGGAAGGGAGACAGGGAGGAAGGAAGGGAGGGAAGGAAGGGAGGGAGGAAGGGAGGATGGGAGGGAGGGAGGGAGGAAGGAAAGAAGGAACTTTTTGGATATCCTTCCAGACCTTTTTTCTAAACGTTTATACACATAACTTGATATTCCTTTCTGTATCCCTAGCACTTAGCTCAGTGTAATGCCTGTTACATCTCAGTGCTTAATAAATGTTCTTTGAAAGAATGAGTAAATGAATGTGTGGTATTTACTGACTGACAGTTTCCTCCCATTCTGTTCCTTGTGAGGATGAAGAAAAGCAGGTCGCTCTAAGAACAAGTTTTTGGGTACTACGAGACATAGATCTGCAAAACAGACTATTTTCTGTTTTGGAATACTAAACTCTCCACAACCCCGGCGCTTCTACCCTGAAGGAAATCAGGCATTCGCCAGATATAACCTGAGACACTGGCGCTTTAAGCTTCTATAGTGATCTCCCATTTACAAACTGCTCTCACGATTATCTGATTATCTCGTTAAGACCTTAAACGTTGAGCGGTGATGTAGTGCCTTCAGTCCTCTGTGGATGAGGAACAGGGGACACCAGAGGCTCGGTCAAAGTTACAGAGCTGGCCAGCAACAGCAGCTAGCTGTTGGATCTCTGCCTAAGAACCATCTCAGTTGAATGGCACTAAAATGACAAACCCTTGTTCAGAATGACTTTACCTGGAGGTGATCTCTTCCGCTAGACTTGCTGTGACATTAGAAATGGATGAAACCAGGGACATTGCCCACCCGGAGCTCAATGGGAACTGGCAAGTGTCAGGTTTGAAATTTCTCACTGCAACTCACGGGCCTCTGCTGACCTGCACTTGAACACTCCGGCCCGGAAAACAGTCCAGAATTAAGTGTTGACATGTAGCTCAGGGAGTGTAAAATGCCTGCCCCTCCAGTATGGGCCAGTGGCCAACCCCCCGGGCAGGATCTACGAGCTGCCTTCTCTTCCCGGCTCTGCCACGGCTTTGTTGTGGGCCTCTAGAAAGACAGCAAATCCTCTCCAGAACTGAGCTTATGTATTTTTATTTATATATATATTTTTAAGTTTGTTTGTATGCTTGTTTAATCTCTACATCCAATGTGGGGCTCAAACTCATGACCCTGAGATCAAGAGTGACCTGCTCCACCCCCTGAGCAGTCCGGGTGCCCCTGAGCTAATGCTTTGTTTTGTTGAGAGAGAGAGAGAGAGACAGCACAAGTGGGGACAGAAAGAGAGAGAATGTTTTTATTTTATTTTTTTTTAATTTTCAAGGTTTATTTACTTTTGAGAGACAGAGAGAGACAGAGTGTGAGCAAGGAAGGGTTAGAAAGAGAGGGAGACACAGAATCCAAAGCAGCCTCCAGGCTCTGACCTGTTAGCACAGAGCCTGACACGGGGCTCCAACCTACAAACCATGAGATCATGACCTGAGCCAAAGTCTGACGTTTAACTGACTAAGCCACCCAGGTGCTCCGCAGAATTTTTTTTAAAGCTTATTTATTTATATTGTGTGAGAGAGTGTGTGCATGCATGAGCAGGGTAGGGGCAGAGAGACAGAGGGAAAGGGAGAGACCTCCAAGCAGGCTCCATGCCATTAGCTTGGAGCCCAGCGTGGGGCTCAAACCCACGAACTGGGAGATCATGACCTGAGCTGAAATCAACCATCGGTACTTAACTGACTGAGCCAACAAAGCACCCTCTGAGCTTATATATTTTTAAAAAGTTACTAAGAAATAGATGACCTCAAAGAAGGTAATCCCTGAAAGCATGACTATCTACATAACTTAAGTCCATTTCTTTCTTTAAAAATAGTTTTTTAAATGTTTATTTATTTTTTGAGAGAAAGAGAGACAAAACACAAGTGGGGGAGGGGCAAACAGGGAGGGAGACATAGAATCTGAAGCAGGCTCCAGGCTCTGAGCTGTCAGCACAGATCCTGACATGGGGCTTGGATTCATGAACTGAGAGATCGTGACCTGAGCCAAAGTTGGCTGCCTAACCGATGGAGCCACCCAGGTGCCCCAATGTTTCTTTAAAGAAGAAAGCTTAAGAATATTGCAAAAAATGAATTGTGGGGCATGCGCACGCGCGCACACACACACACGCACACACACACACACACACACACACATTAAAAAGTCTATAATCTCATAGAGGGGCGCTTGAATGTCTCAGTCAGTTAAACGTCTGGCTTCGGCTCAGGTCATGGTCTCACGGTTCATAGGTTCAAGCCCCGTGTCTGCCTCTGTGCTGACAGCCAGCTCAGAGCATGGAGCCTGTTTCAGATTCTGTGTCTCCCTCTCTCTCTCTGACCCTCTCCTGCTCACACTGTATCTCTCTCTCTTTCTCTAAGAAATAATTTTTTTTAAGTCTATAATCTCATAGATAAGATAGGTGTTGCTGAAAATAGTGATTCATTCTGCTGCCTTGGTTTTTACGAAGGCCGCATTACTTTCTGCTTTGAATGAATGGATGTTAATCAGAGTGCCTGGCCCTAATCTCTTCTGTGATAGCCTAAGGTCATGGAAAGAGATCTGGAGTCCAGTAAGTGAATTCCCAGCCAGTTCACCAATCACCTTTGTGATGTTGGGTGGGGTCCCTGTTACTTCATCTGTAAAATGGGTGTGTGGTGAGGAATAGAGATGATTTCTGTAGGTTCTCTGGAGCAGTCCTGAGCTCACAGCAGGTGCTCTCTGGAAGGTGTGGTGGCGTAAGGGAGGCACCTACACCAGAGCTATAGGATAGCAGAGAAAAACCTGATTATTTCATGTTTTGAGGCTGGATTCCTGGGGAGGAGTGTTTAAGTAGGGCCTGGAGAGAGGGTCTCCAAGTTCAACAGGTAAAGGCAGGAAAGGGAAAAGCAAGACAAAGCCAGGAGGCAGGAAGATGCAATGGATGTGGAGGCAGTAGAAAGGAGAACGTTCATCTGGCACAAAGGCGAGATTGGACAGGTGAACTGGAGCCAGGTATTTCAGAGCTCAAAGCGACAGAACACTGGGACATTATCTTGTGGACAATGGGAAGCGATTGGAGGTGATGAGCAGAAGAGTGACAGGGTTCCTAAGCTAAGTTTCTATAGGGAAAACTGTGGAAGAAGTCACTAGAAGCTACAGCCCAGGGAAAAGCAGGGTCCACACATCAGAGATGGACTTGGAAGCAGGTGTCACTGAAATCCTTCTATACAGATGTCACGGTGTGATGTACTCTGTGACACCGATCTCTAATAAAAGCCTTGGGAGAGAGAGAGATCGGGGTTATCACGGGTAAGGTGGGCTAAGACAAGATGACTTAGGCTAGATTTGGGGGAGGGTAAATTCAGGTAAGGATTTCTAGTTCTCGCCGCTGTGGAACTGAAATGGATTAGTCATGGAAGATCTTGAATGTGAACCTATAGTTGGAGTCTCCAGGAACCCAGGGGCACAAGGCAACTTTATTTTAGCAAAAAAGCAACATATTCTTTAGCCCTGAGTAACGCCGATGTTGAATAATGATCCTGGAGCACAGGAAAAGAAGGATGAGAAAGAAAAGGAAAAGGAAAGACTAAGGGAAGAGGGAAGAAGGAGAGGGAGGAGGGGAAGGTGCTGGAGAGGAAGGAAGAACGTGAGGCCGGTCATGGATAAGAGCGCGTTCCACTCCCAGAGGCCTGCCCTGGCTCAAGTCAGCCACCCGAGCTGGCCCAGAGGAGACGGGGAGGCTGGGAGACTAGTCAGATGCATCTTTTTTGGCTGTAAATAATCAAATGGAAAAATGTTGGATGAGACTCCCCTGGCTCAGTCTGGAGGGAGGAGGTCTATTCATCCATCTTTGAGCTTTTTCAGTGCTGGGGACTGTCACCCATGTCAGATCCATCTGGACATTTCTGCCTTTTTTTTTTTTCCAAATGCCTTTGCCAGGATGAATATTTAACAGATTCAGATGTAAGAAACTAGGACGTAGAGGGAAGAAATGATGTGTTAGCATCAGTTTCTCCCAAGCGTTCTTATGGTATCTTTAAGTCCATTAAATAGTTTGCTTTTCATTCATTCATTCATTCATTCATTCATTCAACAACTATTTAGGCTGCTGTTGGTTGGGCATCCAGGAGGGCCACTGAGGTCATAAAGATGAGATCACACGCTGGATGAAAGAACAATAGATATTGCAAGACATTGACCTAGTTATGTTGCTGGTAACAAAACAAAACAAAAACACAAAGCTTGCTCTTATGAGTTTCTACTTAAAGCTTCTCTACAAGTCTGCCTTTCCCTGTTTTCTCCTCATATTTCTTGTTACTCTCTGTTTTTGAAAGGATTTCTGCTTGAAAGTAGTTGCCAGGTTAAATAGTTCCACTTCTGTCACAGTCAGTCTTGAATGCTCATTTCCTTTTTGTTTCCCTCTACTTCCCATCTTTCCTACGTTCTCATTTATAATGGCTGCTACTGATTAAGGCCTTCCCAAGGGTGGTGTCTTTTATTTATTCATTTCGTTATCTTTGAGCCTCACAACGACCTCTTGAAAGCAATGGGGACTCAGCAGGGGCTCATTCCTTGCCTAGAACACAGAGCAAGGGTCTGGTTTGAACCTTCACTGGTCAACTTTAAAGAGATGACTCCTTCCCCCCTGGATGCAATATGACCTCCCCTAACTGCCACCTGCGAGTTATTTCCACCCCCTGCTCTTGCCCTTGCCAAGGACCAGAGAATTTCAATCAAGAGTTTGTGCCCCTTGGTTCTCTCTCTATTAATAAATGTTTGATTGATTCTAAATGAGCTGTCACTATGCCTTGGAGTGAGGATTACAAGCAGCACCATAAGCAGGTTATAAAGTGACAGCCACGTGACCCAAGCTGTTACTGTGACAACAGCTGAGGAGGAAGAATATTTAATTATGGAGATGGGGAGGAAGGGGACCTGAGGGCCAGAGGAGCAGGGCTGGGCTTTTAGGGCCTTATGAATGTTTCAGGATCTGGGAGCCAGACTCCATTCTATTTCTCCAGGTCCTTTTGATTTTCTTTTTCTTTGCTTTTCTTTTCTTTGTTTTAAATATTGTATTTATTTTTGAGAGAATGAGAGAAAGAACAGGGGAGGGACAGAGAGAGAGGGAGACACAGAACCTGAAGCAGGCTCCAGGCTCTGAGCTGTTGACACAGAGACTAACGTGGAGTTCCAACTCATGAACTGTGAATCGTGACCTGAGTCGAAGTTAGGTGCTCAACCAACTGAGCCATCCAGGCGCCCCCTTTTCCAAATAAGATCTTCTTAGCCCAAACTTCTCTTTGCATTGGAAAACATCACTAGTTCTGCTTCCCTGGTTCTCTTGGGAAATAGGAATGATAAAATGTGAACTCCTACTACTTATGAAATCTTGTTGCCTGAGGATCTTGGCTCAAATCTGTAAGCATAAGGGGTTTGAACAGTTTTTCCAATGCTTATCTTGAGGTTGCTTCCCTGAGTTATACACCGAAGCTCATTCACAATGGCACCTTGCCTGTGTGGGAATAGTCTCAGCATGCCATAGGACAGAGGTAAACCGAACGTCCCTGGGAAGGTAGCCTGAGAGCATGGTTACCCCCATGGGAATCGGCCAAGGGGCTCTTTTATTTACTAGCTCCGTCAGATCATTTAATCTCTTCAAATATTTGCTTGCCTCACTTGTAAAATGATGGTGATAATATTATCTACCCCACAGGGTTCTGGTAAATGTGAGATCATAGCTGTAGTACCAAGCTGCCATTAGCCCACAGGCCACCCTCTTGGCTGATGCTACCTTTCAGAAGCACAGCCGATTAAGGTAGGGGATTATAAAAGAGTGCCCCTCGCATGGGTGAACACAGCCCTGTGTGAGGGGGCAAGGCTGGTGAGGGGCGCAACAGGCTGACCTCAGCTCCCACTCCTGCCCTGGGCTCAACAGAGCCCAACCCTCACTCATATCTAGCAAACCGATCTACTTGTACATTTTAGCCTAGCTTGTACATTTTAGCCAGTTAGGATCTGTGAGTTGTGATTAGTATCATTTACCACATTTAGTCACTCAGGATTTGATTAACTGCTGTCACTATTATTTATCCTATGTTCAGCAATCCCCAGAGAGACAAAGCAGTCCACGAGGACCTAAGACTTCATACGAAAGATAGGAAGAAGAACCTGTTGGCATTTGGTTCCTGAGACCATTGCTGCCCTCATGCTAAATTCCTTGGGGGCTGGTTTGGGAACATGAGTGACAGGAGGGGAGGGCATTCTTGCTACAAGGGACTAGGGTCCATGAAACTTCCCCCAGGGGCCATGTTTTTGAAGGCTTGGGTCTGTCTGGAGAAGTAAGTGTGAGTTCTGGAGTCAGAAAAACGGGATTCCACCTCTCATTCCTCTGCGAGTTTGCCCTGAGACCACGGGACAGGCCTTCAACACCCTCAGTTTCCTCATTAAAAATTGGGGTTAGGATCTCTCTCCTGTGTATGTTACAGGGCTTGGAGTTTCAACCAACATTACTTACGAAAAAGTGCTGTGTTCTGCAAGGCACAATGAACAATGGAGATTGTCCTTTCTCTTCTCGATGTATCTGTTAGCTCCGCAGAGACAAAGAAGTAGGCTTTCTGGATCATGGGCCTCATAGGGATAAGGGCCTAAGCTCTACCTTTCCTTTTCCAGTTTAGTATCTGTAGCCTTCTGTATGGATGTGGGCCTGGCTGTGGATTAAGCACTCTTGAGTATCACCAGCTGGCCCTAGACGGACCCTTAGGGTCAGGGCATACTTTGAGGTTGTCACCTGAGTCTTACAGATGATACTTGGCCGACTCTGCTGGTACCTTTTGGAGCAGCATCCTCTACCATTGGCTCATGGAGACCATATTGGCATTGCCTGTTCTGTCCAAAGAGTCATACTTGTTGAAACCTACGGTTGGTTTGTCATACCTAACACTTAGATTTGATGCGAATTCCCAGAAACAAACTTAGGGGGACCCTGCACTCTCAAATTCTCTTTTCTCTTCTCCACCCCATATGTTCATATGCTCACAAAGTTGGATCATTACCATCAAGCCCTGCAGGAAAAATAACAATTGAATTACACCAAGAGTGAGTTAATAGCTCATTTCCATCAAGTCTGGCTGCATCCAATACTGAGACCCTAAGGAACTATGACTTCATCTTTCTTTTTTCTGAAGCGTTCCTGAAGTGTAGGATGAGGCCCAGTTCTACTGGGAATGTAAATAAATCAGGAAGACAGAGGTGTCTGTGAGGCACGCAAAGTTGGAATTCAGGAGAGCTTCAATCTGAACTTGTCCTTCTTTTCCTTAATGGTTGTTCACTTTGTTGTTTGCGGATTTGTGCCACGTGCATCCTTTATGCCGAATCTGTCAGTTTTTCCTGTACAGCAGGGAATGCAAAAGGTGATTTTTGTACTTGTAGAGGAAAGTGGAAGCCTGAAAACAAGTTCTTTCAAGACCTCAATCTGGCATTCTGTCATGAGGAGGAATCAGCCCTCCTGGGAAGCACAGTTAGGATCGGAGATATTGACTTAACCATTAGCTCTGGAAGATGAGAAATGCTGACCATCTTTCTTAGTCCCAAATGAAGAAACCCTCTGCTCATACAGGGGAATTGCACTTGGAATCCTCATGTTGAATATCCAGATATGTATGGGAATGCGATGATGAATTGTTCCTTTTCACAACAGCCTGGAAAAAATTAATACACTAGGAGCAAGAGTTTAAGTCAGGGGGAAACTGGGAGAAACTTTTGGACACAAGTGGTCTGATCTACAAGGTGGTCTGTAATTCTTGCCTCTTGGCCTGTGTTTCTCTTTTCTTTGGAACTTCATTGTATGGCTGACACTTAGTGTGCTGAGCCAGCAACTGCCCCTCCCAGGGCAAGCTTTAAGGGGAGCTGATGTGGCTCCCAGAAGCTTCCCTGTTGAGCCCCACCTGGCTCTGGCCAGACCAATGCCACACGTTCCCATGGAAGGCACTTTTGGTCATACAGAGCCTGAGCTGGGTTTACCATTAGAACTATCTTATAGAGAAGACTCCTGGGTTGGAGGGACCTTGGGTATTTGGTAAACTAAACTCTGTATGTATTTCTGGACCAGGATTTCTTACCTGGCAACAAGTTTGCCCCCTAGAGGGCGTTTGGCAGTCTGGAAACATTTTGGTTGTTCCAACCGGGATTGCTACTGACATCTAGAGGGTAGAGGCCGTGAATGCTCCTGAACACGCTGTGAGGCCCAGAACAATCCATCCCCTACTAGAATGATCAGGCCAAAATGTCCATGGGGTCTGGGACCCCGGACTAATCTAAGAATGCCAAATTCTTTTCTAAAGTGTAGAAGGATTACAGTACAGTTTGTACCACACTGTACTTATGAAAGTCTTATGAAAGACGGCCCACCTACTTCATTACAATAACACTGCTGTGTGACGAACAACCACAAAACTTCAATGGCATACAGCAATAAACTTTGACTTTTCCTCATGAGGCCAGAGGTCAGCTGGGCAGTTCTGCTAATCTGGGCCAGGCTTAGCTGCCCTTAACTGAGCTCACTCAGGTCTCTGCAGTCACCTGGTGGTTTGGCTAAGAGCTAGCCAGTCTATATGTGTTCACTCTTGTGTCTGATGGTTTGTGGGCTGTTGGCTGGGGTGACAAGGGTGATTAGACCATGCAGTGTATCAGCATCTAGGGGGCTAGTCCAGGCTTTTCATGGGCTTCGTTCAAGAGAGAGAGAAAAACATGAGAGGCCCCTTGAGGCCATGGCTTAGAACTAGTACATCACCTTCCATTGTACACTATTGGCCAAAGCAAATGACAGGATTCAAGGCACAGAGAAATGGACTTGACATTACACAAGAAGAGCTGTAAAGTCAGTTGCCAGGGGCAAGGATACAAGGAGGAACAAAAAATTGTGGGCATTTTGACCATCAACCTACTATAGGCTTCTTCTCCAATTCTAATGTACACTTAGGCCTCAACATTCAGTTGAGCAGTACCTTCTCCAGGAAGCTTTACCTACCCTTCCTTTGTCCGCCTGTGTGAATTCTTGGCTGACGACCCTCATAGCCCTCCTCACGCTGTGCCCCAATCCTGGGCCGGGCCATCGGCCAGCCCCCTCCCCCCATCCCATAGATACAAAGCCATTGTGTAATCCCTGCCTTCAAGGGGCCATCAATGAATACGTAGCTTCCCTTCTCAGCATGTGTCCCACATGGTTATACACCTGGCTGTAGAACACTGAGTTCAAGAGCTTGGGTTGTGGAGTGAGAATGCGTCAGTTCGAATCCTACCTTTGCCTCTTACTAGGTCAAGTCAAGCAAGCTAATTAATCTCTCTATTTCTCTGCACCATGGGTACGATAATAATAGCACAAACTCCAGAGACTTGGGAGGGCAAAATGAGGTAATGTAGGAAAAGTGCTAAAAAGTGGCTGGCACACAGTAATCTTCAGTCACAGTACCTTTTGTTGTTATGGATGCCTCTTGCACCATTTCAACTGAGCACCTAGTTTGGAGAGCACTGTAACATCATTCATTATTAATTCATTGCTTTCATGTAGATGCGACACTCCTGTGCTTCTCTTCTCCTCATATCATAAGAACATTGGGAAAAAATTAAAAAAAAAAAATAAGGGGCTCCTGGGTGGCTCAGTTGGGTAAGCTTCTGACTTCAGCTCAGGTCATGATCTCGTGGTTCATGGGTTCAGGCCCCGCGTCAGTCTCTGTACTGACAGCTTGGAGCCTGGAGTGAGCTTCAGATTCTGTGTCTCCCTCTCTCTCTGCCCCTCCCCCTTTCAGGCTCTGTCTCTGTCTCTCAAAAATAAATAAACATCTGGGGCGCCTGAGTGGTTTGGTCAGTTAAGCATACGACTTTTGCTTAGGTCATGATCTCGCGGTTCGTGGGTTCAAGCCCGCGTCGCTCTGTGCTGACTGCCGGCTCAGAGCCTGGAGCCCTCTCGGAGTCTGTGTCTCCCTCTCTCTCTGACCCTCCCCTGCTCATGCTGTCTCTCACTCTCTCTAATAGAAATAAATTTTAAAAAATTAAATAAATAAATAAATAAATAAATAAATAAATAAACATCTACAAAATTAAAAACAAAAACAAAAACAAATTGACAGGTCACTGGCCAGCTGGCTCCTCAGTGGCTGAATTCATAGTGCTTCTCCGGCTGGTTCAGCATTCCTGTCAGTCACTGCACAAGCTTATCATTTCCTTCTCCAGAGGTCACTGCAGCTGAGAAAGTCAACTCACCACAAGGGAGACTCAGTGCTCCCAGGGGGAAGCGGCCCTACGCATCCTGTTCCTAGAAGCCTGACTCATCATGCAGACGTTGGCTGGGCTGTTAGGAGTTCTACGGATCACAAGGATAATGAAGAGAACTGTGTGGGAGGAGTTTTCAAGCAAGCTCAAGAGCTGAATTGGGTGTTGCTGTAACATTTTGCGAATCGTTAAAATAAGACACATGTACGATTCCAGACGGGCTTTTAAATGGCAGCAGAAAACAGCTGCTTCTGCCATAGCCTGGGTTCGTGGGTTTTAGAAGCATAAGAAATTAGAAGATGTCTCATGGATAATACACTGACTCAGTTCTGTGAGTCGCAACGCCTCTCACAGGGTGACTGTGTCTATCGCTTTTAATATCCTGCAGACTGGCTGGGTGTCTCTCACTAGGTGGATCTCAGCAGAAATGGAAGCCGGTAGGAGAATGGTGTCATCAGCTTCTCCCACCTTCCAAACTGCCAGGTCAGATGGCTCTTGCCTGGCCTTGATATCGTTCTTCTTCACGGGGTCTTCAGGGTAAAATTGAACATTTCTGAGACATTTATAAGAGATTTTCAGTGCCTGGTGGATGCTGGATTGTGAAAGTAAATATAGGGGCAAACCCAGCCCAACATAAAGTTGCATTTTGATGAACCATCTCAGGAATTTACTGTAACACTACCTCTACTAAATCCTTGTGTCCATACTAATATTTTAAATCTTTTTTTTATAATTTACTTTTTAATTTATATCCAAGTTAGTTAGCACATAGTGCAACAATGATTTCAGGAGTAGATTCCTTAAGCCCCTTACCCATTTAGCCCATCCTCCCTCCCACAACCCCTCCAGTAACCCTGTTTTTTTCTATATTTAAGAGTCTCTTATGTTTTGTACCCCTCCCTGTTTTTATATTATTTCTGTTTTCCTTCCCTTATGTTCATCTATTCTGTGTCTTAATGTCCTCATATGAGTGAAGTCATATGATACTTGTCTTTCTCTCTGACTAATTTCGCTTAGCATAATACCCTCTAGTTCCATCCACGTAGTTGCAAATGGCAAGATTTCATTCTTTTTGATTGCCAAGTAATACTCCATTATATATATATATATATATATACACCACATCTTCTTTACCCGTTCATCCATCAGTGGACATTTGGGCTCTTTCCATACTTGGCTATTGTCAATAGTGGTGCTATGAAAATTGGGGTGCATGTGACCCTTCGAAATAGCACACCTGTATCTCTTGGATAAATACCTAGTAGTGCAATTGCTGGGTCATAGGGTAGTTCTGTTCTTAATTTCTTGGGGAACCTCCATACTGTTTCCCAGAGTGGATGCACCAGTTTGCATTCCCACAAGCAGTGCCAAAGAGATCTTCTTTCTCCACATCCTCACCAACGTCTGTCATTGCTAATGTTTTTAATTTTTAAAATAGGCTTGTGTTATACACTCAGAAGAATATAATTTAGCACTGATTATACTGGTTTTCAATGTACATTTAAATATTTCCATAGGAGTTAGCCTTCCTTGCAAAGTTGGTATTTAGCTTTTTGAAGGCAAGGGCCATGTCTTAAATCTGTCTTGTTACTTCTACAGTCTCTACCACCAACCCAGGTACACATATCACCTGATTCCTACCTGTAAGTTGTCACAAACTAGTAAGCTACAAAATTTGTTTCGTTTGATTGTTTTCATTTTGCCTCCATTCAATGTTGTAAAAGGCAGTGTAATTAGGGAGCCATTACACGGGGCTACAATATAAGCAGCTGAGCATGGCTGTTATATCCCTGGCCACTTGGTACGTTCATAAGGAATGTGAGTGCCCACCACTCATCTTCTTGGAATTTTCTTCCCATTACTCATTCCCTATCTAGTCCTGCTCTTACTGCAAGGTAAACCCTAGTTCCTTCTTCCCCATAAAACCTTCCTGACATGACATCCACAGAGTCTCTCCCTCTCTGAGCTCCACTGACACTGACCTTCAATGTACTCCAATCATTCAGTAGGTAGCACATTTTCTTGGTGTTTTTGCTCTTCTGTGTAGGTATTTGTCATTTCTTGCCAGTTAAGTTGGGGATCTTTTTTAAGCAGAGTCTAATATCATTTTGCAGCCCTGGTGATATCTTGTATAGAGCAGCTGCTAAATATGTGTTTGTAGGCAAGTAAGGATGATGCTTTCAGAGACCGTCATTTGTCATGGGCACTTTCCTGGGAGAACTTAGCCAACCTTATAGCCATGTTGCTCTCTTCCTAATCTCCACTTAGCATTTGATTACAATCATGGATGTCTTTTTAGTTTTTATCCTTTATAATAATCATCAAAGATCTCTTTTTACTTTTATCCTTTGTAAAAAGTATCAAAGACAGTTTAAGCCACTTCCAAACCTGATTCTTTCTCCTCATCCTCTCCAAAAGACTCCACTTGTTTGTTAAGCATCTGTCACCTTTCCCTCAAACTAGCTAGATGTTTTCCTGAATTAGTTCAATTACAGGAGACAGACTGTAGCAAGGATGGTATTAGACACATCTAACAGTGTCATGTTCCTTAACAAATAATTGTTCAGCACCTACTCTGTGTGCTGCAGTGAGTAAACATTACGAGCAACTCGTGATTCTTCTTTAAGGAGCTTTCAGTCTACTTGGAGAAATAGTACACACGTGCATGAAAGACGTAAGTAATTCAATCCTACAAAGAATATGAAAGTATCAGTAAGTGCTATGAATTCCAAGGAGGGTGATATTTCTGAAGAATAAGGAGGAGGTTTCTGGAAGAGGCAGAGTTAGTTCTGGGTCTTGAGCATGAGTAGAATTTGTAGAAGAGAAATTGAACAGGGAAGATAGACCAAGAGCAAGAGAATAATATGTGGTCGGAAGACGTTAAGTTTTGGAGTCTCAGATAACCCAACCCTTACTGTTATGTTGCACCTTTTTATGAATTTCATTTCTTATTTGAAAAATACCTCGTGGCATTGTCATGAGGGTTAAATGGAGAACATAGGAATGTGTCTTGTGTACTGCCTGATATAAGAGGTAATCAGTAATTGCTTATTAGTTTTATAACAACTGTCAAAAGTGATCAAAACCAGTCTTTGGTACTGGGGATAGGGCTGTCTCATTGGGACATAAAAGGAGTGAAGGGACACCAGGAGGGAGAGTCAGGCTCCCTGTTAGGTCACCTGTTAGAGGGCTTACATGTCTGAATGCGGTTTTGGGCTTTAAGCAGTAGATGGGCAAGCAGAGGGCAGCCATGATGATATCTTAGCAGATTTTATAAATTCCTAATTTGGAAAGTACACACACTGAGGCACCGGAAGTAGTGGGTGGCAGGAGAGGGCTGAGTCTCCGGCTCTGCTCAGTACACTCATGTGAGGTTTTGCCTCAACGATTTGAGAACTATGTAAAAGCAAGTCTTCCAAAATAAGAAAATCCCCAAGTACTAACGTTCTGAAATCTAAAATAATCTAAATCTGAAACACTAAATTTAAAATACTGAGAATCCACGAGGACCCCGACATTGCTATTCAGAGCCAGTAACTCTACGCAATTCCTCTTTGAATCATTCAACTATTTTGTATTCCAGGAACCTGGCATGATAGTGATTCTCTAATTTTGCCAAGTTGAAAATCAGCTATAGGCAAAAGGACTGATTCACAGTTGACGTTTCCTCTGGCTCACCGGCTCTTAAATGAATAATACATTTGTATGCAACTTCTTGGTGAGTGGGGTTTACTGGTGGGACCTGCCTATACATGCCAGTGCTGCATTGTTCTCAAATTAACACTTAATTAAATGTAGTCATTTTCCTGAACAGAAGTGAATGGCTAATCAGCCCTTGTGGTGAATGAAGAGGTGGTAAGGAAGAAGAAAAGCCTTTTGCAATTTATCTGCATTCTGCTATTTTGATGTATTGTTTTCAATCCTAAGTAATAACCAAAAACTATGTTTATAGATCAGAGGAAATTAACTTACATTATCATTTTTCAAGTTAGAAAAAAATAGACCAAGAGGTAGCATCGGAGTAATAGTCTTATAACCGAAGGCACATTTCAGTTGAGGTCTGGGTTGAAAAGCTGCTAATTAGTCTAAAGAGTCCAACAGAATTGTCAGAAGACTTTTCACACCCAGTTGGTCAAAGCTCTTTCCGATAATTCTATGAGCCCCAGCTTGGTCGCCTTTTGTACATGGCCATGCAGAGGGCTACGCCCTCCCAACATAAGAAATAAAAACAAGTAGACTGAAAAGGTGTTCTTTTCATATTGTGCACACTTGACACTGACTTTGAAAACAGCAGGGCAGTTATCCTCTTGGGGAGGGGGGGAGCGGCAACAGATGCATCCACTTGACAAGTATTCTCTTATAGTTTATTGTCAAGTTGGTTTCCGTATATAACACCCAGTGCTCATCCCAACAAGTGCCCTCCTTCATGCCCATCACCCTTTCCCTCTCCCCCACCCCTGTCAACCCTCAGTCTGTTCCCAGTATTTAAGAGTCTCTTATGGCTTGCCTCCCTCCCTCTCCTTAACTATTTTTTCCCCTTCCCCTCCCTCATGGTCCTCTGTTAAGTTGCTCCTGTTCCACATATGAGTGAAAACATATGGTACTGTCCTTCTCTGCCTAACTTATTTCACTTAGCATAACACCCTCGAGTTCCATCTATGTTGCTACAAATGGCCAGATTTCATTCTTTCTCATCGTCATGTAGTATTCCATTGTATATATAAACCACATCTTCCTGATCCATTCATTAGTTGATGGACATTTAGGCTCTTTCCGTGTTTTAGCTATTGTGGAGAGTGCTGCTATGAACATTGGGGTACATGTGTCTCTATGCATCAGCACTTCTGTATCCCTTGGGTAAATTCCCAGCAGTGCTGTTGCTGGGTCATAGGGGAGTTCTGTTGTTAATTTTTTGAGGAATACAGGTGTCCTAATTCTTGATTCTAATTTTATGTCACTCTAAGAGATGCTGATATGACTGCACATTCAGATTTATTTTGGATGGAGTTACGTAAGGAGTATTGTAAACAAGACTTGATATCTTTTTTGGAAGTTTATTTATTTATTTTGAGAGAGAGAGAGAGTGGGTGAGCAGGGGAGGGGCAGAGAGGATGAGAGAGAATACCAAGCAAGCTCTGTGTTGTCAGTGCAGAGCTCAACATGAGATCATGACCTGAGCTGAAATCAGAGTTGGGCGCTTAACCAACTGAGCCACTCAGGTGCCCCAAGACTTGATAGCCTTAATGAAAGCCCTAGTCAAAGCTAGCTGGATTTACTGAAGGCCTGCTGTGTACCTATCCTGTGCTGAGTACTGAGGGTAAGGACAAACAGTACATAATTCTTACTCTTAGAAATTGTGATGAGCCATGAGTAGACAATATCTCAACATAGGCACATGCCAAATATTAAACAGTGGAATAGTTAGCGCTGCTGGATTTTACATGAACAGCTCTGTGGTTTGTGAAGCTGAGGGCTCCCACAGTGGGGGGAAATGGGATCGTATTGGCACAGTGATTCACAGCAGAACTGTGGGTGACTCTGAGAGTCAGGATCACTTCTGCTTTGCAGGCCACTAAGGGCCATGGAAAGACTGAGAGACGGCTTTAAGAGGGTAAACCTAGTGGTAGTGTGTTGGGTAGACCAGAGTCAGAGGCAACAAGGCCATTAGGAGAACAGAAATCATTTAGGTGGGAGCAGGCAGAGAAAAAGCCCGGATGGGACTAGAAAGACACTTGAGGGGGGATCATGAAGAAAGAAGCAGTTCTGGGTGTTTGTTTCATTTCTGGTTGGATCATAGTTTCTGTCTTCGTCACTCTGGGCTGTTTTCACAAGTCTGGGGGGTTTGAACAACATTCACATCTCAGAGTTCTTGAGACTGGGAAGTCCAAGATCAAGGTGCCACCAGATCTGGCATCTGGTGAGGGCTCTCTTCCTGATTTATAGAAGGCTGTCTTCTCATTGTGTCCTCACAAGACAGAGAGAAAAATTGTCTCTTGTGTTTCTTCGTCTTCTCCTTCTCCTTCAAAGTTTTTTTTTTTAACTTAAATTATTTATTTAACCAAGATGGCTATAGATTTTCCAAAGGCAACTCTGCAGGATTATATAGTTGTTAGCAACACCTAGCTCCTTTACCATTGAGATGTTTTAACTTTAAGGAATCAAAGACTTGCTAAAGAGGAAACCAAAAGCTTTGGTTTTCCAGGCAGACAAAAGATAAAACAAAACAAAACAAAACAAAACCCGAAACACAAAAACAAAAAAACCCTCTGTTTACATTTTCTTATCAAGAGCAGATCAACAATTCAAGGAAACTTTGTCTTTCCAAAAGAGAGAAAAGCAGAATTTTAATCTTATACCAGCATAGTTTTAAAACCATCCACGGCAACCTTAGTCCATCCTTACCACACATAAAATCCCTTTCCAAAGATTTTCCTTCACAAACCTTCTTCAGCTCTCCTTTGCCTTCAGATTTTGTCCCAAGCCACTTCTCTCCAAACAACCCATCTGATTAAGCACAAGATTACTTTCTTTCACCCTCTGAGGAAAATGTATTCCCATTCCTTACACCCTTCTTACATACCTCCTACTTTCCTACATACAGAGTTGCTTTCCTTATTTCCATCAATCTTAAGGACATGCAGCAGAATTTTAACTGCTAGAAACCTCAGTCTCCAGAGAAAACTTGGTAACCAGTGGAGAACTGTTTCCACCAGAATTCTCTAGATGGCAAATTCATGAATCAATTAGACACAAAGCATGTTTTCCAATAGATTCAAATAGCCTTAGTTTCTCTGCAATAAGAAGTTAAAAGCACAGAGGTGTTTGGGTGGCTCAGTTGCTTAAGCAGCTGACTACGGGCTTAGGTCATGATCTCGTGGTTCTGAGTTTGAGACTCGCATTGGGCTCTGTGCTGACAGCTCAGAGCCTGGAGTCTGCTTCTAATTCTGTGTCTCCCTCTCTTTCTGCTCCTCCCCCACTTGTGCTCTGTCTCTGTCTCTCTCTAAAAAATAAATAAACATTAAAAAATTTTAAAAAAGGAAGTTAAAAGCACAGGGCTTTGTTCAGTACTCAAAGCTTTGAACTGTATTCCATTTGGAAAAGACCTAGATACCCCATGAATTTCATCTCATTTGTCATGCACACTTTAAAGCAAAACTTTAACATTTCAGGTTACCAAAGACTCTGAAAGCTATCTTAACAAGTACCCATGAAAACTTTGAGACTGTCGAAATTAACCATTATTTCAAGTCATCGTTTTCTGAACAAATTGCAACCGAGATGAAATGAGCAAATTTGACCTCTAGTATGCCTTGGTAGGATAAAAGTTTCATATTTAATGCTGATAACTCTAAAGACAGGTGCATCTTAATTAAACCAGTAAACTTAAATTAGTTTAAACACTGAATTGTTTCACCTATGTCCACTTACAAGACAATCCATTTTACCCCATTATCAGTTTTTACCTGGGATGCCAGGGGTGAGGGAGGGGGTGAACCTGATGAGGTGATCCCAGGGGGTGCTCTTTGCTCCTTGATATTTAGGGTGGGGAGAGGAGCCCATGGTGCCTGAGGCCCTGAGGATGGTGTAGGAACTAGTCATGGATACCACACCCAAGGTGGCACAGAAACGGGAGGAGGGGGAGGAGAGGGGAGGGCAGAAGGGGTGAGGTGCCCGCCGAAGGCAGAGAAAGAAAATTTCCAGGTTCTAACCTTGTCAGCTGAGACAGAGGAGCAGACATCATGTCTTTTGTTTCACCACAGTGAAACCAGGCAGTGGAGAAGCCAGGGGAATTCCCCAAAACAAGTGGACTTCTGGCAGCTGCTTTGGAATATTCCTTAAAGTCCCCATCCTAAGGTAGATTCAGCACAGTTGGCTCCAATTATAGCTCTTAACCCAGGAAAGGAATGAGGGAGAGGCCCTCACCTCTATGAGGCAGGGGAACAGAGAGAAAGAGTCAGCATCCCCTTTACAGGGATGGCCTATGTTTCCTTCGGCGACTGAGTTCTCTATCAGGAGGAGGCCTGTTTAGATATTTTTCCTCCAGTCTATCAAGAGGGAGCTTACTGGCCCGGTCACTGACCAAACACACCTGCAAGAGGCCCCTGGGTCCCGGTAGCCATGAAGGTTTGGACCTAGGGTAACCTCTGTCCATTTTCCCTGTCGACTAAGGCCATGCAGTGCTACAAGATCAGTCCTTTCTACATTTTGCAAGCCAAACTGTCTCCAGTGGGTTAAACAGGCATCCCAGGGGTGAATCCTTGGGGCCCCAAGAGGAGCTTCCATGTCCCACCATTCTGGCCAAGGTCCTAACTTCCAACCCAAAGGCAGGATTTCTCCTCCCCGCAGAGTAGCCTCAGACTAGAGGATTGCAGCCTGAGCAATCCACACGAAAGTCTGCCAGTAAGACCAGACTCCTCAAGAAGCCCCTGTGCTATGGTGACAGGGTCCCTCAAGTTACCTCAAATTGTCTGGTTTAGGTGGACATTGATTTTATTTTTATTTTTTCATTTTTTTTAATGTTTATTTATTTTTGAGAGAGAGAGAGAGAGAGAGAAAAACAGAATGTGAGCAGGGGACGGGCAGAGAGAGGGAGACACAGAATTTGAAGCAGGCTCCAGGTTCTGAGCTGTCAGCACATAGTCCAATGTGGGGCTTGAACCCACGAATTGAGAGATCATGACCTGAACCAAAGTCAGATGCTTAACCGACTGAGTCACCCAAGTGCCCCTAGTTTAAGCAAACATTTAAAGACAGCCGGTGAGGCTGCTGGGAGCCCTGGAAGCAAGATATCCAGCCAACATTTCCAAGGGGCTTTATTGCCTCCATGTTTCATAAAGTCAACCTTAGTTGCTGAAAGCTATAGGGTCATTTCTGAGTCTATGCATTAAGTGATCTCTACACCCAATGGGGGGCTCAAACTCACAACCTCAAGATCAAGAGTATCATGCTCTCCAGACTGAGCCTACCAGGCACTCTTCTCATGTTTCTTCTTATAAGGGCTCTAATCCGCATCATGGGGCTCTACCCTCATGACTTAATCACCATCCAGAGGCCCCACCTCCTAATGCCATCACCATAAGAGTTAGGATCTCAACACATGAATTTTGAAAGGATGCAGACATTCAGTGTACAGCAGTTATCATAATTATTAATATGTCTATCATACCATTCTGCTTACCTTGCAAGTTTCTTGAAGGTAATGCCTTGTCTGCAGAGGAGACTCTGTTGGTTGAATTGAGTTGTGTGTCACCTAATACGTTGAAATTCGATTTTTTCCTCACTGATTACTGTCATTATGAAAACCTTTTTAACTTCTCCAAGACATAGCAACTCTAAGTCTGCTCGGATATCAAAATTATGTTATGCAAAAGGTGTATTTCCTGACATTGCATTATTTTGAATAGAAACTCCCCCCACCCGCCACACACACACACACACACACACACACACAAACAACTTCAGAATCAAAATGCTTACTCTTTGCCTAAAAAAACAGAAAGAGGATGCTTAAGGAAGCAAACACTTCCATTTTAAGGCAGAAACCTAAACGCTGTGAGGGGTGTTAATCAGTTTCTTGGGCATTTAAACATTTCATCCCATTTTGTTTTTCCACTTTTTAAATTCATCAAGCTTCCAGCTTAGGGACTTCTTATCTGTAGGAGGCTTTTTAACAAACATCTCCAACACCCTTTTAAACAAATACCACTTCTCCAAATGCAAAAATAGAAACTACTTTCTATTCTGAATAATGTATAGTGTTCTATTCCGTGAGGCAGTTACAACTGCTAGCAGCAATCTCATCTGAAACAGCAGTGAGCTCGCGATGTGTCCTCCCTCCCAAAGGCTGTCTGTTTCATGGAGCACCGGGGCAACCTCGTTCCACCTCTCATACTAATTCTGACTGCAAAGCTTTCCTATGTCACTTGCTCTTTAGCCTTAAAAACAAACAAAAAAAGAACACTTTTACTCATTTTAGTGCATCCACTTTTCACATGAGAGACAGACTATACTCAGCATGAACTTTGAAGGCAGATCAAATCCACACCCTAACATTTGCTAGGTGGATGACTGCTGTCAAATAACATCCCAGAACCTTCGCTTTCTCATGTGAAAGTGGGGGTAATACTCAACCGGGGGGGGTCCATCGGTTGAGTATATGACTTCAGCTCAGGTCATGATATCGCGGTTTGTGAGTTTGAGACTCGCATTGGGCTCTGTGCTGACAGCTCAGAGCCTGGAGCCTGCTTCGGATTCTGCGTCTCCCTCTCTCCCTCCCTCCCTCTCTCTCTCTCTCTCTGCCCTTCCCTTGCTCACACACTCTCTCTCTCAAAAATAAACATTAAAAAAGTAATAAAAATAAAAGAGAAAGTGGGGATACTAATGCCTACTTTCCAGGAATTTGTGCAGATTAAATGAAATGGGAGGATGAAAGCCAAACAGCAAGCCTACAAGTAGCCTTGGTGACCATTCGTTTCTTTTTACTTATTTAGTGAGTATTTGTTTCTGAGCGTGCTTATGGATAATGCAATGCATAGAGAGAGACAAATCTCTTTGTGTAATTACAACACTCATTCTCAAAATGTGGCTCCCCGACCAGCCGCATCAGCGTCCACCTCAGTTTTGCTAAATCAAAACCTCGAGGGTTGGCCCCCAACAATCTGTGTTGTAACAACACAGGTGATTCTGAGGCTCCCAGGTCTGGGAGCCATTGCTTCTAGATAAAGGCCTACGTGATGTGCTTGTGGTTTACGATCGGGGAAGCGGAGTGTGTGTGTGTGGGTGCGTGTGTGCATGTGTGCATGCTGATGGCATGATGGGGTGTTCATCTTTATTACTCACAAATGCAGTTAAAGGAAATAAGCCACGGAGGTGGAACTGAAGAGCAATGAAATTATTTAGAGTTGGTCTTCAGTGTCCGATCACATGATTTGTTCTCTTTCTTTGTCAAGCTAAGCTTCAAGGACCAGGGATTTAGGAGTAAATAGGGTGGTCTGTTGAGATCTGAGGATTTGGGGAGGTCCTGAATCTGACCTCAAAAATCACAGTTCTGGTGCCTCCAAATGGGCTTCTTTGACTTTGTGGGGGGGCGCCTTCTTTCCTTGGGAGCAGGTGGAGGAGCTCGATGTCACTAGGACAGGACACCACTCTTCTATTCAGTTCATTTTTTAAAATGTTTATTTATTTTTTAGAGGGGGAGAGGGAGACACAGAATCTGAAGCAGGCTCCAGGCTCCAAGCTGTCAGCACAGAGCCCCTACGAGGGGCTTGAACCCACAAACCGCGAGATCATGGCCTGAGTTGAAGTCAGATGCTCAACCAACTGAGCCACCCAGGCACCCCTCAGACGAGTTTTTAATCTCTCACCACCTCCCTGTGGCTCTGCAACAAGACATTGAGTTTTGGGTGTGATGGGCAGGGAGGTCATCAGAAAGTTGACACCCATGCTCTTCGCCTCACCTGAGAAGCTACTCCTGAAAACGGGCACCCATTTCTAATCTTTCTGCGTTTGGGGTCAAAATGATAGCAAAACAGATACACATACTAGCTGGTGGCTGGAGATGTCTGTCTCTGACAGTCTTCTACCATAGCTGCTCAATGGGGCCAAGCTCCAGACTGGTTGGCTTCCACCCCCTTGTGGGCAACCTGTCTGACCGCACCCTTTTGGGCGCAGAGAGCTCTAATTTGCTTCTTTTGCCCAAATTTCCACAGGGTCCCTCCCTGGTGAAATCCTAAGGAGAACAGAGATATCTCACATTTGGTGTCACCAGTGGGTGCTGTCCATACGTATGCCACGCTTTGCGATCGCGGTGTTTTTCAATGCGGATTTTAAATTTCGTATTTTAAAACAGAAAGATTTTGGGGAGCCTGGGTGGCTCAGTCGGTTAAGCGTCTGACTTCGGCTCAGGTCATGATCTCACAGTTCATGGGTTCCGGCCCTGTGTAGGGCTCTGTGCTGACAGCTCAAAGCCTGGAGCCTGCTTCAGATTCTGTGTCTCCCTCTCTCTGACCCTCCCCTGCTCACACTGTCTCTCTCTTTCTCAGAAATAAATAAAACATTAAAAAAAATAAAACAGAAAGTTTTTTTAAACTATAAAAATAATTGCACAGGCAATATGTTCATTTTAGGGAAAAAAAATTCCCCCCACAATCCTATCACTTACCAATATTCTGCTGCATATCATTCCATGTATTACCGTTCTCCCCTCCCCCATATAGTTACTTTCTCACTTTGTTCTGATTCTATTTGAATTCTACTCATTTCTTCCAGAAACCAGAAAACAGAGAAAGGGGGATGGGAAGGGAAATTATACAATGACAGGAAGCAAACGATGCTACTTTCCTCCTTTCCTCCTGGGCGCTAGCTGTCGTTACAGTGAAGGGAGACAACTCCTGCTCTTTCCATTTTGAAGGGAGACAACTCCTGCTCTTTCCATTTTGGCCGTGTTAACACCAACTCGCCCCCAAGGCCCCTCTTCCTCCTCCTTTGATTTCTTCTTTATCATCAATCCCCTCTGCAAACTCAAAGACCCTCTCCCTCTGGCTTAACACCCTTCTTGATTTTTCAGTGGCAGAATGAGAAAAAGACAGTATCTGAGTATTATTGTCTGCTGAGAGCTTCTGCAGCCTTCTGCGGGGGAGGGGGGGTGATCATATTTTCCTTGCTTATTAATGAAGGCTCTTACATAGTAGAGGCATTAACCCTTGGTCTGCCATAAAAGTTTTTCATTCACTCACTCAACAAACATCGAGTCAGGGGCTGCTGTAGATTCTGGGGATTCAGTGATTTCCAAAGGATAGAGGGGGTTTGTGCTTTCTGGAGGGAAGCGGAACATGAAAGCAAATTGCTCATTTTAGATTTTGGTAAGTGATGGAGCAGACTGCCTCACTGGTAGGGCTGGAGGGAAAGGCTGCTCTGGGTAGGTGAAATTTACTCTGGACACATGATGACAAGGAGCTAGAAAGGTACAAGCTGGGGGCGGGGTGGGGGGAAGCTTTGTGGACAGAAGGAATAGCAAGTGTGAACACTCTACCTCATGGGGAGGCTTGCCGCTCCTGAAGATCTAAGAGAGAGAGAGGAGGCCACGGCGACTTATGTCTTTTGGATAAGTCCGAAAGTCCGGAAGCTATTGAAGGATTTTATGGGCGTAACATGATCTCATTTGTGTCCCTAAAAGGTCCTTCCGGCTGCCCCCTGACAAATGGTCCGTGAGGGCACTGGAGGGCAGGGCAGAAAGAGCAGGGAAGATTTTGCAGCAGTCCATGTAAGATGTGAGCACGCCTTGGGTACGAATACCAGCAGTTGGGTGCAAGGAGTGGGTGAGCTCCGCCTAAGCTGGGCGGGAAAGGCCCGCAGGACTTGCCTTTGTCGCTGAACTGGATTTAGGGAGGAAAAGAGGAATCAGAGATTATTTGCCTTTCAACGTCATTTATAGTGTTTATGTTTAGGAGGAGGTGTCTTCTTAAGTACTCGTTTTTGAAAAATGTATTTATTAATAGCAAATAGGACTGTTTCATGTCATCAACCAAACAATTCACCTCACTGGCATCCTCATCTCTTCAAAGCAGAGGACAAGAAGTAGAACAATATATTCTTTTAAGTTTTTATGTATTTTTGAAAAAAGAGAGAGAGGGAGCATGAGTGGGGAAGGGGTAGAGAGAGAAGGGGACAGAGGAGCTGAAGTAGGCTCTCACAGAGCCCAATGTGGGGCTTGAAGTCATGAACTGTGAGATCATGATCTGAGCCAAAGTCGGACACTTAACCGACTCAGCCACCCAGGCACCCCAGTGGAATAATATTCTGACTTGAGCAACATACTCTGTGTTTAGGCACAAGCCTGGGTTTCAGAAAGTCATGCAGCTGATTACAGGGAATTAATGGGGGGGCTTCTTCAGTTCTGAGGAGACTTCTGTTTAGTTACTGACAAGTACCTCAGGCTTCACAAACACAGGACAGATACAATCAGCTTTTTTTTTTTTTTAGTTTTTAATTTTAAATTTTTTAATGTTTATTTTTGAGAGAGAGCATGAGTGAGAGAGGAGCAGAGAGAGAGAGAGACACAGAACCTGAAGCAGGCTCCAGGCTCTGAGCTGTCAGCACAGAGCCCAATGCAGGGCATGCAAGATCATGACATGATCTGAAGTTGGACGTTTAACAGACTGAGCCACCCAGGCACCCCATTAGTTTTTAATTTTAATTCCAGCATAATTAATATATCATATATGTAATATATAAAAGGCTATATTAGTTCCAGGTGTACAATATAGGGATTCAACACTTCCATACATTACTTGATGCTCATCAAGATAATTGTGCTCCTTAATCCCCATCACCTATTTCCCCCGTCTTCCAAACCCCCTTCCCTCTGGGAACCATCCATTTTGCTCTCTGTACTTAAGAGTCTCTTTCTCGGTTTGCCACCCTCTCTCTCCTTTTATTTTTTCTTTCCTTTGCTCTTTTGGTAACTGGCTTTCTCTCAGAATGACGGGCTTGCCCCTGGGAAGAAGGCTGATTTATTCCTCAGTCACCTTCATTCTTTACATGATAAAATGTAGATGGGGCTTTTCCTCATTCTATACCTTTGTGGAAGGATTTTTTTTTTTAACTTTGAAGATAGCTTTGGTCTGTCTCCCCCTAACAAACCTGCATGGCCCATGCATGGAAAGGGAAACTGATGACAGCTTGGGCAGTATGCCCGGGAACAAGAGGAGGGAGAAGAAGCCCAAAGGTGTAGAGCCTCTGCATAGATAGGATTAAGCTGAGTGAGGATTTTCAATATGGCGGAGGGAGAACAGTAGAGTGAAGGAGGAATGGAGGCCCCTAGAAACGGAGACCCTTGGGGCACCTGGGTGGCTCAGCTGGTTAAGTGACCAACTTGGGCCCAGGTCATGAGCTCACGGCTCGTGAGTTTGAGCCCCACGTTGGGCTCTGTGCAGACAGCTCAGAGCCTGGAGTCAACTTCAGATTCTGTATCTCCCTCTCTCTCTGCCCCTCCCCCTCTTGTACTCAGTCTCTTTCTCTCTCTCACAAATAAACATTAAAAAATTAAAAAACAAAAAAAAGAAACGGAGGCCCTTGTTTGAATCTGGGCTCCACCATGCAATAGCTGTGGGGCTTGGGTAAGTAATTTTACAGTAGGTTACTTCATCTGTAAAATGGGGCTATAACAGCTACTTCACCAAGATGTTTTGAGTATTAAATAAGCAATCACGTAGGAAAAGTACCAAGTTGTGCTGGTCCGAAATATGGGAACTTTAACTGATGGTTTCAGCCTCTTCATCTAGATTCTCAATCCCTTTTCAGACTTGTCTTCTCTAAGCAGTACTTCCAGGACAGAGATTGTATTTCGTTTCGTGTCACAGTGTGTAGATTAGGGGGAAACACTTACTAGATGCTCAGGACAGGTTTGTGGAACATTCGAGGGCATGGATGAATGCCCCCATGGTTGGGGTCCAGTGGGATCTTGGTCCAATGAGCCACAGCCCTGTTCTCTTGCTCCCTCCTACTTACTGTGTCTTGGTACTTTCCAAAGGCTCTCCCCTCCACCATCTGCTTCTAGTCCCTCACTCATGTTCATGGGGGTATGCATTTTTCAAGAATATACTTCAGACTTGAGCTCCTCTGAGACCCCATTTTGACTCTCTAGCAAGTTGTTCAGATTGCAAGCATGTAATTGCAAAGATGTTAGGTTCAACCCTTATACTGACTGCCTTTCGTTCCAAGAGTCAGGAGATTTCACATGGGGGGAGCCTGAGGTTCTGCCATTGTCACGGCAACTAGCAGTAGCAGGCCTCAGGCTTAGGGGTGGGGGTTCCCTCTCCTGCCTCCTCCCACTGACCTCACACCCTTCACCAGGTAAGTGCAGATTTCGCCTCTGATGGCCTCAGAAACTCTAGCGGTAGTGACATTCTCTGAAGTGGACTTCAGGATAATTGGACATAAAGCCAAGGTGACATTGCTCTGAATAAAATGGGTACAAAACATGAGGCTCATGTAAGAATCCACAGTAGCCTCTTACTTTTCCAAGACGTGTCAGCAAAGAGATGGGACGATGGTAGCTTTTGCTTTCAAGCTAAAGTCACTGATGCCCACTTCCCTAAAGCTGTGGTCTTGGCTGTCCAATTTCCTGAACAAATGTTCATGTGGCCGGAGGTTCACTTGCAGACTCAGACACGCCTGGGTCTGAACAAGGGTCAGAGCTGAGGGTTGGAAAAGAGAACTGGATTTGAGAAATAACTTTACGAGGTAGAATGAGCAGAACTTGGGGCACCTGGGTCGCTCAGTTGGTTGAGCATCTGGCTTCGGCTCAGGTCATGATCTCAAGGTTCATGGGTTGGAGCCTCGCATCGGGCTCTGTGCTGACAACTCAGAGCCTGGAACCTGTTTCAGATTCTGTGTCTCCCTCTCTCTCTGCTCTCCCCTGCTTACACTCTGTCTCTGTCTTTCTCTCTCAAAAATAAACAAACTTTAAAAAATTGAAGGAAAAAAAGAATGAGTGGACGTTGTTAACAGATTGGAAGTAGGGGGTAGGGAGGAGTGACCCCCAGGTTACTCATTAGAGCAATGGGCAGGGGCTTCCATTAAGATCCCGCTTAGTCTGGGAACTTTCCCAAGTTCCCACGGGAGGAGGAGCAGGTGGGTGGAGGATGGGAGAGGGTTTCCACTTCGTGCAGTCTGAAGTCCCAGCCCAAAGCCTGGGCACAAATCAGCCTGTTTCAATTCTGCTTTTTCTTGAACAGAAGTCAGGCACCTCCCTCCCCCCATCCTGGCTGATGAGAGGTATCAAATTGAAACGAGAAGGGAAAGGATGTTATTCGTAGGAGTCTCATAATTTTGAAACCTCTCTCATCTAGAATTCCATAACCTATCAGAATCTATCATTGCATTAGATTCGTATCTATCTACCAGCTGCCCTACCAAGAGTGGCCAGAAAGAATCGTTTATGAATGGATCCCGTGAAAAGGAAATCCATGGCAAATAGACACTTACAAGGGCTCCTGTCAAAATTCCTGGTTGTTTTTACATGATGTGGTATTTACATGTTTTTGGGACCCTGTGCGTGGCAGTCACTAAAGCCTGTTATTACCCTTTAATTTTTGTTTCTCAGGAGGAAGATTGTCTAGTTCTGAGTGTCCCTGGTGCTTTCTGGCATGAATATCTTTTTTAAAAAATATTTATTTATTTTTGAGAGAGAGAGAGAGAGAGAGAAAGAGCCCAAGGGAGGGTCAGAGAGAGGGAGACACAGGATCTGAAATAGGCTCCAGGCTCTGAGCTAGCTGTCAGCATAGAGCCTGATGCGGGGCTCGAACCCACGAACCATGAGATCATGACCTGAGCCGAAGTCGGATGCTCAACCGACTGAGCCACCCAGGCACCCCATGGCGTGAATTTATTACCCTGACAGCCACTTTTTAAGCCTGGCTATCTCACACACTCTCAAAATTCAGTAAAAATGACTTCAGCTGGTTTGGGGCGATGCATTCAGAAATTGAAACAAAGAAGGCAGTAACTTTGGTTTTGACAATACTACGGAGTATTTTTCGCGGCTTTCCCACATTGACAATCTCGGTTTTGCCCTTAAAAATTCAGCGAGGTATAGGAACGGAGAGGATCATCTCCCTGATACGGAGGCTGAGGTCAAGGAGTTGGACTTGCCTCCGGTCGCCGGATGAGTCAGCAGGGACAGGAACACACCACAAGATTTCACGGATACGGTCTCCCTGTGAGTGGTTAGTCATCACGGACAACGTCACTTTATAGGTAAGGAAACAGCCTCAGAGATGAACGACTTGTCAGAGACCGGGTACCTGTAAATAGCTCCTCTGACACCAACCGGTGAATTGCAACTCAGTTGTGTGCTAACCGCCCCGTATCAGTGCAGATCCCACAAGTGAAACGCATGGTCCCCAACGGGTCACCCCCACTTAGACATCAGCTGCAGGTGGGGGCACCAGGCCTTCTGACCAAATCTGGGGGATTCCTCTTCCCTCCCACCAGTTTGGTCATTTGTTGGACAAACCTAAAAACTCAGGAAGATTCTACACTTACCATTATAGTTTTATGCTTAAAGATATGAATCAGGACCAACCAAATGAAGAGACACATTGGGTGAGGTCTGTGGAGGGGGCTGTCCTGAATGAAGGGCTTCTGTGTCCCCTCCTCGTGGGATTGGAGTATTCTACTCTGGGGGTACAGCTCGGGAGTAGAGCATTTTTCTGCAGCATACATGCCCCCCAGACACACCAACGTGTTCACCAACCAGGAAGCACACTGAGCTCATGTCTAGAGATTTTCCTAGGGTTTCATCACACAGGCATGACTGGTAACTCACTCTCCAGCCCTCAACTGTCCCCCAGGCTCAAAGCCCCACTCCTGTAGTCACATGGTTGGTCTTTCTGGAGACCAGCCTCCATGCTGAGCCATCTCCTTACCATAACTCAAGTGTGATCCAAGGGGCTCATGGATGAGATTCTCTCCAAGGGTTTTAGCTGCTCGATTCCAGGAACCAGGGACAAGGACCAGACAAATTGTTTATGATATGACAGTAGCAGAGCCAGGCCTCAACCCTGCATCTTTAGTATCCAGGGCCAGGGTTTTCGCCTGTGGCCCCCACACCAGCCCCACAGCACCTGGCTCCCACCGGGTGTTTTCTGGCTGTGTTGAGGAGAGAGTGAGAAATCATGTCATAGCCTGACCTCCTGAAGACCTGGAGAGAGGCCTCAGAGATTTCACCCTGCCCTTCCAGGGTGCCCACCCAAAACCAGACCAAACCCACAATCCAATTGCCACATTTCTCAGGAGACAGAGCTGAAGCGGGAAAAGTGCTGGCCGGCCCAGTGACCCTCCTCTGCTTCCTCAGAGAGCCTGTCTTCCAGAAGGTGGAGGGAATTCGAAAGCCATCCCCGTAGGAGGTGTCGGAGGCGCCAGTTCAGCCCATGATTGTGATTGTGGATGCCCGCTTTATCCTTAATCTGCATTAAAAAAAAAAAAAACAAAAAAAAACCAACCCTCCATCCCACATGGCTATCAGCCCTGGGTAGCTGCGTTCCAAAACCTGTGAGTTAGAATGGAATAGTAGATGAGGAATGATTTTCAAGGATTGAAATCCTGGACATGCGGGCTGTAAAAGGGCAGCATATCCACCTTAATTATCAATGGAAAGTCCCACCATTCGGGCAACGGCACCGGGAAGGTGGAAGGGTGTTTACTACACACCTACTACACACCAGGCATCGTCGTAGGCATTTTCAGTTGCCACATATGGTTTAACCCCCACCCATCTATGATGCACACTGTACCACAATCTAATAGATCAAAGAAACAGGCTCTGAGAAGTCAAAGAACTTGCTGGAAGATGTGCAGTTCGGAAGAGGCAGAGCTACGACTTGAACCCAAGTTCAAATCCAACAGCCCTTCTTTCGCCCCTGCCAGGCTGCCTCCAGTAGCCAGTAATAGGCTGAAAAATGCTGCTGTCATTTTTGTTTGTTTGGTTCTTTATTAAGTATCATTTTTGTGCAATTATGTAATTAAACAGCGATCCTCAGAAATCCTGTAATTTTGAAAGCCCTAGGCAGTAGAATGATGCTAATCGAAGAAAACATTATTTACATTAATCCTGCTGGGAATTGCTTGGATCATCTCTCTGAAAGCCCTCAGAACCTTGCTTGGTGTAATCTGAACATTAGGCTGGGTTCGATTCTAAACCACTGCTAATCCAGGCCTCTGCTGCAGAACAAATTCCCCATTAATGATAAAAATCACAGTCACATAAAAGATTTGCTGTGGGATTATAAGAGCAGCCTTATTTCCAGCTCCAGTTTTTTTAATTTTACCTGCTCATCACTAGACTCTGTGAAATGTGGCCACCTCTCCAAGGCTGAGCGGAAAGCCAGAGCCCATTTTAGCTCAGCACCAGTGCCACCTGGTGGTAAAGCCTGGTGTCTGCAGGTCCTCCCTGCATTTCTGGTTACAGGGTGGGGTTTTGGTCTCTGTCTTCGGGTGTTTTGACAACAGCACACAAGATATCTGTGTATGGGCCCCCTGGAGGGCTCAGTTGGTTTTGCATCCAACTTTGGCTCCGGTCATGATCTCTCGGTTCACGAGTTTGAGCCCCACAGAGGACTCTGTGCTGTCACAGAACCTGCTTAGGATCTTCTCTCTCCCTCTGTCTTTGTTCCTCCCCTGTTCGCTTGCTCTCTCTCAAAAATAAGTGAACATTAAAAAAAATAAGTGAATTAATTAAATAAAATAGAGCAGGTATCATTTCCTCATCCAAAAAAAAAATCTGTGTGTGGGGAGTTGATGGATAAGACAATCAGCTACTTCACCTCTAACTGCAAAATGTCATGGCTGACTGTACATGGGCAGCTTTGTTTGTTTTGATCTCACGCAGGTACAACACAAACGTGCCTTGGCTCCTGCTTCCTTCAGATCCCTGGTCCCACTGACACCTGCTTGTAAGCCCCCAGGACACACACATTGCACTACTTTCTTCCATATCCGTGTCCACAGTCTACACCACAGCCCAGGAGAAATAAAGAATGTTTAGGACATTCTAGATCATTCACTCAACTGATTTCATTTCCTTCTCAAAGTGTTTGTCAGCTGGGGAAGGATAATCAGAGACATGACCTCAGTGTTTTTACTGAACAACATTTAGGGGCATCAACCGTGAGTCGATGACTTGAGAATACAACATTTGTAAGTTACACTTCCTAACTTTGAGAAAGGCATGGGTTGGTCAGGGAGGCAACCTTGTGAAGCTCTAATCACAGTAGGAAACAATAAACACTAGGGGAGGAGTGTCATGATAGAGGTAGGCTGGGTCAGTTCAGGATTGGGAGTCAGATTTACCCGAGTTTGAATCCTGGCTCTGTCACCTAATTGTTATATACTTGGGCCTCTCTGAATGCTAGTTTCTTCATCTGGGAAATGGACAGAATTATGTCTGCTTTGCTGGATGATTTTTAGAAATAACATCAATTGTGGAAATAAAACACAATAAAATAGGGTCATAAAGATGACCCAAATAACAAACAGAGCTTGCCAGCACAAGGAAGCCAGCCACTATCACTGAGTTCGCAGAGACTCAGGAGCAGAAGGGGAAGGGTTCCAGTGTGCTCTGTTCGGAGGTTGTTGCCATGGGGAAGCTGGAGGCAGGCTAACTAGAAGCCAGGCATCTTCTGTGATTGGTTTGGGGGACATATTTGGCTTTCTGTGATTGGTCCCGAGTTGGAAGCAAGAGCAAAAATTAGGGAAGCTGGCAGTCAGTGACTGAGTCCTGTAGGTCAGGGTTCTTTTTTTGGGGGGGGTGGGGGGTGGAATTAATATAATTTATTGTCAAGTTAGCTAACATACAGTGTATACAGTGTGGTCTTGGCTTCAGAAGTAGATTCCCATGATTCATCGCTTACATACAATACCCAGTGCTCATCCCAACAAGCGCCCTCCTCAGTGCCCATCATCCTTTTTCCCCTCCTCCCATCTTCCCCATCAACTTGTAGTCTGTTCTCTGTATTTAAGAGTCTCTTATGGTTTGACTCCCCCTCTGTTAGTAGCTATTTTTTTAATCCTTTTCCTTCCCCCATGGTCTTCTGTTAAGTTTCTCGAATTCCACATATGAGTGAAAACGTATGTGTCTCTTTCTGACTTATTTCACTTAGCATGATACCCTCCAGTTCCATCCACACTGTTGCAAATGGCAAGATTTCATTCTTTTTCATTGCCAAGTAGTATTCCATTGCATATATAAACCACATCTTCTTCTTCTTCTTTTTTTTTAAATAGTTTATTGTGAAATTAGTTTCCACATAACACCCAGTGCTCATCCCCACAAGTGTCCTCCTCCATGCCCACCCCTCCTCCCCCCCACATCCACCAGTCCTCAGTTTTTGTCAGCATTCAAGAGTCTCTCATGGTTTGCCTCTCTCCCTTTCCCCACCATTTCCGCCCTTCTTCTCCCCCTTGGTCCTCTGTTAAGTTCCTCCTAATCCTCCTATACGTGCACACATATGATATTTATCCTTCTCTGCCTGACTTATTTCGCTCAGCATAACACCCTCAAGGTCCATCCATGTTGCTACACATGGCCAGATTTCATTGTTTCTCATTGCCATGTAGTATTCCATGGTATAGATAAACCACATCTTCTTGATCCATTCATCTGCTGATGGACACTTAGGCTCTTTCCATGTTTTAGCTATTGTGGAGAGTGCTGCTATGAACATTGGGGTACATGTGCTCCTATGCATCAGCATTTCTGTATCCCTTGGGTAAATTCCTAGCAGTGCTAGTGCTGGGTCATAGGGAAGTTCTATTGTTAGTTTCCTTAGGAACCTCCACACTGTTTTCCAGAGGGGCTGTACCAGTTTACATTCCCACCAACAGTGTAGGAGGGTGCCCGCTTCTCCACATCCTCGCCAGCATCTAGAGTTCTCTGATTGGCTCATTTTAGCCACTCTGACTGGCGTGAGGTGGTATCTCAGTGTGGTTTTGATTTGTATTTCCCTGATGAGGAGCATGCTGAGCATCGTTTCATGTGTCTGTTGGCCATCTGGATGTCCTCTTTGGAGAAGTGTCTGTTCATATCTTCTGCCCATTTCTTCACTGGGTTGTTTGTTTTTCGGGCGTGTAGTTTGGTGAGTTCCTTGTAGATTCTGGATATCAACCCTTTATCTGATATGTCATTTGCAACTATCTTTTCCCATTCCGTTGGTTGCCTATTAATTTTCTGGGTTGTTTCCTTGGCTGTGCAAAAGCTTTTAATCTTGATAAGGTCCCAACAGTTTATTTTTGCTCTTGATTCCCTTGCTTTTGGGGATGTGTCAAGTAAGAAGTTGCTGCGGTGGAGGTCAAGGAGGTTGTTTCCTGCTTTCTCCTCCAGGGTGTTGATAGTTTCCTGTCTCACGTTCAGGTCCTTTATCCATTTTGAGTTTATTTTTGTGCATGGTGTGAGAAAATGATCTAGTTTCATTCTTCTGCATGTTGCTGTCCAGTTCTCCCAACACCATCTGTTAAAAGGCTGTCTTTTTTCCATTGGATATTCTTTCCTGCTTTGTCAAAGATTAGTTGGCTGTATACTTTTGGGTCCACTTCTGAGTTCTCAATTCTGTTCCATTGGTCTATGTGTCTGTTTTTGTGCCAATACCATACTGTCTTGATGATGACAGCTTTGTAGTAGAGGCTAAAGTCTGGGATGGTGATCCCTCCCGTTTTGGTTTTATTTTTCAGGATTACTTTGGCTATTCGGGGTCTTTTGTGGTTCCATACAAATGTTTGGATAGTTTGTTCTAGTTTTGAGAAGTATGCTGATGCAATTTTGATTGGAATTGCATTGAATGTGTAGAGTGCCTTAGGTAGTAATGACATCTTAACTATATTTATTCTTCCTATCCATGAGCATGGAATGTTTTTCCACTTCTTTGTGTCTTCTTCAATTTCCTTCATAAGTTTTCTATAGTTTTCATCATACAGATCTCTTGTATCCTTGGTTAGGTTTATTCCGAGGTATTTTATGTTTTTTTTTGTGCAATTGTGAATGGATCAGTTTCTTGATTTCTCTTTCTGTTGCTTCATTGTTGGTGTATAAAAATGCAACCGATTTCTGTACGTTGATTTTGTACCCTGCAACTTGGCTGAATTCTTGGATCAGTTCTAGTAGGCTTCTGGTGGAGTCTGTCGGGTTTTCTATGTAGAGTATCATGTCATCTGCGAAGAGTGAAAGTTTGACTTCCTCTTTGCCAATTCTGATGCCTTTGATTTCCTTTTGGTGTCTGATGGCTGATGCTAGGACTTCCAGCACTATGTTAAACAGCAGTGGTGAGAGTGGGCATCCCTGTCGTGTTCCTGATCTCAGGGGGAAAGCTCTCAGTTTTTCCCGTTGAGGATGATGTTCGCTGAAGGCTTCTCATAGATGGCTTTGATGATGTTTAAGTAGGTTCCTTCTATCCCAACTTTCTCGAGAGTCTTTATTAAGAAGGGATGCTGTATTTTGTCAGATGCTTTTTCTGCATCTATTGACAGGATCATATGGTTTTTATCTTTTCTTTTATTGATATGATGTATCACATTGATTGATTTGCGAATATTGAACCAGCCCTGTAACCCAGGAATGAATCCCACTTGATCTTGGTGGATGATTCTTTTGATATGCTGCTGGATTCGATTTGCAAGGATCTTGTTGAGAATTTTTTGCATCCGTATTCATCAAGGATATTGGCCTGTAGTTCTCTTTTTTTGCTGGATCTCTGTCTGGCTTGGGAATCAGTGTGATGCTGGCTTCATAAAATGAGTCCGGGAGTTTTCCTTCACTTTCTATTTTTTGGAATAGCTTGAGAAGAATTGGGATTAATTCCGTTTTAAATGTCTGGTAGAATTCCCCAGGGAAGCCTTCAGGTCCAGGGCTCTTATTTGTTGGGAGATTTTTGATCACTGATTCATTTCTTCACTCGTTATGGGTCTGTTCAGGTTTTCTATTTCTTCCCGTGTGAATTTTGGTAGTGAGTGTGTGTTTAGGAATTTGTCCATTTCTTCTAAGTTGTCCAATTTGTTGGCATATAATTTTTCATAGTATTCCCTGATAATTGCTTGTATTTCTGAGGGGTTGGTTGTCATAAGTCCATTTTCATTCATAATTTTGTCTATTTGGGTGCTGTCTCTTTTCTTTTGGATAAGTCTGGCTAGAGGTTTGTCAATTTTGTTTACCTTTTCAAAAAACCAACTCTTGGTTTCATTGATCTGTTCAATTGTTTCTTTGGTCTCTATGTTGTTTATTTCTGCTCTAATTTTTACTATTTCTCTTCTTCTACTGGGTTTAGGGCGTTCTTGTTGCTCTGCCTCTAGTTCCTTTAGGTGAGCTGTTAGATTTTGGACTTGCGCTTTTTCTAATCTCTTGAAATAGGCCTGGAGAGCAATGTACTTTCCTCTTAGGACTGCCTTTGCCGCATCCCATAGATTTTGAATGGTTGTGTTTTCATTTTCATTTGTTTCCATATATTTTTTAATTTCATCTCTAATTGCCTGATTGGCCCATTCATTCTTTAGAAGGGTGTTCTTTAACCTCCATGTTTTTGGAGGTTTTCCAGACTTCTTCCTGTAATTGATTTCAAGTTTCAAAGCATTGTGATCTGACAGTGTGCATGGTATGATCTCTATTCTTTTATATTTATTGAGGGCTGCTTTATGTCCCAGTATGTGATCTATCTTGGAGAATGTGCCATGCGCACTTGAGAAGAAAGTAAATTCCCTGGCCTCAGGATGTAAAGTTCTAAATAGATCCGTCAGGTCCATCTGGTCCAATGTATCTTTCAAGTCCATTATTTCTTTAGCGATTTTCTGTCTGGTTGACCTATCCATTGCTGTGAGCGGAGTATTAAAGTCCCCTGCTATTAGCACATTCTTATCTAGAAGCTTGTTTCTGTTTGTGATTAATTGTTTTAGATATTTAGGTGCTCCCATATTTGGTGCGTAGACATTTATGATTGTTAGTTCTTCCTGATGGATGGACCTGTAATTATTATGTAGTGCCCTTCTTCATCTCTTGTGATTGTCTTTAATTTAAAGTCCAGTTTGTCTGATATAAGTATCGCTACTCCGGCTTTCTTTTGATTTCCTGTAGCATGACATATATTTCTCCATCCCCTTACTTTTAATCTGAAGGTATCTTCCCGTCTAAAATGAGTTTCTTGTAGACAGCATATAGATGGATTTTGTTTTTTAATCCATTCTGCTATCCTATGTCTTTTGATTGGAGCATTCAGCCCATTTACATTCAGTGTTATTATTGAAATATGTGGGTTTAGAGTCTTTGTATCTTTTGTAGGGTTCATGTTTGTGGTGGTGTCTCTGGAATCTTTGTTCCTTGCAACTTTTCCTTCAGAGCATCCCCCTCAGGATTTCTTGTAGGGCTGGCTTCATGGTGACAAATTCTTTCCATTTCTGTTTGTTTGGAAAGGTTTTTATCCCTCCTTCTATTTTGAATGACAGGCTTGCTGGATAGAGGATTCTTGGCTGCATATTTTTACTGTTCATCACATTGAAGATCTCTTGCCATTCCTTTCTGGCCTGCCACGTTTCAGTAGATAGGTCTGTCACCACTCTGATAGGTTTCCCTTTGTATGTGAGGGCCCTTTTCTCCCTAGCTGCTTTCAAAATTCTCTCTTTGTCCTTGTATTTTGCCATTTTTACGATGATATGTCATGCAGAAGATCAATTCAAGTTACGTCTGAGGGGAGTCCTCTGAGCCTCTTGTATTTCCACATTGACTTCCTTCCCCAGGTCGGGGAAGTTCTCTGCTATAATTTGTTCCAGGACTCCTTCAGCACCTTTCCCTCTCTCTTCCTCTTCTGGGATTCCTATGATACAGATATTGTTGCGTTTGACTGTGTCGCTGAGCTCTCGAATTCTTCTTTCCTGTTCCTGGATCAGTTTGTCTCTTTTTTTGTCAGCTTCTTGTTTTTCTATAATGGTGTCTTCTAAATCACTTATTCTCCTTTCTGCCTCTTCAAGCCGTGCATTGGAGGCCTCTAATTTATTATGTATCTCATTGATCGCATTTTTTAATTCTTCATGCCTATTTTTATTTTCCATTCTGTCTGTAGCCATAGTTTCTTTGATGTCCCCTATGTTTTTTTCAAGCCCTGCTATTAATTTTACCATTATTATTCTAAAATCTTGTTCACTTATGCTGCTGATATCTGTTTTGAGCAGTTCATTAGCTGTCATTTCTTCTTGGAGTTTTTTTGGAGGAGAGCTCTTTCGTTTCGTCATTTTAGTTAGTTTTCCGGCTCTTGTTGGTTTTAAAGACCTGTTATGCTCTCTGTTTCTATGAGCACTGCTCTATCCAAGAAGACTCTGACTTTCCAGGGCCTATCCTTTCAGAGATTGTTTTCTGAATGGTATCCCTCGGTCACTCTTGTTGGGACCTTATTTTATTTTCCTATTCGTAGTGATATTTGGGACTCTTCACCTTGTGTACTCTAGCTTGTTTCTTGAGGTAGCCCTGGAAAAGAAAACAGACAGACAAACACAAAGGGAGCAGGAGTACACAAACGCACAGGCTGATTCAACTAACATGCAAAGCGAGAGGGAAAACGAAAAAGTTAATAGAAAAGACGGAGGAGGGAGGGCGAATAATAGGGAGCATAAAATACATAAAAGGGTCAAGAAGGGGAAAAGAAAAGGAAAAAAGAAGAAAACCGATGGACAAAGAACGGTTTAAAGCATATACCTGGATTTCCCAGCTACAGTTAAATAGCCATGTGTATGCAGTCCTGGTTGAAGAGCATAGAGAATAAGAGAGAAGGCAGGGCGAGACAAGGCAGATTTGGAAATAGAATGAACAGGCAGAAGGGATAAGATGCTTTTTTCAAAGAGGTAAAGGGTAGAATATGGTTGGATAAGTGAGAGAAGGATGCTGGAATTATCCAGAGAAACTATACAGTCTAATTACTCCTGAGAGAAATAGCTGAAAAGGTCGGTAGGTGTAGAATTTACATTTACAGAATGGACTTGCTGTGATTGTTTAAGCAAGCTGGCGACCAGAGTTAATCAGGTCAGTGGTTTGGGGAAAAAAGCGAGAAAAGAGAAAGAAGAAGAAAAAAAGAGAAAAGAAAGGGAAAAAAAAGAAAGAAGAAAAAAAGGAAAAAAACAAAAAAAGGGAAAAAAAAAAAAAAGGGAGGAGGGCACCTCTCAGGCAGGGATGGGCGTGGCGTGATCCGATGCCTCAGGCGGGGGTTCTGCCTTGGCGATTGTGGGGAGGAGAGTGACGGTGCTCCAGTCCCTTCTTGAACCCCGCACTGCAGCTCGCTTTTTTTTTTTTTTTTGGCGTGTCAACTCCCCGTTCCGGGGACGCAGCCGAAGTTGGTTGCACTCTTCAACCCAGGCCAGTTCCAATCTCCAAATCCCAGTCTGCGCGCCCCGCTGAAGTTGCCTTAGACACAGCGTCCCAGACAACCCCCTCGGGCTATTCCAGGCTTCCTGCTGAGCTCTGGGGGTGAAGTCAGAATCGCTGCTTCCTTCTCTGGGTCGGGCTGGTGCGCATGCGTGGGGGCTTGCCTGCTGTGTCCGCGTAGCCCGAGCCCGCTGGAGTGAGGAAAACCGGGTCTCTCTATGGCTCGTCACCCAAAACACGAACTCACAGGCAAATTTCCCAGTTTTTAGCTCTTTGCCTTCCCTCTCGAGTTCTAGCCAGCCAGGAGCGTGGACGCCTGGTGTCTGCGCGGCTCTTTCAGGGGTCCCAGCCGCCCTGGAGCTACAATGGTGGCAGGCGCCCATCACTCTGAAATGCAACCTCCAGGAGTGGCACAAAGAAGCAGTTTGTGTGCTCAGCCTCCCCCAGGACCAGTTGTCGCGAGGGGACCTGGTGTGCAGGTATTTGGCAAGTACGGTCTTTCTGTGCACTGAGCGGAGGTTTTTCTGTCTCGGACTCTCTCCTTTTCCCCTCTCACTCCCCGTAGAGGGTAGAGGGGGATCACCTCCCACCCTGGAGTCTCTGATCCCGGCCTGATTTTACCTTCCCCGGTTCGCACTCACGTTAGAAGCTTTCTCAGTGGATTCTGCGTCCTTTTTTCTCCCAATCTCTCAGGTTTTGTAAGGTTTCCAATGGCTTCAGATCTTTTCTGTGTGATGTATGGGCGCGAGTGCAAGTACGGAGCTCCTTACTTCTCCGCCATCTTGCTCCCCCCTCAAATAAAAAATCTTCTTTTTTTTTTAAACCACATCTTCTCTATCCATTCATCAGTTGATGGACATTTGGACTCTTTCCATAATTTGGCTATTGTTGAAAGTGCTGCTATAAACATTGGGGGTACATGCGCCCCTTTGAATCAGCACTCCTGTATCCTCTGGATAAATTCCTAGTAGTGCTATTGCTGGGTCGTAGGGTAATTCCATTTTTAATTTTTTGAGGAACCTCCACACTTATTTCCAGAGCAGCTGCACCAGTTTGCATTCTGTGGGTCAGAGTTCTGTTGTCACACATGGTCTAGCCGTTGTCTTACTGTATGTTCCGTCTTTCATAATACATTCAAATCTTGTCACACGGTGTGTGCCACACACAGATATTAGTAAATGGGGATCATTATTATGATAATTCACCATGATCAGAGGCAACTGTGAAATTGTAATTGCTCTGGACATCAGTGGTAGCTTTCCAATAGCCGTTCTCCCTGGGCTGGTCAGGATCTAATCAGGACAAGAGAAACCAGACCAGTTATTTTAGCAGAGATCATTTAGTATGAGAAATTGGTTGCAGGGATTGGAAGACTGAAAAAACGAAAAGGGAAGACGCTGAGGAAATATAAACAGAGCTGTTGCAGGAACAAAGAGAAGAGATTGAGGCTTTATTGAGACTCAGAAGCAAAGGAGCTGCACACAGTGGGCCCCAGGGCTCCCCAGAGGGCTATGCTCCCCAGTGGGTGCTCATATCCCAGGAGCTCAGAGGAGCAGCTGAAGGAACAGGACTCCAACCCTCGGCCACGGATATATTGGTGCAGATACACCATAAGACTAGTTCAGGGAGGATAGAAGATTCTGGAAACTGGAACCAGCTGCTCCTGAAGCCAACACTGCTGTCCCCGTGATGTTGGTAGGACCAGCAAGCAAACGAGAATGGGAGCTGTCTCCTCCCTCCTCTGGTTTTCCAGTCCTCCCCTAATGATGCTGTGGCAAGAATTAACAGGGGCCCTCTGGCAAAGGAGAAGTGAGGCTGAAGTGCCCCAGACCGAGCATCACACAGAAGACAGTGGGCTTGTAACTGAACGACAGCTGTGAACCAGCCAGACTCCCTTCTTCGTGATTCACAGAACCAGAGTTTCGTTCAGGTGTAAGGTGACTAAATGCTCTGGGGAAACACGGGCACCACATGTGTGCTTTTCTCTGGGTCTGCAAACCTGCGTTTTCAAAATTGACAGTCCATTGAAAGCAGATAATTGGTTAATAACTTCCAGTTTTGATCATTTCCTGCCCACCTGCCAATTCCTCCCTTTTTCCCTGAGTCTGGAGATGTGGGGGCCTGGAGGAGTGGAGGAAACCCCTCCCCCTCCACCAGCCTCTCCTTTCACAGTGATGGGGAGACTGTGCTTCCTCTTTTCCTTTTTTCTATCCAGAACCAAGAGGTTCCCAGAGAAGTTTCCAGATTTTTCACTAATGAGGACAGGGGAGAGGGAGATACAGGGGTCAGGGACTACTTCTGTTCCAAGCTAGATCTTCCCATCCTCCAGAGTTGGGCTCTTCAGGAGATTTCTGGGCTGGAGAGGCGGCCCATTCCATTTGTTAGAGGAGACAGGGCTCTAGCCATACTCTGTCCAGAAGCATCCACTTGGACTAGAGATGGTACCAAGCATGGAGAAAGCCCAAATGAATCAGATATGGTCCTTTTCCCTAGAGGAGTCGCCATCTAGTGGAGAGAGATTCAGACCAATCAGTATAATGCGATGTGTGTATAAACATAAGCTGATGGTGTCATGCCACTAATGCCTAACTGTCCGTGAAGGTCTTAGAAGACTTTGCGGAGGAAGTGGTGTTTGATTTGAGGCATGGAATAGAAGTTTGCCAGGAAGGTGAAGGGCTGAGAAGGCGCTCCAGGCAGAGGCCAGCGCTTGGGGATGGCCTGGAGTCCGTAAGAAGCACCTCCACGCGGGGGCCTGTAAGGAAGTGCGGAGGGCTGGGCAGAGGGCTGGAGACAGGGTGAGTAGGAGCTCTGGGAGGATGAAACTGCAGGGCTAGAGGCAGAGCAGCTCCTAATGGGCACGAGGTGACACTCTGTAGAGACAGGGGAAGCCAGGACAGGGACGTGGCCCAACATGCAGTCAGATCACTCTCACTCCACGCTAGATGGGGAAAGGGAGCTGGCAAGATTTCAAGCATAAAAACTGCTGAGAGCCTGTGCCATAGTCCCCACGGCAGCTTTAAAGATGTCTAAGACACTTCCCTGGGGTCCCCCAGCCCCAGAGTGATTCAGAGTAGCGGACACATATAAACACAGGCAGGGGAACCATCCCCAAGCTTCTGCGTGTCGCGCCTGTCCTGTTAGTCAACTGGTAGCCCTGGGGAGAGCAAGTCCTGAGGACTGATGAGGCATGCGGGGCGCAAATGGAGAAAATGGAAGGAAGCAAGGCTGGCAAGGAAGAGGGGGTACACGGTGGAGGGCACGAGACACCGCAGGTTGGGCGCCATTCCTGAGGGATACTGAACGCTGGTGCCAGCTTTGGGGCAGAGACCTGCCTCAGGTCAGTTCATGGGGAGCTGTGGGTGGGGAGGGTTAGGGGAAGAAGAGAGTCGGGTTACAAACCGTGTGCACAGGCAAGTGATGACGAGGATCAGTCAGCCTAAGGGCTTTGGGGGTAAAGAGGACGGGTCAACATTGGCAGGAAGACCATTTAACTTGTGGAAACAGGAGGGAAGGTGGGGGGAGTGGGTAAAGACCAAAATGTTCCCAATTTTTGTTGTTGTTGTTGTTGTTGTTAACGCAATGAGGTGGGGTATAGAGATTGTGAATGCAGGAGAGGGAGCAATTTTTAGCACCAGCTGCTGGTGTCTGCATAATGGATTGCCTTTTTCGGTTCCTCCCCGTGTGGCCAGTGTCCTGTAAGGGAGCCAAACTCAGCACTGTGACTTCAAATGAGGATATTAAAGCGACAAGGAAGGGAACCACAGAGAAATGAGGGGTAGCGGCTCCAATGACAATTTGATTGCTGTAATCATTTTCATTGCAACAATAATCGTAATAGCCCAACATTTATTCCACACTCCTGTTTGAATGTGCTCCATTAGGCGAATTCTACCGAGGATACAGAGGAATTGGACTACCACTTCTCTCCTGGTGGTACTGTAAAGTATAACACTTTTAGAAAGCAATCATAATTTATGGCAAATCTCAATGCTGGGAATCTCCCTTAAGGAGATACAGGTCTTTAAAGCAAAAGCCGAGAGCCCAAAGCTCATCACAGTGTTGTCTCTGAGCACCAAAAATAGTGACAACATAGAACTCCTACAGAAGGAAATGGTTTGGTAAATGATGCTATGATGATTCAGTGAAATATTATGAGCCTATTAAAATGTAAATTACAATTATACTGATGGGGAAACATGGAAACATGTTTGATATGTTAAGTGGGAGTAGAGAGCAGAGTACATACCCCTTTGTACACTTGAATACAACAGTCAATATGTGCCCTTAATCATGCATGATTAAGACTGGAAGGTGATTTGAAGGGATGTGAGTAAGTTCTGTAGGAAACAGCATAGTCTCAGGGGTCACAATGCTCGGCTCAACTCTCATGATTTATTAGCCTGTGACCTTGGGTAATATCGGTAACTTCTCTTAGTTTACTTCCTTATATATAAAAGGAGGGTAAAAAATGGGTGTCATAAATATACCCACCATAAGGAGTGAAGGGCATCCAAAGGAGATAATGCATGTAAAACTTAAAATTTTTTAAGTTAATTTATTTATTTTTGAGAGAAAGAGAGAGAGAGTGGGGGGGGAGGGTAGACAGAGAGAGAGAGAGAGAGAGAGAGAGAGAATCCCAAGCAGGCTCTGAGCTGTCAACACAGAGCCCAATGTGGGGCTTGATTCTGCAAACTGTGAGATCCTGACCTGAGCTGAAACCAAGAGTCAGTCAGACACTTAACTGACTGAACCACCCAGGCACCCCTTTTTAAAATTTTTATTTAAAGTTTATTTATTTATTTTGAGAGACAGAGAGCCCAAGTGGGGGAGAGACAGAGAGAGAGGGGGAGAGAGAATCCCAAGCAGGCTATGTGCTGTTAGCATACAGCCCAACATGGGGCTTGAACTGCAAGATCATGACCTGAGCCAAAATAGAGAGTCAGATGCTTACTCAACTGAGGCACCCAGGTGCCCTGCATGTAAACATTTTGGTTCTTGAAAATAATAAATGGTGTCTATTTCTAGGAGCAACTTCAATTTTAAATATATGAAACAGAGATTTCCCCAATATTTAAAAAAAATGAAAAAGTAATAGATCGTTACTCTCTTTAACGGACGAAGTAGACCCAAGCAGGATTCAACAAAACATTGAGAAGAAACTGTTAGGTGCTATGTTCTCTTTGTGATCTTTGTGGCTTTGCTTCTACTTTATCCTTGCACCCTAACTCTACCTGACATGTGACCAATTCTGAGAGTGAAATAAATACAATAAATAACCCTCAAAAAAGAAATTCTTATTCAATGCTGTAGCCAGCATTGTTTGCTTCTTTCCTGCCTCGACTGTTGGAAGCACAGATTTAAACAAGTTACTCTTATCTCCTTTCCTTCCCAAGCAGCAGTGGCATCAGGGATCATCTGGACAGCTGCGAAATGGACAGGAGAGAGTACAGGCCAGCTTGGGATTGCTCACGAACTAGATTACTGCCATGTGAGATTCGTATTACTGGGCAAGTACAGGAGGCGACACTGGCAGTTATTTCTGAGCAGCCCCTGGGGGTTGTCAACCAAACTTGGGACGTGTAGGATCATGACTTCATCAGGGCTTCGGTAGCGGGTACTATCTCTCTTCTCTTCCATCTATCTCTGTAAGAAGAGGGGCGCCTGGATGGCTCAGTTGGTTAAGTGTCCAATTTTGGCTCAGGTCATAATCTCACAGTTCATGGGTTTGAGCCCCGTGTCGGGCTCTGTGCTGACAGCTAGCTCAGAGCCTGGAGCCTGTTTCAGATTTTGTGTCTCCCTCTCTCTCTGACCCTCCTCTGCTCATGCTGTCTCTCTCTCTCGGAAAAAAAAAATTAAATAAAAAAAATTAAAAAAAAGAATAGTGCTCAGAGGTGCCTACCAAGACAGGGCAAACATTAGTTGTCATGTGATCATCCTATACATGCCCAGTTTCAGGGAATATAAAGTCCAGATGGTTCCTCTTTGGTACCGCTGTTCTATCGCTGCAAAATATTTTATGTTTTTTAAAAAAGTTTATTTCTAGGAGAGAGAGAGAGACAACATGAGCAGGGGAGGGTCAGAGAGAGAGGGAGTCACAAACTGAAACAGGCTCAGGTCATGATCTCACGGTTTGTGAGTTTGAGCTCTGTGTTGTGCTATGTGCTGACAGTTCAGAGCCTGGAGCCTGCTTTGGATTCTGTATTTCCCTCTCTCTCTGCCTCTTTCTCTCTCTCTCTCTCTCTAAGAAATAATCTTAAAAAAGAAATAAATAAAATAAAAAGAAATATACACCAATGGAAGAAAAGCCACCAATGTTCACAGACATGTTCAGCTTGCATTATTTTAATAACAAAGGGCTAGAAACTATCCAAATGGCCATAATAAAAAGACTGATGGAGTCATGTATAACAATAATAAAATTAAGAAGTTATCTTCACATTGCTATGAAAAGATATTCTAGATACACAGACTAGTGAAAGAATACTAATAAACTGAGAAGCCTCTGGTAAGTTGTGGTAGATTAAGCCCTGTGCTAGTGCCACTCTGTCCAGATCTAATGTAACAGTGAGACTATGGAAATGCACAAAACTACAACACAAGAGAGAATAGAAAAGGAAATGACAGGATAAAAGTTTGAAGACTGGAAAGTTGATGGCTGATGTCATGTACCAGGTAAAACTAAACCTTAAATTACCAGTGGGAGAAGTCCAGAAGTAAGGACACTGATGCCATGGAGTTCTAGAATGGTTCAGAAATGGTGGATGGGTGTCCAGGGTGATCTGAAAGTGGGATCATTTATTGAAAGCCTACATAAGAAGCAGATAGGCCCCAGATTGCTACCTCAACTCCTCTCCGCTGGTTGATTTCCCCTCTACAGCAGAAGCCTTAAGGTCTACTTTCTGAAGAGGTTGAACCAGAGATATTCTGGGATCAGGGATGTCAGGCATAGTTGTGGCAGGGGAACCATACTGAAAATAGGAGTTGTTACCAAAATAGTGAAATCCCTGGCTCCCTTCTTCCACTTGATTCGCAGATTACTGAAAGCCAGTGTTACACCTCCTATGCAGAATACTGGAATATTCTTCTCTTAGCAACTGAGCTACTCAAGGAACAAGAGCCACTGATCCTTGCTGGCAGTGGTCCCCGCTGTGAAACAAGCCAGATGGGTTATCCTACACAGCTCACCAGTCAGCAAGTCCAGCTCGTTGCCATAAAGCTTATCAATCGCTTTCTCTGTGCCTCACTTTTGAGGATGAGCAGAACTGGCAAGGCTCACCAGACATTCTAGGAAAGCTTCTTATATGAAGAAACCCAAACAAACACATGGAAGAATGACGTGAAAGCTTGGTTTCTTGTTTGGCAAATATTTACCCCTTCTCCCTTCCATTGTGGCCAAATGCAGATCCCAATTCCAGTGTGTTAGGTTTGGTCAAGTCATCTGCTTTGATCAATGAGATGTTTGTGGATGTGATATAAACAAAGGATTGGAATGAGTTTTATGCCGGGGCTTACCTTCTTAAGCTTTTGCCATCAACATGAGGACGTATCCTGGACAGCTGGCTGGTTCCAGAAGAGTCATAAACATACAACAGAGACACAACAGCCAACCCACAGCCCTGCCATTTGAGGACTCACAAGTGATACATGAGTGCTTATTACTACAGCCTAGTGAATTGGGGATGACACATTACTCAGCACTCATGTGCTAATAGCTAACCAATACAAACAAGAACTTGGAGAAGAGAGAACAGTGAAGGAGCAGAAGAAAATCTAAAAAATTTAGCAGTAGTCTACTAGAAGAGCTAAAAGATAAACCTGAAGAACAGCCTCAGAGAACAGAACAACAATAAAAACGAAATAGAAGGTAGAAAACCCTTTGAAATATGCAAGCATAAACATTCATGTATGTATGTATATAGATAGATTATAAATATAGAGATTTATATTTCCCCCAAAGAGTGGGGGAAAATAACAGAAAGTTAGCCGTAGAGGTACAATATCCAAAGAACAGGCATTGTATAAAGAGAAAACTGAGGGAAAGCAATGGTCAGAGGAATAATTCAAGAAAATGAGCCATGAGAATTACAGACCATGAGTTTCTACACTGAGTGCCTGGTGCAGAAGTATAATTTCAGAACCCTGGAGATGAAGAGAACATCGCACAAGTTCCCTGACAGGAAAAGCTGCTCACGTGGAAAAGGTAAGCAATCAGAACGGTGCTAGAACTCTCGATAGTAACGCCAGAAGTAAGAAAACATTAGGGCCATGCTTTAAAAATCACAAAGGAAAATTCTTTCTGATCTGTAATTCTATATTCAGGAAAACTATCAGGGAATCACATTGTGCAAGTTACAATCATGCCTGATGTCCAAACATGTACATCATGTGCACCTTTCTTAGAAAGCTACTAGAGAGTATTCTCCATCAAAATGAAGGAAGAAATCAAGGAAGAGATAGACATGGAATCTAGTGAACAGGACATACAACAGAGAGAGGAGAGTCCCCAGGAACATGGTAAAAGAAAATTTCGGATTCCCTTCTACTAGCAGTGCAGCAGATCTAGAGGGGAGCTAGATCTACATCACCAGGAGGAACAGGAAACAGATGCATTATCTGATAGAAATGAATACAATAAGAAGAGATTTATACTTCTCACTGAGAGTCTGGGAGTGAATGGGTGCCAGGAAGTTAGAAAACTACACAGAGGAATGAACAAGAATATCACTGAAATCAAGCAAAACAGATATTGTACAAAAAGATGCATAAATAAAAGCACAATGCCCTGCACAGCTATGTGAACAATAATTACATGGACACCACGATGTGAATAGTACATTGTCATCGCATCGAGGCTGTAAGTAGGGGCGCCTGGGGGGCTGAGTCGGTTAAGTGCCCCACTCTTGATTTATGCTCATGTCACCATCTCACAGTTTGTGGGATTGAGTCCCATGATGGGCTCTGCACTGACATTGTAGAGCCTGCTTGGGATTCTCTCTGCCTCCCTTCCCTCTCTCTCTTTTTCAAAATAAATAAACTTAAAAAATTTTGATTAGGAAGGCAACCTGTTTTTATAGGTTCACTTTCATACCACTCTATGTATTGGTTGAACATAAGTAATCTATAAAATATAAACCCTTTGAAATATTCAAGCATAAACATTCATGTATGTATGTATATAGATAGATTATAAATATAGAGATTGACAGATAATTAGAAAACACATCAGGAAAATCCGGCTGAATGTATTTCCATGCTACTAACGGTTGATGACTCTGCGGTTTTGCTGGTAGGAGTACTTATCCTTCCTACAGCATTTATTTCTTTGCTGTTTGACATTTATGCAGTTACATAATTGTATAAAAGTTTATATAATTACAATTACACAATCACTTTTGCAATCCAAAAAAATTAAATCGGAAGCACAAATGAAGTGAGGCTACTTGTCCCCCACCTACACTTCCACAAGCGAGATTCTGCACGTATCTTAGAGAGCAAATGGTCCAAGAAACCCTGGGTGTCCCTCCAGCCTCTCCATAGTCACATCTAGGGCATACCACACAGAATTCTTTGATAGATCCCATTGTGACGAGAGCCTAATTCTGCTTTGGGTTTCTATTTCTCATCTCCAGTTCATTCAATAAAAGCTTTAGGGGCATCTAGGTGACTCAGTTGGTTAAGTGTCCGACTTCAGCTCAGGTCATGGTCTCACGGTTTGTGGGTTTGAGCCCTGCATGGGGCTCTGTGTTCACAGTTTGGAGCCTGGAACCTGCTTTGGATTCTGTGTCTCCCTATCTCTCTGTCTCTCCCTAGCTCATGCTCTGTCTCTCTCTCTTTGAAAAATAAACATTAAAAAAATTTAATATCTCTAGGGAAATGTGTTGCATGAACACATTTGCCTCCATGTTCAAAATGATAAGAAGTATGTCGAATAAAATGTGTTAACCCAGTCTGTATTACTTCCATGACCACATGCTCAGCACCTATCATGTGCCCCCCATGGCTGAGGGCCCTAGGGGAACAAGATGTCTGCCTCCATCACCCTATATTCTGAGGGAAAAAGACAACCACAATGAATAATGGAGTGGGCCACCCCGACCCCATTCAGGACCAAGGCACTCATTCTCCCCAGTTTCTGGTACCTCCTTCCTTCTCTGGAAAGTTCCCTGAGCTGCAGGGAACTGGCGGCCCGAGGTTATGTCTCCCCACCCAGAGGCCACTCCCCAATGTGGCAAGTCTATATGAACTACAAAGGCTGAGCCCCACTGGCGTGCCAGGTTAGGGTAACTCTGATGGGACAGCCCAGGTCCAGAGTTGTCTGCTGGCCCCTCGACTGACTCTGTGGCCATTCAGCTTCCCCCTGTACCCACTTCTCCTTCCCTCACTCCCTTCCCCTTGCTGATTCTGAGAACAACCCTGCTAATTGCAGACTTGCAGAGTCTGCCTCCTGGGCAACCTGCCCAAACACTAACCAAATTACTGGGCAAAACAGAAAGCATGAAGATACAAATAAAGGAGATGTGATGGGGCCGGTTAGGGACCGGGTGGCTGCATCCTTGACAGTCTCAGCCCCAGCCTCACGACAGCCTGACACAAGGAACCATGTGCCCAGAACGAAACAGAAAATATTTTTTGCCCCAATTATAATCTTAGGTCCCTTCCCAGCCTTTGCATAATTGTCGCTTTGGAAATATTTGACTACCATCATTAGGCCGTCTCTTCACTTTACTTTTAAGATTTTTTGCTTGGTGGGAAGAGAAAGCTGGAGGCAAATTCTCAGATTCAAGTTTAAGGGGTGGGGGGGAGCAAGCTGTTCTTTGCTCACCTTCCCTCCCCTTACCTCTCCTCCTCCCCTTCCTATTTTTAAATAAAAGGACAAAGCAGGCCAGCCTTGGCACGTGGTTATTGCTCATGTATCTGTGGAAAGACCACCCGTCCACCCTCACTCCGTTTATGGCTTTGTATCTAAAAAAAGCTGATTACATGAGAGCTGGAATCTAGTGGGTGCTGGGTCTTTGCAGCTCTTGCTCTCTCCATCTCCGTAATGACCACGCCTGCAGCACTGGAGACAAATTGGAGAGTCCCTTGTCGGAGATGACACCCCTCTCCTTATGTAAGGTTATTATGCTTCATGACAGTTATGGGCAAAAGGAAAGAGTGGCGCTAATGACAGTGTGGGGTTCTGGTCCCTCTAGGTAACAGCGCGGCTCGGTGTGGTGCCTTGTCACAGCCTCTGTGTGTTGGTGGAGGGGGGTTCCTAGATTTGCAGATGCTTCTAGTTCCTAACCCCCCAGCAGCGCCCTGCTTCACCACTGACGTGATCTCAGGTTGGGGCACCGGGAACCACCTTTTGGACGTGTGCCTATGGAAAAGGACAGCAACGTTCTAATTCCGCATCTTTGGAAGAGTGAAGACCTCCTAACAGGCAAATGAAGATCTATCATCTTAAGGTTTTCTTCAAAAATGAGGGCAGTAATTTGGAAATAACAGGTTTATAGGCCTGCTTTTTCCAGTGACGGATTCAAATTTCCTGAGCAAATCACTTGAGTACCCTTGGAATCTGTTTTTTTTTTTTTTTGTAACGTGAGCTAAGAGTCGCTGAACTTTCTCAATCATAGGATTCCATGAGGTTAAAAGGAGATCATTTGGGAAATAACTCTCTCTCTCTCTCTCTCTTTTTTTTTTTGCATTTTAAAATGTTCATTTAATTTTGAAAGAGAGTACAATCAGGGGAGGGAGAGAGAGAGAGAGAGAGAGAGAGAGAATCCCAAGGAGGCTCAGCACTGTCAGTACAGAGCCTGATGCAGGGCTCAAACTCACAAACCGTGAGATCATGATTTGAGTCAAAATCAAGAGTCAGACACTCAACCGACTGAGCCACACAGGCACCCCGGGAAATAACTCTCTTCTAGAAAACTCAGAGCACACTGTGTCTCACCTAAGTGTCCAGGCAGAAGGTCTCCGAATTACACTTACTAGAGAAGAATGGACTGTCTACATCCTTCTCAAGGATGGCTGTCCAGGTTGGTGCCTTTTATCAGGATGGCTTAACAATGGCCCTGGATGTCGCTCATTTTGTTAGGATAAGAAAATAATGCAGTGGATAATCTGAAAATCATCTAAATATAAAATATGACAATTTCCCTTATTTGCTGTTTTTTAAGCTTATTTATTTTTTGAGAGAGAGAGGGAGAGAGAGAGTGCATGTAGGAGGAGCAGAGAGAGAGGAAAAGGGAGAATCCCAAGCAGACTCCATGCTGTCAGCACAGAGCTTGATATGGGGCTCGATCTTACAAACCTTGAGATCATCACCTGAGCCGAAATCAAGAGACAAATGCTTAAACTACTGAGCCACTCAGGTGCCCCTGGTGTCTTTAAAGGATTTTAGAATCACAAAAGGAGAGTTATTATTTTCTTTCTTTCTCTCTTCCTCTCTTTTCCTTTCTTTCTCTCTCTCTGTTTTTCTTTCTTTGTAGATCAGTCTTGTTGTGGGATAACGGAGGTGAGGAAAATGCCACCACAGTACAGCTTCTGGTCATAACTGTGTGTGGATAATGGAGATTTCTGTCTTGTTGTTATGAGGACAAAATGGGAATATATGCACAGTGCTCACAACAGTGCCTGACACCGTTCTCCCCAGTGGCTAGCCACTCCTGAAAAGGAGATTAACAAGGAGAGGGCCCACCCCTCACATTTGTGGGTCCTGGGTGAGACTGTCAACGGAGCCTGTTTGTCTCTGAACATGTAAAGTTTGGAACAAGCTAACAAACTACTAAATGAAGAATTTTTATGCTCCCACTTTAACAAAAAATCTTTGTATTCTGTGTGCGCGTGTGTGCACGTGCGCCCACTTTAGTGGGCTCTATGCCCAGTGTCGAGCCCAACATGGGTTTAAATTCTCAACCCTGAGATCAAGACCTGAGCTGAGATCAAGAGTCTGATGCTTAACTGACTGAGCCACCCAGGTGCCACCAGCAAACAAATCTTTCTAGCAATGACCTGAAGGGCCCAGTTCACATCTAGAGTTCTCAGAGTCCTTGGGCTGCTCTGCCAGAACATGGTGGCATGGGGACATGTGGCCACAACCAACCCCAGCCTCAGGCCTTCGCCCTTCTCTGTCCACTTCTGGTTCTGACCTACATTGTGAAGATACATTAGTTCACACATCTGGGCTCCATCCTCGCTTCCCACAGTCATCCTTTGGGTGCCTCTGAGGGCACACCATGGGGGTTCACTGGCACAGCTTAAGGGACAGCTTAAGAAAGAAGGTTGTGCAGTCCCTAGAGGTGGGCCTGGGACTGTTTGGGAAGAGGACACTGGGGTCAAGGTACCTGGCAAGGGATTCAGGTGGTCATGGCTTCTTGGCCCATAGACTCCTCTCCACAGGGAGAGGTGCTGTGGGTGGGAGAGGGCATACTTTAGAGAACAGGGGAGTCCTTCCTGACTGAGTCTAAAGGCTGTGTTGGCTGGGGTCTTAGAGCATTGTCATAAAGACTGGCCTGTGTGGATTTAAATCCTGGTTCCAACTCTTTCTGGAGTCAGGTCATTGACTGAACAGCTCTCTGCCCAAGTTTCCTCATCAACAAAATAGAGGTGACAGCGAGGCACGTGCTTCACAGGGTTGTTACCAAGACTGAATGAGTTAACATGTGCAAAAGCACTCACAAATGTGCGTGGCTGTAAGTATTAACTGTCATTCATGACTCCCTTTTTTTAATGGTCACTTGATCTGGTGTGATCACAAGAGCCAATACCATCCCTGCTTCTGCCTGGCACAGAAGAAGAGAGAAAGACAACACAATGATTTCATCCAATGATGTCCAAAGTTAATTTCCAATGTGCCAAAAGTTGGTAAATTTGGGTTTTGGGTTTTCTTTTTTTGTTTTGTTTTGCTTTGTTTTGTTTGTTTTTTGGTTTTAGGAGGTTATAGGGGACAAATTTTGGGAAAAGGCTTACATTACCCCAGAGGTATTCTGGTGTATTTTGATATGAAACTCCTTAGAAAGGAGGGCCCAGAGCACGGCATGCAGGATTGCAGGAAGTAGACAGTGGAGTGTTTTTCTCAAGATCTTTAAGTACCTAAGACATTCCCTTCGGTTGGGGCACATTAAAGTTTGGTCCAGATTGAAGGCAGAGGGAGTGTTGAGATGATTTTCTTTTAATTGTGGTGAAGAACACAGAACGTAACATTTACCATTGTATCCATGTGTAAGTGTACGATTTGGTAGTAAGGACAGTTACATTGTTGTGCAGCCAGTCGCCAGAACATTTGCATCGTGCGAAACTGAAGGTTTGTACCCATTAACTAACAGGTTAACTAACAACTTCCTACTCCTCCCTCCCCTGCCCCTGGCATCCATAATCCCACTTCCTGTCTCTATGAAAGTTTTTTAAGTTTATTTATTTATTTTGAGAGAGAGAGAGAGAGCAGGGTAGGGGCAGAAAGAGCGAGGGGAAAGAGAATCTCAAGCAGGCTCCATGCCGTCAGCTCAGAGCTCCATGTGGGGCCAGAACCCACGAACTTTGACTTGAGCTGAAGTCAAGAGTCAGGCGTTCAACCGACCTAGCCACCTAGGGGCCCCTGTCACTATGAATTTGACAAGGTACCTCATACAACTAGAATCATGCAGTAGTTGATTATTTTCAATGATGTGATGTCATCCAAATTGTAGCATGTGATGTGAAATGATTTTTAGTCTCATTTCAGGCTTGGGGTTCGAACTCTGAACCCTGAAGACAATTGAAAAATGGAGGGGGTAGAAAGCACCACTCAGCTTCAGAATCTAAGGTCATGGATGGATTCCAAGGGTTTGCTCTCCTCGTGGGAGCACAGTCCTCACCAAGGTACCCATGTCTTTGGCACCTGGTAACACCTGCATTATTAGGGGAGGAATAGTTTGGGGATGGTTTCTCAGAACTACCTGGGTGGGTTGGCAAAGAAAATACAGAAGCACAGGTATTTATTTCATGGAAATCCAAAAGCAGTTTACTGACATGTTCATTATTGTCTATCTCCTACTAGGCTGGAGAAGGCCTAGACAAATCAAATCCCAAAAACTGCAAATGAGCAGTGAGTTCAGGGCAGTGCCTAAAATTATTTTAAACCTTCAAATCATAATGGATTTCAATTCCATTGTCTGTACATTTGCTGGAAATGTTTTGGTCAGTACCGCTCAAAGGAGGTCAAGTCCTCCAGCACCTTGGCTTGGTGAACTGGTCCCTAGTTTGTTGTTTTCTCAGATGGACTGTGAAGGCAGGAATCACACCATTGGGCTTATTTTATCCCCCTCCATGGTGACCTTTTCAGGGGACAAACACATTATTTTTTTGGATAAATCACTGACTGAATGGATGGATACATAATTAATACAATTTGTAAAATGCCTTAACATTATAGTTGTACTAACACTATATTGCAGATAGGATAGACATGCTCCTTTCTGCTGATCTGGAAAATGTTTTTGAGGTTGGTTGCTCATGAATTCCCTAATGAAGGCAGAATCCTGGAAACATGACTTAAGGGGGTAGGATACTGAAGACAATGGAAAATGTCATCATTCAAGAAGAAGGAAATAAGAACACAAATTCAATTATTTTCATGATTCTCCATTTACTCCTACATTTCCTCACAGCATCATTTACCCAGCCAGTACTTACTGAGCACCCATTATTATAAGTCTCCATGTTCCAGCACGGATTAGGTTGCAAAGATGAATGGACACTAACTTTTCAAATTTACGGCTTGAGCATGCTAGATCAGATATGATAAAAACTGATAGGAAACAATGTAAGCATAGAGATGGTGTAAGACAGGTATAAATATTTGTTGTGAAGTGCGGAGGGAGTAGAAGTGACTTCCAACAGCTTACATTGGGGTGGAGGGATCAGAGGAGGCTTATGAGGGGCGGTGGAGGGATCAGAGGAGGCTTATGAGGGAGGGAGAGGGAGAGAGAGAGAGAGAGAGCATTAAAAGGGCCTCTGCACTATCTAAAATGTGGACAAGGAAGGATTGGAGCGGGCTCCAGGCAAAGAATCAAGGTTAGAAGGTGAGGACAAGCAGAGCATGGAACAAGGAACAGAGAACAGGTCTGTTGGCCTAAATGCAACATGTAGAGAGAAAGAACTAAGCCAAGGCATGAATGCCAGAGGGTGAAGGCTCAGCTTAGAGACTGCCTACTCCAACTACTACATCCCAGCTAGGCATTTTAATACACCCTATATCATTTAACCCAAGAACAGATATGTGCAGTATTAGATTAGTGCTCAGTTGAAATCAACTAGGTTCAGAGAGGTTAAGTAAATTGCTATACATGGCTATACAGTTGACCCTTACCACGTTTGAACAACGTGGGTCCACATATACGTGGATTTTTTTCAATAAATACAGAAGTATCAAAGATGTATCTTTTCCTTATGATGTTCTTCATAACATTTTCTTTCTCTAGCCAGTTTTATTGTAAGAATACTAATATAATACATACAACATACAAACTATGTGCTAATTGACTGTTTATGTTATCCGTAAGGCTTCTGATAACAGCATACTTCTTCCTGTCAACAGCAGGCTGTTAGCAAAGTTTTGGGAGAGTCAAAGTTATATGTGAATTTTCAACTGCATGAGGGGTCATCACCCCCACATTGCTCAGGGTTAACTGGTACATAAATTATATAATAAACCAATATACGTTAAAATGTCATCATACTGGGGTGCCTGGGTGGCTCAGCAGGGTAAGCATCTGACTGGCTGAGTTCATGATCTTGCTGTTTGTGAGTTCAAGCCCCACATCCTGCTCATGGCTGTCAGTGCAGAGCCTGTCTCCCTCTCTTTCTGCCCCTCCCTTGCTCAGGCTCTCTCACAAGTAAATAAACATTTTAAAAAATGTCATGATAGCAAATAGCATTTTATAGACATTTGAGAAATTTTTCATATCTCTATATTTGAGCAATAATATGAGAAAGTCTAGGTCCTAATCATTCTTGTTTGTTTGATAATAGCCACAGCTGTTGCATAGCACGGCATATTGACCATGTGATATGCCCCGTGCATTATCTTATTCCATTCTCCCCACAACACGCAACGTCGGTACTATCATTAGTGTGCTCAGTCATCTGACAGACAAGGAAATTAAAATCGGAAACATGAAGCAACTTGGCCAAAATCATATGGTGAGTAAATTATGGTCAGGATTTGAATAGGTTCAGTAGACTCCAAAGCTTAAAAAACAATGAATGGATAAATCAAGTTTATTCAACCAATAAATACTGTCTGAGTTTTAACTATGTTTACACACAGTGCTCGGCTCTGGGAACACATGCGTGCAAGCCAGTCATATTCTTACAGGCATGTAGCTAAATTATTACCATATGCTTGCATAAGGCAAGTTTCTTGCTCCCGCTGGCCCTTTACTTTCTTCCCTCTTTTCATCTCTCATGGCAGGGGGGCTTTGATTAGAGAGACAAGGATTCATTAGCATAATAACTGCACTGTAAGGACTTCCTGTTACAGGTGATAACAACCTGACTTCAGTTGGCTTAAGTAACAAAAGAAATGTATTGGCTCTCAAAACTGGAAGGCCCTGGGAGCACTTACTTTCAGGCATCGCTGACTCTATGTCTCAAGCAAAAGAGACAGTCTCTCCATCTCTTGTTGTGCCTTCTTTCTGAAATCTTTTCTCAGTTAGGTCCTTCCCACAGGGTGGTAGGGTGGCCCTAGCTGCTCTGAGTTTATATTCAACCAGCTTAGAACTGTCTGGTAGAGAACAATATTGCTTTACCTATAGTTCATACAGAGCATAAGTGTCACACTCATCGACTTGGAGGGGTCCATGCATGACCAGGGAATGCAATATTGTCATTGCTCTGGCTTGGTTAAGGGAAACTATACACATCCACTATGTTGCATGTCAAAGCTGTGCTAAGAGGTTAGAAATATCAATAACAAACAGAAAAAAATGAAAAAAAAAACCCTTTATAAATATATTTTCCACCTGGGAGAATCCAAATGGCCTCAGCAATTTTTTATGTCTATTATTCAGCATATTCATTATGGGCCTACAATGGCGCGGGCGCCATTCTAGGGGACGGCCTGGCGGGGGTGGGGGGGTGGGGGGGTGTAGGCACAGAAATCAATGGCTACACCCTCCATCATGGCGAAGAGCAATGACCATCGTAATCTTTCGGTTTCCAGGTTGCAGTCAGGGCCCTGGAAGAGAGGACAGAGGGACAGTCAAGATGGAGAAAATTGTGAGGGGCAGGGGGAGGGGGAAGAGAGAAAGAGAAGCAGGCAAGAGGAAAAAGAGAGTCATAGATATTCATTCCCGACCCAATTACTGTTTGTCTAGATGTAAACCGATGAGAAAAATTAGGGAAACTTTAGCAAGGCTCTGGACTTCAGGTGAGTTTGTGATAGGCTGGCAGTAAAATGGTTCTCTTTTTAGTATTATTAATACCCGTGTCCCTTCCCAAGTGCTGCACACACAACAAGGAGTCACTAGGTGTGAAAAGCACTGGGACAGGATTCAGAGGAGGGGTGATGTTAAACTGAACTCCTTTCAAAGAAAGAGTCAAGGGAATGAGGGCATTCCAGACAGAAAATCCTTTCTCTAAATTAAAAACATTTTTTGGAGTCTAATTAACATATAGAGTTATATTAGTTTCAGGTGTGTAGCATAACAATTCAATTCTTTATATTTCTCAGCGCTCAGCAAGATAAGTGTGCTCTTTAACCCTCTTTTATCTATTTCACCCAGCCTCCCACCCCTCTCTGGCAACCACCAGTTTGTTCTCTGTATCTAAAAGTCTGTTTTCTTGTTTGTCTCCTTTTTTGTTTGTTCATTTTGTTTCTTAAATTCCACACATGAGTGCAATCATATGGTATTTGTCTTTCTCTGTCTTATTTCACTTAGCATTATACCTTCTGTGGCAAATGGTAAGATCTCATTATTTTTTGACTGAGCAATATTCCATTGTGTATATATACCACATCTTTTTTGTCCATTCATCTATGGGTGGACAGTTAGGTAGCATCCATATCTTGGCTATTGTAGATAATGCTGCAATAAACATAGGTGTGTACGTATCCTTTCAAATTGGTATGCTAGTTTTCTTTGGGTACATACTGAGTAGTGGGATTACTGGATTGTAGTGGAGTTGTATTTGTGTTTTTTTGAAAAGGCCTCCATACTGTTTTCCACAGTTGGCTGCACTAGTTTGCATTCCCACCAACAGTACATGAGGGTTCCTTTTCCCCACATCCTCGCCTACACTTGCATTTTTCTTGTCTTTTTGATGTTAGCCATTCCGACACATGTAAGGTGATATCTCATTGTGGTTTTGTTTGCATTTCCCTGATGATGGGTGATGTTAAGAATTTTTTCATGTATTCATTAGCCATCTGTATGTCTTCTTTGGAGAAATGTCTGTTAAGGTCCTCTGCCCAGGCAGAAAACCTTAATGGCATGAGCGGTAATTAGGATTTAGTGACAGAGTTTTAAATTGTTCTTTACAGCAAATAACCCTATACAGGAAAAGCCTCATCTCCCAGAAACAATTTTTTAGTTTCAGGGCAAGGAAGAGCTGGTATAGCTGCACTATTTTATAATTCTCTCCTTAACAGTAACTAACAAGTATTTATTACTCCCTCTCACTTCAAATATTCACCACCACCTCCTCTCTTCCCTTCAAATCTACCACAATTTCCCTTCAAATGTGACTGTGTAGGGGGGAGAGAAGAACTTCAGCCTTGGGATCAGTCCAACCCAGGTTCGCACACTGGCTTTGCCATTTATTAGCCTGTAATTCTAAGCAAGTCATTTTGCATCAATGGGTTTCATTTTTCCAATCTGTAAATTGGGATTAATACTGTGGACAGGATGGCTGGGATAATGAAGGAAGATGGTGCATGTGAAAAACCTAGCTCTTAGAAAAGCATTCAAAGGGGTACCTGGCTGGCTCAGTCAGTAGAGCATGTGACTTTTTTTTTTTTTAATGTTTATTCATTTTTTGAGAGAGAGAGAAAGAGCACGAGTGGGGGAGAGGCAGAGAAAGAGAGAGGGAGACACCGAATCAGAAGCAGGCTCCAGGCTCTGAGCCATCAGCACAGAGCCCGATGCAGGGCTCGAACCCATGAACCCAGGAACCCATGAGATCATGACCAGAGCAGAAGTTGGTAGCTTACCCGACTGAGCCATCCAGGCACCCTAAGCACATGGCTCTTGACCTCAGGGTTGTGAGTTTGAGCCCCATGTTAGGTGCAGAAATTACCTAAGAATAAAATGCGTTTTTAAAAAGTCAAAAAGGCATCCAATATAGTTCATTGCTTCCCACCTTCCTGAAACACACAAAAAAGTAATGGATGATGAAGGATAAGCCACCCTCACAGTACATTAGGCGCGGCGTGCAGGCATGCTCCCACTCTGATCAGTCCCAATATGCGAGACTGAAATTTGCCAGACACCAACAAACCAACCATTAGTTATCTTTTAAACATGTCCTCCCCTTTCCAAAGGATAAACAAGAATAGAAAGCCCAGTTCCGTGTCAGGATTGATATGTCGACATGGAGGTCAAACACAGATGGACGCTGGAAGCTGAAGTTGTATTAAAGTTTAATCAGAAGTGAAGATGAAGCTTCTTTGAGATGATCAGTTTTTGTCGGGCTCCCAACCTCAGTGTGAAAATATGATTCTATTTACAGACATTGAATCACCCCGCCTGCCTGCAGCCCCCTCTCTTTCCACTCTGTCCCACACATTGCTGCCAATTCATCTTCCTGTGTTTCACCCTCTTCCCCTCCTGCTGAAAAAGTCTCAGTTCCGACGGGATACGCTACCCTGCGCCCTCCTCACCACAGCTAATATTATCAACATGGCATCTTACCAGTTTCTTGATTTAGCTCACGCAATCCTTACTGCCAAAAACCCTCCTCTCTCTCGTTTCCATTTATCTGTCATCAAACCCTTCAACATTCGGCTGGCGCTCCAGCCCCTGGGTGGTGCTCTCAGCAGGCAACACCCTATGTGAACTCCGTGTTACTGAAATCATTTAGTGATGATTGCCTTTATCTTTGTGTTTGTACTCAGTTTCCCCAACTAAATAATCAATTCCTAAAATACAGAAATTATGTCTATCACCAACGTGCTTTTGCATCATCAGAGACCTGCACACTATGTGTATGAAAATATTTAGAGATGGGGCGCCTGGGTGGCTCAATTGGGTGGCTCAATTGGGTGACCGACTTCGGCTCAGGTCATGATCTCATGGCTCGTGAGTTCGAGCCCTGCATCAGGTTCTGTGCTGACAGCTTGGAGCCTGGAGCCTGCTTAGGATTCTGTGTCTCTGTCTCTGTCTCTGCCCCTCCCCCACTCATTCTCTGCCTCTCTCTCCTTCAAAAACAAACATTAAAAAAATATTTTGAGATAATAAAAAGTAGCTTCATGTGCAACATTTGGAGGAGCCCATCTATAGCATAAATAAAAGTTCCTGCACACTGACATTTAACGCACATGAAGACAGGGGCAGAAAGGCAAGGATAAGAATAACATTGTGATGAAAATGTGAAGATAAGGGTCTGATCAGTGTATCAGGGGTTTGTTGAAAACCTGCTGTGTACCATGTGCTTGTCAGTTTCAGTTAGCAAAAGTATAAGATGTAGTGACTTCCTCCCAGCAACACCGCAAAGGGATACCGCCTACTTGCTTTTGCCCCCAGTGAGTAACAGAATCTGGTCTGAAATAGAGCCCACCTTCGTTAGATATATAATAATATTTAGGACTGAATGAAAACAAGGAAGGACTTGACACACACCTGGTGATGAGGTCTCTACGCAGCTTTCTATATAGCTACATTAGACATAAATAGATGCAACCATACATACCAGACCAGGTAGGGAGGCTCTGACAGCAAGTACCAGTTCCTCCACCCCAAGGACATGGCGAAACCCATTGGGGTCCAGATAGCATCCTTTGGCTTGATTTGTTGTTACCTTATTTTTCCAAGTTCTCCCAATGTTCTGGGGTTGGCACCTTTCTGGTTCCTGTTGGGGCTAATGCTTCTTCAAGCCATCACGAGTATGTTCTCACTGCTGGGCGCATGGGGGATCTGACTGCACAACTGAACCTGGGTTTGGTCACCAGGGCTGATCAAGCTAATCAGGCTCACAGGCCGGTATCCCATGTATCCACCACCCCATGCACCTCTGTTCTGAAAGCAACACCATTCAGGATGACCATCCCTTCAAGAATCACCGTCCAGTTACAGGTTCTTAACTTTTTACTTTTTTAAAAAAGTAGGCTCCATTCTCAGCGTGGAGCCCAACATGGAGCTTGAACTCAATGACCCTGAGATCAAGACCTGAGCTGAGATCAAGAGTCAGATGCTGAACCAACCAAGCTGCCTCCAGGTTCTTAACTGTTGTTCCCCTGGTTCTAGATGTTCACTTTAAGTATAATCTGTCTCTTCAGAGGCTTCATTTCCCGCCACTGTGCTTGGTGAGGCGTGTGCTGCCAGCTTTGCTGGTTGACACAGAAATGATCCTCTATTTAACCAGAGTCCTCTTTATTTCCTATCTTTGATCTTACTAATCCCCCACATTACTCTTCCGAGTAATCTTCATCACCTCGCTGGTCATTGTGATGGGAGTGGGACAGAACGCTATTTTTCTCTTTCAGGAAGACTTGCTTCTTGTTTGGAACATCTACTGATAAAAGGTTTCCCATGTGGCATCTCTCACCCCCATCACTGTCCTCCCACCCCTCTCCAGGTCACATCTCCTTTAAACCTCATCTCTTGACAGCAGTACATCGGCGCTGTGGCTGCCTTACATGGGTGCCACAGCACAGTCTCATAGGTACAGAACTAAGATTCACCTGGAAAGCTCAGGGTAATACAAAATAAAGGCAAATAGGTGCTACATTATGTGGAATAAACTCTGAAGGAGGAAGAGGGAGCAGGGGCGAGCCACGAGAGCTGAAGTCATAGGAAAACAATTTCAGAAAGAGTGTGCTTAAGAACGGATTCCAAAGATACACCAGCAAAACTGTGAAAACACATATGCACCCTATTTCATATGCACTGTTTGCAGTGCTAAAGACGGAAACAACACAACTCCAGTAGACTGAATAATCTGTGGTTCACCTACAGAATGGAATGCTAAGCAACTGTTAAAAAGGAGTACATGCACACCATTGTTTACAACAGCACTATCAACAATAGCCAAGTTATGGAGAGAGTCCAGGTGTCCATCAACTGATGAATGGATGAAGATGTATACACACACACACACACACACACACACACACACGATGGAATACTTACTCAGTGATGAAAACAATGGAATCTTGCCATTTGCAATGATACGGATAGAACTAGAGGGTATTATGCTAAATGAAATAAGTCAGGCAGAGAAAGACAAATATCCTATGATTTCACTGATCTGTGGGATTTAAGAAACACAACAGATGAACATAGGGGAAGTGAAGGAAAAATAAGATAAAAACAGAGAGGGAGGCAAACTGTAAGAGATTCTTAGATACAGAGAACAAACTGAAGGTTGCGGAAGGGGAGATGGGTGGGGGGAGAGGAAAACAGATGATGGGCATTAAGGAGGGCACTTTTGGGGATGAGTACCAGGTGTCATATGTGAGAAATTAATCACTAGGTTCTACTCCTGAAGCCAAGACTACACAGTATGTTCACTAACTTGAATATAATAAATTTTAAAAAAGAATGAAAAATATCTCTCTACTCACCTTTGGAATAATTTCTGTTAAACATTGTTAATGGAACACTGCAAGGTTCAGGGGCAGCTGGGTCACTCAGTCAGTTGGGCATCTGACTCTTGGTTTTGGCTCAGGTTCATGAGTTCGAGACCCACATGGGGCTGTGTGCTAACAGCAGAGACCCTGCTTGGTGTTCTCTCTCTCTCCCCCCCGACTCACGCTCACTCTCTCTCAAAAATCAATAAACATTAAAAAAAAGAAAACTGCAAAGTTCAGAAGAATGTATAATATACCAATTTTAATTTAAGAAAGGTACATAATACAAATATAGACATATTTGCTTATATTTATAAAATAAAAACCAGTGGAAGGACAAAGCAGCCAGGAAAAAAAAACCTGGTTAACTTTAATGATATGGAAGAGACAGGAATGGAAACTAGACTTCTCTGAATGTGCCTGTATTAGTTGTCAATTACTGCATCACAGATCATTCCAGAAGCTTAGTGGTTTAAAATAGCAATACATTTTTATTATGTCACATAAGTTCTGAGAATCAGAAATCCAGGAGCAGCTTAGCTGGATTGTGTTTCAGGGTATTTCAAGAGATGGTCAAGGTGTTGGTTCGAGTTTCAGTCATCAAAATGTTTGCCTGGGTTAGAGGGTCTGCCTGCACTGTGGTTCCCTCACGCGGTTGTTGGCAGAAGTCCTCACAGACCTCATGGTCCATGGGCCATGTGGGTCTCATCTCTCCATAGGGTTGCTTGGGCCTCCCTATGATGTGGAAGCTGCTATCCTCTGGCACAAGTGATCTAAAAAGGGCAGAGGAGGGGCGCTTGGGTGGCTCAGTCAGTTAAGCGTCTGACTTTGGCTCAGGTCACAATAATGATCTCACGGTCTGTTGAGTTCAAGTCCCATGTCAGGCTCCATGCTGACGGCTCAGAGCCTAGAGCCTGCTTCGGGTTCTGTGTCTCCCTCTCTCTCTGTCCCTCCTCTGCTCAAACTTATGTCTCTCTCTAAAATGAATAAATGTTAAAAAAATTATAAAAACTAAAAAGAGCAGAGGAAATTGTAATACCTTTATGGCCTAGTCTTAGAAGTCACATATTGACATTTGTGTTTTATTTTGTTTCTTAGATGCAAAATATTGAGCCCAACCCACACTCGAGGGGAGTTTTAAAGCATTTGTGGACACATTTTAAATCAACACAGTATCAAATTTCATACATCTGAACTTGGAACTATATTAATGTCTTGTAGAATTATAAAAGCAAGTTGAAAAGCATAAATACAATTCCTAAATATTGAGAGCAAAATGAAAGAAATGAACTTAAGTGTGCATCAGGTTGATGGTTTAAACACAGAGATGGATAGGGGCAACTGGCTGGCTCAGTCAGTAGAGCATGTGACTTTTGGTCTTGGGGTCATGAGTTTAAGCCCCATGTTGGGCATGGATCTTAACTGATCTCATGGTTCATGGGATCAAGCCCTCTCTCTCGGGCTCAGCATTGACAGAAAGGAGCCAATTTGGGCTTCTCTCTCTCTCTCTCAAAATAAATAAATATAGAAAAATAAAAATTTTTTAAAAAGAATATACACTAAATTCTCTCTATATACTGTATTAGTATATATACTATGTTAGTATTATTCTGGAACTATTAAGTGTATGTGTGTGTGTATACTAGGATATATCAATTAAATAATTATGTTAATAAATTTAGGATCGAAGCCTTTTAGCAGAAGATGAGAGGGGTGCTTGGGCAGCTCAGTCAGTTAAGCATCCGACTCTGATTTTAGCTCAGGTCATGATCTCAGAGTTCATGGGTTTGAGCCCTGCAAAACCTGCTTGGGATTCTCTCTCTCCTCTCTTTTTGCCCCTACCCTGCTCACACTCTCTCTCAAAATAAATAAACTTAAATTATTTTTAAAGGAGAGATATAAATATAAAATGGATGAACCAAAGGGAAAAATCCCATAATCTTAAATTTGACTTGAAAAGTGAGAACTTCTGACGTATTTTCTTTAAAAAGCTGTATTTCTTTGCTCTGTTCACTGCAAAGGTCTGGAAACCATGACTAACCCCCAAATAATGAGCATCCCTACACCCAGATTGTGTCTCTAAATAGGATTTCCAACTGAAAGGAACCATGCCTTCTTGGATAAATGCTATTTTCAAAGCTGGGACAGGAAACATCAAAGGGCAGTCTGGAACATTCTGTTGTCTGGGAAGGGAGAGAGGTTGTCAGAGACCACAGGGGTTGTGTCAAAACCATCTAGGAGCCCATGTGAGTGACCTCCCACTGGCCAAAGGCAAGATAACGGGAACATCAGAGTAATAACCACCACAGTGCTACAGCAAATGTATTAAAATCTGTGAGTTCAAAATGACCGTTAAAAAAGCAAGCAAATAAAATTAAGTGATTACCTTTGGAAGGTACTTAGGAATCAACTCATTATTTTGAAAGCTGTTAAAGAAGAGAACTGAAGAGAAAGAAACAAGTATTCTGCACGGACTATGGAGAGTACAGCTCAGGAATTTCAACTAAAAACTTCAGCAAAGGAATTGCTACAACCAGAAGATCCCCATTTTGCAACCACTAGTGAGAAATGACTCCGATTTAGGGCTCAGGCTTGAAGTCCACGGGGCGGGCAGTTGGAAAGGGAAGACAGATGTAGATGACAGTGGAGTCCAGGAAGATGGCCCGAAAGCCACGGAGATTCTTGTCTCTGATGCTGATGGTACAAGTGTCCTGTGGAAGCTGGGGCCTCCATCATGGGGCTAACACACACGCCCAGGCGGTGGGGAGGCTGAAAGGGTACCCGGTGGGGTAGGGCGCTGCGGGCCGGCTGCTATTTCCCGGCAATGAGGGGAGCTCACGGACGGGCCAAATGTGTGTGAGATGATAGTGGCTGCCACTCTCGTTAGCCCACCACCCTTCCCGACAATCTTCTTTGCATCCCATCCCATCCAGAAACACACAGGAAAACTAGTCCTGCCCACAGACATGCTGACGCTTTACGAAACCACCACAATTGACAATTGTTAGTGGCCGCCAAAACTGTTAGGTGAGAAGTGGATGGGGTGCTTCGTAATGTGACAGATTCAGTTGGCACATCCTGACTCCGGTGGCGATGCTAGCGAACGTTCCCAAAATCTGAACACCGCAAGTCATAGGCCTGCCTCCTATGAGGCCACAAACATTCTTACTGGAAAAAAAAAACAAATCAAATCCGGTCTTGCCTCAGGATCCAATGACCAGTTTATAGAAAATCCAGGGAAAGAAGGACAATATTAAACAACAGTGTAGAGACCAAATCCCAAAACGTGGTGGGTTCCACGAATATACATAATATAACATATATATTATATATTATCTTTTATCTGAGATTTTTTGTTTCAAAAAAGTCGGGGGCAGGCAAGAATATAAATGAAACAAGATTGTCCATTAATGCAATCCTGGAAGCTGGGTGAGATGGTTATCTGGGGGGTTATTATGCTATTCTCTCTGCTTTTGTATAGGTTTAATTTTTTAATAAAAAGAAAAGGAAAAAAAAAACCAAGTAGGGATTGATAGTGACCACTGACAAATGAATGGGAGCTAGTTGACCAGGAAATTGGAAAAACTCATTCCAGAGGTCAGGAAATAAAGCATTGTCCATTCACACAGAACGTTACATTTCCCTGAACCCTTCCCCCCATCCATAGCTTCATTTTATAATTTATTCTCTCACTGCTTGTGAGTTAGGCAGGTCAGGCACTGAGCCACAGATAAGGAAACTGAAGTTCAGAGAAATGGAATGATTTGGTGTGGCCCAGCCTGTGGTATTAGAATCCATGCCTGTCCTTTAGGAGGCCCACTGGTACAGAAAGTCAAGGTCCCTACAGAGACTTTTCTGGCTAAAAACCAGAATCCATGCTGGGAGAAGATTGGAAATGCAGTTGCTTTTATAGGGTGGCACTGAATTAGGAAAAAATTGAAAGCCAAGGAGAAAAGTTAAATTCATGTCAAAAATGGGGGATCATTTTCCTACCCACACAGTCAATCCTTCCCTACACTCTCTTCCCCTGAGATAAAAATGAAAACAACTTGGTTTTCCTTTAGGTGATGCAAAATGCTCAGCTCTCCTGTCTTTAAATTAAGAAAGAGATTATGCAATTTTATTCAAAAAGTTCATTAAATAAGAAAACCCATCTCTTTATGTATTTCAGACAAGGAGTGTGGAGGTGGCAGGGAAAATGAAGGCAGGGGCGAGAGGTGGAGAGGGAGATTTTCGAGAGAGATTACCAAAAAACACTTTAAGGAGAGGATTAGTGATTATAAACTGCCCTCGCTTTATTACTACTATTCACTCGAGCCCCAGGCTTTGAAATGGATTTTTGCCTATTACATCCGTTCTTTGAAAATCTGAACAGCTGATGATACTTTCTGAGTTCTTAAGAGCTGAGATTCCCAGTGTGAAGGAAAGTGCACACATGGCTGGCCAGAGGGCAGAGCAGTGACAGAGCCTCCCATAAGAACAACAGAGCCAGGGTCATCTATGTCATACAGGGTTGACCGGTCAATGTGCTCCAGGGCACAACAGTTGGTGGGGAAGGAGCTTACCCACCGGGCAGGAAGGAGCTGGGGCCCAAGTCCGAGACTCTATCCACAGTAGATGTGAAGAACTCACAATCTCAGTGAGCACCCGGGTTTCCTTGATCAAGAGCCATGAATCACTAAGTTCTAGAAACAACCATTTCATTTCATCTCTCTTTTTCAGGCCTACTTCCTACATTTTTCTTACAGGGAAAATTTAAATTAAAATTTTTTTAATGTTTATTTATTTTTGAGAGAGGAGAGACAGAGAGACAGAGCAAGGGTGGGGAGGGGGGCGGGGGGGGGGGTGCAGAGAGAGAGGGAGACACAGAATCTGAAGCAGGCTTCAGGCTCTGAGCTGTCAGCACAGAGCCCAACGCGGGGCTCGAACTCATGAATCATGAGATCATGACCTGGGCTGAAGTTGGATGCTCAATCGACTGAGCCACCCAGGCACCCCATAATTCCTACATTTTTAAATGCTTCTCTGAGTATTGAAACCATGCACATGGACTCAACTGTGAACCAAAATAGTGGTGCAAAGTCATCATCAGCAACCTCAGGAGCCATCAAATACTTTACAGACATCACCTTATTATTATTCCCAAGAGCGTGGTGGGATGAGATGTGTCCTCCTGTGTTTTGAGACCCTGTTAGACTGGCATGATAGAACTAGAAAACATATATTTAATGCCCAGAGGCTTTCATGCTTTATTGTGTTAGATGGAAAAAAGATGCAAAAGGTGATATATAACTTCTATAACTTGGCAGAAGTTGAATCACTGGCACTGATCAAATACACCTGCATAATGTCCTTCTGAAGCAGGAAGGGAGATGGGATGATTTTCCTATTCTATGTCTGGGGAAACAGAGAACAAAGCCATCAAGTGATTAGTCACAGATCCCAAAATAAGTTAACAATGGTACGGAAACAATTTTAGACTCTAACTGTATTGATCCACAGACCAGAACTCTTTCCAATCATCTACCATTTATCGATTTATTAATCTGTAACCAGTATTGGAAGTTCTTCTAGCTTCCGGGGATACAAGGATGAATAAGGAAGAAATGGCTCTTGGGAGAGATAGAGAAGCAACCAAGTGGTTCAAAGCCTCCCTCTGCGTTTTTGTACCATATCTCCTGGTCTCTGTGTATTGAAGGTAAAGATGGGGGAGAACACGGGAGGTTGAGAAATGGTGGTTGAGAGCAGATGCCTGGGCCATCTTGAGGGCCAGCCAGCAGCCTTGGCACTGGGGATTGCGGTCAGGAAAAAGCCATCTTCCTGATACAGCAACTTAAATATCAGCATAGAATACGTCAGGCTAAGCTTATCTGCCGGTGAAACTACCCTGACAGACCACTGTGGGTGTAATCCTGGGAGTGTGGCAAGACGACATCAACCACGGGGACGGGGACCAGAGAACCTTGAGACTAAAGCTGAAGTCAGATGACCTGCAAAGAGGCAGAAAGGAGGATGGGCAGCCTGACCACGGCCGCTGTGTCTCCAGCCCAGATCCAGGCAGAGGGTGCCCTGAGCCCTTCATGTAAGCAGCTGGGTGTGTTCTGAGCCATCCAGGTGCAGTTCCCAATGCTGCAGATGAGGGAGCATCAGGCTCTCTCTCTCTGATACACCCCAATCCCTTCATCTAATGCCCCCTGCTTTGATTCCATGCCCACCAAATGGCATATCTATAGATTTTCATAAGGAAAGAGGATGAACTGACTAACGAATGTCATAGACTGGTCTGTAAATGGATGTACTGCTATGCTGGTTAATATATTTCCCTGTGAGTCTGATAGGTATGAGCCAGACAGACAAGAAATTAATAAAATCCAGTTCCCAGGCTTGCAAAGCTAAAGGCTGGAAGTGGAACTTTTCAAAGTGGTGGGAACTCTCTTGGCCACCCTAGTCGCATCTCAGGCCTGGAACCCTGCCTAGCATTTGGTTATGTGTTCAATTAATGTTATTGTTGTTACTCCAAAAATACTGCTATGTGTTAAAATAGTTTTATGGCCAAGGGTGCTTTAAGCCCTGAGTGTCTGTGTGTATTTAAGCCCCGTGTCTCCTTTGCAGCACAACAAGCGTGTCCCTTGCAGGCAGGGACTGACTGCACGATGCTCTGCTGGTAACAGGTGCTCTACTAATGTTTGCTGTGGATGGACAAGTGTGGACTGGAAGGGCTGCTTCAGAGACTGCTAAGTGGTAAAAGAGAAGCCCAAGTTTGCCTTCTGGTCCTACCTCTTTTCCTTCCAGAATTTTTCTGCTTCTGTTTGGTCCCATTGTTTCTCCCTCTCCATCCACAATTAATCAGTCGAGTTAAACTGCTACCTTCTGGGGGCCCTGAAGCTCTTACCCAGGCAATACAGTTAAGTCCTTCCCTGCTTTCCCCGCCACAACCCACCCAGCGATGCCCTATATGGTCAATGGAAGAGACGGGGAGGGACCGGCCAGCTGGCAGGTGACAGCAGGGCAATAATCAGACAGCCATTCTGCTGGCCTCCTAAAAGGAATATCTAATGCCATGTGAATGTTGCTGGCGAGCTTAGGTGGTGTGGCAAGTTTCCCCCTCCCATTTCCTCCACCTCCCAACTCATGGAAAAGTTGGCAATGTGTGGTTTGGTGAACAGCCCAGGTGTTGACATGCAAAGACCTGAGCAGGGGACCCAACCTTGTTGCTTACAAGGTGTGTGGTCCTGGATCAGTTTCCTGTTCTCCCTTCTTCCTTGTCTGGAAAGTGGGGTAATCATAATGCTTCCCTTCCCTACTGCATAGAGATGTGAGGCTACAGCACATGTCTGTGTGGGGTGGGAGGGGGTCATGTTTGCCTAAAAGGGGCAACAATTAATAATTGTTGACTTGAGGGATGAACAAATGGTGGAGCTGGTCTCCTAAATCAGTGATTCCCAAGCTTTAGGGTACATCAGGATCACTCGAGGGGCTCATTAAAACACAAGCACCTGGGGGCGCCTGGGTGGCTCAGTCGGTTGGGCGTCCAACTTCGGCTCAGGTCATGATCTCGTGGTTCATGGGTTCAAGCCCCGGTTTTGGCTCTGTGCTGACAGCTCAGAGCCTGGAGCCTGCTTCAGATTCTGTGTCTCCTCTCTGCACCTCGCCTGCTCACGCTGTCTCTCTCTGTCTCTCAGAAATTTAAAAAACAAACAAACATTAAAACACGAGCACCTGGGACTCCATCTAATCCTTGATTCTGTAAGCAGAGTCTCAGAATTTGCATCTAACACGTTCTAGGTGATACAGGTGATTCCAAGGGACCAAACTTGGAGAACCACCACATGAGATTTCAAGAAAGAACGCCATAGCGGCTGCAGCATGAGAAAGGGCCAGCAGATGGCACCATCATCGAACCCAGGACTCCCCCTGGGAACTGCTGGAACTGGGTCAGCTCTGGGCTCAACCTACAGAAACGCTCAGGTTTTCCCAAGCAGGAGGGGGTGGTTCTGACCTGGAAGGCTGCTCTGTGAAGCAAAGAACAGAAGGAAGCATTGGGAGCAGCTGGTGTTGGGGAGGGATCGCTAGCTCTATCACCACCTCAGTTTTCCATCCCTGTTGGTTTCTCTCCCAAGGAGGGCTCTGGTCTCTCCCTCCATTCAGGTTTCTGCCTGGCCAGAGGCCACAGGCAATAGCAGCCATCAGAGCAAAGGACAGATTCCATCCCCTGGAAAAATAGCCTTTGAGCTTCCTTGTCAGTAACCCCATTTGGGGACTGAATCCTTGAGGGTAAGAAAATTCTACCTAAAGTTTAATTAAAACTATCCGATGTGGTTGACAACGCCCTCTCCTGTTTTTCTCTCCCAGTCTGGTCCCCAGTTACCTCCTCGGTGTTATCTTTCCATCACTACCCGTGAGCTTTGGCTTGGAGGAGAGAACATGGGCCAGCTACACTGGCTGTTGGAAATCCTGGCTCCTCCGTGTGTAATGAGGAAAACGCTATCCACTTCAAAGAACTGTTGAAAACACATGAAAAGTACCCCACATAGCAAAGGACTCAGTAAACATTAACGAGTGAGATAGGTTAGTGCAATGGCCAGTGACACAATCTCATGGGGGTGGAGGACTGGTCTTGGTTCAGCTGCAGTGCCGACCAGTGGAACTTTCTGTTATCTCCACTGCCTGACATAGTAGCCACTAGCCACATGTAGCTGTGAAGCCCTTGAAATGTGGCTAGAGCCACGAAAGAACTGAAATTTGGATTGTAGTTAATTTTAATTAATCTAAATTAAAAATTAGAATAGGTTGTGGCGCCCAGGTGGCTCAGTCTATTGAGCATCCGACTTCGGCTCAGGTCACAATCTCGCAGTCCATGAGTTCGAGCCCTGCGTTGGGCTCTGTGCTGACAACTTGGAGCTTGGACCCTGCTTCAGATTCTGTCTCCCTCGCTCCCTGCCCTCCCCTGACTGCACTCTGTCTCTCTTTCTCTCTCAAAAATAAATATTTTAAAAATATTGTTTTTAATTAGAATACATTCTGCAGAATACCTTGCTGGATCATCTTGGGCTGTGGAAAGATATCCCTTAGGACTTGGCACATGGCTGAGAAGGGGTAAGAAGTAGCTACATAGTTCTGCCTAAAAAGATGCAAGAACTGGGAGGGATGGGGAAGGAAGAAAAAAAGAGATGTTAGAGGGGAAGAGGTCCAGCAACAAAGCAAGAGGTTGGTGACTAAGAAAATGAGAAAGGTGGGGTGCCTGGATGGCTCAGTCGGTTGAGTGTCTAACTTCGGCTCAGGTCATGATCTCATGGTCGGTGGGTTGGAGGCCTGCCTTGGGCTCCGTGCTGACAGCTCAGAGCCTAGAGCCTGCTTCAGATTCTGTGTCTCCCTCTCTCTCTGCCCCGCCCCGTTTGTCATTTCTCTCCCTCTCCCTCCTTCTCTCTCTCTCTCTCTCTGGGGTCTAGCAACAATGAACCACTGTCCACCTGCTCCCGATTTCTGTAGTGAGGTGAGTGTGTGTGGGAGAGGCACAGAGAGAGAATGCAAGTGAGGACCAGCCTAGAGATGGGCATCGTCCCTGTGCTCAAAACAGTGCCTCGTAGTCCCTATCCACCCTGTGGTCGTGGAAGACGCCTCCTGAGTGTAATAATGTGCAATAAACATCCTCTTGCAACTGATTTGGGTGAGGCTCTGTCAGCTGCCCCTTCCGTGCCTGGAACCTGGTGGTAAATCAGAAATGACAGCTTCACAGCCACCTGCAACTCATTACTGCAAGCGCTGCCTCTGTGACCAGAAAGGCTTTGGAGAGCAAGGGGAAGGAGAGAATGCAGGTTTTCCGAGAGAAGGGACATCTGTCGTTCCCCAGTCCCTCTGTTCTGGCCAAGTAAAGCCAGCCCTCCAGCTCTAACACATTATAACTTCTGTCATCTTGCCTTTGTCCACATCAGCTCCTGATCTCTGCTGGCTGCTCCCGTCACCTTATAACCCTGTTCTATATTAATCTCCATAAATTGTGCACCCAGTGAACCTTCTGGCTTTTTTCCCGTGAGCACACAACTTCCATCAGTGTGGTTGCTCAGGGCAACTCCTGGTAGGGGTGGAGCGAGCAGGTAATCTCTGGTGTGATTGGAGAGTATCCCATTCTTTCCAGAAGGCTCTTATTCAAGTAATTAAATTACTGGGGCTAGGAGGAGGGAGAATGGTAGCATTAGGCTGACAAACTGGCAAAGAATATTCCATCAGGTTAACTAGATAGATCTCACTGAAGAAGGAGAAGAAGAGACGATGCAGGGTCCTCAGAGGATGTGAGAGTGTATTTTAACAGGGGGCAGGGTGGTGAGGTAGGGGCAGGAGGAGGGAAGGGGGGGAACTGAAAAAGAGAGGGGGAAGCTATCAGAGAGGACCTAGATAAGAAGTATGGTATTTTGCATGAGGGAGCAAGAAGAATAAATTCTGGGTTTTTAAGATTGGGTCAACCTGGATTCACACTGTGGCTCAGACATTCACAATCTGGGTGAGTCCCTTGGGAGCTCCTTGAAGGAGCTTTATTTTTCTGGTGGTAGGAATGCTCATGAGGCTCGCACAAGAGTATGTGTATAAAGCCCACATCCCAGAAGGCACATACATCTATCACTTTTATGGGAAGTTTACCACCCTTCATGCTTAGAAAACAAGGTTCTAGCAAAGGCAAGGAGTAATTACTTTGTGCCTTGGTATAGGTCTCTACTTTCCCAGGGATGATCATGACTGCCTCAATTGCAGAGAGGCTTAGAGAGGGTGGGGGGCTGTGTTAAGGCCCCAGCAGCTCAGGGGCTCCTGGGTGACTTAGTTGGTCAAGGCATTTGACTCTTGATTTAGGCTTGATCTTGAAAGTCATGATCTCAAGGTTCATGAGATAGTGCCCCACGTCATTCTCTGTGCAGACAGCGTGGCACCTGCTTGGGATTTTCTCTTTGTCCCTCCCCTCCCCTGCCCTATTTCTCTCTCACTTTCTCTCTCAAAATAAACAAACTTTAAAAAAAAAAAAGACTCCATCAGCTCAGTGGAATGTGAATCAAAACTTTTCCATCTTTTTTAAAAAAATGTTTTAAAGTTTATTTATTTATTTTGAGAGAGACAGAGAAAGCATGACTGGGGGAAGGGCAGAGAGAGAAGGAGAGAGAGAATCCCAAGCAGGCTCCCAGCTGCCAGCACAGAGACTGATGTGGGGCCTGAACCCATGGAACTGTGAGATCATGATCCAAGCGGAAACCAAGTCAGATGCTTAACCGACTGAGCCACCCAGGTGCCCATCTTTTGAGCTCTGAATCTGGGCTGATTCTAATGGGCTTTTCTGATAACCCAGGCTCCACCTTCAACCATGAACTGTTTAGTGCAATTAATTGGTTGGGCAGAGAATAACATATGCACATTTGAAAGACACTGATTATGTGTCGTTAATTAGGAACTTGTCTGGGAGTGTGGTGTCTGCTCTGCATTGTGAAAGGCTGTGTCTGCAGCCTTTCAGGGAAACAAGTGTTTGACACGGTTTTTTCCCTCCTGTGGTGCTCAGTCAGCCAGAAGGAGCTTTGCCAGGTTCTTGAGTGCTTCTGGGCCCAGCTTTGTTGATGAAGCACAGTAACCTGGAGGTGCTCTAATGAGGTTGTTTGCAGACAAATTTAGGCTCAAGTCTAGGCTGGCCTGAACTGAGCTTCAAGTGCAAAAGCAGGCATTTGCAAAGAAGGAGCAAAATTCAGTTGTCCCAGGAAGGAACAGCATCATCGATTCCCACCATGCTTCAACTGCAACTAACACTACCATCTACTGAAGGAGCTGAACGGCCTTGGAATCGTGTTGAATGTTTCTTATACATGGTCTGTTAATCATGTGCTCCCATTACCTCATTTTTGGACACGAGGAAACAAAACTCTCTTAGCAATGTCGAATAACTAGCCTACTGATATAATGCAATCATTTGAATCCAGGATTTCCATATTCAGATCATTTGCTTTTCACACCTGCCCTACATTATCTGTTTACCAGACGTGATAAATGACCTGAATCACCACACTGGTTGGCAAGGCGGGGGACAGATTTTATGGCAGGGATACTCTGTTGAATAGGGTTGGGTTGTATTCACGGAAAAGGCCAAGTGAGTCCCTGCCACCCAAAACAGCTCTGCAGGGGGGCTCCGGTCACCCTGTGTTCTTTCTAAATGTTCCTACCCAACGGAACGCACCGAGACAATTCACAAGATTGGTTGCTATCAGTACCAGAGTTGGGTTCTTGATCCCAACAGGAATGGAAACGAGGCCAGACCCAAAAGTCAAAAGCACCAGAGACAATTTTATCAGAGCGACAGCTCGAGACACAGCACCAACAGAGAATAGTGAGATGGCAAGCACCCACAAACAGAAGGGAGGCGCTACTCACATACAGGAAGTACCAGCTCAGGCTTCCACTCAGGCCACAGTGCTAATAAGGAATAGGAGGGGGAAAGTGCTTCATCCTGATTGGTTTGAAGCATCTTGTCCGCTTGGTAGAGTTTCGTCCTCATTGTTCAGAAGGGCCTCGCCCAGACTGGTGGATATTGGCAGGCCCCTCAGGCAGTTCATTAGTGCTCTTTGCAGCCGGGTCCTCAGTGTTCAGTCCGGCTTGTAGAGGGGCTGTGTCCTGGTTTTGCTCTGTTAAGAGAAGCGGTTTAGCAATAATGTTCAACAGAAAGCGCCCCAGGTGCATAATGTTTTTCACTTGGGGCTTGTTCCTACGGTCCCTGAGTGTCTCACGATTTAGATGACCTTGCCCAGCATTCCCAAAGGATTTGAGTGAGCCCTGGGATGGAGGCTGGTTAGGAAGATGATGATAGTTGCCTTTGGGATAATAATATGAGCTCTCAAAAGAGCACTTACAATATACCCGGCATTCCACTAAGTGCTTTCCCTGTCTCAGTAATCCTCATAATAATCCCATGAAGTGGTATTATTATGCACATTTATCTATGAAAAACCTGAGGTTCAGAGAGTTTGAGTAACCTGCCAGAACTCTTACAAAAAACATTGCATCTGGGATTTGAACCCAGGTTAACATGAAGCCAAGCCCAGCGTCTTAACCCTGATACTCTGGGACCAGCATTCTAAGCAGCAAATAAATATTGTTGAGTTGATCTGACAAATAATTATCACCACCACATCTCTCCTCAAAAGAATTAGTGCCCTTGGAAATCTGAATTGCTCAGAGTCTACCCCAGAGCTCACACTTGGAAAGAGGTGGGACAAAGCCCTCCCTAAGGCCCCAAGAGCTGTCACAGATCTATGATTCAGTCTACTTTTGGGGTAAGCAAGTTTCAGACAATCTGGAGAGCCATACTGGCAATTCCCAGAAAAATTTCCGAGCTTCTCTGAACTCTAAGAAGCACTTCGGAAGCAAAAGTCCACACAGTCTCTATCTACTGCCTTACTTTCTTCTGAGACTAAGTAACAAAGACCTGGGAGCCTTAGTGATTGCCCCTGTCCATCCCTCCTGTCAGCAACCACTGCTTGCCCTTCTAGAAAGAAGCCTCTCTTCCCACTTGACCTCAGCTCAGCTCCGTCTTCCTCCCTGGATCCCTTCCCTTTAACTGTGTCTTGAGCTAATAAAACTAAAAATGCAGAAATTCAAAGTGTAAATTTCATTAACCCTAGAAGGTCCCAGAAGCATTTAATACTTTGTGTGGAGAGATAAAAATAGATGGTGAGGCAGCTGATAAGAATAACAGCTCTTGCCAAGAAAGCCCTTATGCAAAAGGAGCACGGGCAGAAAGAGAGAACCTCAGTGGCATAGACAGAAAAGGAGAAACGGAGGTTCTAGTGACACCCATGGAAGCCACAGCCAGTGGGAGGTGCCGAGAGTACGGAGGGCATTGCAGGGGGCAGAAGCTGCAACGATTTCAGGAGAGATCCATATCCCAGGGAATCCTGGGAAATAATTACGCCTCATAGCAAATCAATCAGCAAGCTTTTACCGGACGCTCGGGCACAGTGGCAATGTGAAACTAAAAGACCAGGCGGTTTGCAAGAAGTGCAAAGTCCTCCAGAGATAAAAATAGCACTCTTGAAACAATTAGAGAGCAATTAATGCCAGACTGTCTGGTTGTGACTGGAGTACAACAGGGCTTGCAGCGGAGAAAGCCTGGGGAGCTGGGATTGTCAGCCGGGCAGGGGCAGGGAAGGCTCCCGGGAGCCCCAAGTTTGGGCATGGGATGCCTTGAGGGAAAGGGTCTATTCCTGTGGGATCTTCAGTCTGTGCAGTAGGGCACAGCCATCTATCCACAGCCTTGCCCTTCCAGAAGCTTCTTAACTAAGCAGGGCACAGCGCTCAGCCTATGGCAGCTTTGTTGAATCAGAGAACAAGTGATTGTAGTCCTTAGACCCTTCTGAGTGGCAGCTGAAGAGGCAGGAGTGTGGAATAGCGTGTTGCAGAAACATTACCCGGTCTACCATATACTTCTTGAGGTCAGGGACTATGTCCTCATTCCATATCCATTGAGTCCCCATCATGTAAAAGAAAACACGTGCTAGCCCTCGGGATGAGCTCTGGAGATGAACTGAATCAGACAGAGTCTACTAGCTTCAAGATAGCCCAGAGCAGAGCTGCATTCGGAGTTTAGAGCCTAATTATATACACCACGCTTCATTCAGATCACTGGGTGTCCTTTCCCTAAACACACATTGACTAAGTCAACCATGAATTCTGTTGGTAGTTTGCCCCTACTATGTGCCAAGTAATGTGACAGGCACTGGATGTAAGCCTTAAAAGACAATATCTCTGCAAAGACTGTATACAGTATAACGTTTTAGAAAAGGCAAAAACTCAAAAGACAGTAAACAGATCAGTGGTTGAGATAGATGGCCAACAGACACATGAAATGATGCCCAGTGTCCCTCATCATCAGGGAAATGCAGATCAAAGCCACACTGAGATACCACCTCACAGCGGTCAGAGTGGCTAACATAAACAAATCAGGTGACTATAGACACTGGTGAGGATGTGGAGAAACGGCCACCCTTCTATACTGTTGGTGGGAATGTAAACTGGTGCAGCCCCTCTGGAAAACAGCGTGGAGTCGGGGTGCCTGGGTGGCTTAGTCGGTTAAGCGTCCGACTTTCGCTTAGGTCATGATCTCTCGGTTCCTGGGTTCGGGCCCCACGCCGGGCTCTGTGCTGACTGCCAGCTCAGAGCCTAGAGCCTGTTTCAGAGTCTGTCACTCCCTTTCTCTCTGACCCTCCCCTGGTCACGCTGTCTCTCTCTCTCTCCTAGAAATAAATAAAACATTTTTAAAAATTTTAAAAAAAAAGAAAAAAAACAGCATGGAGTCTCCTCAAAAAATTAACGATAGAACTCCCCTATGACCCAGCAATAGCACTGCTAGGAATTTACCTAAGGGATACAGGAGTGCTGATGCATAGGAGCACATATACCCCAATGTTCATAGCAGCACTTTTAACAATAGCCAAATCATGGAAAGAGCCTAAGTGTCTCTTAGATGTGGTTTATCTATACAATGGAATACTACATGGCAATGAGAAAGAATAAAATCTGGCCATTTGTAGCAACGTGGATGGAACTCGAGGGTGTTATGCTAAGTAAAATAAGTCAGACAGAGAAAGATACCATATGTATTCACTCATATGTGGAACAGGAAAAACTTAACAGAGGACCATGGGGGAGGGGAAGGGGAACAAATAGTTAAGGAGAGAGAGGGAGGCAAACCATAGGAGACTCTTAAATACTGAGAACAAACTGAGGGTTGATGGGGGGTGGGGGAGAGGAGAAAATGGGTGATGGGCATGGAGGAGGGCACTTGTTGGGATGAGCACTGGGTGTTATATGGAATTCAACTTGGCAATAAACTATATATATATATATGTATATATATATATACACACACACACACACACATATATATACATACATATATATATATATATATATATATATATATATATATATATATATATATATATATATATTAAATATCAGTGGTTGCCAGGGAGTAGTGGGGAGAGAGGGATGAACAGGCAGGGCACAGAGGATTTTCTGGGCAGTAAAAATACTTTGTATGTGTGATGGTGGGTGTATATCATTACACACTTGTCCAAAGCCATAGACTGTATAACACTAAGAGTGATCCCTAATGCCATCTATAGACTTTGGGTGATAATGGTAAGTCCATGTAGTTTCACTGATTTTAACAATGTCCCATTCTGGGGCAGGATGTTGATAATAGAAGAGAGGAGGATGTGCATGTGTGGGGACAGGGGGGTATGTGGGAAATCTCTGTGCCTTCCCCTCCATTTGGCTGTGAAGCCTAAAACTGCTCTTAAAAAATGTCTTTTTAAAAAGATAATGTTTTCCTCTAAAGTGAGTTTATTGTCAAGTGGGAAGATGAATGGTCACACACATTCAGTACAGTATAATTGCATACCTGCTTTTATGGTGCATTACAAGGTATAGGAGGAGTTTAAGGAAAGGGCCCCCTAGGCTGTCCAGAGGAGTGAAGGATGAACTCACACAGGAAGAAGTACATGAGTGGATTCGGGCGTGGGCTCCAGCAGGGGCGAGGTGTGGCAAATGAGAATAATATGTAGGCAGATGAAATGGAGCTTGCAGAATCTTGGAAACGTGAGAGGATATAGTAACATGTTCTGAGAGCTATAAATAATTGAGTATTACTAGTGCATTGAGTTCGGGGTGGGGGTGGGGAGGAGCAGTGGAAGATGACGTGGGAACAGATCAGCAGGAGACCGATTACAAAGGACTCGGGAGGCCAAACAAATGGGACAAATGGTGTCTTGTTAACAATCGAGGGGCTATTGAGGAAGGTTGAGTGGTGGGAAAATGGGATCAGATTTGTGGACAAAAAAAAAAGAATATTTGGTCAGCTCCGTGGAGGGTGGAGGGGGTGGGCAATGGGAGGTGGTGTGGAGGGACAACTAAGAGGGAGACAGAGAGGCCAAAAGGGAAGCCATTGCAGTGGTCCTCGAGAGTTTTGTATAGGGCTCGGGTGGTGGCAAAGGAGGGATGGGGAGAGACCCCAGAGCTACTTACGAATCAGAATCAACAAGTCTTGGTTACCAGTTGGATGCAGGGATGAAGGGTGAGTGACCAGGATGACTGAAAATGGTGGTGCCAGTCACAAGCACTACTCCACTTGGGCCCCCTCTCCCTTGACTCCTGCCCTTCCTCTTCTGGGGCTTCTGAAACACTATACCACAGTACATAAACCCCCTGTATCCTCACCCTGCCCCCTTCCTGGTTTGAATTGAAACCTGCTCTTACAAGAGGACTCTGCTTCACCAACATTTGCCTCTCCTGGATGAGGCCACTTCTCTCCTCCCCTTCCCTGGGTGAAGCCTAGGTCCCACCCAGACAAGCAACCTAGCCATTTCCTGGATCTGCTTCCAAACCATACCTTCTCCATCCTGATAGAAACATTGCTCCTTAGAAGCCTACACCCTTTCTCTACCCACTTCCATAGTTGTCATTTGCCTGCTTCATGAAGACCATAGTGCCTGGCTCAAGGTCTGCCCTCTCACCCCAAGCCCTGCTATTATCCTGACTGCTCTGTCTATAAGGTGACCTGTCCAGTAGTCTAGTCCATTCCACCCAAGCCAGTCACACTGATGGCCACACCCTGGAATGGTTTCATCTCCAACCTTTACTCCAATAATCCTCAATCCTACCAACTTCCAATTCTTTGATTTCTCCAACTCCTTCACTCCTATTGCACTTAGTTTCTGACTTTACTAAGACCTCTGGCCATTTGCCTCTGTTTTCAGCCACCTATCAACCTTCCTTCTTCATTTCCTTCTCCATCCAGCCTAGAAAACATAATATACTGCCTCATAGCCATCTTTTGATTATCCTCACTTCTCCTTTGTCATTTTGCTCTTCTCAACAAAATCCCGGTCTCTAGGCCAATCCAGTCATCTATGGCCTTCTTTTATATACCTGATTGCAGGCAGGCCAACGTTGTGAGGTTTTCTTCTGATTTTCCTTCACTCCAAGTGGTCGCCAAGCCCTGCCAATTCTTTCTCCTTCCTAAATATCCTCCTAGTATGTCCCCTCCACTCCATCCCCACTGCTCTTGCCTTCATTCAGAGACTCAGTTTTTTCTTCTGTGTTAATTCCACTTAGCTGTTCTCCCCACTTACAGTTTTAGCACTGAAGTTCAAAATAGTTTCTGAACCATGCTCTGATCTTACCTCTGTATCATATCCTGTGAACCTCTGACAGTATCACTGTAGCCAGAGTGCCATGTCACTCTCCATCTTACAATAGTTTAATGACTGTTCAAACCCTTCAGCATCACATGTAAGACCCATTGCAATTACACACTTATCACCTCTCCAGCTCACTCTCTCCCTATTCTATCCTAAACCTCATCTCTTTCATTCAATCCTGAGCCTTACTATTTGTAGGTTTCAGGATGGGTCATGCTCTTTCTCTCTTCTTCACATATCATCCCCTTTACCTCCTCAGCATATGGCTACTAATTCTTCATGATGCAGCTGATATCGAACCCAGAACCTGGCACATTAATCATGCTCATATATAAGATCTTTACAACAAGGTCTCTGATATTTATTCTACCTCTGAGTGTTTGAACCACTTTTGTTACTAAGTGATCCTTGAGCATCTCATTATTACACCTTTCCCATTTTTTCGTAGTTCTCTGTTTACTTTTCCATCTTCTACACCAGACTGAGACCTTGTTGAGGGTAGGAACCTTACCTTTTTCACCTTGGCATTTCTGGTACACAGCTTGAGGCCTGACACAAGCAGGCATTCAATGAGCAGCTGTGAATGAATGAATGAATGAATGAGTGAATGAATGAATGAATGAATGAAGCCTGAGTCTCATCCCCTGCCTCAGACCATTCTGCTCACCCTGGAACTGTTGCTCTTTTCTGGAGATTTCTCAACTTCTGGAGACAACCACTTCTCTCTGCTTTGAAAATGCTGGTATCTCAGCTAGAGACTTTCAAAAGTATATGATATACTCAGAAAGCCTTCCTTGCCTTTCAGTAGGGTGGTGTAAAGGCTAGTGGTGCTGCCATTACCACAGGCTTCCTGATCAGGCATCTTAGAAGACCAGGTCAGATGGCATGGAGTGGGAGCTCTTTCAAAGACCAGATTCAGTAACTTCCTTGAAATGCCTCCTTTCCTGCCTACTAAAAGGGCCTGATGGGGTCCAATGGCAGGCATACTGCACAGTAAATTAGAAGAACCTGACTTTTATGGCTTCACTCTTTCCCTGCTGCATCCTTTACACAGTCTCCAGAGGTGATGTCCTAAAACATAGTTATGATCAAGCTGTTCACCTACTGAGAAGCCTTTAGTGTCTCCCAACTGCCTACAGTACAGATTCTAAAATCCATAGCTTGTCATGCAAACCACCTCGACTTCAGGTGTCACTCTCCTTCTCCAGCTCTTCTGCCCCTTGGAACCCTGTTCAATGTTTCTGTCCAAGTGGCCTAAGTCTTTTCAGGAACAAACCACGTGGCTTCCCACCACCATGCCATGGCTTTCTTAGCCCCAACTGAAAAGGACACCATTCCCATGCCTTCACACCATACAACCCCAAAGAGTCTCATCTAAAACTTGTCTTCTGGAATAGGCCTCTGGCTTTCTTCTCCCCTCTCTAAGGACTTTCTCAGCCCCAGAAGAAGGGATCCACTTCCTGTGCACTGCCTAAAGTGTGTTCTTGCTACACAAAGAGACTTTCTTATTTCAATATTCTACCTACATGCTCACACACTGATCTCTCTGGGCAGGATTAGTTGCTCCATGAGAACTACAAGTGTGCAACCATAACATTTGGGGAATTCTACTGGGATCTGTGGAGCTCATAATCTCTAGAATAATGAGATAGATTTAGCTGGGGCTTTGCTGATTTAGGTGATAGAGAAAGGAACATTGGGATCAGAGTCACACAGACACCAGCTCATCACTTAGTGTTTGCCTTTGGTCTCTCAGCTTCAGTTTCTGTATGTAAAAAATGAGAGTAACAACAACAATCTCAGAAGGTTGCAACGGGGATTAAATGCAATAATAAATGTAAAGACTCCAGTCTGGGATTTAGCATATGGGTTATGCCAAGAAAATATTCATTTTGTCCCCCTTCCCATGGCGTAGCTCTTCAGTTTTCATGCTTGAAAACTGCTTAATAAACACTCTTTCATACAATCTCACCCTTCCCGCTCCAACCTTTTCTTCAAATCTTCAAATTACTATTATTTTATTTTTTTATTATCTTTTTTTAATGTTTATTTTGAGAGAGAGAGAGACAAAGTGAGAGCAGGGGAGGGGCAGAGAGAGAGGAAGACACAGAATCCAAAGCAGGCTCCAGGCTCTGAGTCAGCATGGAGCCCAACATGGGACTCAAACTCAAAAACTGTGAGATCATGACTTGAGCCAAAGTCAGATGCTTAATTGACTGAGTCACCCAGGCACCCCCAAATTCTTATTATTTTAATCACTGCCCTTCTCGGGATAAACTTCAACCTCTTCATTTCCTTTTCAAAGCATGATGCCCCTTCATAACTGGAGACTCTTAAAATCATTGCAGCAGGAGTAGGTAAAAAAAATAAATAAATGATAACAAGTGACACTTATTGAGTGCTTCCTGAGTGCCAGGCTCCATGTTCAGCTCTCTCTGTGCCATGGACTTGCTGCTGCTGTGAAGTAGGTATTGTCTCATGGCCAGATGGCTAGAAAAATGTGGGAGCACAAAGAACAAACACACAAGTGCCTGGTCTGAAATCCTTGCCCCAAGTGGCACACCAATGCTCCCGGACTCCTCCATTGCCATGGGCATTGCCACAGAGAGGTCAAGGGCAGCAATCAGGCTGGTTCACGGGCGGTGCGTTGGGCTTTCTATGATGCACCCCAGTGCTTGTGTTTGGACGTGGCATCACAGGATGAGTGTTCAACCCCACCAGGCCCATCCAGAATGTTCCATGAGAGGCAGAGTCTAGGCTTTCTTTTCCCAACTTTTCAAAGTGCAAGCACCTGTGTCATACACACCGTTCTATTGTGGATACACCAATGGCAGACATGTGACTGAGTGCTCTGTGTCAGATATAAAGAAATCCAAACGAGGACAGGACTTCCCAGGAGTGAGTGACAGGAGTGTTCGGGGAGGGAACATGCCACACTGAAGCTCTTCAGTGAGACTTCCTCTGTTCCTGCCAACTGCAGAGAACATTCAGTCCCCAGAACTCCTGCCATATCACACTCACGGTCTGGCCCAGTTTCATGGATGTCCTTCTCTGGGGCCCCACCATCAGCATGGTGCTGTCACCAACACAGTGCCCGGGCAGCTCTTGGCTCCTGCTCTTTAGATCCTGTCTCTTCTCTGGGGTCTCAGGCTTGCTGGGAGCTACTGCCAATCCCATCTCTTCCCCTCCCTTCGTTCAGCCCCTCAGCCCTCCAAGCTGCTCTTGTCACAGGAATTCTGTGTTTGGAGACCTGTCCAGTGAATTCTCTTCCCTAGACCTCTGTGTGGCTGCCTCCTCATCTCCAGTCAGGTCTTTTTCTTTTTCTTCTTCTTCTTTAAATGTTTTTTAAATATTTATTTATTTTTGAGAGACAAAGACAGAGCGTGCTGAGCAGAGGAGGCGCAGAGAGAAAGGGAGACACAGAATTTAAGGAAGGCTCCAGGCTCTGAGCTGTCAGCACACAGCCTGATGTGGGGCTCAAACCCACAAACTGTGAGATCATGACCTGTCTTAACAACTGAGCCACCCAGGCGCCCCTCTCCAGTCAAGTCTTTTTTTTTTTTTTCCAGTCAAGTCTTAACTGCAATGTTCCTCCTCTGAGGGCCTTGCCCTGGCTGCACCTACTAACCCTCACCCTGCTCACTATTTCATTACCCTATTTTATTTTATCAAGGCTCTTCAAGTTCTTATGATTATCTCCTTTAGTTTTAAATTTCCATATTTATCATGGCCCTTGCTCTGGTAAAATATTGGCTTCCTACTTGTGGGGTCTTTTCCTTGTTGAGCACTATAATCCTATAATCCTAGCTCTTGTTACCTGGCTGAATGACTGATGTAATGACCCACTGACCTGAGGTCTAGCCATGTGTGCAAAGAAAAATAAATGGTAATAATGACAGCTTTCATTTATCAAGGGGCTTTAAAGGCATTGTGTTGAAGGTTTGAGATGCATTGTCTCATTTAGTTAGTGCAACAACCCTATTATTCCATTTAAAAGATGAGAAAACTGAGGGTTAATAAGATTTTTAAAAAAAACCTTGCTCAAGATCTATACCTGCCTTGCATGGCAGAGCAGACCCAGACTTAGAGCTCTATCATCAAAGCCAAATGGCTTTAACCATTTTATTCAAAGAATCACCTGCTTCAAGAAAATGCCCCCTATGAGGGGAACGAGAAAATACTCGGTAGGACAATAACAAGTCCTGACAGCGATGTGGGAAGTTGGAACTCTTGCATGTCACTGGTGAGAATATGAATTCCCACTTTGGAAAGCAGCCTGGAAATTCCTGAAAAAGATGAACATAGAGTCACCATTATCATCCATCCATTCCCCTCCTTGATATAACCGACAGTATCTACAGAAAATCTCCTACACAAATATTTGCTATTATTCATAATAGCCGAAAAGCAGAAGCAAACCAAATGTCTGTTGAATGTGTGAACAAGGTATGGTTAATTTACACAATGGGGTATTATGCAGCATAAAAAGGAATGAGGTATTGATTCATGTTACAACATGATGCTGAGTGGAAGACGTCAGACAATGAAAGGCCAAATCTTATATGCTTACATTTATGCAAAATGGCCAGAAGAGGCAAATCCACAGTGATGGAAAGTACATTAGTGGTTGCCAGTGGTGGAGGGAGGGGAAATGGAAAATGACTGGTAAAGAGTATGGTGGTGGTTTTTTTGGGGGGTATTTGGGGGGCAGTTAAACCTAAGTATTTGTGGTAGGTTAGATGAAGACTGGAGAGTCATGGAAAAGTGTGATAATACGAAAAGCAGTATGAGCAAAGAGTAGTAAACTAGGGAAAACAGTGAGGTCTGTTCACTCAGATTCCTTTCGGCGTCCATCTGTCTTCAGAGACAGGGATGTTCCTTTCCTCTGAGGACGGGAAGGGAGACTTTCACAGGAAGACCTTATGATCTGCTTCAGAAGAAAGTCAGAAAGTCCCTCCTCCACCTTCCATCTCTCAAATTCCTTCAGCTTGAAATATCCAATATGCCGAGGTGCCACATTTGGGGTCAGGAGGTTCTGCACCCAGTCACCATCTTCTGCACACCTGCTTCTCAGGAAGCTCTACGTATCCAGCGGTGTCATGTTAAGCCCTGTCCCTTCCAGCCTTCAGGTTTGCTTTTCAGATTTAATGTCCTCTGGAGTTTCTCTATAGGGAGACTAAAATATTCTGGAATTAGGTAGTGGTGATGGTTGCACAACCTTGTGAATACACTAAAACTATACGCACTCAGTGATTAAGATGGTGAATTCTATGTTATGTGTATTTGTCTAGAGAGAAAAAAATTAAGATACTAGAAAGAAAGAGGAAGGAAGGAAGGAAGGAAGGAAGGAAGGAAGGAAGGAAGAAAAAGCAAAAGCAAAGAAAGACTAGGTTTATCTGCCTCTGGATAGAGCAGATTTGAGAGCACAGGTGCACCAAGTGGTCAGATAAGCATCTAATAAAGAGGCCTGTTCAAGGTGACAGAGGATCAGCTCCTAGGATCATCTAAGGAGCAATGTTCCTCTTTTGAGCTGGGAAAAGGGACCAGTAAGTGCAAGTCAGTGCCCAATCCATATACCAGGACTGGGTGTTAAGATAGGTTTCTAGAACCAGAACCTGAAAGGTGTCAGAGCACAAGCCTAGTCATATATCTCCAAGTGCACAGGGGAATCTGGATAAAGAAGTCAAGGTCGGGTGCTCCGTTAGTAGGACAGAAGAACCCCATGAGGGGAAAAGTGGAACAGCCACACAGGTGCTCAGGGACCTCTGTTAGATCTCTGGAAACTGGATTAGACTGAAGGCCTGAGTACTCCAAGACTTGGCCTCCATTTGGCAGAGCTCACCCTCTTTCAGCACATCCTTACTCAGAACTGGTCAAGCATGTAGGGGATGAAATCAGTGGCTCAGCTTGGGGAGAAGGCAGTCAACTAGCAGGTTGAGATGGCATATTCCTCCAAATGAAAATCAGTCCCCAAGTTTAAGGTTTTGGGGCTTATTACAATGCAAATGCCCCTGAAAAGTTAGATAATAGGCCCAAGATCACACAGCTAGAAAGTGAAAAAAGTGCTGTGATAGCCAGTTTGCTTGACTCTAATGTCCTTGTTTTCAACAGTGTGGATGAGAGGCAGTCTAATGTGGTTATGAGTTCAAATCCCACCATTGTGTGACCTTGGACAAGTTACGTAGCTCCTCTGTGCTTCAGCTCTGTCCTCCATAAAATGGGGATGGCAATGACTGGCTCTCTCAGGTGATAATGAGGAGCCAATGACACAGTACACACAAAGTGTTTAGAACAGCACCTACAACTCAGAAAGAGCTCACCGTTGAGTCGTGTGCTGCACTTGAGGCAGAGCGACCAGGCCTTCCACATGCACATGTGGCTGACGTCACAGCTTTGTCTAACACCATCTCTGTTTTCCGTTTCCCCATATCTTGTTCTAGAAAGACTTGCCCTTGTTTGTGTGTTTCTCTAGGGGTCAAACTGAATGAATAAAGTCAGAGAGCGCCAGACATTTGGCTGGCTCAGTAAGAACAGAAATAGGGCAGAAATCACGTTAGTTTTAGATATGAGTCAACCTATTCCAAGCTAATCTTCCATTGGCAACTGCAAGATTTTCTCCCACAATGATTATGCTGGTAAATCAAGACCTTTTTGTGTAGTGAAGGAAAAAGCTTATATACATTCAATTCACAGGAATAACATCACATCAGTCAGCCAAGCACGGATGCTGTGTAGCTGAATATATTAGAGTTATCTGCTGTCATGAGATAGTAAAGTTGACTCCTAAACAGTGTGGGCAGTTAGGAATGCTGACCCCTCCCATGGTCAAAAATCCATGTAAAGCTCTTGATTCCCCTAAAACTTAACTACTTTTTACCTACTGTTGACCAGAGAAGCCTTACTGATAACATAAACAGTCAGCTAACACATATTTTGTATGTTGTGTGTGTTATGTTCTATATTCTTACAACAAAGGAAGCTAGGGACAAGAAAATGCTATTAAGGACATAAAAGTAGAAAAAACACATTTAGTACTGAAGTGCAAAAAATCTGCGTGTAATTGGGCCCGCACGGCTCAAATTTGTGTTGTTCAAGGGTTATCTGTACTTGATACTCCCAGATCCTCTGGTGAAAGGCTTCAGAGGGCCTCCTGAACATTAACTAGTTAGCCCTCACCATCTTTCTTGGAAAGAGATCCACATGGCTGTCCCTGAGGGCTCTCTGTGAGGTGCTATCTGCCCTTCTATGCAGAGCTCCAAAGTACCCAACAAACCCTCTCCCTGCTTCCCCAAATTGAAATTAATCACCTTCTCTGGGCTCTGCATGCACCTTTTGCCTCTATTCTAGCAAACTGCTGTGTAGTATATAATTTTAGCTCCATGTCTTTCCCACACTCAAGAGTAAGCTTTTTGATGTCCTGAACTGTCTGACTCAACTCTGTATCACTTTTTTGCCTGCTCACTCGCTCACACGCCCAACATGCACCCATCACACTGGTTGCGGGGTTCTTTGTACTCTGAGTAAGACTTCCCCTTAAAATTCTGCTATATTCCTCTATAGAAGGCAGCCTTTCCAGTTGAGCAGCAGTTTTTTTAGTAAGCTCTAGGCCCACTGTGGGACTTGAACTCATGGCCCCAAGACCAAGAGTCTCATGCTCTACTGACTGGGCCAGTCAGACACCTCCAGAAGCATTTTCCTAGTACCACAGGCCTTGCACATAGTAGGACTTCTACTGCTGTCTGTTTAAACAAATGGAAGAAACAAAAAATTAGAGACTTTTGGTAATTTGACCAAGCCAACAAAATCAAGATGAAACTTGGAACTTGGTATGCTGAGCTCCCTCTCTTATGTCAAACTGGTATTGGTGTTGTGCACATATGCTGCTATATGGTTTCCTAAAATTCCAGATGGGGACCCTGTTGTTTTATTTCATTTCCTCCTTCCCTTCTCCCTGCACCTGCCCCCCCATATTTACTGAGCAACTATTATATGCCAGGCATTGTGCCAGATGATGGTGATCCAATGATGGGCAAAACCAAACATTGTTTTTGTTTTTAAGGAGCTTAGAAACTGCACAATGCAGGAGACAGTTGATCAAATAGTGCTTTGAAGGTAGGTGTAATTTGTAGCAGAGGTTGGTACCCTGAAGGAAAAGAACTCTGAACCATGAAAGCTTATTGCTGACCTAGCTTGGCTGGAATGTGAGAGATCTGGGAAGATTTAATGGAGAAAAAGATGCTTGTATCAAGAGCTGAAGGAGGGGCACCTGGGTGGCTCAGTCAGTTAAGCGTCTGACTGGCTCAGGTCATGATCTCGTGGTCTGTGGGTTCAAGGCCTGTATCGGGCTCTTTGCTGACAGCTCAGAGCCTGGAGCCTGTTTCAGATTCTGTGTCTCCCTCTCTCTCTGCCCCTCCTCAGCTCGTGCTCTGTCTCTGTCTCAAAAATAAAAAAGCATTTTAAAAAAATTTTAAAAAAGGAGCTGAAGGAGATATAAGAATTGAATAGGCGGTGGGGGTGGGGAGGAGCTCCAGGGTACACAAAGATTTTGTGGTGGAAATACTTATGCATGTCAGGAACAGAAGATCCAGAGCATCTGGCTGGAGGCCAGGGGAGATTCAGAACATGGTTCCACTGAGACTTGGACATTTACACAGGTGCCAGAACACAGGAGGGCCAAGTAGGACACGTTAGGAAGTTTTCTCTTTATCCTTACACAGTAGGAAGTCATTCAAGGTTGAAATTGGGGTATAATGTAATCAGATTGATGGTCTGGAAAATAGCTCAGCTGCTCTGTGGGGAATGGACCCAGATGTGGGGGAGGCTACAAGCGGAAATGAGAACACCAATTAGGAGGCTTCCGCAAGTAGTCAGAGGACAGGTAACAATGGCTTCACTCAGGGTGGTGGCAATGAGGATGGAGAAGGTTGAAGCCACCCAGGATGTAAAACTCACCAGGGCTTGGTGAAGGAGCAAATGAAGGCTCATGGCTTTGCCTCAAAGTCATGTCTACTTTTGCCCAACTGCCATGTCTGCCATGAGGCTCTGGAGTAGCTTGCTGGGCATACAAGCAACTGTCAATGGTGCAAACAAAAGCATCTCTACCTTCTCCGTGTTTCTCCTCAAAGGTCACACTTGAGGCACACATTCACAGGGAAAACAAACTCTCATGTGCTGAACGGGCAAGTGTAAATGCATAAGGATGGAGCCTCCAGACTCCCTGAAGTAAGAGGCTGTGTTGAGCTTTCATGATACTTTCCAGACTGTTAAGGACCACCAATTAAAATGTTTGCTTTTTGCCAGGGGATGATTATGTCAGGTTATTGTGATGTCATGTCAATTAAAAATAAATATTAATGCATTCATCCATATATGTATCACTTTACTTACTCACCTGATTTGTATTGAGCACTAATGATGTGTAGGGCATTTGAGCTGGGTTGTAGGAATGTAGGATTAAAAACATATTTGGAGTCTAAAGATTTAGGTTTGAGACCTAGTAGATTGGTTAGCTTTCTTTCTGTCATCATGGGAAAATATGTACAATATTTACCATTTTGAATTTATTCTAAGGCATACAGTTCGATGGCATAGCCACACTGTTGTGCAACTATCACCAACATCCATCTCCAGAACTTTCTCATTTTTCCAAACATAAACTGTGTACCCATTAAATACCAACAGCCCATTTCACCCTCCCTGCCACAACCCTTGGCAACCACCATTCTGCCTTCTGTCTTTATGAATTTTACTGCCCCAGGAGCCTCATGTAAGAATCATTTGATACTTGTCATTTTGTGACTGGCTTATTCCACTGGCATAATGTCTTCATGGTTCACTGAGGCTGGTGTCTGTGCAGGAATATCTTCCTTTTCAGGGCTGGATAATATTCCATCATTAAGTATAGAGCATATTTGATTTGTCCACTCATCTATTAATGGACACTTGGATTGCTCCCACGTTTTGGCTGTTGTGAATAATTCTGCCACGAACATGGGTGTGCACACATCTACTGGGAGGCCCTACTTTCATTTCTTTTGGCTACATTTCCAGAAACAGAACTACGGGATCGCATGGTAATTGTTTCTCTTTTTTTGAGGACTCATCATACCGCTCTCCAGAGCAGCTGCACCATTTTATATTCCTACCAGCAACGCACAAATGTTCCAATTTTTCCACAGTCTCATCAACATTACATCATTATTCCCAAAATAACCTGTTTTCCGTTTGTTTGTGTTTCGATGAGAGCCATCATAGTGGGTGTGAAGTAGTGTCTCGTTGTAGCTCTGATTTGCCTTTCCCTAACAACTAGTGATGTTAAGCATCTTCTCGCGTGCTTACTGGCCATTTGTATATCTTTCTGGAATGAAGCCTATGCTAGTCCTTTGCCCATTTCTTAACCAGGCTGCTTGGTTTTGTTGTTGTTGTTGTTGTGGTGGTGGTGGTGGTGGTGGTGGTGGAGTAGTTAGGGTTTTTTTAAATGTATCTTTAGAAAACGAACTCACCCCGGCTTAAGGTATGAAATAAACAGAAGAATCTCTTGCTTCACGTAACTGTAAAGTTAAAGACATGTCCAGGATTAAGATGCTCTAGCCTGAAATGTGTCCTCCCCCAAAATCATATTATGGGGCCCTAATACTCAGTATACCTGTATTTGGAAATGGGACTTTTAGGAGATAATTAAGGTTACATGAGGCGATAAGCGTAGAGTCCTAATCTGACAGGACTGGTGGCTTTGTAGGAAGAGAGAGACAGAGCTCTCCAGATGCACGCACCCCCACACAGAGAAGCCATGGAGGAGGATTTGGGGACAAGAGGACTGTGTGCAGGCCAGGGAGACAGCGCTCACCGGCACTCAACCATACTGGTACTCTGATCATGGGCTTCCAGCCTCCACAACTTGTGAGAAAATAAATTTTTGTTGTTGAAGCAATAATATCATGGGGCGCCTGGGTGGCTCAGTCAGTTAAGCATCCGATTTTGGCTCAGGTCATGATCTCGTGGTTTGTGGGTTTGAGCTCCGTGTGGGGCTCTGTGCTGACAGCCAGCTCAGAGCCTGGAGGCTGTTTTGGATTTTGTGTCCCTTCCCCCCAGAAATAAATAAAACATTAAACAATTTTTTTAAAAAAGCAATAATATCTTGTTATGGCAGCCCTCACAAACTAAAACATAGGTTTTAAAAAAAAATTAGCAGGAGTATTTTTCTTTCCCCCTCCTGCATCTGCCTTCTTTATTGTTTTCTTCCTCAGGCAGGCTTTTCCCTATAAGGCACAATGGGGAGCATTCATTCATTAACTCAATACTCACTGAACTCCTCCTTTGTCCCAGACCCTGTTCCTAAGCAAGGACAGGAAAGGTCTCTTTCCTCATGAGGCTTGCATTCTAGTAGGGAGAGACAGACAGATGTATAAGAAAGTAAATCTTAAACGTTCTCATCACGACAAAGAAATGGTAATTATATGACGTGATGCAGGTGTCAGCTAAAGCTATGTTGATAACCAGTTTAGTTAAATAACCACGTTTTTCCCTAAATTTTAAAGATTTTTAAAAAATTATTTATTTATTTATTTATTTTTGAGAGAGAGAGAGAGAGAGAGAGAGAGAGAGAGAGAGAGAGAGAGAGCGTGAGTGGCAAAGGGGCAGAGAGAGAGAGGGACAGAGGATCCAAAGCGGGCTCTATGCTGACAGGCTGACAGCAGTGAGCTGGATGTGGGGCTCGATCTCATGAACCATGAGATTATGACCTGAGCCAAGACCAAAAGTTGGATGCCTAACTGACTGAGACGCTCAGACACCCCTAAAGATTTTTCTATTTTTTTATTATTAAAAAAATGTTTTAATGTTTATTTACCTCTGAGAGAGAGAGAGAGAGAGAGAGAGAGAGAGAGAGAGAGAGAGAGAAGCATGAGCAGTGGAGGGGCAGAGAGAGAGGGAGACAGAATCCAAAGCAGGCTCCAGGCTCCGAGGTGTCAGCCCAGAGCCCAATACAGGGCTCAAGCCCATGGACTGAAAGATCACGACCTGAGCTGAAGTTGGATGCTTAACTGACTAAGCCACCCAGGTGTCTCTAAAGATTTTTTTTTAATTTTTAAGTAATTTCTACATCCAATGGGGGGCTCAAACTCACAATCCCCAAGATAAGAGTCACATGCTCTACTGATTGAGCCAGCCAGGTACCTCTCCAATAAGCACTTGGTACACCTTCAGCTTACACATTACATGTCAATTATAACTCAATAAAGTCAGGGGAAAACAAGAAATAAGTAACTGTATTTGTTCAGAATGCAAAGTCTACGGAAAATAAAAATAGCAGGAAAAGAGGATAAGGACTATGAGGGTGGTATGCATGCCTCATTGTCCATAACCAAGTATGAGGATCAACCTCCTGGGAATGTGGGACGATCCAGGCACCATGCACTTTTGTGGAGCCTGACGTAAATAGAAAATGCATATATTGAGTAAATCTTGGTGATCTCAAAGCACATGGTAGTGGTAGGTCAGTGAGGGTTGGCAGGGATATGAGAGTACTTTTTAGGTGCAAGCAGAGTTTACGGCCTATTTTACTCCTAGCAGTGGTGTTTTGGAGTCTAGGGGTGGGTGGTCTTTTGCAGAGCTGGTGAGGTCCTTTGGCACTTGTCACTTGCCAATGGAAGTCTGAAGAAATGGGAGGCTGGTCTAATCTGAAAGTGATCAACTTAATTCAAGAGGAGAGAGTTTCAGAAAAAGTCCGAGAACTGGTACTCATTAGTTCTGATTGGCCCAGCTTCGGTTACATGGTCACACAAGCCAATCACTAAAGGTTAGGGGTAATTGGAACTCAAGTCCTATGCGATCGGCCTCACCCAAACCATGGGGCTGGGAGGGAAAGGGATAGTCTCCCGAAGGACAATTAACACCAGATGTCCTCCGAACCCAGCTCCACATTTCATGGCTGGCTGATCTCTGGGATCAACCTCTCTGATTCTCAACTGATAGAACTGATAGAAAAATCTAGAAGGTAACCAAATTTAATAAGACTCACATCACTGAGTTACTGAGTACTGCGTGTGATCATGTACCTCAGTGCTATTTAGGAAGTATGCAGTGCTAAACAAATATTATTTCTATGAAAGTTGTCTAAGACACAGTACGTGCCCATCGGGAGCTTATAATTTGCAGGGAGATGGAACATATAGGCACATAATTTCCACACAAAAGATGTTTGTGTGATTTTCCAATGCCTTCATCTAAGGTGGGAGCCACACGCTCACTTGCTTCCATTGGCTAGGCAGCTAACACAAGTGAGGAAAGTAGGCTGAACTCTCCTGAACTCAGGGACATGGGAGACCATGGCCACATTTCACAGGGCAGCCGCCCTACAGCTCCAGAGGACTGTGGTCACACTCACAGGCAGGCTCAGTGTGGCTAGAGAGTCCAGTTCTTTTTTTTTTTTTTTACAAATAGTTTATTGTCAAATTAGTTTCCACATAACACCCAGTGCTCATCCCCACAAGTGCCCTCCTCCATGCCCACCCCTCCTCCCCCCCACATCCACCAGTCCTCAGTTTTTGTCAGCATTCAAGAGTCTCTCATGGTTTGCCTCTCCCCCTTTCCCCCACCATTTCTGCCCTTCTTCTCCCCCTTGGTCCTCTGTTAAGCTCCTCCTAATCCTCCTATACGTGCACACATATGATATTTGTCTTTCTAGAGAGTCCAGTTCTTTCCAAATGAAGCAAATAATCTGGATTTTGATATGAACATTATTTTTAAGGTTGACAACTTCTTCAAAAAAAATTTTTTTAACTGATGCCTGTGAGCCACACAAAACACATACACCAGCCTCATTCTGTCTGTGAGCTTAAGCCTACCCACTCTGCAGTTGGTGTCCTCAGAGTTGATTCCCCATTCCTTCTGAAAATTTGACACCATAGTCTTTCTGCTTTCACCCCTCCTCCATCATCCTTTCTTCATATTGGGCCTTGGGCTTAGCGCTCATGTGGTAAGTTGGCTGGGGTACAGAACACGGTATAATTGCAGGATGGGGAAGTCTTGGGGCCCAATTCTAGCTATGAGTCCTTGGTCAAGTTGCCTTAGCCATCTGGTTTCAATTTCTCCATATTTATAACTGAAGGGTATGGGACCAGTTGATTTCCTTTCCTAGCAGCTCTACCACTGAATGACCTATAGTTTTCAGAATGTGAGAGAAGAAACCTAAGTAAAATTCTGATTCATGGGATGCAAAATTCATTTCCATTTGGACCAGTGAATGCTGCAAGGAAGACATGGTTTTGAGGGAGTCATCGTGCCTGGACTCATGGAAATTCTTGGGGAGAGGGAGAGACAGAGGAGGAAAATTAAAATGTAATTATCATATTTTGAGCATTTACTATATTCCTGGAACTCTGCTAATCTCATTACACACATTATTTTCTTTAATCTTCACAATGCTGACATATAAGTTTCCATCCCCATGGAAATTTTTCCATCCTTTCAAAATAAGGAAACAGTTCACAATGCAGAAACATTTATTGAAAACTCAGGTATACTAGGTGTTATATGGAAACCAACCTGACAATAATCTATTTAAAATTAAAAAAAAAGAAAATAAAAGAAAAAGAAAAGAAAACTCAGGTATCTTGTTTACGCTCACTCCACTTGTGTGTGGTAGAACCAGGAGGCCAGCTTAGGTGTGCTTAATTCCAAAGCCCATGTTCTTACCATTGAGTGGAGGGAACAGCGTGAGTAAGATTGTGAGTGGAAAAGCTACCAGCTGATCTATGTGTTTGGTGGGTTTTTGAGCTGTCTGGGCATTTCCTGAGCCTTAGCTACTGTGTTAGGCACTATCAGAGCCACAACATGAGTACAAACAGGAATTTGACCTTAGGGAGTTAATCTATTAGAGAAACAGATGGATATAAAAACCACTATGGTAGACTGTCTTTAAAGAGGATCAGAAAGATCCCTCCCATCCTACATGTCCTTTGGAATGTGACTTTGACACCCCTCCCATCAGGAGGTAGTTTTTCCCCTCTCCTGCCCTCTACACTGGTCTGGTGACTTGCTTTGATCAGTAATAGATGGTGGCAGAAGTGGCATTGTGTGCCTTCTGGATCTAAGCCTTAGGACGTTGTGAAGCTTCATTTCACTCTCTGAAGCCAGCTATGATGGAAAGAAGTCCAACCAGTCCACTAGAGAGAGGCTCAGCCAGACGCAAGCCATTCCAGCCTCTGGTCTCAGTCAAGCTGCCCCAGGTAACACCACGGGTGGTAGAAACAAGGTGTCCCTGCTGAGACTTGCTCAGATTGCAGAGTCATGAGCCAAATAATGGTTGCTCTTGTCTTAAATCATTACATTTTGAGGTGTTTATTAGTATTACTTGACTTATGCATAAAGTATATGACATGTCAAAATCCAGGTATCTGGGAGGCAGAAGAGGTGGGTGAAGAGAAAAGTTCAGGTACTACAACAGAGTTTATATCACCCCTTGAAGTTCCCCTTTTATTGTTGCCTCCTTAACTCCTGCCTCCAATACTTTCCTGGGCTCAGAAGACATGTGAAGATGAAGGTGGCTGATACCACAGGACGAACCCTGTAATATGGAACGCCAAATACCACAGCTCCATCAGTCTGCAATAAGAGCTCCCTTGTATCAATGGGAGTAAGACAAGAGAGGAGCCAAAATTGCCTCAAAGCTTTATCCAGGGCCTACAGTTTTTAGGGAGTGTTGAAACATTCCCAATGATTTCCCGAGATGAGTCAGCACTCCCTACATAATCTTATTCCCCTGAGAACTTGGTAACTTTCTCTGCTGACAGCCCACCTCTTCCTCCACCTCTTCCCTCTCCTTCCGCAAGTCTGGATCAGACCAAGGAGGTGGGGTACTGTTTGATTTTTGAGAGTGATGTTCCTGTCCTTCTCTGCTATTTAGTCTCTTAATCATCTGGCCAATCTGGGGCAATCAATCAATCAGCAAGCATTTAACCACTTTTCATGTATTCATATACTCATTCATTCACGTATTCACATATTCATGTGTTCATTCATTTATTCAAGTATTCATTCATTCATACATTCATGCACTCATCAAATAGTTATTGAGTATCTACTATGTTCCAGACGTTGCTCCAAGTCCTGGTAATACGCTAGTGTTTTAGTCTGTTCAGACTCTTATTTTTTTAATTTATTTCTGAGAGAGAGAGAGAAACAGTGTGAGCAGAGGAGGGTCAGAGAGAGAGGGAGATACAGAATCTGAAGCAGGCTCCAGGCTCTGAGCTAGCTGTCAGCACACAGCCTGATGTGGGGCTCAAACCCATGAACCGTGAGATCATGACCTGAGCCAAAGTTGCGACTTGAGCCGAAGTCAGCGCTTAACTGACTGAGCCACCCAGGCACCCCTGTTCAGGTTCTTATAACAAAGTATCATATGTGGCTTAAACAACAAACATTTACTTCTCATCATTCTGGAAGCTAAAGTCTAAGATAGCATACCAGTTGGGTTTGGGACAGAACTGAGCTGCAGACTTCCTTCTCACTGCATCCTCATATGCGGAAAGAGGGTGAAAGCTCTCAGAAGTTGCTTTTATAAGACACTAGTCCCATCCTGAAGGCTTCATCCTTGTGACCTAATCCCCTCCCTAAAGGCTCTGCCTCCTAATACCAACCTACTAGGGATTAAGATTTCAATGTATGAATTTGAGGGGGACACAAACATTCAGTCCATAATGACCAGTGAAAAAAGTAAATTTTTAAACGTGGTTCATGTTTTACTCTGAGTGTAATCGCCTCTCAGCCTTTTGGCTAAGATCAAGTGTACTCTGAGTGTAATATTTATGCATATCATTTATAGTGAATAATACAAGACAAATGACCAAGATGTTTTGTACTCATGAGGTATAAGGTGGGTCCTGCTCTATCAGCTTCTGAGGGATAAAAGGATTCAGAAAAGTAGGAGATAATTCAGGCCAAAATAGCATAGTAGGGCTGCACTGGGAGGAGAGGTAGTATTTGAGTTGGGTCTTAAAAGACAAAAGGAATGTAAATGGGCCAAGGGGAAGAGTGTTTCAGATGGGGAACAATGAGAACATGCATGGAATCGGAGGTGAAGAGGCATGATATGTTTGAGATACATTAATAGAACTGGATTGACTCAAGGAATGGGTGTCTTATGAGTAGAATATAAAATAATGTTAAATGATTCCAGTAGGAAAAGATGAGAAAAAGACTTAAAAATTGAGCAGAGAGACAAAAACTGAGGACTGATGGATGTGGGGGGAGGGGATGGGCATGGAGGAGGACACTTGTGGGGATGAGCACTGAGTGTTATGTGGAAACTAATTTGACAATAAACTATTTGTAAAAAAATAAATAAATAAATAAAAATTAAAAAAAAATTGAGCAGAGAAACAGATGTTCTCCATAACAAAGAAGAGGACATTGAAGGCTGGTGAGGCAGGGATGATGTGGAGAGCACGTCACGTCATGTGTAAGTGAAAAGGATGTTCTCTGGAGTGGCACAGATTTGTTGAACCTCAAATGTGGGAAAAGATGTCAGCCTCCTCCCTGTCCTTCTCAGGGCAGCCTGGGAATCAGAATTGTGTTTTGTATCAGGAGGAGAGTTTAGAAGGACAAAAACAGTACATTCAGACAGAGCAGCTAGGGCAAGGGAGGGTTTAGAGGCAAACTCATGAGTAGAAGCTGAAGGAAAAAGGGAGACTCAAGGGCTTGAGGAATGAAACTACCTCCAAATATTTGTAAGGGTTTAGAGGGGCTACATTTGCTCTGAGTGGCCAGACTTCGTAGGACTAGGACCAATGATAATACAGGAGATACATTTGGACTCCTTATAAAGAAGAACTTCCTAAGAGTCAGAGCTGTCTTCAGGAGCTAGTGAATTTACTAGCCGACATTTCACTTAGCAGAAATGTTGGTGGGGAGGCAGGTACACAAATATTAGACAGGTAGTTACATGAGCTATAATTTGAAGTCCTTCAAACGTGAGAGTCTACCCTCCTCAACTCAAGCTCAAGTTCTCAATATCTATAGTAGGAAGAACCACACTGGGTTCTGATCATTACCATTAAAAAAAAAAAAACAAAAAAACAACCAAATATGCCCTTATTCTGAGGCTCCAACCAACACTCAAACTGTGACCATCTGGAAGGCAGACTCTACTTCTTCCTACCACCTGCTACCAAAATACAGGGTACCAGGCTTGCCCCAGGTGGTAGAGGCTCTGGGAGTAGGGGCTAATGACTTCATAAAGGAAAATAGAACCCTTGTTCTTGCTAGTGAAATGTGGTAGGGTTTTTTTAAATTCTTTTTGTCTTGTTTTGTTCTGGATGGGTACCAAATTTTTATAGCCAAGGAGGGAGAAGGAAGAAAATAAATTTACAATGTGATTCTAAGTGGTTTTACCACACATTTGATTAGCTCTCTAGAGGGAAGATAAAAGCTTAATCTGATCATTTAGGAAGGTGCACACAAGAAAGGAGACTTGCTTAACTAATGATTAGAAAGTGTATCTGGGCTCTTGAAAGTATCCTTTTTGCTTTAAGTGGTGAGATAAGTACTATTATTATGGGGAAATTCACACTATTACGGAGTCCATAACTGTAATATGACTGTGACTTGCAAAGCACCTCTCATTTTCCAAGACGTTAGATTCTTGGGAGCTTAATTTACCCAATGTGCAATATCTCCAAACTGCCATTCATATACCGACCATAACACAAGTGCAGCAAAAGGAGTCTTTGGGATAGAGAAGTCATCAAGAATCTTCTCTAAGTACACCAATACCCCCTACTTTTTTCCCCACCATCTACTAGTTTCTGCATCCTCTGTAGCTGGACTGATATTTCATTCTCAAAGGTTGTCAATTACTTTCTAATGATGAAATCCAGTGAGTTTTTCCTTTGTTCTCAATTCTATTGCTCTCTGCAGCATCCTAATCCACAATGTCTTGAAGTTTCATGTTTGCTTGGCTTTTGGGTTGCTTTGCTGTTCTGATTTTCTTACTAATTCTCTGACGGCTCCCCTTCTCTGGTGCATTGTGAGGCCAGAACTCCTAGGTTCTACCATGATCTTGTCCTTTATCCATCTCAGACCCTACTCATTATGTACGGCTTCAACCAACACATGTGTGTAGATGATTCCTGGAAGCAAATATCATCTTATTTATCTCTTGTATCTTTGTACCCTAATACATACCTCATATCCTGGAGCCAAAACACAATGAGTGGTGTTCACAGATGGAGGAGCACTAACTTCTTTTTGTTTTAGGTCTCCGATTCTCACTGCTCACTTAAACTTGGATCTTCTCAGCCCCAAGCTTCTAAAACCAAATGAATCATGTTTAGTAAGTTCAATTGTCAGAAAGCTGACAGAAAAGACAGAAAGCTCCCAGCCAGGAGAAAAATCACTTAGCTCCCTTTTCTGACTTTCTTTCTTTCACTCATATTCAGAGCCTCAAATTCATCTCTGTCTTGCTTAATACCCTACCCCCACTCCCAGCCAATGTCATCGGGCCTCTGTCCTACTGTGCTACTGCAATTGACATCACTGTTGCCAATCGATAGAGCTTTCATCTTACTGGACCTCTTTTAGGACTATTGTCCAATACTTTCTTTAAAAAAAACTTTTCTCTTGGTTTTTGTTCTTCTTACTTTCTCCTTCTCTGATCTCTCTTCTGTTCCCTATGCCAGTATTATTTCCCAAAATATGATTCTGGGGCTCTTCTCCATGGTCCTATTTTCTCTTGATATTGGTAAACCTGCCTTTGATTTGACCAGTCTGTGGGTGTGTGGAAAGCCATTTGTTTCACGTCCCCATGTCCAAAGCTGGATGGCAGTAGTGGATGCTACTTGTTGTCCATTTGGTATTAGCTCCCCCTTACCTTTTCCTAAGAAAGCTACAATTTGGTTCACGCAGATACCTCTGTCATAGAAGACACAGGGGGAACTTATCCTTCCTGCCCAGATCTAGAGAATCCTGATTCCCTTTAACCGCATCAATGCAGTTCCGCTGGCACTACTCACTCCTGTTACCTAAGTTGGTCCAGTCAGATGAAAGGTTTGTGATGAGAGATTCCTCTCTCTGGTAGGATATGAACAAGGAGCATGAAGACCTCTAACTGCCACTGGCAGTCATTTGGGTCTACCAGGGGAAGCCATAGTAGGATAACTGTAGACTGGGGCAGAGACTAAGGAAAGAGATCAGGGCTTCAGATGAACCTGGGACCATCCCAACTTCTGGACTTTCTGTTATATGTGGTAAAAAATGTCCTTATTTAATAAAACAGTGATCTGTGCCCACAGATGCATGAGTGAGCAGTTTCAGCCGTCTATTTTCTCTTGCCAAGATCTTTATAACACTTTTTAAAATGATCTTCCTGTTTCTGTTCTTTTCATTGCCCCATCCATTTATACACTGCCATCAAACTGGCTTTTAAAAAAAACCCAAAAAACACCTGTTTAGCAATCTTTCAGGGATCCCCACAATTTACAGAATAAAATCCAAGCTCCCTGGCTTTGGTATTCCATGTTCTACGAATTCTGTCCCTTGCCTACATTTCATCTCTTAAAATCCCCCAGTTCATAGGAAGGAGTGTGGTACCTTAAATACAAGCACTGAGATGTAAGTGCAAAACCTGACTTCCCTGTTTACTAGCCATGTGATCTTAGGCAAGTTACTTAACCTCTCTGAGCCTTAGTTTTCCTACCAGCGAACTTTAGGAAATGCTACCCACCTTGAAGGGTCATTGTACCTGTTATACACGTGGATAACAAAAGGTAGAGCTTAGAAGTCATTGTAAAAAAAAAAAAATAGCCTCTGTTGATATTGCTGTTGTTTTATTTTCTATATCTGCCATTTCTAGGCTATTTGTCTTTGTGCAAATGTGCAAATCTATTGCAACTTCCTGGAAAGCTGCCAATCCCCACTCTTTTCTCTTCCTTATCCCGTCTGCAGAACTTCTACTTTTGATTCAAAACTATCCAAACATCACCTCCACTATGCAGCCTTCCCAAGGATCTCGGCATAAGTTCACCCTCAGCATAAGAATACCCTTGAGGCTCCCATAGCACTTCGTATATCACTTTGACTATTTACACACCTGTTACCAGTCTGTGGAATTCTGGATGGCCTGCATTTTTTCTCATTCATTTTTGGAGCTCCTTGACATAGAATGATGCCTAATCTGCAACAGATACCCAGTAAATGTTGAACAAATGAGAAGAAAGAGCATAGATTATGGCATGTGGAAAACTTACCCAGGGAATACTTAGAGAAGTGCTATGTCTCCTGGCAGCAGCAGCAGCAGTAATAACACCTGATATTTGTGTACTTCCTTACAGTTTGTGAAGCACTTCACATATTTTATATTAAACAGTAAAATCCTTATACAATCTTACGAGGCGCTTTTGGGACTATCTGTATGTTAGGGATGATTAAATTGAGGTCTGAAAGGGTAAGGGATCAGCCCTTGATCAACAACCAAGAAACGTCAGAGTCAGATCACAAAGCCAACATTTCCCAAAAGAACTCTGTGGATGATTTGGGCACCAAGCCAATATTCAAGAGACAATGGAGTCCAAAGTGGACTTTTTGGATGGATTACCAAGAATATTTCTCCAGCCTTTTGTTGTACCATAGTACCATATTGAGTGATGCAGTTGAAAGAATGTTTATAAACTTTTTTAAATGTTTATTTTTGAGAGAGAGACAGAGTGTAAGTGGGGGAGGGGAAGAGAGAGAGGGAGACACAGAATCTGAGGCAGGCTCCAGCTTCCAAGGAGTCACCACAGAGCCTGACATGGGGCTTGAATCCACGAATCATGAGATCATGACCTGAGCAGAAGTTGGATGCTCAACTACTCAACTGACTGAACCAGCGGGGCACCCCATGAATGTTTAAATGAAAAGTTGAGAGATCTGGGCTATAGACTTTCTTCTGTTACCAGAAAGTTTGGGGGCCATTTATTTAACTTTTCTGGGCACTGAAGGAGTTTTCAAGATGATCTCTAAGGCTTCTTCTGGCTTTAAAAATCTTTAGTTAGCAGATAACCTCAGTATGATTGGCTCAAAGGAACTAAATATATTTTAGCAGTGTTCTACAGCTTTAAAGATGGATGGAAGGCAAAGGTGCAATTTTATGGACAGGAGGCAATGGCAGGAAAGGAGACAAGCAGAGTATTCTAACCCTACAGACTACACTGGTCATGGCCATTGGCCTAAGTCTGGTTCCAGAGATTTCATGAAAAATGAAAATGAAGCCCTGTTCCTTCCCTGTACTGTGAGATAAAACACCTTGGTCTCTTCTCCTGCCATTAATTCCTTTAGAAATAGAATAAATGGATTTGATAACTTTGATCAAAGAGGATGCATCCTTTCCCCTCCGCAGACCTCTTAACTTCCAGGTTCAAAGAAGAAATCAGAGAAAAATTGGTTTTGAACTTTGCTTTTTAAGCAGCTTTTATTGCCTTTTAATTTAATTTGTTAGAATTTCACCTTCTGCCTTTGGTGGGCTGATTAGATGAAATAAAATTATATCTGCAGGATCTATGTTACAAAGATTGCTTAATTCTCCCTTTTGAAGTTGAACTGTCAAGGCCATAGACTGTCCTCAGATAACTTCCCAGATTACCTCCTGCAGTGATAGCTTCTGAGTTTGTGTGTCTCTGATGTAAAAATAGACCCAGAGCTTTCTTAATGGCAGAACTAGACGGCGCTGCTAAGATGTTTCTGAACTGTGTACATTTGCCACAGTGGGAACTAGTCTGTTCATTCCCAGCATTTTCAGCCAGTTATTGGAATCATACAATTTTCTAAACCCTGGGGCCTAGGACACAGCCTGGGACAAAACAGCTCCCACAAAATATTTGTTCAATAAACTAACCTAGTCTAGTCTCCTTTAAAAAAATTTATTTTATTTTATTTTATTTTTTTTAATTTTTTTTATTTTAATTTTTTACTTTTAGAGAGGTAAGGGGAGAGGAGCAAAAGGAGAATCTTAAGCAGTCTCCACGATCAGTGCGGAGCCCAACACAAGGCTCAATCCCACAAACCTGGGATCATGACCTGAGCTGAAATCAAGAGTTTGGTGCTCAACCACCTGAGCCATGTGGGTGCTTCCTAGTTTTCTTTTTAAAGCAGGAACGCTTTCACAAGATCCTTGATATGGCCACAGAGCTTCTGATCAAACACTTCATTGACCAGGAACGTCATGGGATAACTTGCTTATTCTACTACTTTCTAACATTTTATCCAATCTAATATGAATATATATATATTTAATAAATATCTAATATTTTGAATATTATCCTAATATTTTTCTGCTTGCTCCCATTATTCCTGTTCTGGAATCAGAGAACAGTAGCATTTGATAGAATTTCTCCTGTTGGCAAATTGTCAGCACTTACTGACATCTGTCGTTGGTGAGCTGTCCAATTTTTCTCCCCTCTTCTGTTTCTAACATCTTGTTTTTCCTTTAGGGAACCCGCAACTTTGCCCTAGTCCTATTACTAATTTCCACAAACCCAGAAACAACAGTTAAAAAGTGGAGGCACCCCATGGGGCACCTGGGTGGCTCAGTCAGTTAAATGTCTGACTTCCGCTCAGGTCATGATCTCACAGTTTGTGGGTTCCAGCCCTGCATTGGGCTATGTGCTGAAGGCTTGCTCAGACCCTGCAGCCTGCTTCAGATTCTGTGTCTCCTTCTCTCTCTGCCCCTCCCTCGCTCACACTCTCTCAAAAATAAATAAATGCAAAAAAAAATTTTTTTTAAAAGTGGAGGTACCACATACTACATACCTAAATATTATAAAGTTATAAGTTGAGAAAATTGGTACATAAAATATGCTTCTATTATTTTATTTTCAGAATGCCAAAATTTTAAATTTCGTCTAAAACTGTGGGTTTTATATGACCTAAAGTCAGCAAAAAAATCAAATGCAACTGAATTTAATTATATTTACACGTCTGTGTGTGATGTTGAAGGACTGGCAATGTCCAAGTGCACAGTAAATTACATATTTCCTAAATTATTACATGTTTTTCCACAATATCTATTTGTCTTGTTTTCATCCTAGCACAATCCCTAATTATGTTATTATAATTAATGTTTTTGTGGAATTTGTGTTCCATTGACAGCAATCTAAAGCAGGGATCAGTAAACTTTCTCTTAAAGGGCAAGATGGTAAATATTTAAGTCTCATGTGTAGTCTCTGTCCCAACAACTGTAACTTTACTATTGTACTGTGAAAGCAACTCTAGATAATATATAAATTAATGAACATGTATGTGTGCTAATAAAACTTTATTTACAAACACAGGTAGGCAGCCTATTGGCAGCAGTCTGAATAGCTTGTCAACCCTGTTCCAAAGGAATTAAAGATAAAATATAATTTTAGTAAAAATGTATACAGCTTGAATGTCTATCTAGAAACTATAAACAAATGGATAAGTAAAATTATTTTCATATATATCTTTCAAATATGTTTGTTTTCCTTCTAAAACAGTCAAAATCAGGTGTGCCTGGGTGGCTCAACTGGGTGAGTCTTGATTTCACCTCAGGTTATGATCTCAAGGTTCATGGGTTGGAGCCCCATGCCAGGCTCTGTGCTAACAGCACTGAGCCTGTCTGGGATTCTCTCTCTCTCCCTCTCTCAAAATAAACAAACTTTTTTAAAAAAATAGTCAAAATTATCTTCAAATTAAAAGACCAATCTAATTTTAAGTGAAAGTTACTTAAACAAAGCTAAAATTTTAATTTTAGGGGAGGGAATTTGCAGACATCTTATTAGCATTTCTTACAAAAAATAAAAATATCCTCAACTCAAATGTTCAGTAACCATATAGTTGCCTATGTAAAGATTTAATATCATACTATACACATGCTATATTATCTGTGTCCAGGTGTATATAAATATTAAGAGTAATCTGAATCATTTTATATTATAAAATGTTCAGTCACCAGCTTGTGATTGTGAAACTAATTTCGGAGTATCGATGGAACCATAAAATGAAACACAAAGTGAAATAAGAAAGTGGGTAATTAAGCACTAGTGGGGGAAAAATATTTCAGAACTCATGCTAAGAGAAAGGACACGACAATTAATCACATAATAAAACACAGAATAAAATTTCGCTACTGAAATCCTCTGCTTACTCCACAGTATTAACTATCTCCAATGTCAGGGGTCACATAACCCACAAAACTTAGCATTCTGATGAGGTTTTTCTTTTGAGGACACAGGTCAAGAGATGTAAGAACATCTCCCTGTACCTGATGGGTGTTAGTCATAGGAGTCGATGTTTAGGTTTATGGGTTGTACAGTGTTGATAACTGTCCCCCTGTGACCAAATGTTCTTGAGTAACTAAAGTGTGTGTGAGTTGTATGTGTTGGGGTGTGTGGTGTGTGTGAGATATGCAGAGTTCTCTAAAGTGTGAGTCCAAGGCAAGACTGGAGAGTATGCCTTTCCCATTCCCTCGGATTAAGTTATAGATTCAGAGTTGGGAAGATAATACAAGTTAGAATAATGAGGTCAATGTTAGAAGTTTATTGGAATTAAAAGGAAAATTAGGCCCTCTTCACATGGCATGGCTATAAGCTTAGAGGCGCTGGCAGCCATCACATGGAGAGAGCCTGCCTGAGAATGAAGATGGACAGATAATCAGAGCCCCGAGATAAAGAGAGACTGAGTCACAATGCCATTATTTGAGGCTTTGGATTCTGCTGTCTGAAACCTGTTATATTCCTAGATTTTTCACTTATGGAAGTGAAGCCATAAAGTTTCTTTTCTGCTTAAACCAGTTTCACTTGGATTTCTACATTCACAACCAAAAAGGTTCCAATTAATGTATTATCTTCTGGACACTGGAATCCATTTATTTAATGACTCCCTTAGTATTGCCTGGTCTCCTCTGCCTTTGAAGATTCCTTGAAAATTAGATAGATCTAACTGTCCACACAGTACCTACTCTTTACCCTTACAAACTCCTCAGATCTTGTACAGCAATTTGGGAAAGAACTACTGGTAAACTTTACTAATCGCTCCACCAGAGAAGGCATTTGCATTTGCCTTAGAGCCAAGATACACAGTATTTCCTTGCTATCATCTGTACTAATCCCTTGGCTCTAACTAATAATGATTGATAATGGCTCCAACTCCATGCTTCCCTGTATCCATGTCCTTTGTCATTAACTCCATAGAGTCCTCCAACTCTGGGTTTGGCCATGGCCTTGACCAATGAGATATCAGCAACATTTTCAAAGGCATGTGTATTTCCATTTACTACTCTTGCCTTGTCATTACCATGAGAAGATTTTGACCTGGCTAGCCTGGGGGTAGAGTCACCTAGAACAGAGTTTATTCACCCCAGTCAGGCCAACTGAGCCCTAAGGTCAGCCATCAGCCAGTCAACACCATGCAGAATAGTGTGGCCAGCCAACAGAAGTAGGGTGACCATGACAACCTGTAGCTGACTGATGACACATGAGTGAACCCAGACTAGATCAGGTAAGCAAACCCCATCTCTGTCATCTGCTACTAAGATTTTGGGATTGTTTTTCATATGCTGTTATTAAAACAGTAGATAACAGATACACCTGCCTTAAAAGTGTTACATCTGATAGGTTCTGTCAGCTTTGCTAGAATCTCAGTTCGGGCCTCTTAGATGCTAAAAAATGAAGAGACTTGAAATATTACCTCTCTAGAAATCAGATGCATCTGCACAGTTAGGAGTTGTACTAAATGTGATCAAAAGTTTCTTGAAGCATCAGGAAAAAAAAAAAGCATCTAGACTGAAAAGGAAGAACTAAAACGGTCTTTATTCACAGAAGACATGATCATCTATGTAGATAATCCTCGTATTTGCATAGCGGCTCTATATTCTATATCTGACAGATCTCTTATCTGTAATCCAAAGGATGCTAAATTCATTTTGTGTTCTATCTGCCAACTCTCAGCAGCTTGTATTTTATGTTTAGTGATATTTGTGAGCTCATTGTCATAATAGGTAGAATATCTGAAAGCTTAACTTGGGGATTGGGGACATTTTCTTGCAGAGATTTGCTTTTGCTTTTGACAGTAACTAGGGGGTGCATCTGATCTGGGACTAGGTCAGTGAATTTCCCCCCACCTCTTGTATCCTCTGCTCTCCCTTGAGGGCTTTAATTCATGCTAGAGTCCCAGACTTCCCATCTTCCTCCTGAAGGTTGGGCCAAATCTCAGCATCCTGGCAGGACTATTCATCCTCTGATAGATCAGGCCTGACTTCTGTCTCTTGTTCTCTCTCTCTTGTCTTGCCTCTTAGGTCTTTCCTCCTATGAGGCTGGTAATGTTTCAAATAATGTATCCTTACAGGGCTTGAAGGGTCTGTAGCAGGTGCCGCTTGGAGCACCCAGTCAGATATTGCCAGAACAGGAAGAGTTTCTCTTATCCCTTTTTCCCTGCTTTCCTCATCTCTGACATAGGGGATTACCTGCAGATACAAAAACCACAGTGCCTTCTCAGAGCAGAAAAATATGCCTTACCATCTGGCAAGCCTTGGCACTGGGACATATTACTACACAGAAATGAGTCTCTAATGTGATCGGGTGGAGTTTGGATGCTGACATCTCTGAGGAATAGCTCTTTGGATTCCTCATTTTGTTTCAGGCCCCAGAATGGGGCCCTTGCTTTGGACCTTACTTCCAGTTCTGCAAGCATGCCCGCAATCTCTTCAGGATTAGAATGTTGGCCCCAAACCCTGCCCTCCGACAGGGACTCTTACCTTGTTCAGCTCTTCCCGACTCTCTCCCCTGGTAGATGGGATTCGAATTCCTGTAAGTCCTGGTTATTCTCTGGAAATGAACAGATCTCTTAGAATCATAATGCAGCTCACTTTTCCCCAGTATTCTTACCTGACCACCTAGAGTTTCACAGTTCTGTGTCCAGGAAGGAAGATGCTTTCCTGATATCAATAGTTTGTTTTTTATTACATCTAAGTTTTCTTGTGTGTTTTTTTTTTTTAAGTTTATTTTGAGAGAGAGACAGACAGACACACACATCATGCACAAGTGGGGAAGGGACAGAGAGAAGGAGAGACAGAATCCCAAGAAGGCTCCCTGCCATCAGCACAGAGTCTGACACGGAGCTTGAACTCACGAGCTGTGAGGTCACGACCTGAGCCAAGATCAAGAGTCAAACTCATGGGGTGACCAGGTGGCTCAGGCAGTCTTCAGCTCAGGTCATGATCTCACCATCCGTGGGTTCGAGCCCCATATCATGCTCTGTGCTGACAGCTCAGCGCCTGGATCCTGCTTCAGATTCCGGGTCTCCCTCACTCTCTGCCCTCTCCTGCTCACACTCTGTCTCTTTCTCCTTCAAAAATAAACAAACATTAAAACAAAAAAAAAGAGTCAGACACTTACTGACTGAGCCACCCAAGTGCCCCAAATATCTAAGTTTTCTTGATCTGTAGCCACTGGGTGGGACTGCCCAGGTGTCCTTAAATAGCTCAGGCTCTATAGCTAAGACAATTTCTCCAGTCCCATCTGGGCACTGCTCATTCATCCAGTCTTCTGCTACTGTTTCCTGCCTCAAACAAACTCCCAGGGCTCACCTCGAATGCCGTCAACTTCAGGAAGACTTTCCTGACCTTTCTCTTCTCCCCATCTGGATGGGGTTTGTTCATTTCCAAAGGCTCCCTCATTTTCATTCCACTTATTTCATACTTGTACACAGGATTATAATCCTGTGTTCATCTCACCCTTCTTACTGGATTGCAAATTCCTTTGGGAAGCTGTCTCATATCTTGCAATCCTTGAGGCTTCTGAACGTTAAATAGAATCGAATTAAAAAGGAAACCATATTCTTATCATTTTTTATCATTGTATTCCCCACCCTAGCCCTCAGGTAGGAGAGGGCTTAATAGTTCAATGAACACAGATGTTATTCTTTAATAAGCCTTTCTGGAAAAAAAGTTCCCTTTCTCTCTATAGCAAAAAGACGAGACAATCTTGCATTAGGAGACAACATAGGAGGAAATGGGACTCAGGACTGGGAGACTTTGGGAATTCAGAGAGAGAAAGCCTTGTGTTTCTGGTGTCAGGGAAAGAAAGCTTGTGCTGTGAGCAGCCACCATCAGCATAGTAAATGACAGTAATAAAGCAGGGCCAGACACTCCGGTGTTGACACCTGTAACTAAAAGATATTTTTACGGCCCGGCCAAGGAGTCGTGTTATTTCCTTTATTATTAAGCAGCTGGTGCTCTCGAAAGGCCCCAAGCCTTTACTTCCTTTATGCTCTTTTAGCAGTGATATTTATTACTGCTGTCTTCTCTCATTTGTCTGCTGGGATTATTATCCTACATGACTCTATGTCTCCAGAGTAAATGGCTCCTTCAGAGGGTGCAAAATAGGCTAGATCCTCAGCAAGAGAAACAGGTTTCTAGTATGGACTCAGTAAGTGCAGCTCCAGTGAAATTAGAAGCCTGTCTCTTGGCACAAGACTGACCATTTCCATAATCTTTGGACTTCAAAGTTGTTTCCTCCCTGCTACAGTTATCTTTCCTCTCTTTCACAGGCATATTAAAAGGAAAAGGAACCCTTCCGAATCTCATGGGAGCTCTTCTTCTCACTGCTTCAACTGGCTCCACTCTGTGTGAGCCTAGTGGTAGCCAAACTTTCTGTGCCCAGTTCATGAAAGAGCCACTGCTACTTTTGCATACCCCTGCTATTTTTGCAAGTAGCGCCGGGGGAAATGTTCCGGATGCAAATGGTACGCAGTAGGCCAACCATTTGTGGTTGACCAAATCTGTGGCGTGAAGGCCTAGGGAATGAGGAGGTAGACTCTAAGCATGGTCAAATAGGCTGGAGTGCCTTCAGCCACAGCTTTTACACACTCAGCCTTCTTAGCCCCTGGCCAGAGATAGATGGAGATCGACTGCAAAGTAGGAGTGTTGCATCCAGTCAGAGCTGCCTGAGAAGGCCATTCTCAAAAATGGGAGCCAAATTAGATGTTAGAGGGAAGGCTACTAGGGAGACTCCAAACCAGGGACTGTATACCCTCAATGAAAGTACATGGTATCAACACATAGAAGGCCAAGGCTAAAGGTCTAGCAGTGCTCTTGTAGAATTTGACACTGGGGCATTCCAGTTCATTAAAAAATAAATATATATATAAATTTTATATATATATATATATAAATTAAAAGTAAATTATTTGCTTGAAAGCTGAAGGTATCACCTCTCTCTCTCCAAAATGTATCCTAGGGGAACCTGGGTGGTTCAGTCGGCTAAGCATCAACTCTTGATTTCAGCTCAGATTGTGATCTCTCAGTTTTCATGAATTTGAGCCCTGCTTTGGGCTCTGCCCTGTCCGTGCAAAGCATGCTTGGGATTCTCTCTGTCTCCCTCTCAAAATAAACTTAAAACCACCACCACCACCAAAACCTAAAATGTATCCTGAATCTGACTCACTGTACCTTCTCTCCCGAGACCACCCTTGCACAAGCCACTAAGTTCACTCCCCTGAACAAATGCATTGGTTTCCCCATGTCAACTCCTGCTCAATGTCCTAACTGCTCTCCACATAGCAGCCAGAGCCATCTTCTTAAAAAGTAAATTGAATCTTGTCGTTCCCCTGCTAAAATTCTTAAGTCATTTCCACTTTCACTGAGGACAAAATCCAAGCTCCCCGCCTACAGTTCACAAATCTCTGCAAAGCTGCCCACATCCCCAGCTAGCTCCCCCTGCTTTCCCTTCCCTCCCTGTAGGTCAGACACTGCGGCCTCCTTTCGGTTTCTGAAACATGCCAAAGTCACTTAAGCGTCTTCAACTTTGCACTGACTATTTTCTCTTCCTGAAACAATTCCTCTGGGACCGCCGCAAGTTCTGGCTCCTTCTCATACCTGTTTCAGCTCAGGTACCTTCAGAGAAGCTTTTCCCATCTTTCTGGCAAGTCCGTGGCTGTGCTTCATTTTCTTAACACTTATCCTTATCTGAAATGGTGTTTGTTTACAAATTTATTTTCTGATTCTTCCCAGCAGGCTGAGAGAAAAGATATTGAATTGTCTCGCTAACTAATGTTACCCTGCCATGGTGGATTCTCGATTGTTTGTTGAATGAATGAAAGATATACACAAGGATTTAATAAGCATACTTTGACGTCCAGAGTAAGCCCATTGAAATGGTAAGTTCATTTGTGTTGGTATGCCTTGTTCTTAGGGACTCCAGTCTGATTCTGCTTTGGTAGCATTAAGGTATGTATTCAATCATCTCTCCTAGCCCTTCATTACAGATGCTTCAGTCTCTTTCTCTGGAAAGGACAATAGAATTCAGGGCTTTGGCGGAGGGTGGGGGGAACACCTTGGTGGCTCAGTCAGTTAAGCGTCTGACTTCAGCTGAGATCATGATCTTGCAATTAGTGAGTTTGAGCCTCTGGTGGGGCTCTGTGCTGACAGCTCAGAGCCTGGAGCCTGCTTCAGATTCTGGGTCTCCCTCTCTCTGCCCCTCCCCTGCTCTCTCTCGCTCTCTCTCTCTCTGTCTCTGTCTCTCAAAAATAAACAAAAAAAATTTTAATAAAAAAAATTCAGGGCTTTGGTCTTTCACTTTCCCACAATTTCCCAGAATTACTGATGTGGGTCTGAGATCGCTTCTGGTATGTTATTTCAGCGCTTCAGGACGAACTTGTCTGAACCTGGACACTTGACTTGTAGGAAAGAAACTGCAGGATTTCCTCAGTGCCTCTTCACTGAATTGGAGTTTTACTCCCTGGTTCTTCCTTTGTGCCTCCTGAGTCTGTAGCATCCTATTAGGACCCACAGGAGAGGTCCTTCACATGGTGGCTTGTAATCTGTTGGTAAACAATTTACAGGATTGACTCTGCCATGACCTCCCGGGTTCCTGCCAGGCCTCTACACTGCCTATATAGATAGATTGAGCCTAGTGCTGGGAGGAAACAGGGTAGAGTGTTAAGATCTGGATTCTGGCTCCCTGGGTTTGAAACACCCCAGCCCTGCCACATGCTGGTGATATAACCTTGGTCTTCAGTTTTCTCATCTATAAACGGTCCTGACTTTATAAGCTGCCCAGTACCCAGCTCCACTGGGACAGACCCCTCTTTGTTCTTACTAGTCCATTCAGGAGCAGGATCCAGAAGCAGGACACTCCCATAGACCTCCCACATTGACCGGGACACTGTACTTTACCTTTCAACTCTGGTTCGGGACCTCCTTGCTGGGATTGCTGCCTAGTGCCCGTCACTACCTTCCCCTTATGTCAGGGGCCCACTGCCTGGATAGGCTTTCTCGTTAGGTCTGCTGTGCCTCTCCCCAAGGACGGAAGACTTAACTTCCGGGTCCTAGACTTGGTTTGGAAGATCCTGCAGCCAAACTCCAGTTCTGAAGCAACCGTGGCAGACGGAGCGAGGGGACTTTGACAAAGGACAGGGCATCTCGGCGTCAATCATCACTACCAAACAGCTTTAGGGATGGCTTGTTGGCGTGTGTGCTGCCCTTGTGCCATACAGAGCTATCTAATCAAGACTCAGCACCCACTTCTAAGATTTACAGGACAGCCCAAGATCCCAGGTTGGCCTCCTAACTCTGCTTTTCCACTCTTGTGTTCTGGCCTAATTTCTTTTCTGGCCTGGTCTTCCTTCTTTCACACGAGGGGGAATCAGAGCCAGGGAAAGCCTTTTAAAAATAAAGCATCTAACCTGCTGTGTTCTCAGTAGCCACTGCCTGTCAGGAATAGAGCCTGACACGGTTCAGGAGTCTGATAGATATTCTCTGTGAGACACTTCATGTTCCAAAGCTTATTAACTATATTTCTGATTAGCTTATTGCCTGGCACCCCATACGGATTCATTAGGGTTTTTTTCATTGTATTATTAAAAGAGGAAAGCAAAGTCTGAAGCAAATAAAGACCTAACCCCAAGACTGGCAGCCAGGGAGGCTCAGCTGAGAGAATACAGGCTCCCAGGACAGGACACTTCTTAGAACCCAGACTCAGGGCCGTCTGGGTGGTTAAGAGTCTGACTCTTGGTTCTGGCTCAGGTCATGATCTCATGGTTCCTGGGTTCAAGCCCCACATCGGGCTCCATGTCAGCCCAATGGGTAGAGTCCAGAAGAATGGGAGTTGTGTTTAGGAGACATTGGGAGCTGTCCCAGGGGAGGCCATGGGGAGCCACCTTGGTCCTATTCTCTCCTTGAAGGACTCTTTCCATTTCAAACAATATGGAAGAACTTTCATACAGTTCCTCTTATACAACTCTCATTTAGTAGAGGACAATAATGAGGTCCAAAGAAGGGAAATAGTTATCCCAAGTCCAAACCCCTATTTTCCAGTGAACTTTGTACTTGAGTGCAGGCTTCCTGAGGTCTAGGCCTGGATTTACCTACTTCCCACAACTGGTGCATACCCCACCCGTATCCTCTTACCTCTATTTCTCAATATGTCACAACCCCCCGTGGAGAAATGGAGGAAGCCATTCTAATCTCTTAGTCAGATATGTTCCCTATAAGAAAGGCCGGGAAGCCCCTAGCCCTCTCTGTGGTGGGACTCCTGGTGGAGCCTTGTTTTAATGACAACAGTAGGTTCTGCCGGCTTGGGTGATGCCCACAGTCAGGAGGAAAGTCCCGACTGGATTCACAGGTTGGTTCATGGGACCAAATCCCACTACCCTCACTTGGAAGCAGGCTTTTCAGAACACAACCACCTGCTGATACAGACCAGATGGGTGCTCCCAGGAGGAGGAGGGGAAGAGAAGTCCCCTGTTTAGTGCCCCTCCCCCAGCCAATCTGGCTTCTTTCTGCTGGGCTGACAAGGGGCATCTGGTGACTGGCAGGGAGACGGGCAGAGAAATCAGCTGAGGGCCTGTAAGCAAACACCTGCTTGGAGGAGGGGACCTGAGGGTCCAAGAGCACCCTTCCCTCAGATGCAGGCACTTACCCAATGGTCTCTTTGAACAATTCAGGTAGGGGCACCTGGGTGACTTGGGTTAAGCCTCTGACTTTGACTCAGATCATGATCTCGGGTTATGGGTTTGAGCCCCTTGTCGTCGGGCTCTGTGCTGACAGCTTGGAGCTTAGCGCCGGCTTCGGATTCTGTGTCTCTCTCAAAGATAAATTAACATTAAGGGAACTTCTTTAAGTAAAACAAAACAACTCAGGTAAGCTAGTGCTCACAGACCTTGTCAGAATATCCAACAATACCCTAGATAGCCATCAGCTCTTTCCCACTTGGACTCCGGCAGAACACCCCCTGGGTTTAAATCCGTGCTCTGCCCTTACTAGCGAGGTCATCTTGGGCAAATTACTTCACTTCTTCGCACCTCATTTTCCTTACCTACCCAAGGAGAAAATACTTATAGCATGACTCCTAGTTAAATGAATAAATAAAGGTAAACTACTTCTGTTATCAGTGACCAGTTTCTGGGCCAGGGAAGTAGAAAAACGAAGCCAACCCAAAAGCAAGCTATATTGGGCCCACAACCCAACCTGAACAAAGACCCACAAAATACTTACACAAACCTCCCTAAATAGCCAGGAGGCCCTGCTTATATAAAGAAAGTTCCTGCTCAGGTTCCCACTCAGGTCTGATGTGCTAATGAGGGACGGGCAGTGCTTCTTCCTGATTGGTTGGAAGCGTCTCGTCTTGATTGGTCAACAACGGCAGGCGACTCCATCCGGCAGCTCATTGGCGCTTTTTGGAGGCAGGGACCTCTGTTTTCAGTCGGGTTTGTCCTAGGGGCCGACTATAGCCGCCTGCTGGTTCTGCTCCGTAAGAAAAACGGTTTAGGGGCCACTGGGTGGCTCAGTCGGTTGGGCGTCTGACTTCAGCTCAGGTCATGATCTCACGGTTCGTGGGTTCAAGCCCCGCATCGGGCTCGGTGCTGACAGCTAGTTCAGAGCCTGGAGCCTGCTTCAGATTCAGTGTCTCCCTCTCTCTCTGACCCTCCCCTGCTCATGCTGTCTCTATCTCTCTCTCAAAAAATAAATAAAATATTTAAAGAAAGAAAGAAAGAAAAGCGATTTAACAGGGAGACCCAGTGGTAAGTGCCCCAGGTGCGCAGTGTGTTGCACTTGGGCCTTGTTCTGGTCCTTTGTCTCCTTCTCACGGGGCCCGAAATTTGCAAGAGTTAACCACGGGCATACCTTCTTGTATTGCGCTTGGCAGATGCTGTGATTTTTATAAATTGAAGGTCTGTGGCAACACTGTTCTGAGGAAGTCATTTGGTGCCATTTTGCAAGGGCGTTTGCTCACATCCCGTCCCTGTCACAGTTTGGAAAATCTATGTTGCAAACTTTTTCCTAGTGTTCTGTTTGATACGGTGATCTGCGATCCATCTGTGAGTAGGTCTTCCAGGAAGCTCAGATGGTGGCTAGCATTTTTTAGCAATGAGACATTTTTAGGCTAAGGTATAGGGATTAATTGTTTAGATACAAGGCTATTGCTTACTTGATAGACTATATTATAGCGTAAATATAACTTTTTATATGTCCTGGGAAACCAGAAAATTCATTTTATTTGCCTTATTGCAATATTTGCTTTGTTGTGGTGGCCTGAAAGGGAACTTGCAGTATCTCCAAGGTATGCCTGGGTGTATACACTTTTATTAGTATTATCACTTATGTTTACTATGTTTTCTACACAGGAAAAACTAAACATTTGGCCTGAGGTTTATGAGAGGCAGAGGGACTCCAGCTCCTGGAACCCAGACCCAGTGACTGGAAATCCCAGGGATTCTTCTGGCCTTTCTGTGGCTTCTTGTTTCTACTCCACCCCCACCCCCACCCCCCAGCATTTGCCCTTTGCCTTGACTGGTTTGGCCATGGGAATTTTTCAGGGGCATTCTTCAAGGAGTGACATATTTTCTCTTTTATTTTTTTTCTTTTAGAATTAAAAAAAATTTTTTTTTTAATGTTTCATTTATTTCTAGGAGAGAGAGAGAGACAGCGTGAGCAGGGGAGGGTCAGAGAGAGAGGGAGTCACAGACTGAAACAGGCTCCAGGCTCTGAGCTGGCAGTCAGCACAGAGCCTGACGCGGGGCTCGAACCCACGAACCGCGAGATCATGACCTAAGCAAAAGTCAGACGCTTAACCGACTAAGCCACCCAGGTACCCCTAGAATTTTCTTTTAATGTTTACTTTTTTTAAAAAATGTTTTATTTATTTCTAGGAGAAAGAGAGACAGCATGAGCAGGAGAGGGTCAGAGAGAGAGGGAGTCACAGACTGAAACAGGCTCCAGGCTCTGAGCTGCCAGTCAGCACAGAGCCTGACGCGGGGCCTGAACCCACGAACCGCGAGATCATGACCTAAGCGAAAGTCGGATGCTTAACCGACTAAGCCACCCAGGCGCCCCATTTTAATGTTTACTTTTGAGAGAGAGAGCTAGAGATAAGTGTGAGGAGGGGAAGGGCAGAGAGAGACACAGAACCGGAAACAGGCTCCAGGCTCCATGCTGTCAACACAGAGCCCAATGCAGGGCTGGAACTCATGAACTGTGAGATCATGACCTGAGCTGAAGTCAGATGCTTAACTGACTAAGCCACCCAGGCACCGCGGAGTGACGTATTTCCTGATTCTTGGAAGCCTCGGCATTCCAACATTTGGAAAGTGCCTATCTTGCTACAGTGACTGAGTGGTAGAGACAGCCTTCGATTCCAGACCCCACTATGTCATTTTCTACCTGTTTGACCAGAATAGGGTTACTTCACCTATCTGAGCCTCGGTTCCCTCATGTGCAAACTGGGAGAAGTGTTTGATCTACCCCACAGGACTGTTTGCTCTCCAAAAAGAGTTTGTTGGAAATGCTACATTCAGATATGAGATAGTTGGGGCTGTTATTTGTCACAGGTAAAAGATTAGATGCCCACATTTAATACTTTCTCTGTGGCTTTGGACAAGTTGCTCAAGCTTTGTTAAGACTTAGCTTTCCCTTCTATAAAGTGGGGATGACTAAACCTAACTTCATAGGGTTACTGTGAGGATTATAGGAAATTCTGAATTGTGAGCACTCAGTACAATATCTGATATATTGTCATAGTTATTAGACAATATTGATGACCCACCCTCCTACTCTGAGCTTCTTAATACATGCATTGCTGTACACCTGCATAGCCACACAGCAGATGTTTCTGAGGACAGACAGTAGAATCTGCTGATGACAAAACCACCCAAATGTCCCTGTTTTTGCTTCTCCAGGTTCAGCTACGCAGGTATAATTTATATCTCAGAAGCTTTTTGGTGTGTTTTGCCTGGGGAAATAACAAAGCTTTGCTCTTGTTTGTCTTGCCTTTGCTCTCTTATTAGCTTGGTTTTGCTCCAAATCCTCTTGCCCCAGGTGGGGGGAGGGAAGCCTGGTTGTATTTCTGGTTAGGAGGTGCACGTGGCCAAGGCTGCCTGTAGGATTCTGACCTCCTGGAGGGGCCAGAATTAGCCCTTTTCTCATCCTGTGGCTGCTATGAGAGGGTATCTGGTGCTTTGAAGGACCCCATCTGGAACAGGTAGGGAAGAGTGAGCTGTAGTTATTAGGAAGGTTTAGTTTGGAAGGAGTCCCATGATCATGGCAGGTGTGGCTTTTTTGCTGGGGATAAAGCATGAGGTGGGTGTGGAGTCTGAAAGGCTATGTTGTCCTTTAAAAAAAATAAGATTGCCTGTTACTTTACCAGCCAAATAGATTTAATCAGGAATAACAAATGCAATTCATAAAAAGGAAGCTATCACAAAAACCATAGGCAAGTCCCACAAAGTAGAGGAACGTTATTTTATGGAGAAGAGGGAGGAAATTGGGAGGGGATATTCTGAAGAAAGCCCGCGAAAAAAAAGCCAGAGGTGATGACGGTGTCTCGCTGGCTTAGTTGCAGGGATACTAGGTGTCTTTTAGGAGATGGAATGTACTTCTTTCCTAGTTGGGGCCTGTAATTGATGACGCTTTCCTGTTGACTTTTCTTTTAGTGGGGTCTGTAATTGACAGTTCTTCTTGAAATTGACGTTGAATGGCCCAGGGTTCCCCTTTGTGCCTCCCTTACCAGCACCTGGAGTTCACTTCAGTGAAATAAAGATTTTCCCTTTATTAATTCTTACAAATCCTACAGGTGAGAGGGAGAAAGGCAGAATTAAATCACTGTCCTGCTTCCACATGCCTGGGTTCCTATGAGTGGTGGGGAGAAAATTATGTCTTCCTTTCTCTGTTTATACAAAGTGTCCTCTCTGATCAGTTGATACCATAGTTCCTTTTGTTTACTTATTTTTTCAGTATTACTGAGATGTAACTTACATACAGCACTGTGAGAGTTTAAGGGCTACAGCATACTGACTTACATATACTGTGAAATGATGACCCCAAGAGGCAGGGTTCCTTTTCAGGAGCTAATGGGAGTCCTGTATTCTTCACATAGTCTAGCTGATGGGCAGAGTCTAGTGCACGGACCCTTGGGGGAGACTATTGAGAAAGGGATTTCCTTGGCTCTATTTATTTAATTGGGCATTAATCAACATTTACTCTGTAATTGCCTCTCCCGTGAAAGAGAGAACTATGTCCCATGAAGTGTGTTCTAGTGTACAAGATGCCTACACTCCTGTAGAATTGCCATGACTACTGGGAAGCTAGTAGTTGTCATTTTGTCACTGGGTTAATTTGGCCTCCTGCCCCATAAACTTTCTAAACCCGAGCCTTTTTATTTTCAAAATGGGAAGGTGGAGACTTTCCCCTTCAAGTGGTTATAAGCATACAGACAAAATACAGATAATATAAACAGAAGTCACCAAACACTGTGCCCAGTGTGTAGCAGCTGCTCAATTAAAGGAAGCTCTTTATTCATGATGAATATCTTTTTTTACGCACTTCTGAGTTTGCTCAAAGAGTATTTACTCATCGTTTCCTCCCAACTCTGAGAGAGCAGAGCAGTGGTGGGGATGACTGTAACAGACTTAACACTGCATGTAGAGAGAGGAAGGATTGAACTTCTCGGTTCAGCAAAACTGCTGTATCACCAAAGCTGTATGTTGACCTCTAAAGGCTAAGTTGCCACTACTACTAATAAAGAGGACTCACTGAATGACAGGCAGTCATTGGTAAACACCTCTCTGGGGGTCACACGAATTGAGCGGTCACATTGCACAGTGCTGCGCCATGCTCCCTAAATCTGTGTCTTAGATCAGAAGTTTCCTAAATGTTCCATGAGAAAGGCTTTCCTGATTGAATGCCTTTAACAAGTGACGTGTGCTATATTCATCTGTCATAAATTCATGGTGAAAAGTCTTGCAGTAAAAAAACAAACAAACAAACTAATGTGGTTCAGTTTGCTTAATCAATTATTTCTCACACACACTTGGCCATGGAACCCTTTGTTGGAACCCTACCTGTTAACATCCCAAGGAACTAGCGTTCCTGAACAGATTTGCATAGTTCAAAGAACAATGGATAAGGAGGCAAGAAATCACCGCCGTTTTAGCTTTAGTGATGAGTGTAGGTCGATTATCCTTCCTGGGCTGTAAAATAAAAATGGTGCCTGATAGGACTGCTTGGGTGGTTCAGTCTGTTTGAGCATCTGACTTCTGGTCAGGTCATCCTCTCATGATTCATGAGTTCGAGCTCCACGTGGGACTGTCTGCTTGTCAGCACAGAACCCACTTCTGATCCTCTCTTTCTGCCCCTTCCGCACTCATGCACTGTACTCTCTTTCTCTCTCAAAAATAAATATAAAAAAAAAAGTGTTGCCTAATAGAATCTCTGGGCCTCCTTGTAGCCCAGTGTACCTGTGGCTATGGTTTCATTTACAGAAGATGGTGAAAGGTTAAAACGCATGGAAAATTAAGGGCGTCTGGCTGGCTTAGTTGGTAGAGCTTGCAAGTCTTGAGCTCAGGGTTGTGAGTTTGAACCCCATGTTAGGCGTTAAACACATATGCACACAACACAGTCTAGCTTCTGGGAATTGAAAATCAATATTAAAGGAGTACATGCCCATCAGAATAGAGCACAGTGCCTAACAGCACATAAGAAGTATGGAATACATCTCATTTTACTAAGTTAATGAGGGAATGGGAAAAAAGATGTAAATACATGCAAATGAAACAAACTGGTATTACTGGGTCTCAAGCAAAAGATGAGTGAGATCGTGAGGGAGTGAGATATGGTGGGAATGCTTTCAGGTAAAAATAAATTTTGAGCAGTTTCAAAAGGGATGGAAGGTAATTAGCATATATTCACCACTTACTCTGTGCCAGCTAATTTGCAGATGTTACATGAATCTTTGCAACCCTGTGAGGCTTGGAAAAGATAACTAACTTGCTCCTGCATCTGGTAACTGGAGGTAAAGTTGGAAGTTGGTGGTTTATTACAGGTTAGGCTACCTGGCTAGGTGTTTCACATCTATTATTGTAGTTAATCCTCTCAAGGCCCTATGAAAGACGTATTATGGTCTCCATTTTAGAGATTTAGATAGGTGGGATTATGAGAGGAGAGGGGAGGGATTAAGCAACTTGGTCAGGGTTACTCAGTAGGTGTAAATTTATGAGGTCTCTGTGAGGGCGCCCTGGCCCTGAGTAGCAGCATGGGCAACAGTATAGGGAACAGCTTAAAATGTATCGTGTTCCACGCAGTTTGCAGTTTTGTATTTGGAGCTCATTCACTCACTGGGCAAGAGTCCGAGACTTTCTCCATTTTTCATGTGGGGAAACCAAGGCTTAGAGAGGTGTGAAATCCTTTGTTCAGGTTGACAGAGCTGGTAAAAGGTTGGGCTGGGGTACCCAGCCAGCAGGAAGGGGCCCCTGATCCCATTGCCCAGAGAAGTACTTCCAGGTGACCTCTGTCACTAAGGTTATGAACTGCCTAAGGGCCAGACACAGGTGTGTGAGAAGACTCCGCCAGGGATAATAACCTCTTCTGGGGAGAGGATTAATGCCAATGACAGACCCCTGACCTGTGGACATCTGGTGAGGAGGCCCTTTGGATAGAGGCTGACACTGCCAGGGAGGATTTTAGTGTCCACGTGGGAAGCACGTGGGGAAAATGTGTCAGAGAGCGGTCAGGACTCCGGGAAGGATGGAGAGGAAGGAAGAAGGTGAGAAGTGGGAAATGGGGATTTTGTAAAGCAGATCTCGTTAGCTGGATTTCTGGAAGGCCGTAATAGGAAAGGATTTCTCCTTTACCTTTGGCCCCAGCATTGCTGCACCTTTGGTGTTTTTCATTCTTCTCAACCTTCCTGGAGGAAGGGAGGGCTTAAGAAGTGGTTCTGGGTAGAGCAGGGCCTTAACTTGTAACTTGTGAATTGATTATTTTTCCTTGGGGGGCTCAGAGACCTCTCAGAAACAGGTGCTCAAGGAAAGACTGAATGAGGGAGAGGCACAGACTGCTTTCTGGGTCGGCCCACAGAGCGTTCTTGAGGCTTGGGAACTTGGGTGCCCTGACAATCCGAGGACTCCGGTCTCCTTCCTAGCTAGCTATGTGACTGTGGACCAGCCAGTGCACCTCTCTGAGCATCACTTGTTTCTGCAAAAGGGCGCTTTGAACTGGATGACTGCTCAGGTTCCTCCCTGCTTTGCGGTGCTGGTGCTGGGATTTCGCCACTCCCCACTTGGGATTCCACCCCATCCTGAAGACCTTGCAGGTCACCTGTGGACTTGTGCTGATCTATTCCCTTCACCTCCCTCACACCCCTTTTCACAGCTCTGTGGGAAGCGCGGGCGGGGCGGGTGGATTTCATTTCCAGATGGGCCCATGTCCCCTCCTAGCTCCCAGGCAGCCCAGCTTCTGGTGCTGGTTTCCATACCAAACTTGCGGGTCTGATTTTAAAGGAGCCGTTGGTCTTAAAGGCCCGGCTGGTTGTGTGTCCCCGGGTTGCACTGCAGTGCTAAATGTCGGAGCGAGGCAACACCGGGAGAATCCAGGCAGCAGGCTGCACCCGGAGAGGGAGGGTGAGGGGAGGAGAGAGAGGAGAGCGGGGACGCGAGGGAGAGGGACTGAGCCGCCAGCGGAAACCACAGAGGTACGGTCGGGACGACTCGGGGAGGAGCGCCGAGGCAGGGAGGGGGTAATGCCTATATAGACCCAGGGGATGCGCGCTGCGGTGACAGCGTGACAGCGGGCGAGAAGCCAGCAGGAGTCTCGCAGCTGGGGGAGGGGGTCTGCCCGCCCCCGCGCCCCCACCCCTTCCGGGTGCACACGGCCCTGCCCTCGCCCCCCCACCCCCCGTGCCTGTGCCCCCTCGGGGAGCTGGGCTGCGTGCTGCCCCCACCCGGGCTCGGCTCCACGCCTCCTCCCTGCTCCAGATGGGACTGGCTCTCCTTTTTGCAAAGCAGGGCTCCCCGGGAGATGCGGTGAGCAGCAGCCGGCAGCCGGGGCGCCCCGACCGGCGGGCCCCATGAGCGCCTCTCCCAGAAAACCCAGGTAAGAACTTCTGGACCTTCCTCAGCCCCGGGAGGACCGCATCTGGATGCCCTGGAGAGGATGGGGAAGCCCCCGGAGGGGGGCGGGGGGACTGGAGGCTGTGGAAACACAGGGGCGGGGGTGAGGGTGCTGTTTGTTCTCTGAATCTCGAAGTTACCAGAGGGCACGGTAAAGCTATTAACATGGACTGTCGCCTGGCTGTGCTGTCCACATCGGAGAGTTGCTGTCCCCAGGAAACCCCTGGGGTAACCTACCTCCCTCATGAATGTCCAAGAGCTGGCAAAGCCGGCTTCTTCCTCCTTTCAGTTCTGGAGATGTGCTCAGGCAAGTGGTGAGGGCAGGGCTGTGGGTAGGGAGACTGAGTCTACAAAGTTTGTCCCGGGGACACTGGCTTTCCTTGTTCTGGGGTGAAGCTTCTCTCACCCCACCTGGCCACCCCCATCAATTTTATGCCGGGTTCCCTTATGTCGCAGAAGCTCAAGATTTGGGAGAAAGACAGAGTGGGCATCATGGGGTTTATCTCAAGATGCCTCATAAGGCTAAGGAGAGCTTCTGCTTCTCCTAATTTCCTCCTAGGCTGGAGATGGGAGGTCTAGTAGTAATTGGAGGAATTCCATGTGTGGACCTAGGCATGTGTGGAGTCCCATTCCAGAAGAGCGTGATTTACTTCTTTGGATTAGATGCAGAGATGTGGCCATTTGAGTGAAGTTGTTAGAGCCCAGACAACTTGTCTGCATCCATCTATCAGCCAGCCTCCTGCCTGGAGAAACTCCCTTCCTCAGCAGGCTGGGTGGCTTCAAGGCCACGAACGAACAAGGACTTGATAGCGCTCCGAGGCTGTGAGTTTTGCTGGGCCTGGAGCAGTTGTTGGAAGAGGGGGGAAGGACTGTGCACATCACGTACACTTGGAAGATCCCTGGCTTTATCCAAGCAAGTTAAAAAAAGAGAGAGAGAGAGAGAGACTTGTAAAAAAAATAATAAAATGTTTTCATGACAGTAACAGATGTAAAACTCCCACCACTCTGGGAGAGGATAAAGAAATTTGTGCAGGGGGCTGATCTGTCTCCTCTGCCAGTACTTCTGTAGGCACATCACCTCTTGGAAGATAGGACACAAGTGTTTTATGGAGGAGGAGCTCTCTGCCTGGGGTGGGGGGGGCGCTTTCTAAGAGGGGTGTATTTCTGCTGGGGCTGAGCTTTGAGCTCAGGAAGCCAATACTGGAAACAAGTTGGAAATGCTGCTGTTCTGTCTCCCATCCCAAAGCCCCGTGTTGCCCCTAGTGTGATCTTGAGGCTCACGGTAGAACAGGCACACATCAAAGAGAGGCCTCCCCCTTTCTGGTGTGACGTGACCTTTGTCATTAAACAGCATTTAGAAGGTGAGAGGGCATAGTATAAACATACATCTCCTGGATGAGCAATTCGGTCTGTTGCTCTGGGGGAGGTTAGCGTTTCCTCCCTCTGTTCAGCGGTGCCTCTGCCTTTGTTCCTTACTTTAAGATCGGGTCTCTTGCTTGCACCCGGTGTCCCTTCCCTACCACATGTCCATGTCGCCTTCCCTACCACATGCAGAACGAACTGGCTGCCTTTGATGGTGTCTAGTAAGGCTGCTGGTGATGTCACCAGTGTTTGCTGAACCTCCCTCCCCCCTCCCCCGGCTCATGTACTTTGTAACTTGCTCAGAAGATCTTGTCCTCAACTTGCAACTTGGGTCAAGAGCTCTGCTAGGCGTCATCAGCAGCATTTAGTTGACCAGGTCTCCAAAGGGCATGTGGAAGTTCTGGTTTCCCCAGCTCACACTCAAAGACTGCTTGGTTTTGGAGATTTGGGGCTGGGCTTTGGCGTTGGTGTTGGAAAGAAACTGTTGACGAGCAACTGATCGATATGTCGCCAAACTGGGGTATCACTACAGCACCCCCGTTTGATACTGTCACCAAATATGAGTGCCTTACTTGGTTTCTTGTCTAGCTGTATTCAAGGATCACAGGGTTTGAATGAGACCGCATCTTTATAAGGCAATTCCATTGGAAAGGTGGTCCCTGCCACCACCTTCCAGCCTTTGCTTTCAGACCTTAGCGGTCCTTTGCTGTCTTTGCACCTTCGCTCACTGTTGGTTCCATCATGGCTTCCCCGTTGGACACATCTGTAGCTTGTACACTTGTGACTGAGATACCCTAGGGCCACCGCTGCACTCCAGAGGTGTGGCCCTGCTCTCCTCCCGCTGTCTGCTGCTTTTATGAGGGTGCCATGCAGTTTTCTGCTGTTTGTGGCTCTTTGGGCCACTGTTTACCATTCTGCTCTGAAATATCCCCCATCCCACTCACTTTGCTGGGGGTTCCTGTCTTTAGGGGTGCCTACTGCAGTGTATACTGGTTTGATTTTCATTGTTCTTTCGGTTTGATCAGGATCTTTTCTTTCTCCCTCTCCTTTCCTCCTTCTGCATCTGTGAATTGGTACATTGCATCTTCTCCTGAGGCAGAAAATGATTATTCTTCAGATTGTGCTAAAATCATCGTTTCCTCGATCTGACCCCAAACCCTAATGTGCACGAAGCAGAAACACTGTATGTATCTTTTTTTTAAAGTTTATTTATTTTGTTTTTGAGAAAGAGAGAGACAGAGTCCCAAGCAGGCTCTGCACTGTCAGCACAGAGCCTGTTATGGGGCTTGAACTCATGAACTGTGAGATCATGACCTGAGCCAAAACCGAGAATCAGATGCTCAACTGACTGAGCCTCCCAGGCGCCCACTGCATGTACCTTTTAGATGCCAGGGCTCCATACACCCTTTACTTTGGTATATACGAGGCTCTGGCTTCTAAGAGATGCCCCAGTATCCATTGTGCTTTGTACCTGGTGGGTATGTATTGTATATCTGCATAACAAATTAACATTGCTGATAAAGAGACAGAGAATGGAGTTCTAGTAGATGGTGTGTGTGTGTGTGTGTGTGTGTGTGTGTGTGTGTGTGTGTGTGTGTGTTTTAGGAAATGGGATCCTGAGTGGTAAATACTGTTAAAAGGGTCACTTTAATTTCTCGAAGGCTTATTTTGTGTGTGTGTGTGTGTGTGTGTGTGTGTGTGTGTGTGTGTGTGGAAATTGAGTTCCTTGGACAGGGGAGGGAGCACTTGGTAGAGGACTCACGTGTGGAGCTGCATGCTAGGAACAATAACAGGAAAAGTTCTTTTCTAGGGCGGGCTGATGTTGGTGAACCTGTGAGCTGGTGGTCTGCTAACCACCTTTTCTGCTAGGCTTTCTGTAAACTGGCCATGAAGTTCTGTCTTCAGAAAAAGTTACTGGTGATCAGAGAAAAGATAGCTCCCGTAGTTCATGGACCCCATCCTCGCCATAGGGAGTGCGCTGAACCGATAGCTCCATCAGCCATATTAACGACCATATTAACAGAAACAATCGGAATGCTTTGGTGTGAAACTAGGTCCAGTAGTGGGACCTTTCTGAGACTCCAGGAGGCATGAAGCAGGATGCATCTCTCCTCCCTCAGCATCCACATGGGCTTTGGGCACAGCTCTGGAACCCTTGGTGAGAAAGAAATATTCCCTTTCTGGGCCTGAATGGTAGAGAGGCCAATTCATGAGTGGCTGTGGGCCTCAAAGGTCAGAAACGGAGAGTGCAACTTGAGTGTTTGTTTAAAAAAAACGAAACAAAACAACTTCATAAAGTTAAAAATCGATTTGTCCAAAATGCAAGAGCAGTAAGGTATACCTGCCAGCCCACCCTGCCCCCCACCATAAGTTGCAGAGCTGAGTGAGTAATAAACCTATTTCTCTAGATGAATGGGGGGTACAAAAAGGCCATCCCTACAGCTCCTCCACCGCTTAATCTAACTGATCTTTAAAATCCCAAACCCCATCTTCCTAAAGATTTTTGGTGTCTGGAACGTGGGGAAGGGGTAGGAAGTAGAAATGGGAATTGGACAGAAGAGCAGTTCCCAGAAAAGTGTGTGAGACCCGGGTAGCCTGGAATCCAGCTGCTCCAGAAGGGGGCCCAGGTGAGGCTGTTGGAGCATACGGGGTCCCTGGGAAGGAGGAAAAGAAAACTGGCACCTAGAAATGATGTGGGAGGGGAGGACGGGACAGCGGAGAGAGAGAGCACGTGGAGTGGAAGGAAAATGCGGAGATGAAGTGTGAAGTGCCGGGAAAAGGCAAAAGCGGGGAAGAGCGGAGATGAGTGAATAAGGGAAAGCAGTACGGTGCTTGCAGGTTCATTCTCTTCCCTTTTTCCTCTGGCAGAGGGAGCAAGCCCGCAATCCAGCCAGCAGCATGGGTTTTGTGCTCCTGGAGCCTTCTCACTGGTGCTGTCAAACCTCAGCCCTCCAACGGCAGCTCTTTCTATTTTTACATTTTGCAGAATTGAAATTAAACAAATGACCCTGTGATGGCGTGTTCATGAAGATTTTATCCAGCACACCCACACAGCCAGTGCTGGGGTGGCTGAATATTTAGCATAATATTCCATTTAATCAGATAGGAAGGCATCCTCCAGAGAAGCTGGGTCTCTGATAACAGCCTGTGAAGAGACGCCTTGAGGAGGGTGGGCAGAAGCCAGAAAGGAACCTTGTTCTTGGCTTGGTTGGGCTTGTTAGCAGGAAGCATTCCAGTGAACTGGATTCTACAGGAGCTTAGCATTGCCTGCCAACTGCCCCCTCCCATAATTTTTTTTTTTTTTTTTGGCACTGGGTTTGATTCCAGCCTTTGTGAGACTTCTTCGTCCGTTCTCCCTTGGAGATCTCGCTACATACAAAAGAAAGTGTTCACTTTGGCTGAGCTTGTCCCAAGTGGAAACCCTACTTAGAATTTGGGCCCCTGCCTCATTTGTTGGCCTGGCCAGGAAGCTCGTGTGTCCTGTGCTGCTGTTATAGTGCTTAGGCAGCAAGAGTAAAGACCTTGTATATATTGTACTTGGTTTGAGCACAGAGCAGAAAATGTTTTGTTGGTTTAGATAAAGAGTTAGCTCCTTAAGTCCTGGGAGATTTACTAGCAATTAAATGCATGCCCCCTGCACACGGCCATCCTTTCAGGGACAGACAATGCACAACAACAATGTGCAACAATTAGGGGGACCAATTAATAAGACAAGGTTGGTTGGGTAGATATAAAAATCTAAGGCTCTTCAAAAGGCTTGTCACTCCCATGTACATATTTTGTGTTTAGTAGGGTATTTATGGCTCTTTTGCCATGGACATTGAAAATTTATATGATTCTGCACCTATGAATTTTAAAAATGCTGTGTTGACAAATCCAGCAATAGAGACTGGGTAGCAAGCCTGCTGTTGAATCCGTTCTGACTTCAAAAAGAGCAATGTGACTCAGAAGGAGTCCTTCTTTCTGCTGGCTAGCCTTGTAGAGGCAATCTTTCCCTCCAGAACTAAATAGGCTTACTAGTCAGAGAATATTCCCTCCAGTGGCTATAAAAAAGTGTCTCCGTCTCTGACTCAGAGAGCAATTGAAAGCATTGACATGAGCCATACGGTCGTGCTTTCAAAGACCTGAGAAAATGAAAGATTGAGGGTCCATTAAGAGAAGCTGAAGCCAGTTTCCTTCCCTTCCCTCCAGTCGAGCGTCCGGGTGTGTTTTCTCTCTGCATTCTTTCTTCCTGGCCGTCTGGTTCAGACAGTTTGTGTGGCATGGCGTTGTCAGCAAGGAAACTTCTTATGCATCTTGCAAGAAAAGGAAAAGAGATAAACCCAAATCAGGACCTTCTTTAGTACTGTCAGGGTCAAAGTATGGCATCACAGGTGTAGAGCCTCAGTCTGTCTCTCAGGTCTCTCAGCCCGATCGTTCATGAATGCAGTGTTGTCAGCCCTACAGCCCTTGGAGCCAGACATGAATGTCCCCATTACTGCTTGGTCATGTATTTCCCCCAGACTTCTGTACTTGGACTCTGCCCCTCATCATACTCAAGTCTTTATTTAAATGAATCCCTAGAATGAGCTGCTCCACTTGTTTGGAAGTAGAGAGCTTACACAAAGTCTTCATCCAGAAGAGTCCCCTTTCCTGGTGAGGATGACATAGGTAGGTATCTCATAGGGGTATGGACAGTTAACAAATATCTTGAACCCTTCATTATTATTATTTTATTACTGCTGAGACGCCATTGGTATTCTGTATTACTGATCATGGAGCTCTTTTGTTATGCAAAATAAATTATTGTTATCCACATTTTATAGTTGCAGAAACCGGGACGTAGAGACACAATGTTCAAGCTCACATAGGCAGGAAGTGGTAGAGCCAGGACTTCCACCAACATTCCATTTTTAAATACTGTGATCTATTCTTCACAAGTATTCTCAAATACTTTGATACCATCCTTTGTCTTGTGAATTCCACCCTAAATTTCCAGTGTCTTTTGTTCCTAGCTTCTTCCATGATTGGGTTGGATGTTCTTTATCTCTGCGGGTAGGGGTGCACAAGCATCTCCTAGTAGTTGAGGAACAAAAGGACTCCTTAAGATATACATACCTATGCAAACCTAATTAAAGGAATTTAGAACAAAGAGGTAGACTCTTATTAATTTCCTGGCAACTCCTGCCTGCCTTTTATGTTTTGGTATGTTAATCACTGCCAAGTTTTCTTGACATTTAAGTCCTGAGAAAATGGTGAATGAAAGTTGGCATTCTACTTACTCCTTCCAACTGTGATAGCCCTCCTTTTCTTGTAGATTATCCCGAAGGGAGAGTCCTCCCCATAGTTTGTTCCAGCTGACTCGATGGCTAATTAAGTTTCCGTAAGGTAAAGAAAGTATAGCAGAATTTAAGAGAAATTGCCACTTCCAGAAGAGAGCGGAGGCAAGTCCCTTAGGATTCACATCTCTGTAAATCGGGCTTTTGAGGTCTTTCTTCATCTTGGCTGAGGCCATTCCCTTCATTTGAACTGAGTTGGCAACAATCAATAGAGATTGTGAATTTCTGGTTCTGGCTGGTGTTTTGCATGCATGAGCTTTCTGCTGTTTGTCTAAAAAAGCAGAAACCCAGGTAAATAAGGCTGTGTTGATGGCTATATTTAGCAGTCAGACCGACCCCACTGAATGATACCTTCTGGCTTGCCAAGAAGCAGGAACAAGTTAGCAGGGACACCAGATCTGTGTTCTTAATAGTGTTTGCCCAACTGTGAATGAGATGAGCGGATTTATAAAACCGAGTTTAAGGATTAATTTCATCTGTTCTTTTCTTGCTCCTAAAATACAATCATTAACACCTGGATACCTCAGGAACCAGAGTTAGATGCTAGTGCTTGGTTTTGACTCTTCTGTCTGAAGCCTGATCTCTCTTAGCAACAGCCAATTTAATTTACGGATCGAGCCTTGGGCTGTCTTGTATACACTGCATTTATAATGGTGGTTCTGTGATCATGTTTGAGAACTGATTTTGGGAGAGTATAAAAAGCAGTACAAACAGGACTGAAATAGGAGAGCGAAGAATCCAGACATTTGCACTTTTGATGGAGTTTATTCCTGTGTGGGTAATGGAAAGAAATGAGTTGATGGATTGGAATCTAGCCTCTTCAGAGCACTGGTGAAGTGTCCTTATCTCTTATTCTTTTCTACTGGGGTAACTTATCTCTACCAGCTGTGGACAGGATATAACATGTTCCTACCCCAATTTTGTTCTGTTCTTGTTTATTTCTGTCATTTTTTCTTACCACATCCTCTCTATATTCTTGCAACAAACATTTGTTAAAAAAGAAACCAGATGAGTATTGAGGATGCAGAGTTGAATAAGATGATTCTTTCTTCAAAGAGCTCATGGTTTCTACTAAGGAAGATGAAGGAGAGACCAAAATAATGTGTTAATGGCTCTACGGAGGTAAGACTCAGGTGGCATGGGAACACAAAATCCAGAGCAGGGAGCAGAACCAGTCCAGGTGAATCTGAGATGGCTTGTTCAGAAGTTATATTTGAGCTGGGTTTTAATGGGTGAGGGCATGTTCCAGAGGGAGAAGGACAAAACCTTCGAGAAGGTGAGGTGGTGAGGCTAGAGCAGTAAGGAAGGGAAGAGGAAGAGCCGTCGAGTGCATTAATGTGCTAGCTTGATGGTTCCTGACCTGGGTCATTAGCCATAAAGCTGAGAGGTGAACACCAGAAGAGAAGCAGAGTTGGAAGAGAAGGTAAAGAGAGCAGATTCCGAGCAGATTGAGGATTGAAGAGATGCTCTTGGAGTAGAGATGTAAGGGGTCATTTGTTTTTTGGTTTAAAAAAATTTTTTTTACATTTATTTATTTTTGAGAGACAGAGTGACAGTGCATGAGTGGGGGAGGGGCAGAGAGAGAAGGAGACACAGAATCCAAAGCAGGCTCCAGGCTCCAAGCTGTCAGCACAGAGCCTGATGTGGGGCTCGAACCCACAAACTGTGAGATCATGACCTGAGCTGAAGTCAGACGCTCAACCGACTGAGCCACCCAGGCACCCCTGTAAGGGGTCATTTGTAACATTAGCAAAAACAGTTTCAGTGAAATTGTGAAGGAAAATGAGACCAGGACCAAGATAGTAACATGCCTAGAGCTTACGAATTGAAGGCAACAGAGAGTTCTAGAGCCCTGCTTTTAATATTTGACAGGGGATAGCCTAGAATGAAAAATGAAAAGAATATTTTTGAAAAGAGGGGAATCACTTGAATATGCTTTTCAATAGAAGGGAAACTACTAGATAGGAAGGGAGAGATTGAAGATACAGGAAAGAGAAGAGACAACTAAGGGAGTAGAGTTCTTAAGAACTCAGAAGGTAACAGAATCTAGAAAAAAAAAGGATGAGGTTAAATTTGTAGAGGGAGGAAGGGAAGGGTACCAGGATTTCTGGGCTGCCAAGCATTATGCTCTGTATCTTATGTTTATGGATTTATTTCATTCTCATTAAAACACTACAAGGGGAGAGAAGGAATGCCCCTTTCTTTGGAGAAAGTAGGAAAGTAGCAAAAGGTGAATGCCACTTTCAGAAGTAGTTATGAAGAACCATTGGAGGTAGCTTCAAGAGGTAACTTCTCCTTCTTCTGTGGAGAAAAGGTGAACTCATCTTCTGGTAGAGTAGAAAGTGATGTAGGAAGTTAAAGAAGAATGGAAAAACTTTCCAAGAGTCAAAACCATTGGCTGTGGGCAAGCAGCAAGATTTCCATACAGAGCCGACACCTGTTGAGGTTGGAAAACCTCTTCTGTGATGGTGCCATTGTCTACATCCCCCCTTTTAGGAGCCAGGCAGAATGATCAGCTGGCTGGATGCCTCCTGGGGAGGAGGCGTGTCACACAGGTTTGGCAAAACCACAGAGACGCTGAGAGTACTGTTGAGGCTATTGTTGAGGAAAGGGACCCAGAGGAGAGTAGAGCCAGGAGATTGAAGACAGAGAAGTGAATTCAGGGAGGAACAGAATGAGAAATATCAAAGGATGGGAGGTGGGAGATTGTGAAGATCTGAGAGGTACTTCAATTCTAGGGTTGTCATCTGGATAAATGGTTGTTTCGGCAGGATGGTTGTCAATGACCACCTACCTTCAATTGGTGTTGTCTTATTTGTATTATCAAAAGGTGGAGTTGTTTACTGTTGGGTGCTTGACCAACAAGGGCTGTGAAATTCAACATTAGGTGGTCCCCGTCCATCTGGGGTAAGTGCGGTGTGGCCTCTCTGGGAACAGGAAGCTGTGCTAGACGATTCCTCATGTCTGCTGTCCATCAGGTGCAGAATCCGGTTAACAGGTGTTTTGAAGAATATCTAAAACAGGTGACTGCAAGCTTTTTCCACCTGGGACTTTTGAAAGTTCAAGCCACAGGTTATTTTTTAATAGGCTTTGTTATTTTGTTTTATTTTAGTGGCTTCAAATAAACGGAACAGGTTCTGTTTCTCAGTTCATGGACTTTTAGGTCCACAAAGTGAATTTTCTGGGCCATTCCCTGCACACCACTCCAGCCAGGTAACATAATGGTCTCCATTTTCATCCACCTGGCATATCTGAGGGGCCGATTCACCACCGGGCCACATGCTTCCTATCAGCGATGTCACCAGAAGCATATGCTGGGCCTGCTGTGGGAGACAAAGGATCTTTTTGTCACTGTCTCACTAGCAGGTGGTGAGCTCCGCCTGTCTGGCCCTCTCTGACTTGTTCTGTTAGAGTTCTCCATGGTGTGCCTATCCTGATGCTATGTCTCCCCCCTCTCCCAGACTCCACCTTAAGTGTTGTTGGCTGGATCATTACAACATCTGCAGTTTGGTGCAACTGCATGTCTGTCTTCTGCACACAGACACCAAGAGAACACAGTGTCTAGCTTATCTGTGAACAATTGGTGTCATTCATAGAAGTTTTAAAAGTCAGGGAAAAAATGTCTCCGCTGTGTTTTATCTGCCTGTTTATTTGTTCACCTCAATTACAGAGTGCTGAAGCCACATTTGAAAGCATCCTTTCTAGGTCAGTCTATCCTTTCTTACAGCCAGTTCTGGTTTCTTCCAAGCCTGCTACAGTAGCAGATTAAATGCAGGACTTTAGTGTAGACATCAAACACAGGTAATCATCTGTCCACGTGTCCTTCTGATGATTCCCCCATTACTTAGCTTTATGGTGAACTCTGGATAAGAAATATTATTAACAATTTGGATGTTGTTGCCTTCTGTAGCTTCATGTTTATATATTCCTGGCTATTTAGGGGCCTAGAACCCTCTCGTTTAACCTTTTGCAGATGAATAAAAGGAAGCCCAGAGAAAAGTCAGTCATCCAAATCCATGTTTAGTTGGTGGCAGATTGGGGACTGTCACCCCCATTTCTTGACACAGAATTTAGTGATAGCAGTTTAATCTCCAGTTGCTGGAGGAGGATATTTTGAGGTGAGGTAGAATGGTGTCCCACGTAGACGATCGCTTGTGGGAGCAACATGTAAAGTTTTCTGGTCCTTGGTTTGCCCTACGTGCAGATTACCTTGTGAGGTTTGCATCTATCGCCCCCTTTCCTTGGTGAGTGGTGGGTGTATGTATAAAGGAGAGTAATTGGATGGGTAAACTTTGTTCTACCAGTGCTTGTGACTACCCAATAAAAATAGATCTTCTGATGGTTTAGGTCATCCCCCATTCACAGGCCAAGATGTGTATTGATAATTGGGAACTAACTCTTTCTAAAACAGTATCGGTCTCTTAAATGGCTGAGAGTCTGGAACCACAGAGAGTGACGGGACCGTTTACCTGATCTTATAGGTGGAAGGTTGGAGGATGCAGATGAATGTTCCATAACATGGGCACAGACTTCCTTGGCTGCCAGTCATTGGGCTCTTGGCTTCTGGGCTGCTGAGGTATGGCAGACTGTGGGTGACCTGCCCGATCGGGGAACCTTGAGCTAGTGTTTGCTCTCCCGGAAGAAGGAGAAGGGCTCCCCAGTCACTGCCCTGAGTCTTGCTGGTCAGTTTGGTAGAGTAGACGCATCGGGCTACAGCAGCCGGTACTAAGCAAGAGCTCCTGACTCTGGAGCTCCACAGGAATGACAGGGTCTGTGGAAAAGGGTAAATACCATGCTTAGAAAGAAGGGACTCTCCAAGGTAAATCTCTTACCTTCCTAGGAGGGAGAAGATCATTCAACCAATGACAGGGAGCCAATTAATTAAACTGCTCATAAGAGAAAGTTCCATGGTTTCCCATCTCTGCCTCCCTGGAACATGAGTTAATAAGTTATATTGTAGAGTCCTCAAAGAAATCATACAGGTTCTCTTTGCCAGAGCTTGACATTCCTGAGGGTTTGGCTGTACACAACTCACGGTCATTGTGGAGACTTATTTCTGGTTTGCTGATTATTTTGTGGTCTGATTTTCCTTTCCCCAGGGAGAATCCCATCTGGACGAAATATCAGTTAACAGCCATGTAGTCATCCATGTTAATAGCTTTACTGAGCATGCATTCAGACGTGCTAGCCATGGAGAAAAATGTGAGATGTGTAGGTGTTTCAGTATATCAGTGATCTCTATTTCCTGGCCTGTTCAAATGCTATTAACTGCTTCCAAAATGTTAAACCATGTTGTCATCTGGATTGTCCCTGTATTATCTGTGTTCTTGTTTCCGTCCATTCTGAAATCATGATTCAGTAATTCTGTGTTTTGTCTGTCCAGTTCTCCCCTGCCCCAGTCGAACTGAATCATGTCTTCTGAGGTACGCCATTTTGTTGTTGAGTCTCAGAGACAGAAAATGGTAATGCGAGGTAACCACTCTACTACTTACAGCTACCTCCCCCTCTCATAATAGACCACTGTCTCTGCTGAACTTTTAACTGAAACCACAGTCCAGAGTTTCAAGGAGCCATCTCTCAAACATGGGTATCACTAAGGGCCAGAGATTTCTTACCACAGATTTACTATCTTTGGAATAAGAGCTGGAGAGCAGCTTAGCTCACGTCTAATGAAAGAAGAGCAAGTTAAAACAGTCTTGCCATCCTTCAGATCCCTGACCCTACAAGCATTACAACCCTCACATTTTATTTTGGTAAGAGCCTCCTGGTGCACTTGTCTACCATTTGTTTAAATAATTGCGAAGCAACAGACAGTGACCTTCTGCTCTTATTTCTATATCACCCCAGTGTAGAGGCAATGGGCTCTCACTACTGTGCTCAGTGCTTGGATAGTGAGATGACAGCTGTGGAAGAAGCAGTCCCCAAAATGAGCTATACTAAAATATAATTCAAGGCTGTGTTGCTGGGTTGCCATAGCTTACATGAGGCATGATGGCATCTGTCTTCCCCAATGTCCTTTAGAACAAGAAAGTACCCTTCCAAGAGTGAGCTTCCTTCAAAGTAATCGCAGGGTTTCAGTAGAAGATCTTCATTTCACCTTGGCATTGATCCAGGTCTAAATCTATATCTGAAGAATCCTCATCTCCAGCAACAGCAGCAGCAACAATCTTTTATTGAAACTTTTACCACATGTCAAATACTCTGCTAACCACAGTACATTCATGATCTTGCTTAGCTCACACTACCACCATGAGTCAGTACTACTAATTTCTCCATTTTACAGATAAGGAAACCAGGACTTAGACAACAACTGCTCAAGGTTATCTTACTAGTAGTAAGAGCTGGGATTCAAATCTACCTCTGATTTCAAGCCTGATATTTGAGTACAGCTAATACGTGAAACAAAGCCGTCAGAAACTATTTACCAGGCGTCCCTGTATGTAAGGTCCTTTACTAGGTTTATGGAGGTGGGGGTGCAAAGAGGCATAAGATACCTCCCATCTCCTCATGGCTTTGGATGGTGTAGGGCAAGAAGTCATTTAAAAAATTGTTTTTTAATGTTTGTTTATTTTTGAGAGAGAGAGCATGAGCAGGGGAGGGCAGAGAGAGAGAGGGAGATATAGAATCCGAAGCAGGCTCCAGGCTCCAAGCTGTAAGCACAGAACCCAATGCGGGGCTCGAACTCATGAACTGTGAGATCATGACCTGAGCAGAAGTCGACACATAACCAACTGAGCCACCCAGGTACCCCAAGAAGTCATTTTAAAAATAATCAACAATATACCAAATGTTCAACATGTGGAACATGATAAATGATATATTAATAAGGAAGAGATTTTGAGAAAGGTGAGATTTACTGGGTCGTGAACAGTGGACAGGATTTACATAGATGGAAATCAAGAGGAAAAGCATTTCACACCAGGGAGATGATGTCAATAAACCCTAAAAATGAGCAATACAGGTCATGTGACATGTTGAAGAGTGAGGATTGGTGGAGGTGCGTCAAGTTATCCAGAATGAGGTGTTTGTGTACCCATCTGTTCAACCAACAGATATTTACTGAATGCCTACTACATGGAGGTATTGGAAGAATGAGAGATGAGGTTGAAAAGTTAAGAGTTGAGCCTTATTGATATCAATCAAGTTCAGGAGCTGGGGGCTTTATCTTATAGACACAAGGTTTACTAGTGTAAACTAGTGTAGCACTAGTCTGGGTGCTATAGATGGATTTCAGAACCTTCTCCGAAAAAGTTCCAAACCAGTTATCTCTGTGATATCCCCCTTCCCCGGTTTTTTTCTAGACTTCATGTTGGTGGGTTAGACACTCCTCTGACAAAGACCTCTATTTATCTGTATGAAGAATGCTCATGTTTAGGGAACAGGGGAAGAAGGAAAGTCAAAGAAGGACATACTGAGGAAGTAGGCTACGTCATGTCACTAGTGCTCAGATGGAGAGTGTCAAGAAAGTATAGAAGGAAAGGGGTATGATGTTAAAGAGAAGATGAGATTATAGACCAGGATAAATTTGATACATTTGAATGTGATGATTAAATTTGGTGATTGATCTATCAGTGGTGGTGGAGAGGACATTTCAGTAGTGTGGTGGGGACAGTAAGCCTATTGCAGGAGATTACTAAGTAAAAGGAGAGATGATGGTCATGATAGTATAGACTGCTCATTTTACAAGTTCAGTGGCCAGAGGAGAAGGGAACAAAGATAATAACAACAGGGGCACAGAATCGATCAATGTTTTTTTTTTTCTTTTTTCTTAAAATGGGAAAAGCCATATTTGAATCTTTAGGATATAGACAGAAGAATAAATTGGAAATGAAGGATGTAACAGAGGGAACTCTTCCTGCCCACTGGGATTGTATAGCATTCTAATGCTAACTGGATGAGTGGAACTTTTAAAGGCTGAGTGGTTGTACAGGCGTGGTTAATACCTCCTTTCCATATCCCCCACTCAATTCTCTATCCTTAAATCATAAGCCTATATCCTCCTTAAAAGTCCTTAAACCCATCTGCTCCTGGGTGGTGTCTGTGTGACAGTGATTTTCAATGTATTGTGGGAGCCATCTCTTTCCTCAAACAGATGGGTTTCTAGTTGAGCATGTTTCCAACACCTCATATTTCTGTCCATTTGGCTGTTTTTCTTTACTTGTCTGTCTTCGTGACACAGGACTTCGGATTACTGAAGCTGTTCCCTTTTGTATAAATGAATGAATGGGCAAGTGAATGAATGAACAAAAATTTGACACAAAGATTCATCTACCTGGTAACGTGTATGTATGTGTGTGTGTGTGTGTGTGTCTGTGTCTGTGTACACACATTGAAACACAATGTACTCGAACAGTTACCTACAGAGCAGCTACTACGTGCCAGAGACTGTGTTAAGGGTTAGGGCTGCAAAGAAGAGTAAAGTTACTAACCTTGCTGTCAGGGATGTTCACACTTTAGGGAAGAAGTCCGATTTGCAAACAAAGGCTTGCTTTCTGACATGATGAGAGCAAAGGCAGAAGTATGGCCAGGTGCTATCATAATAGAAGAGGGGTGCTCAGCCCTGCCTGGGACTGTAGAGAAAAGTTTCCTAAAGTAGGTGATGCTTAAGCAATTATATTTTGAAAGATCAATGAGAGCAGACAGAATAAGCATAAGCAGTCATGGAGACCAAAAAAAGTGTGGTTTTTATAGAAGTTATTAAAGTATAGAGTAAGAGGGCTGGCTTGAAGGAGCTATGCCTGGACAGGTGCCCTGGGTAAGGGTATTGGGGACCTTATATGCTCTGCAAAGACCATGGAGAGCTGTGGAGGAATTTAAGCAAGGTCATGTCATAATCCTATTATGTGCAGATCTAGTCTGGTTGCAAATGATTGATTCAAGAGAGTGATTCAATTAAAAATGACTTTGGCTTCAATTTGCTGAAAACTGAACTAATAGCAGCTTAAACAAATATCTGAGGATATTTTTCATGCAAGGATGAGTCCAGAGAAAGCTGGAGTCTGGCACTGGTTTAGACACTGACCATGCAGGCAAGGACTCATTTTCACTGCCCCGTCCTCACCAGTTTTGCTTTTGATCCTTATGCTGTTACTTTGTGGTCATGAGGAGGCTGTTACTACCCAGGTATCATGATCATGTTCAAGGTGGAAAGAAGGGGGCATGGGGTGGTACCGACATTGTCTCTCCCTTTTCAAGGAATCACAGGTTCTCCCAGAAGTTTCCAGTACATTTTCCTTCATATCTCATGGACCAGACATGAAAAGAGCCGTCACTGGCTGCAAAGGAGGCTGGAACAAAATATTTTTAAAAAGATTTTTTTAATGTTTATTCATTTTCACAAGAGAGACAGAACATGAGCTGGGGAGGGGCAGAGACAGAGAGGGAGACACAGAATCTGAAACAGGCTCCAGGCTCTGAGCTGCCAACATAGAGACTGACACAGGGCTCGAACTCATGAACTGTGAGATCATGACCTGAGCTGAAGTCGGACACTTAACTGACTGAGCCACCCAGCCACCCCTAGAGCAGAATATTTAGGAGAGGGCAAAGAAAGGCATTTGAATTGAGTGCTGAGTTAGCCAACCGATAGTACATGTCACACACATTTATCTCTAGCCTTCCAGTAATTGGATTGTGTTCCAGTAAATAAAATTCTATGCCAGGCAGTAAAGGAGGCAAAGTATCCAATTCAAAGCAAAACAAAGCTATGTGTTGTAGCTTTTAGAAGAGAAAAAGGCAGAGGAGGAAGAGCACTGGGGCTTGGGTGCCATTAACGTCGTTTGTGGCCTGGGGTTCATAAGGGCCTTGTCCCTGCTGAACCAGTAGACTTCTGGCTCAGCCCCAGGTTGGTTGGTGAAAATTGACAAAATCCAGTTGAATGCCATGGAACCAACTTCTCTCCTTTTTAAAAAAAAAATTTTTTTTATAGTTTATTTATTTTTGAGACAGAGAGAGACAGAGCATGAGTGGGGGAGGGGCAGAGAGAGAAGGAGACACAGAATCTGAAGCAGGCTCCAGGCTCTGAGCTAGCTGTCAGCACAGAGCCCAGCGGGGCTCGAACCACGAACCGTTAGATCATGACCTGAGCCGAAGTCGGATGCTTAACCGACTGGGCCACCCAGGTGCCCCTCTCTTTTACTTCTTTACATGCCTTATTAGAAATAAATACGTCAGTCATTTTTTGCAGTGCCTGAATTACGCTAGCCACTGTTGGGGGTATCCAGGGTGGAGTTTAGGAGATGACGGTAGAAGAGTAAGATTGATATCATTCCTCATATTATTCTCTGTGCGGAACAATTTAAAGTAGTAGAAGGGAAGCTCAGTGCATATGCTCCTAGCTTGGTACAGAGTGTCCGCAATCCAGCCCTGGGCCACAAGTCTCCTGCAGATTGGGTTTTAGAGATTCAAGGTCAGTTGTCCCCAGTGTACCTCTCTCAGCAGTGCTTTGCAGAGTTGTCTGCCTGGTCTGCCTCATACACACATGTCAGGAATCGGTGTTTTGCCTGGAGCCACCGCCAACCCTCCCACCCCCTTGTGCCTTCATAGATACATACGCTTTTGCTGGGGTTATGTTCAGTCTCCAGCCCCTTTTCCCTAGCCAGCAAGTCAGAAGGAAAGAGAACAGCTCTGCCAGATCCATCTTCCTGCTTTATCTCTTAATTTGAAAAACTGTCAAAGCAATACGGCAGCGTTACAAAACTGTGTACAAAAAAAACGGACAATCACCTATAATCCTACCTCCCTCATATAACCAGGGTATAATCTCTTGTAGTTTCAGCACGGAAGCCATGCTTTTTTGCATGCTTGTAATCAGAGAGGGTGTACAATTTTGCATCCTGCTTTATTTACAGAGTTAGCTCATGAAAATGCGTTGAGTCAATGAATACTGATGCGTAGTCTTCACGAGAACAAGATGTTCACCCATTCCCTTTGTTGTTCTCTGTTTGAATAGAGATGGAGGCAGTGGAGCTTTTCCCAGTGTGCTACTTGTATGGTGTGGCCTTTGAGTCCTGATACAGACACTAGGAAATGTCCTAGCATGGGGTCAGAAGACTCGAGAAGAATTGGAACCTTGGTGGGCAGGAGTGAGATAGGGTCATTGTGTTCCCATTCGTCCCCAGCAGGAGCCATCTTCGGAAGAGAGGCTGTCTCCCCCATGCATGACCATAGGCACGAGTCTCTTTTTGTGTCTCTTTGTCCAAATCTTGCCCTTTTGTGGAGGCTGTTCAAAGAACAGGAACTTTCTTGGTTGAAGGAAGTGAGGGGAGGGGGCACTTGGACTAAGTCCTTGAAATCTGAATTCCCTCCCCTCATGGAGACTATGTCTCATGGCTATTCCTGCTCACTGTGTGACTCCAAGTAGTCGCTATGGGATAGGCCTTGGGATTTTGGAAATTCTGTAACCTCTAGTTAATGGAAGCAACATGTGTGGAATTGTAGTTCATAATTCTTCTAGTTGAATTCTGCAAGTCTTAAAGTCACAAGAGTTTACATGGAGTTCCATGTATGTTAATCAGCATTATCCTTTTCCCTCTTATCCATTCCCACCTTCTTGAATTATTCCCAAGAACTGCTCTAAAAGAACACAAGTGTCTACTTTGACAAACAAACCCTACCTCCCTTCAACTGTTCTTTTCTGGCTCCTGAATTCCTCTGACAGCCAAATAAATAGATCCAATAAGACAAGATTATTGTGCTCATTTCCTTTAGGCTTATTTATCCTCAGGAGCACCTCCCCTGTCTTGTCTGTACACCTTGCACCGGGATGGTAGCTGGTATAAAAACCCAAAGATAAATGCATCAAAACATCGGCAGCTAAATTAATTCCAGAATTTATCTCACTCATGCTATTGAATGATCAACCTCCAGTCTGATGAGATGTGCTGGGTACACGAAATATTAGACAAAGGGCAGCATCTGTGCTGGGCACAGAAAAAAGGGAACTTTCCCCTGGAGGAACTGAGTCAAGGAGTCTTCAGTGTGTGGCATCTCAAATGTAATGGCATTGAGAAAGAGAAGAAAGGACTCCCGGGTGACTCAGGCAGTTAAGCATCCGACTCTTGATTTCAGCTCAGTTTAGGAGCTCATGGTTCATGGGATCGAGGCCTGCCATCAGCGCGGAGACTGCTGGAGATTCTCTCTCCCTTTCCCCCTACTTAAAATAAATAACATAAAAAAAAGTTTTTTAAACGTATATTCATTTTTTTTTTTTGAGAGACACAGAGAGAGCAAGCAGGGGAGGGGCAAAGAGAAAGGGAGACACAGAATCCAAAGCAGGCTCTAGGCTCCGAGCTGTCAGCACAGGGCCGGATGTGAGGCTCGAACTCCTGAACCATGAGATCGTGACCTGAACCGAGGTCGACTGCTTAAGCTACTGAGCCACCTAGGTGCCTCAATAAATAAATAAACTTTAAAAAGTTTGCGCACGAGAGAAGAGGACTGTGTTGCTGAGGAAGCTGGAGCCAGGTCTGGTGAGCATCTAAGGCAGCAGGTGAGGAGACAAGGAGGGAAGCTGTAAGGGAAGGGGTGAATCATCATCATGCCTTGTTTCTCAGTTCCTGCCTTTTATGAAGCTCCCACAATGACAAACCTGAGAACTGGACACGCTCCCCCACCCTCAAGTACCATCCAGAACAGCCAGGAGATAATATACACTTAGAAGTGCCAGGGGCTCTTTGTCATTCTCTACATGAAAGGCCCCAAAGTAAGAACTGGAGAAAGTTTATACATATCCAAAGAAAAGACTCCCAAAAGATATTCAAGGACTGCCTTCCATGATCATGACCTCTCAGCTAGAAGGGGACATTGGTGTGAATGGCAGGTCTGTCACTGTATGCAGCTCCTCTGTGTTGTAGGCTGAGTTTGGAAAAGTGCTTAGCACAGGGTGGGCATGCGGTGTTTGGTTTTCCCCCCCTTAGCATGGATATATTTCTCTTCCTGCAGGCTCAAAGCCAAGGACCCATGTGTTGTAGTGGATGGAGCACTGGTCTTGGCAGTAGTTATCACAACTACCACTGAGTGAGCCTGTCCTTTGTGCTAGCGATGTGGTTGAAGGTATTCTCTTTCCCACTTACTTCTTAAGACACTAAGGCTTGGAGACACTGATTAACCTGCCCAAGATCATGGAGTTCGTAAGAGGAAGACTTGGTGTTGGAACCCAGTTTCATTTGACTCCAACACCTGTGGTGTTTTGTTTTTTTTAGATGTTTTATTTATTTTTGAGAGAGAGATAGAGACAGCGTGAGCAGGGGAGGGTCAGAGAGAGAAGGAGACACAGAATCTGAAGACAGTCCCCAGGCTTTGAGCTAGCTGTCAGCACAGAGCCCAACGCAGGGCTCGAACCCACGAACCGTGAGATCATGACCTGAGCTGAAGTCGGATGCCTAGCATACTGAGCCACCCAGGCGCGCCGTTTTTGTTTTTGTTTTTATTCCTAGGGCATTCTGTCTCCCAGAAACTGAAAGAACTGGTTTTGATTTTCAGCTCTGTTGCTTCCTAACTGAATATTTCACTGCTCTGAACCCCACTTTACCCATCTGCCAAATGGAGGGATTGGGCTAGGTGTTTTCTGACATCCCTACTCACTCTCAAGTTCTGTGCATTGTCTAATGCTTGATCTTAAGGAGGACCTTTATCAGAATCTTAATCAGTCTGGAATATAGAGGGGAAGGATTAGAGAAACTCTCATTCATGTAATTACTATTCATTAATTACTGTCTCTCTAAAAAAATTTTTTTTAATGTTTTATTTATTCTTGAGAGAGAGAGATAGAGACAGCATGAGCAGGGGAGGGTCAGAGAGAGAGGGAGACACAGAATCTGAAGACAGTTTCCAGGCTCTGAGCTGGCTGTCAGCATAGGGCCTGATGCGGGGCTCAAACCCACAAACAGCGAGATCATGACCTGAGCCAACATCAGACACTTAACTGACTGAGCCACCCAGGTGCCCCTTTTAATTACTGTCTCTTGAGAGCCTCTGTGGGAATAAGACAGAGACCAAACTATCATGGTCTGGCCTCTAGAACTTATGGGTAGAGCAGGGAAAACAGCCCCTGCATATGGTACAAGCACTGAGTGTCACGCAGCAAGGTAATAGCATATGTAGACAGTTCTGAGGCTGATTCATGTGAACCGAGTTCATTCAGTTCGGTGAACATCTGTGTGTGTCCAGAGAAAGCAAGCAATGCGGGTTTAACATCAGGGCGTAACAGACACAACGTGCTACCCGAGTTCCGTCTTCTTTCCTATTATTCTCTCCTTTTCTTTTTTCCTACTACTCTTTCACATAACCCAGTTGCAGTGGAGTTTGTGGAAAGAACATAAACATTGTACTGTGTCAGCCTGGAGAGGAATAAGGGAAGATGGCAGCAAGGAAGGAGGATGGGAAGAAAGAGGGCTGGGGAGCAGGGTTAGAGGGGGGATGGAGTAAAGTAAAACAATGGGTTATCCTTAAAAGCTTATGGTTGAATGTTAAGCACATCTTCCAAATACTCACCATAGCAGAAAGGGTATAAAAAAAGACTAGGTGGGAGAAAAGAAACACAGATTTATAGTAGGGACTATGAATGGACTGATCTGGAAGGGAACCAATAAGCCATGAGCTCCAACCTCATCTGATTATTTAACCCAAGGGAGCCCCTTTGACTGTGGGAGAGCCGTGGGAAGGTCCCTTCCTTTTGCAGAGCTGACTTTTTTATTTTTTGGTAATAATTTCTGTTGTCTGGCTTTAATTCTGCCTTTCTGGGTTACATTAAGTTGATTAAGTTTTTCTTCTTGTTGGTTTTCTTTTTTATTGTTCTTCAAATATTTATTTAAAATTTTTTAAATTTTTTTTTTTAAATTTATTTCTGAGAGAGAGAGCATGAGCAGGAAAGGGTCAGAGAGAGAGGGAGACAGAGAATCTGAAACAGGCTCCAGGCTCTAAGCTGTCAGCACAGAGCCCGATGTGGGGCTCGAACCCACAAACCGTGAGATCATGACCTGAGCCAAAGTCGGATGCTTTAAAGTAGACCAGTCTTCTTTTCAGACATTTGAATTTGGATGCAGTCCAAAATCCATTTAGATTTTTTTTTTACAGCTGCTTTACTCTGTTGACATATATTGAGCTTATAGCAAATTGAATTTGTGGACCATCAATCAGATGGCTACAACTTTCCCTAATATACAATCATTTTGTCTACATCTCTTTATCCTGTTCACAATACTATAAAAATACTGCTGGATGCATTGCTATAATCAAGATAGTCACTGTGTTTAGCAATTTTCTTATCTTTTATTCTAGTCTAATTGTATCCCAAAAGGCTGTGAATTTCCTTTGACATTCCTTGGTTTTAGTGGAACTTTGCCGGCCTGCTGTTGTTAATGACTTTGCCTCCTGGATGTTCATGAAATCATCTTGTGAAATAATACAGTTTTGTGATGCTTCTAGAAATCCATTTCACATTTGCTGGTCTGTATAATTTGTAGAATCTGCGTTTGAAAATTTTCTTCCCCTTTTTTGAAAGTTGGGATATTTGCCCAATTTCAATTTTATATAATCTTTTTTGTTCTTCATAATCACACACCCATACTCACGCACACGCACACACAAGTGAAATCAGTGGGTGGTAGTGTGTGCGAAGGAGCAGCCTAACTACATGAGGGGAGGTGAGGGTAAAGCGTGCAACTGTCAACTTGGGTCCCCGAGAAGAGGAAACTGAGGAACGGGAGAATGTCTCCAGCAAATCCTTCGGGATCAGAGAAGGCTCTTTAAATGGTGATGTTACCAGTGAAATGCTTGCCTCAAGCACAAAATCTAAGGAGGTGGTCCAAAGTTCACTAATCAAGGTAAATGATATATTAATACTATATGTTTTTTGAAATGATAGCAATGTGAAAAAAATCACGGCAATCAGAGTACCAAAATTTTAAATGCAGGATTGATATGTTATAGGTTTTCATGCCCTATTTCTTAATAATAGCTTCACTGAGTTATAATGCACAGATCATATGAGTAACTCATTTAAAGTATAGAATCTGGTGGTCCATTTTAGAACATTTTATTATGTCAGAAAAGAAGCCTGCTATCCCAGCAGTCATTTCCTACTCCCTTCCCCCACCCCAGCCTTCCCAGCCCTAGACAACCCCTACTTTACTTTCTGGTTCTAGATTTGCATATTCTGGGCATTTCGTATAAATGGAATCACAATATGTAGTCTTGTGACTGGCTTCTTGGTTTCACTTTGCCTAGTGTTTTCAAGGTTCACGTATGGCTGGATCATATTCCATCGTGTGTTTATTCCACATCTCATTTATGTAATCATCAGTTGATGAAGTTTTAGTTGCTTCTACTTCCTGGCTATTAGGAATCACGTGGCTATGAATGCAGGTTTCTGTGTGGATCCATGTTTTCATTTCTCTGGGGTGTCTACCTGGAAATGAAATTGCTTCATCATATGGTTACTATATAAACCCAGGGAGGAAATGCCAGACTTTTCTAGAATGGCTGTTCCATTTTGTATTCCCACCAGCAGTGTGTTCCATTTTCTCCACATCTTCCTAATACTAATTGTCATTTTTATTATAATCATCCTAGTGGGTGTGAAGTGGTTATCTCATTGTGGTGTTGATTCATATTTCTCTGACTGGTAATGACATTAAGCATCTTTAAATGTACTTGGCCATTTGTACATCTTTTTTGGAGAAATATCTGTTCAGATCCTTCTCCCATTTCTTTTGTCATCTTATTATTTGTGGAGTGTCTCCCCTTCGGATGGAGATCCCCAAATGTGGCGTGACCCGATTGGTTGGAAGCCGATGGAGTGGGCAGTGAAAGGATTCACCTGCAGCAGAACAAAGGTTTCTTGAATACACTGCAAGGGAGCACAGGCAGGACAGCAAAGCAGAGACTGGCTGCAATAAGGCAGTGGGTGGGGGCTGTATTTAAAGGGAGAAGATGAGGGGGTATGGGGACATTTGGAATTTTCCCCTTTTTGATAAGTGTTCTTAGTTGGAAATAGCCCGTTGGTTAGTTAGGGCCTATGGATATTTCAGAGTGGGGTGTATAATGGGCCTGTTTGCATTCAGCCGGCGGTTGGGGTCACTTTGGGCCCTCTTCCCTTGATCAAGTTACCGTTGCTCAAGTCTGTTCCCTAAAAAGGACCTCTACATTATTGAGCTGTATAAGCTCTTTATATATTCTAGCTACAAGTCCCTTATCAGACATACGATTTACAAAAATTTCCTCCAGTTCTTTGGAACTTCCCTCTTCCTGAGGGAAGCACAAAAGGCTTTAATTTGTTGCCGTCCACTATATTTGTCTTTTATTGCTTGTGCTTTTGGTGTCATATCTAAGAAACCATTGTTTAATCCAAGGGCACAAAGATTTATGCCTGTGTTTTCTTGTGAGAGCTTTACAGCTTTAGCTCTTACATTTAGTTCTTTGATCCTCATGGTCTATTTTTAAAAAGCAAATTGCATGACATTTAAGACTCAAATTCCCTCCTCATTCAAACTTCATCTTGAAATCAAGATTAGGAGAAAAAGAGTTTAGCAGAGTCCTTCCTTACAGGGGGCACAAAGGGTTGCAGGTTTATAAGACACAGATGTACTAGACCTCTCCAAAGACTTTATTATGATCCGAATTGATTTTTGAGGTGACCTGGAAGTATGGACTGATTGACTCTTTGCAGGTGGCCTGAGGCGAGCGAACCTTTGGCCTGAAATCCTTTCACAGTGACTCAAGGTCTCCCCTTTTCCCATCCACCCCACCTGCCTCCTGATTCTGTGGCTGAAGGCAGCTGGGTTTTCACAGCGCCTTTTTTATGTATCAAGATAATGATCAGCTCTGTTTCTTCCCACATGAGCGCTACTCCCTCCTCCTCTGCCTGCCTGCCTTGGAGCTAATTCATACATACCTCAGGATGCTGCTTTAAAATTTTTTCCCTTCCTATAGATAGAACTTAGGAGGTTTCCATGGAAACTCCTGGCCAGAGGTAGGGGACTTTGGAACAGGGGTGAGATGATCAAGCTTCGCTCATTTCTGTGGGGCTCTAGGAGTGTCTCCCTCCCTCCAACCCTTCCCCGGGTTGGGCAGCTCTTGGATGTGTTTTTTGGTTTTCTGTTTTTGGTAAGGTGCCCTGGGAGCCCCAGAGTCTGTGTCTTAGGACGGCACAGATGGCGGTGACAGTGGCCCCGAGGGTTGTAGCTCAGGGAGGAGGCTGCTGCAGGGCGGTTGTCCTGCAGCTTCAGACAAACCCATCTGGTGTGTTTCACATGGGTCATGAGATGAGTCCTGGTTAGGGGAGCAGGGTTCCAGACCACCACCATCGTGCTCATGTTCGTGGACAGAGATGGAAGGGCTTCTGGAGGTGACCACAGCCATCCCTGTGTCTCTGGATGGTGCTGCGCTTAATCTAACACAGAAACCAACTGACCTGGATGTTTGTCTTTAAGGCAGGCAAAGCTTTTCTGAAAATCCTTAAGGAGATTTGGGGCTTTGGGACACCTGGATAGACCTTGAACTGTGATTAAGAATCTAGTCTTAGCAGTGCCTGGGTGGCTCAGTAGGTTAAGCCTAAGGTTAAGTGGTTAAGCATCTGACTCTTGATTTCAGCTCAGGTCATGATCGTATAGTCGTGAGATCATGCCCCAGTGTGTTTGGTTTGGTTTAGTTTGGTTTGGTTTGGTTTGGTTTGGTTTGGTTTGGTTTGGTTTGGAGATGCTGAGTGGGAGCCATTTAGGTAGATTCTTAGTACCCACGGACCTCCCAGACATGGAGGGCAAATCTGGGGGTGGATGTGTGAACTGCGGCCTGTGATGGGGCTTCTTCCTGGACACCAGATAATCCTTGCCTAGAGAGTATCTACAGTACTCCCCTCTAAAATCTCGGACTGCCTTGGGATTCATATCCAACTTTGGTTAGAGCTGAGGTCCAACGTGGGCAAACCTGACCCTTGATTCTGCAGTAGATTAGGTCTTGGCTCTAGATGGGGACTTACATCCCTAAGAGTTTGGGCCATTCCTTTTTGTCCCTTTTCTAATGTTTTTTGTTTATTTTTGAGAGAGGGGTAGGGAGGGGCAGAGACAGAGGGAGGCACAGAATCTGAAGTAGGCCGAAGGCTCTGAGCTGTCAGCACAGAGCCCGACACATGGCTCGAACCCATAAACTGAGATTGTGACCTGAGCTGAAGTCGGACGCTTAACTGACTGAGCCACCCAGGTGCCCCTGGGCCATTCCTTAGAGTGGTCTGGGCCAAGTCCAGGGCAGGAAGATGTTGATATTCTCACATGTGAGGTCTTTATCTGAACACAAGGTCTCAGACATTCACAAAACAACCAAAACAACTAGAAGGGATATCAGAGTCCAGAGGGCCTAACATGTGGCTAACGTGTATTAAACATATAATAAAGTTTCCCAGGGGGCTGTGGAGTTACTTCTGAGGCTCCAAGAAGCCATGTGTACACAGCACTCATTTGGACTATAAATGTAGCCACTGTCTTTTGGAATTAGACTTTTTTAATGATGAAAAGCAACCCCCATAGTTGAGAAAATTGCAAACTATGGATTTATTTTAACCTCATTGTCTTACAAACTAAATAAACAGGGGCCGAGGTAGAAAGAGTTGAAGTGGTGACTGACTTGAAGGCTCAAGCTAGGATGGAGACCTCGGGCAAGGTAGATATTAGTCAGCACTCCTGGGTCTGCTTGCCCACACTGTGGACCGTGCTGTCCCCAGGGCAGAGGAGGCCTCCTGTACCCCGACACCTAACAGTGCTAGCTCACAGCCCAAGAAAGAAACGACACAGGAAAACTGAAACTTAGGTGGTTTCACCTTCCCAGAATAAATGAATGACATCGATAACAAAAAAAAAACTAAGGGTGTTTTTGTGGGGGTGAGTGGGACGGGAATAGAGAAGAGAAGACAAGGAAGCAGCAGTTCTGAGGGTATTTTCATTACTCTTTCGAAAAGCAAATTAATAGTTTAAATTAAGTTTTTATCGCAGAGTGTGATTCAAAACAGAAAGCTTGGCTAGCTTCTCTTTCAAGACCAGAACTGGGAAAAGCTTTGAACTTGAACCTAATTGTAGCTTCAGATGTGGTGCATTTCTCCCCACTTCTGAGCCTGGGTCTGTCGAATCTGCGATTTGTGTCTCTGGGGAGTTTTAGAAGGGTTGAGAATGCTGAGGTTCATAATGAAGCATCATGGACTCTTATTTTGGGTTTGAGGTTTAAACTGATACGAACTTCAAGGTTCAGCTTAGAACTTGCTCATGTTGTGAAAAATAATATCAATTTTTTTTTCATGCTGAAGACCTTGCAGTTGGTTGATGGACATACATAAATGTATATTTAAGGTCATGGGGAAATACCTGCATGTGGAAATGACTCTATTATGCATTGTGAAAAAGTGTCCAGGAGCATAGGGGAGTATGTAGCTTGTTGGGGCTGGGCAGGACACAGACAGGGTGATGGGGGAGAGTGGAATGGAGGTGTGGGCGAGCTAGGGGAAACCAGAAAAGCATGCTGACAACAGCTTTAGGAGAGGCCTGCCTGCCTGGAGCTGTGGCCTTTGGTGCAAGGGTATGGTCAATCCGTGATGATGGAGGAAGGAGATATTTGGGGCCAATTCTATGTCCCTGTTGTCCCTCCCATATTCAGCCATTGCCTCCCTCAGCAGGTCCCAGCCAGAAGCCAGAGGGCAAGTGAGACAGCTATGTAAGGTTTAGCCTTAGGAGCAAGAGAGAGACCTAGAAGAGTAGATGTGGTAGGTGAATGGAAAACACCCAGCACAGGGCCAGAGTTGAATATGTAACTGGAGGTAAGGGAAGACTGGTTTCTGAGAACACTAAGGTGCTCCGGCTCACCTGGATTTGCACTTACCAATGTTTTCTACTTCAGAATCTCTCTTTTTCACATTCCATTTGTTTCCCTCTTACCAGGGAGGAACCTCATTTCCAAGTTGTGACATCTTGATTAAATGGAAAATACATGGGCTCTGGAACTAAATAACATTAGCTTGAAATCCCAGCCCTGCTACTTATTAAATGTGGGACTTGGACAAGTTAATAAACTTTCAAGTTCTAGTTTTCTTATTTATAAAAGATAGGTGATATTAACCATTCAGGGCTGATCTGAGAATGAAAGACTCCTTGGCTCTATCTATCTGTGGAAGTGTCCCTATCTCCCGGTATAGGGTTGGCTCCTGGTAAGTACCCAGTAAATGCTAACTATTTTTTTAAGTTTATCATGAGAGAGAGGAAAAGAGAGAGAGGGAGAAAACATACGCGCATGTGTGCGGACAAGTTGGGGAGGGGCAGAGAGAGAAGGAGACAGAGAATCTCAATCAGGCCCCCCACTGTCAGCACAGAGCCTAACATGGGGCTTGATCTCACAAACTATGTGATCATGACCTATGATCACGACCAGAGTTGAAATCAAGACTCGGATGCTTAACTGACTGAGCCACCCAGGTGTCTCAGCTGGCTACTTTTCTCATAAATTCTCTACCTGTGCTCTGGGTAATGGATTATTTCCTCTTTCCTACCTTTTCCATCTTTCTCTCTCTTTTTAAAAAATATTTATTTATTCTTGAGGGAGAGTGGGAGGTGGGGTAGGGAGAGGCAGAGAGAGAGACACACAGAATACGAAGCAGGCTCCAGGCTCTGAGCTGTCAGCACAGAGCCTGATGCAAGGCTTGAACTCATGAATCATGAGATCATGACCTGAGCTGAAGTCAGTTGCTTAAATGACTGAGGCACCCAGGCACCCCAACTTTTCCATCTCTTGCTTTCCAGTGGTTCTTTCCTCTTTAAAAGAATACTTACATCTTCCTGATGTTGAAAAAGAAACCACTCTTTCAACCTTAATAGCCCTCTGATCCTCCATATCTTGACTGTTGTTCTCCCATTGTTACAATATTCTATAAAAATCAATGTACACTCACTTCCCCAAATTTCCCACTGCCCTTTGATTTCTTAATGCCTGCAAACTGGTTTTCCACCATTGTGCCAAAAATTGCCTCCAAAGTCTCTGACCCCCAAATGCCAATGGCTTCTTTCTAGACCTCACCTTACTTCACATCGTTTGACATTCCCAGTCGTGTTTTGTCTCTTGGTTTCGGTACTGATGTACGTCATCTTTGGTTTCTGTCCTGGGGTACTTTCTTGGTTTTCTGTTGGCCTAGCTCAGTATTCCTGACCAGGATTTCCCTCCACCCACCATTCACTTCTCTTTGCTTTCTCATCCTCAAAGTGTAGATGTTGCAGGTAACTGGTTGTTATCTGATTGTCTCCTCCTATGGCTTCTATCTACTATAAAGTTGGTGAAGGTGGGGACCTTGCCTGCCTTGCTTCCTGTGTTAGTCCCACCACTGGACCCAGTGTCCCAGTGTTTGATGTATAGTGAGTGTTCAACCAATACTAGTTGAATAGAGAATAGATTATGATATCCCTCCAATGTTTCTTTCTTAGCTTTCTTCTCAACTATATACTCTCCAGATAAACATTTCCGACTTTTGTTTTTGAACTGTCAATCAAGGGTCAGCAAATGGTTTCTTAAAGGGCTTGATAGTACATATTTCAGGTTTTCAGGCCACATGGTCTCTGTTACAACTCTTCACCTCTGCCATTATAAAGTGAAAGCAGGCATGGACAATAAACTTAATAGATGTGGCTGTGTCCTAATAAAACTGTATTTATAAAAACATACTATTCCAGGTCATAATTTGTAGACTCCTTCATTGGCTTGTGTTTCCAGTTAGTGGTATTGTCACGTGATTGACTTAATGGCACCTCAAATTCAGTTTGTCTGACCCGAAACTATTCTTTTCTTTCTTCATTCTCCAAAATCTTCTTCACTTGCCATGATTTTTAACTCAGTTTATATTATCTCTGTTCTAGTTATGCAGGACAGAAACCTGAGTTAGCCTCTCTTTACCTTCCTTCCCCTGGCCGAGTCAGTGACCAAATTCTGACCATTTAACTTCCCAAGCTCTCATTTACTTTACTTTGATCATTGCATTTGCCTTCTTGTCATTGATCCTGTTGTCCTGTGCCACTCAAACCACCCCTCTCACACCTTTCTCGGTTTTCTGTTGCCTAGAATTTTTTAAAAAATTATTTATTTATTTTGAGAGAGAGAAAGAGTGTACGAGTGAGTAGGGGAGAAGCAGAGACAGAGGGAGAGAGAGAACCCCAAGCAGGTTCCATACTCTCAGTACAGAGCCCAATGTGGGGCTCAAACTCATGAACCATGAGATCATGACCCGAGCTGAAATCGAGAGTTGGACACTTAACGGACTGAGCCACCCGGGTGCCCCAGTTTCCTAGAAATTTTTAGTTGAAATTCTTTACCCTGGTTCACCCTTTTCTTGGCTTCTACTTATTCCTTCATGCCTTTTTTCTTTCTTTCCTTTTATCCTGTAATAGCCTTCTTGTCTCCACTGCCCATGAAAATCTTTATGTTCCATGACCCAGATTCAGGGCTACTAACCTGGAGGCCCTTCCTAGCCTCCCTAGCCTCCCAAGCCTCCCCAGCCTCCCTAGCCTCTGTAAATCACATATCCTGCTGTACTCCCATTCTGCCTTGTAGTGTGGTTGGATGGCTGATTACGCCTCTCTTCCCCTCCTTAGATTATAAGCTTCTTGAAGGCAAGGGCCATGGTGTCTTCATCCTTATAGATTCAAATTTAATTTAAGCCTTGCTCAGTTGAATTTAAGCACATCTTTAACCATAAAACCCTTTACTTAGGTTCATAGGATGAGTCCCATTGGATGGCAGATGAATCACTATCTCTATATATACGTGTGCAATTACTGTACACCTCTTCCAGCATCTGTCTTTTCTGGTTCCTTCCTGGTCTTCACCGTTATGCTTTGTAGAGTGGCCAGAGTAAGTCTATGAACATGCTATCTCAGTGTCTTTATCTGACTCTGTCAGAAGACATCCTGGAATATCAGAAATTTTTATAGGCTTTGAAATTTGACAGATCTGCGTTGGAATTCTAGGTTTTGATCTAGGTGTTGACCTTGAGCAGGTTATTAAACTTCTCTATATCCAAGTTTTCCCATATGTTAAGTGAGATCTTAATACCAATGTTATAGGGTTGTTATGAGGATGAAATTAGGTTTTGTGTGTGCCTTTTCCTTCCCTATCTACCTTCCTTCTATCACAGCTTCTTCATTATTCCTAAAGAGTTTCAAACTTGTTTGTAGGGGTGACTTCCAACATTCTATACTGGAGATCCCTGGTTGGAATCAGGGGCCTCCTATCCCAAGTGAAGTCCCTCTCTGTGTTTTCAAGGCACTCAGTTTCTTCCAATTCCAGATTCATAGAATTTCACTTTTCATATGACTCAGAATGTACTTCTGTTTAAAAAAATAGAAAGCTCCCCAGTTCCTGCTGACCTTAGTGGCTGGGAGGGAGCAGCAGCTAACCGGAGAATGTCTACCAGATGAACCCTTTTCACTGTCTGGGTCTTTTACCCACCTCTGGACTTAACTGTAATAAGAGGGTGGTAACATCAGCCAGTCTTGGGTTTGTGTGAGGGAGATAGGAAGGAGCGCCTAGTCTAGTATGTGTATGTTGAATAAGTGCACCACACGCTGTTGAGTTCCTGTTGGACCAAGATGGTAACCATTTGTTAAATGCTTGTCGGGCTTTCTGGGAGAGATCTTTTGTGTTTGGGTTCCTCTCGGGAGGCAGGTGGGATAAGAAAGTTTGAAATGGCCAGAGACCATCTCTGAGCCTCCCAAGACAAATTACCAATCACCCCAGTGGGGGTATGCAAAGCTGTTGAATTCCAAGATGCTGGCATTTTAAGATACATCATCTGGTTTTATGAGTAATGGCTCTGGATGTGAAGTATCCCCATGAAAAGATTTTTCAGAAAAGGACTAATTTGGCACAGCCTTCTTGAGGAGTCATGGCTCACAGTGGATTGTCACATGCTCCAGAAAAGCAATGTGTTTTCTGACACACAGGCCTACACACGTATACGGGAGGCATAGTGTTTATCAAATCAGCACAGACTGACTGCATTTAGAAGGAAGCGAGGAAAAGAAACTCCCCCCAAAGTCACTGAGTTAACATTCTTTGTGTAGTAAATGAAAGATTCCAGCAGGTGTGGGCTCTTGTGCTAAGGTGAGCAGCTTTTGAAGGCTTCTCAAAGGACAGACCAACTACCCTGTCCAGTTTCTGCCTTCTCACAATTCCACAAAACAAGGGATATAACAGACTCTGTAACTTCTTAGATTTAGGCACTGGCGTTCCCAGAGGTCTTAGAATTTTGCTTTCTGGCCTGAATGTACATAAAAACAATCCTCAGCCTGCTCCTGTCCCCAGAGAACCTTGTACGACCTGCTGCCATAGACAGAGTATTTGCGTCCTCCCAAAATTCATATGTTGAAGCTGAATCCCCAGGGTTATGGTGTTTGGAGATAGGATCTCTGGGCAGAGGAGGGCCCTCATGAATGGGATTAGGGCCTTTATAAAACAGATCCCAGAGAGCTTCCATAATTTTTCCTGTGTGAGGACACAGGGAGAAGACAGCCATCCATCTGTGAACCAGGAAATGGACCCTCACTAGACACTGAATCCACAGGTGCCTTCATCTTGGACTTCCCAAAGCCTCCACAACTGTGAGAAATACATTTCTGTTGTTTCTAACCCCCCAGTCTCCAAGATTTTTGTTAGAGCAGCCTAAGTGAGTTGAGACAGAAAGATTTACCAGGATGGGGCATGTTGAGATATCTCTTCCAAGGTGAAGGGTCAGGCTCCTCCTACAAGAGAGAATTGTTTGGATTTGTAGCTATTCCTCATTTGGGTGTGCTACTTTGGCCTGTTTACTGAGTGACTTGAAAAGCTGCTGGTTTTGAGTGGGGCCCAGAACAGAAGGAAGGCCCTGCAGCAGTTCCTAACTGCTGCTCAGGCCACTCTGCTCCTTGGGCTGTACGCTCCAGCACATCCAATGGCACCTGGAGCATCAGTGGCAGACAGGGATGCTGTTTGGAGCCTTCGGAAGACACCCATAGGTCATTTGCAGGCCTTCTAGGATTTTGGAGCAAGCCCCTCCCATCCTCTGCAGATAACTACACTCCTTTTTGAGAAACAGCTGCTATGTCTTAGTAGAAACTAAACACTTCACCGTGGGCAACCGAGTTATATGAGGCTTGAGATGCCCAACATGAACTGGGTGTTCTCTGACCCACCAAGCCTTTAAAATCAGATGTGCAGAGCAGGACTCCCATGAGCAAATGGAAGTGGGGGTGTAAATGTGATCAGGCCCGAGCAGCTCCTAAGGCAGAAGTCAGTTACTTGAAGAAGTGACCCAAATGCTTATGGCCCCCATTCCTGTCTTTTCTTTCCTAGCCTGCACCTAGAACCTTGGAGAATTCCCTGTCATCATTTGACAGAGGAAGAAAAGACTCAGGTCTGGTTTACAAATGGTTCTCCCACCTAAAGCTAGAGAACCAGGAAAGCCCGTGGTGTAATTAAATCCTAGTCTAAAGGTGAAAACCAGGGGAATCAATGGGGTGAGTCCCAGTCAAGGTCAAAGGCCTGAGAACCAGGTGTGCTGATGTCCAAGGGCAGTTGAAGATGGATGACCTGGTTCCGGCAGACAGCAGACGCCCCCTTACTGTGCCTTTTTGTTATATTCAGGCTGTCAATGAATTGGAAGATGCCCACCCACGTTGAAGAGGGTGATTTTTAGTCTACTGCTTGAAATGCTAACTTCCAGAAGCAGCCTCACAGACACACCCAGGAATATTGCTTGAGTAGCTATCTGGGCAATACTTCACTTGGTAAAGTTGACACATAAGATCAACCATCACAATGTGTAACATATTTTTCTTTGAAATAGCCAGTCCCAGAAATGCAGATTATACATGAAACAAAAACAAAAACTATGGTTAGTATGGAAAGGGGGAAGAACTGTAACTTTACAATGGAGAAACCTTGCAAACATCACCTCCACCGGATGATCAGGGTCAACATCAATAGTGATAAGTGAAATTGATGGTATGTATTCCTGACATGATATATTGAAAATGGCAGTTCCTCTGTGGTCTTCCTCCTTAAAACCCATAACACCAGTCTAATCATGAGAAAAATACCAGAAAAAGGAGCTCTACTCCTCTCTTCTCCTCACCTGTTGAGGTTCCTGTCTCATATTCAAAGCAATTCCACCATCAGTGATTTGGATCTCCCCCTCCTGCTTTCTCAGACCTTGTTTATTCTGCTGTTCCTTATGTATCTGATGGTCTGCTCTCTCACTGAAATTACTCTTGTCAAGACTACTCAAGTCTTCCTTGGCATCTTGGTTACATTTAATGAATTCTTTCAGCAAATATTTACAAAGCACCTACAATGCACCAGACACTGTACTATGTGGTGTGGATTCACCAGTGAAAGAGACAGGTAGAATCAATGAGTATATATAAGGTTAGGGAGTTGGGGGAGAAGGAGATAATAAAGGAGAAAGTGAATTTATAAAATGTTAGGGGGTGGTTCAATGACAAATTCTGAGAGGAGAAACCACTCAGGGTAAGGCAGAGGGTTATTTTAGCTGGAATGACTGGAGGAGTCCTCTCTGAGGGGGTGGCATCAGAGCTGAGATCTGAATGAAGGGATGGACTGGCCCATACTTGGATCTGGGGGAAGAGCATGCCAACCCGTGTAGATAGCAGACAATGAATGACCCAGAGTTAGGAACAAGTGTGGTCTGAAGAAAAACCCAAGAGCCATGTTGTTGGATCAGAGTGAGCAAGTTAGAAGGGTAGAAAAAGAGATTGGAAGGAGAGGCAAGCGCCAGACCTTTGAAATGCTTTTTTGTTTAGCTTCCAGATTTTTCTCCTACTTCTCTTGCTACTCCTGCTCAGCTTCTTTGCAGATCCTCTTCTTCTGTCTGCCCTTTAGGTATTGGTATTTGGCAAGATTTACTAAGCTATCTTTTCTTCTCTCTGGACATACTGTCCATGGACAAGACACATAGCAGCCACTCAATAAGGATTAGCTGATTCACATGACTTTGAGTTCCACATGCATTGTGGTAACTTGTCTGACTTAACTCTGGTTTGTCTATAGATCAGTGGAATTGTGGCCAATATCCATATATGATCTGACCAACTAAGGATGCAAATGGGAGGCCTAACATAGTGCCTGGATGATTGCTGAATGAATTCATAAGTCCAGTTTAAGAAAGGCAGAATTCATTCCTTGGCAACCAGTTTACACTATTATATGACCGTGAATATCCCTCTTACCACACACACTTCTACTCCTAGAGATAAATTTTCAGACCTTCACAGGCTATGAATCTGTGTTATGTTTTGTCTTGTTATACTTGGCTCATTGTTCTGGAACTTCAAGATTTTTAAGCATTTTGCTTCAACCACTGAAACTGCTTTCCTTCTGAGTTTTATGGCATCTTCCTTTTTGACAAGCATGCCTTTTGTATTTTCAATTCAGCCCTTGATAAGATCACTGAATAGGATGGGGCCAGAAGCATGGAGGGCCCTGTAGTTAATGTGATAATTTATAAACCTTGCTCTATGACCGATGAGTGGGTTTTTAGGATAATGGAATCATTAAATTCGGACGCCACACAGGCCTGTGTATTTTGCAGATGAGGAAACTGAGACTCCCATATTAAGTAATTTCATCAACATCACACAGTTCATTAGGGGAGGAATAGGGAGGAGGACCCACTTGCCAGTTACTCTGGGTTTCCATTTTTTATTACTTCCTTTTGATTTCTATGATCTACTATTCTTTGCTGCATAACAAATTACTCAAAACCTAGCAAGTTAACACAATAATAAACATTTTTATCTCCCACAGTTTCAGTGGGTCAAGAATTCAGGAGAAGCTTGGTGGATGGTTCTGGCTTAGGATCTCTTATGAGACTGTGCTCAGACAGTAGTCGGGGCTGCAGTCATCTGAGCGTAGAGTGGGACTGGAGGATTCCAAGATGGCACACTCATGGGCTGGTGTACTTGTGGTGAAGGTGATGGGTGTTGGTTCCTTACCACATACCTTTCCTGGGGGCTGTTTGAGTGCTCTTAAAACATGCCAGCTGGCTTCTCCCAGAGTGGAAAAAGAACAAGGAGGAAGCCACAGTGTCTTTTATGAGCTGGCCTCAGAAGTCACACTTCACCATTTCTTTAATATCCTACTGAGTACACAAGTCACCCTATTCAGTGTGGGAGGAAGCTACACAGGGTTGAATACCACAAGATGGAGATTACGGGGCTAACGTGCAGGCTGCCTACCACATCTGGTTAGCACCTCAGCGGAGGCTCTTTTTATTTTTCCCAGAGTAGAGCGAAGCATCTGGAAGACCTTCCCATCTCTGATTTCTTTCCCTTTGAGTGCAAATCCCATAGAACTGCCTGATGAGTCTTGGTAAAAGGCAACTCTGATAATGTCATCCTTATTATACTCCTTTACCCTCTGGTTTTAAAATGTTTAAAGGTTTCTTGCCAAGATCATAAAATTTATTATCCAAACGGTAGCACCTTTGAGAGTGCAACAAGGTGTTCTTAGCAATTAGGCATGTACCAGAGAGGGAAATTAATACTGTCTTGAGAAAAAACAGGACTTAGGTTCATCCTGTTGCCTCCCAGTTAAGAATTAGAACATTATTCGGTCCATCTTATACTGGCAACAGCTTTCTTTTGTATCACTTTCTCTTGTATTATCACCATTGATATTCCTTCTGTGCTATCCAGTGATACCATTTCATGTTTCCCAGACATAGTCAGGATTCCACACATTCCTGATTTTGTGTATACTGTTCAGTCCAGATGGAATTGCCTCTCCACTTCCAGATCTTATGGACTCCCAACTTCAAGACTACATACAACTGTAACCTCCTCCTGACACGTTGTGATCCTTCATCTCAACCCCCACCCACACCCCTAGTATTTTTTTTTTCACTTTTTCCATCCTACCCTTCTTTCTTTCTCTTTTCTTTTCCTGTGCAACTACTAAGTGTCTTCTTTGTGCTAAGAACTGTTCTAAGTACTTCCATGAGCTTAGCATAATTTTTTTTCTTGTAGTTATTTGTGTACCTGTCTCTTCCCTTCTACATGATCCTAAGCCCTTAGGTCTAGGACTACATGATACTTATTTAGCAAAACCTCAATAAATGTCACAGGAACCACTGAATACTGCAGGTCCTTAACAAATTTTAGTTTAATGAAATCAAGTTCTGGAAAAGAACCTTTTTGGAAAAATAATTTGATTTTCATACTATGGAAGGGCTTTTCTATTCAAAGTGATTTTCCTTCTCAGCTAACACACACATAAACGGTAAAATTTTGGAAGTGTATAGAGGAAAACAGTGGGCCCTTTTTGCCTTTGGTTTCTTCGGATACATCCCCCACAGTGGCTGGCGTAAAGCCAAATGATACCTGGACTGTTTTCTCAAGGAAAGGGGTTAGTTTCTACACTGTTTCTTTCCCTTACTTCCCTGCCTTAGTCAGAAGGACAAAGGAGTTATCAGAGTTTCCCTGGGTGAAATGTGGATTTTATTTATTATCCAAGAAGTTAAATCTGTTCAAGAAGTGATTTTCAGCCTTGGCTGAACCATGAGTTCGTGACCTGAGTCGAGATCAAGAATCGGACGCTTAACCCACTGAGCCACCCAGGCGCCCCTGTGCCAGTCCTTTTTAAACGTCCTTGGGTGATTATAACAAGTAGCTGAGAGTGAAAACCCCTGTGCTCAACCAGAGAGCACAGCCTGGTTGGTGGTGAAGAGACCCAAGTCGACCCACGTTGTTTATGATCTCAGGTAAGTATTGTTAGGTCTTCTGGCTCCTGTCCCTCTGTGAAAAGGGTTTCTCATCCAAAATGTTTGTGTTCTGCTGAACTGTTGAGACAATCAAGTGAAGTCGCAAAGAGAGAGGGTTCCTAGAAATAAAAACTGAGAATCCTGTCACCCTGTGGGCTCTAGCTGCTGTTTCTTAGTAGTGATGGCTTGGTCATTTTTTGGGAAAGTGAGCCAGGATTGATGAATATACCTAGCTGTGGTGGAGAGGAGAGCTTTTTTCCTCTTTGCCATTCCTTCATCCTCCCTTTACTCACCATCCTTCCGTGGAAAAGTCTTCCTGCTTGTTCATCTTTCTTTATTCATCTCCATTTCCTCTGGCTTAAAAGTGCTGCACCAACCGCCCCCCCCGCCCCGCCCGACAAAGATGTGATGGATTTAGGAATCCTGCCTGTTCTTGACCCCCAGGAGTGTCACTTCATGGTCTACAAGAATATCTCAGTGCCTGGAGCCAAGGACTTTGCTTCAGAGATGTGTACCCTGAATCTTGCTAGAGTATTCTTTGCATTTTCCTCTTCTTTGGACAGAGAGGAAGAAAACAGAACTTTGTACGTTACCTGGCATTCCGGGGGTAATAAGAGCTAGTGTCTATTAAATATTTTATGTGAGCCAAGATCTCTACTTGCATTACCTTATTTCATGTTCATACCAATCCAACAGTCTGGGTACTATTATTATCCCCATTTTATAGATGCAAAAGCAGTGATATTGAGAGGCAGAGCAACTTTGCCAAGTTTGCTGAACTAATAAGGGAAGGAGCTAGTGTTTGAACCCAGAAGGTCTGAAGACAGAGCTGTTTTTAAACACACAGTGTGCCGAGCGTCGTTGAAAACAGTTTGTATTTTTTAACTCATTTAATCTCCATGACAACCATATGAACGAAGTGGTTTCTCTTATCTTCATTTTGTAGATGAAGGAATGAGGGCACGGTGAGGGTGAATGAATAACTTGCCCAAAGTCACACAGATAAAGATGCAACTGTTGGAATAATAGCCCGAAGGAGGACTAAGCTGTAGGCCCAGATGTCACAGGATTCCTTGACTTGCCCTGCGTGCCCAAGAAGGTAAAGTAAAAAAAAAAAAAAAAAAAAGGGCAGGGGCACCTGGATGGCTCAGTGGGTTGAGAGTCCAACTTCAGCTCAGGTCATGATCTCACTGTTCATGGGTTCAAGCCCCGTATCGGGCTCTGTGCTGACAGCTCTGAGCCCTGAGCCTGCTTCGGATTCTGTGTCTACCTCGCTCTCTACCCCTCCCCCACTTGCACTGTGTTTCTCAAAAGTGAATAAATGTTAAAAAAAAAAAAAAGGCAGAAGACCTCTGGCCATCCTGCCAGAGACCTCACAGACCTGGCACCTAGCACGTTCCACAGGCTGGTTGTTCCCATTCAGAGTGTCATCCTTACGGTAACTGCAGGAAGTGGGTGTGGGTCAGCTCTGTGCAGTGCTCATGTTCTTAATCACTGCGCTCTCTTTCCTCCTGTGGGCATTTCCTCATCCTGGTGGCTTCCCCACACAGAGCGGCTCTAGTGACTAATGGAAACAGTGAGCAGTGCCCTGAGGTACCAGAAGAACCAAGGGCATGCAGGCCACCAGACTAATTTGATGAGAATGGTCTTGGATGAGAATGGCTTAGGGTGGAAACCTGGTTTGGTGCTTGCTTAATGGGGAGGAGGAAGAATGAATGGAGAAGGCGTGTGTCCCCTGGGACGCACACGCGCACAGGGGAGAGCCAGTCGGGAGGCTTCGACAACCATACCAGTCACTGGTGTCCCAAAGGGGCCATGTTCTTATCTTCCTTTTTTGGAAGAGAAATCTGCCCTCTGGTTTATTTCTGTCCACGTTAGGGATGTCCTAATAATAATAATTATAGACAGATCATTTTTACTGTTGTGATTTAAGTGATCATAAATATTATAAACATAAAACATAAAAGTATAAAATTATAAAGGTCAATATACAGTAAGTTACTGTTATTAAGCAACTTATAGTGAACACTTCTTGTGTGCCAGTTACTACACTAAGAATTTTGATGATTTCTTCCTTAATTGTGCCGATGACGGGGCAGGAACTGTTAACTGTCTCCACTCAGTATATGGGGAAATGGGATGAGAGAGGTTTAGCTGAATTTCCCAGTGTCTTGGCCAGTAAGTGGCCATCAGGACTCAAGGCCAAGTAGCTGGAGCAGACTTAGACTTTCTGTCCTCCCCTAGCCTGCCAGAGTGGTCTCATGATCAGCCTCACCAGGACCATCCCTGGAGCTTTCCAGATTTAGAATCCCAGGACCAAATGTTCTAGGTCTGTGAGGAATTTAAGACGATTTTTCTATTCTATTCTCTTTTTTTTTTTAAACCACCTCATTATAAAATAAAATACAGGTACAGGGAATGACACAGAGGCAGGAAGAACTGTGCTGGCCATTCTGGAAGCCCTTCTGTGTACCCTGATCTCCTCAGAGACTCTCCCCTCCCCAAAGGAATCACCCCGCTGCCTCTTGTGAGCACTGCCTTGTGTTTCATTGTAGTTTACCATCCAGCTGCGACTCTCCTGACATTCTAGCATAGTCTTTCCCACTTAAAAAAAAAAAGTCGACCTGCCCGGGTGCCTGGGTGGCTCAGTCGGTTAAGCAGCCAGCTCACGATTTCGGCTCAGGTCATGATCTCACGCTTCGTGAGAGCAAGCGCCGAGCCAGGCGATGCGCTGTCAGTGCAGAGCCTGCTTAGGATTCTCTGTCACCTCCCTCCCACACCTCCATCCCTCCCTGGCTCCCATGCACTCTCTAAATAAATAAATATTTTTTAAAAATCGACATGCCTTACAAGTCTCTGTTATTCTCCAGATTCACCCTGCCTCAGTATCTTCCCCTTCAACTTTATTTGTTGCAGAAGTCCGGGCATTTGATCCAGTCTGGAACTCACCGCCGGGACACTTCTGATGGAGGCCAGCAGGTCCTGTGAACTCTGTATTTCCTGCAGATGGGTTACTGCACCCAGACATTTGATCTGAATAGGATTGATCTGAATAGATCTTTTTGACAGGAGCGTGGGTGGTGGTGTGTTCTCTCCTCAGGAAGCACATGATGTCTGATTGTCTTTGTGACATGTTGATGCTCAGAGTCTAGATTCATCAGTTCATTGGGTGTTGCAGAGTGGCGATATTCCATCATTTCTTTTTCACTTATTTCTTGGAATCCTTTTTAAAAGCGGTGCTCCCCTCTGACAACTATTTGATTGATTACCTGGTAGTTGTAGCTGCTACAGAAAGAAAAGGACAAATGCCTGAGTCTTTTCCTTTATTTGCCAGTTTTCAAGATAAATGAGTTAATTCCCACTGAGGATGAGCAGTTAATTTTTGCCCAGTTTCAAATCTACTCTCTCATTTTATTTTTTTAAGTTTATTTATTTATTTTGAGAGAGAGAGGGAGAGAGAGAGAAATGGGGAGGGGCAGAGAGAAGGGAAAAAAGCCAGAAGCCCAAGCAGGCTCCCCGCTGTTAGCGCAGAGCCCAGCACGGGGCCTGAACTCACCAACTGTGAAATCATGACCTGAACTGAAATCGAGAGCTGGACGCTTAACTGACTGAGCCGCCCAGGCACCCCTAAATCTAGTCTCTCATTTTAAAAATGAGGTAACTGAGGGACACCTGGGTGGATCAGTTGGTTAGGCATACAACTCTTGATTTCAGCTCAAGTCATGTTCCCAGGGTTGTGGAATCGAGCCCCACGTTGGGCTGCATGCTGAGTATGGAGCCTGCTTAAGATTCTCTCTCTCTCTCTCTCTCAAATAAAATTGAAAAGGGGCACCTGCGTGGCTTAGTTAAGCATCCTACTCTTGATTTCAGCTCAGGTTATGATCTCATGATTTATGAGTTCAAGCATTGAGTCGGGCTCTGCACTGATAATGTGGAACCAGAGCCTGTTTAAGACTCTCTCTCTTTCTCTCTCTCTGCCTCCTCCCCTGCTTGCACTCTCTCTCTCAAAATAAATAAATACATTTTTTAAAAATGATAAAATAAAATTTTTAAAAATGAGGTGACTGAGAGCCAGAGAGGTTAAGTAAGTGACTTCACACCATGCAGCATTGGCAGCAGAACTCTCCTGCCTCCCAGTGCATTGTTTAGGAACAGAACCGCAGATCTGGAACCCTAGGCTCCAAAGCCATCTCTGAGAATATCCGAAATGGCCAATAAGTATTTGAAGCATTGTCAGACTTCCCTCCTGGCCTTTTGTCTTTGCTGTCACTCCCTGCAGCCAGCTCAGGACTTGCTGGAGAAGGAGGGGGCAGCCTGCAGCTGGCGAAGTGCCTCGGAGAGGGGAGATCGCCAACCCTGGCGGTGCTGCCCGGTGCCAGGGAGCCGTGGGAAGGTGCCCAGGTTGCCATGGAGAAGTTTGCAGCCCTGGCCGCCACACGGCACCCCACACCCGCTGCCAAATCCTGCCTTGCTGATTCTCAGCAGGAAAATGGGAAATCAGAGTAGAAGTCCCAACCTGTCTGTTAGAGGGAAATTTCAGAGAAGCCATCTCCCCACCATGTTAACTTGGAGTGGGGAGGGGAGAAGAGACGGGGTACAAAATGACCAGAGGGGGTTAGGAGAAAGGAAAGTATTTTGTAGCTGTGTGTGCGGGCTTGGGAGAGATTGCCTACCTCCTAAAGACTGCTCAGCAGTCCATCTGTTCACACCTACTTATGTAGTTGATGACCTTCTCAAACCCATCTCCTTGTCCTGCTCTCCCCTTTCCCTGCTTCTCTTCTTCCTGCTGCCCTCTTCCCCCCCACCCCCTACTCCCCACTCTTCCCCCCAACTCCAGCCCTGCTCCTAGGCCAGTGGGGGTGGGGAGGGACTGCCAAGAGAGGCTAGTGAGAGATAAGTACACACACATTCCTTTATGTACGGATGCAAATCCTTGGCAACTTGTGGTAGAGAGTCAGGCAAGGACAAGGACAGAGCTGTTGCCAGTGGCCCTGGCCCTGGCCCTGGCCTGGGTTGTGGTTACCCTGGCTGGAAAGGAGAACTGCTTGGACGGCACTCTTGGAAGCAAAATGAAACTTGACAGTGGGCGATATGCCGGTACTGTAATAAATTTGGGGTCTTCGGGGCAAGGAGTCCCAAGAAGCTGATCACTCTTGTTCTCTTCCTTGGCAGAAGATTCTGGAAGACTTCAGCCATGTACAGAGCAGAGGGGAAAGTAGCCAAGAGGCTATAGTGGAATGTTTGAAAGAATTTTAAGTTGTGAAATCAATGAGTCATGATCAGAATTTAATAAAAAATGAAACAAAGTAGACCTCAGGGGCACGTGGGTGGCTTAGTCGATTGAGTCTCCGACTCTTTCTTTTCTGCTTGGGTCGTGATCTCAGGTTTGTGGGTTCAAGCCCTGCATCAGGCTCCACGCTGGCAGAGCAGAGCCTGCTTGAGATCCTCTCTCTGCCCATCCCTCCCTCTCCTCCCCCCTCAAAATAAATGAATAAACTTTTAAAAAAATAGAAGAATAGACAGGCCAGAGTACGTTACAGGGAGGTGTTTCACGAAATTCTTTCTAGGGCCATGTGTTTATGTGTGTAAGTGTGTGCGCATGTGCGTGTGCACACACTGGCTCACAGTGTATATTGTACTGTCAGACACAGCTCAAAACTTTGAATATTATTACTGTTTAAGAAAGTGTCAGGAGAGGCGCCTGGGTGGCCAAGTTGGTTAAGCTTCCAACTTCGGCTCACGTCATGATCTCACAGTTTGTGGGTTCGAGCCCCGTGTCGGGCTCTGTGCTGACAGCTCAGAGCCTGGAGCCTGCTTCAGTTTCTGTGTCTCCCTCTTTCTCTGCCACTCTGCCACTCACTCTCTCTCTTTGTCTCCAGTATAAATAAACATTAAAAAAAAAGTGTCAGAGTAAAAACTCAGATTCACTGTAGGCTCTGCCATGAAATTGCTTTGTGACCTGTGGTGAGTTGTTTAACCTCTCTGGACTTCATTTTCCTCATCTTGGATGAAACCAAGTGCGGAGGTCAAACGGACAATCTCAGAGGTTCTCAAGAGAGGAGATTGCATCCTCTCCAATATCCATTGATCTCCTCTGAAAAGCACCTTTCTCTTCTGGCTTCGTTCATTCATTAATTCATTCGTTCATTCACCAAGTGTTATTGATGTTGTTATTGGGGCTGGAGTCACCCATTTGGATTCGTCTGTAAGTGGAAATGTGATCATGGAATGCTAACCGTATAAGCTTTGAAAGAGCTTCTTTTATGCTCAGAAGGGTGACCTGACCCCCAAAGGGAAATCTGAATGTTTCAAACTGGAAATTATTATTTTCCTTGAATAGTCTATCTTTCTAGGAACTCTTGAAAGCACAGAGCATTCACTGAAAGGCAGTTCCCTTTAAAAGCTTCACTTTTAGCTTCTTGACATATTTCTCTGCTCTCCGTACAGAGATAAGAAGCCTCATTGGAGGACTTTGGGAATGGGATAGCGTCTTTCTGGCCCATAGGCCAAGGACCCCCTTGTTTGGAGGAGGGGACGGGTCAAATGAAACCTGCAGGCTCTTGACTACCAGAACGCTTCAATTCAAAGCTTTAGGATTGCTGTGGGGACTTTGGACTCTGAAATGGTCCTCGCCACCAGAGGGCGCTGTTCCACATCACCGAGCAATTTCCCATTTCCGTCTAGATATATAACCTGGCTGCTTTAAACAGGGCTGGTAAAATGACCTTTCCAAAGCCAGGAGGGCTGAGTCATGGCCCCTGAGTGCCAATGCCACAAGCAAATCGATCAGCTGATGCTGGTCTCTCTCATCCCCTCAAATTAAACCTGCAGTTGCTTTCGTTGAATCAACAGGTGCCTATTGAGTGCCTTTTATGTGCCAAGCATCTCGCTAGACTCTGGGAATCCAGCCTCCATCAAGGCAAAGCTTCCACTCTCCAGAGGCTCACAGTCTAAGTTTTCCCATAGATAGTGGGCAGATGGCTTGTTGCCCCACCGTGGTTTCACATCCCGAATCCAGGAATACATGAGGCTCTTTTATAGTGAAGGTGAAGACTCTAGATGTGAGGATCGTAATCTTGATTTCAAATGAGTATGGGTCTCTGAATGGGACTTAGGAATGTGGCCTTTTGATGCCTTTGGTATTCTAGTGAAACTTTGGGACACCAGTGTCATGCTAATGGTGTAACTTCATGGTGATTCCTAAGCCAGGAGTCACTGTTTTGCTGTGTCAGTTTGCAAAAGTGATCAGTCTTTCTGGACCCAAGTTTTCCCAGTGGCCCTCAAAGAAGATCAAGACACTAAGTGAAATGGAGGAGAATGCCAGTATAGGCATCACACCAATGTTGAAATTCTCTAGCTCCTTTTTTATGTCTTTACAGCTAGATGTTTGTTTGCACACCAGATATTATTTTTTACAATCGTTTGGGTAAGATGAGCATGTAAATGGATGACACAGAACAGCTCACTACTTGCTAAGAATGGAATGGATGGAATGGGGGAAGTATTTGGGGACCTACTCTCACCCCAAACCTTTGAGCCAGGAGGTTTGTCCATGGGGCAAATTGTTATTATTTTTAAATTTTTTCTTTAATGTTTATTTTTGAGGGAGAGATAGTAGGGGTGGGACTGAGAGAGAGGGAGACAGAGAATTTGAAGCAGGCTCTGTGCTGAGAGCTGAGAGCATAGGGCAAATTTTTAAAGTTTGACAAGATGACCGTGCTCTAAGGCACTCTAAGGCTCACTAAGGGTAGTGAGCATTGTTAATTAAGTGGAATAAGTGGGATGTACAGGGAATCTGCTACAATGATTTGGACTTTTTTTTTTTAATTTTTAAACATTCATTTTTGAGAGGGGGGGAGGGGCAGAGAGCAACAGACACAGAATTCAAAGGAGGCTCCGGGCTCTGAACTGTCAAACAGAGCCTGATGCGAGGTTCAAACCCACAAGCTGCAAGATCATGACCTGAGCCAAAGTCGGCCTGAGCCAAAGTCAGACGCCTACCCAGCTGAGCCACCCAGGAGATCCGATTTGAACTCTCTCTTAATTGTTGGCAATGAATTCATACAGGATAACCTTGCCTCCTAACACTTATGCTAGTCCAGGCTGTCAAGATTGATTGGTTGATTGATTGATTGATTGATTGATTTCAGGCTGTCCATTTTTAGTTTCTAGAAGTACTCTCTAGTCAAAAGACAATTGCAGCCTGGAGTAGAGGATGCTTCCATAACCTGCAGATGAGTGTAGTATTTACTGTTTCAGAAGACTGGAAGCAATGTGATAAGGATTGAGTGAGTCTGTAATGTTTCTTCTCTTCTAAATTTTATCTAGTATTTGCCCAGAGGCAGCACTGATTACAGTAGTCTTTACCAAGAGCCAGAGAAAAAGAATTTTGATTACATGATTTGGTTACGTAGGAACTTTCAGGTGGTGGAAAGACCTTTGAACTGGGGTTAAGAAAACCTGGGTCCCCCGCACTGTCATTGTCTTACCCTGGAACTACCAGGCCAACGCTTTCGGTAATTACAGTAATTTAGAGGGGCGCCTGGTTGGCTCAGCTGGTTGAGAGCTGGCTCGGGTCTTCATCTTGCGGTTTCTGAGTTTGAGCCTCACACGGGGCTCTGAGCTAACAGTGCGAAGCCTGCTTGGGATTCTGTTTTCCTCTCTCTATCCCTCCCCTGCTTGCATGCGTGTTCTCTCTCTCTCTCTCTCTCTCTCTCACACACACACACACACACACACACATGTGTGCGCGCCCCCCCTCCCCCCACAAATGTTATTTAGAAAGGACACACCTGGCTGGAAATCCTACCTTTGCTTCTTCCTTTGGGACCCATGCAAATTGTATAATTTCTCTGATCCTACTCCGTCCTCGATAAAGTAGTATCAGACCTATTCTACTCCCCTTATTGAGGTGTTATAAATATCATATCGTGCATATGTGTGGAACTATCTGTAAGGGGTCTGCGCAGGCAGGAGTTTAGTTGGGCTGCTGTGCCCCTGTCATCTCATCTGATCTCAGAAATCCCCCACCTTCACCCCCTTGACACTGGTGAATGCTTGCATTTCTCAGCAGAGGCACTTCCGGTCTTCTCTGGTTTGCCTGCCTTCCCTGCCCTGACTCTCGGGAGTTTCTGATAATGAGGTCACCACTGTCAATCCCTTGCCTTTGGTTTGAAAAATATGCACACTGTCCAGGTCTCTTGGTACTAAGTACCAATAACAGCCTAGTCACCTGCAGACAGGTGACACCTGCTAGCTGGAAACTCACCGAACTTTGCCTGTGGCTAATGTGGCTTCCCGGAAACGTGTCCTTATCAGGAGGCCTTATCTCCGCTCTGAGTTGGGGCCTGCAACTCTAGTTCACAAAGAACAAACTGACAACCACGACAAACAGCAAAACAGCAAAAGCAAGAGGCTTTCACAGTCATCCACTTCAGAGGAAGCGAGTGACCTCTCACCTTTTCTTTAGTGGTCGGGAGCAGGTGTTCGTTTCAAGCTGTGAGGTTAGAATTACTGAGTCACTGGATCAGATTTTAGAAACGGCTTCTCCATTTCTACCTTTCCCTCTTTGAGCCCCTGCTGGACATCTCTGATTCTAATAAACTCAGGCGGGCAGGCAAGTGGGCCGAGGTGGAGGGTGGTTCGGGAAGTCTGGGACCACACCCCCCGGATTCATGGGACAGAAGCTTTTGGGGACAAGCGAAAAGGAGCTTAAAGAATCAGGAGAAGAAGGGGAAAGGGAGGTTGGGGGAAATCTTAACGGAGAAAAAAGAGGAAAGAAATGGAGGAGGAAAAGGGAATCAGGATGGGGCAGAGGGTTGGGAAGACATGGTCAAAGGAGACCTTTTCATTCCAGCCTCCTGCTGAGACAGAGCAGAGCAGAGGAAGTCAACCATGCCCAGACGCCCCTTCGTTGCTGCCCATGTGGCTCTCGACTCCCAGCGATTCAAGCCCGTGGGTCCCCAGCCCTTTACTGACACAAGGCCCATGCTGTCAGCTCTGTTCTGACAACAGTGGCTGCTGCAACCGCCCCCACCCCCACCCCTGCCGCCCGTTCCCAGCGGGATGTTCATCCTTCTCTTCTTGAGAGCAGGGACAGCACATGCTTGCTGACTTAGGGGTTGAGGAAGGACAGGGAAGACTTAGAAAGAAGATGACGGTCAACAAAACTTCCAGATCACTTTATATAGAGAGAGGCAGGGATAGAGGGAAGAGATCAGAGAAGGCACCTGAAGAGGCTGCTCTGCAACTTGAGTGCTGAGTGGCTTCCGGGCATAGCTTCAGTTTTTTACCTACAAGACACATCTTCACCTTCATGCCTACCTGTGGTTTGTTGAGATGTGGAAGCAATCCCTACAGTGCCTTGTGTACCTCCTGTGCCCCTTTCCAGTAACTTCTATGTAAATCTGCAAATGGTTTATCTTCTTTTAAAGTTTTATTTAATTATTTAAATAAAATCTACCCTTGCTGTGGGACTCACAAGCCTCAGATTAAGAGCTGCCTTAGCTTCTTTTAGTAGGTTATGTGCTCATCAAGGGCAGGATACTTACGATCACCTTGTATGGTGCCTGGTATACAGCCAGTAAAACAAATATCTGCAACATATTTCATAATTAAATAAACAAGGAAGATGATGAGTTTTTTAAAAAAAATTTTTAATGTTTGTTTTTGAGAGAGAGAGACAGGGAGGGGCAGAGAGAGAGAGACAAGGAGGGGCAAAGAGAGAGAGAGAGAGACAGAGACAGAATCTGAAACAGGCTCCAGGCTCCAAGCTGAGAGAGAGAGAGAGAGAGAGAGAGAGAGAGAGAGAGACAGAATCTGAAACAGGCTGCAGGCTCTAAGCTGTCAGCACAGAGCTCGACACGGGGCTTGAGCCTATGAACTGTGAGATCATGACCTGAGCTGAAGTTGGACGTTTAACCAACTGAGTCGCCCAGGTGCCCTGATGATGGTTTTCTTTTAGCAGTCCCAGCAAGTACATGTCTAAAAATGATGATGTCAGCTCTGGAACTGATCTGCTACTGTTTAGGCCACTGGACGTGGCAGGGTGGGCTCAGTGTTACTGGCCTAGATTATATTTCCCCAGAGATTTAGAAGGGATGTTTCCACATCTCTAGTATTGTTCTTTTTTTTATTTTAAATTAAGCAATAAATTTAACTTTGACTTTCTTTTTAGATTAAACATCTATTCTCTTAAAAGCAATTATTATGAGCAAATAACATCTATAATAATTCTACCTTGTACAACAAAAATACACACACACACACACACACAAGTATTGTAATTTTGGTGTATGTGCAAAATCATTCCACTTCCAGCAAATGTATACAACTATATACAAAGATGCCTGGCTGGCTCAGTCTGTAGAGAGTGGGACTTTTGATCTCAGGGTCGTAAGTTCAAGCTCCACGGTGGGTTTAGAGATTACTTTAAAAAATAGATAAATAAATTATTTGCATGTACAGCAGATGTATGTCTATCTTTTGAAATAGTTTCATTTCTCTTTTGAGTGAAAATTCCACGATTTCCTTAGTTGATTATGGCTACACTACTAAATAAACAATCTCTCTTGAATAAGAAATAATTATTATTGGGGCACCTGAGTGCTCAGTTGGTTGGGTGTCTGACCTCAGCTCAGGTCATGATTCTCACGGTCTGTGAGTTCAAGCCCCGTGTCGGGCTCTGTGCTGAAAGCTCTGAGTTCCCCTAGACCTGGCACCTGCTTCAGATTCTGTGTCTCCCTCTCTCTCTCTTTCTCTTTCTCTCTCTGCACCCCCCGTTCATATTCTTTCTCTCTCTGAAAAATAAACATTAAAAAATGTTTTTAAATTATTATTACTGTTAAACAAAGAAACAAAACCTAAGCAACATATTGAGTGCCTATTATTAGCCATATTTTCCTTAGAGCATATCACACTTAATTTTCAAAACCCATGTAGTGTGTAGTATTTTCCCTCCTTGTCCTGAAGGAAATGGAGCCCTAGAGAAGTACGTAGCTTGTCTAAGTCACCCAGCTGGGGAGAGCAGAACTAGGATTTGCAGTCCGGTCTGCCCAACAATCAGAAGCATTACTCCTCCAAACCACGGAAGGGTAAAAGGTGCCATTAGTGTAGGACTCCATTAAGTTTATCCATGCTACTTTCCAACAGCTCTATGCTGTTATCTGAAACCCCTACTCCCCAAGGATGCTATTTTCCCCATAACTTTGTCTGAGTATCTTTTTTGAGCTAAGATATGCAGAGATCTGCATCCATGGTCTTTGTTCCCATATAGGTACTGTTTGTAGATTGGATCTGTCTTGAGCTTGCATATTACCTGCCTGGAGTGGATCGTGGAGCATCTCACAGTCCGCCCTGAGTTCCCCTAGACCTGGCCTCTCACCCCTGTGGAGCAAAGCATTTTCTGTCAAAATGAGAGCTATGGGTCACTGATGTGCTATGGTCTTTCCAGCGTTTCTCAAGGTGCATTAATGGCAGGACTGGGGAAACAGGACTTTAATAGAGAATGGATCAAGATTAGGAAACGGAATTATGGGAGGGGAGACATTGGAAACTTCCATAAGAACTCAGGGGCCATTTGCATATCCCGTTTTTTTTTTTCCTTTTGAGATTCGGGAACAAATTTAATGTTCCATGAAGCACCTGGGAAGGGATCAGAGAGACAGCTTGGAGTTTGCTTCCAATGCTTCCTCTCTGAAAGGCCATAGAACATGCTTGAGGAGCAAGGCTGTTTTCTGGTTAGTCACTGTTTAATCACTGACCTTTGCCATTATGCTTCATTGGTAAAACAGTGACTTTGTGGCTTGCCTCTAGTGTTTCTTATTAAGAGTTTTTCTAAGTAATCTCTCCACCCAACGTGGGGCTTGAACTCACAACCCCAAGATCAAGAGTTGCATGCTCTCCTGACTGAGCCAGTCAGGTGCCAGTGTTTCTTCTTAAAATTGTCTCTTGATGTCCGTGAGGGTTCTCTACACCATGCATCCCACATAGCCTTGGGCCAAACCCGCACAGCTGTCAGCACTGTAGCTCTCAGCCAAGGGTTAATTTGGTGTCTTATTATTGAGGTTTGTTTGTTTTTTCTTTCCTCCTTGAATCAGGCTCTTGTAAGTTTTAGAAAGAAATAAAAATGGTTTAGGTCTGGTTCAAAGAAGATTTTCCCCTGCAGCTGATTTTACTATAACATATAGCTTAATATAAAACCTAGTGTTCTGAAAATGGTTAGTCTTCAAAGTGGATTAGGGACGTTGTGCTTTGGGCATCTCCGAGGCATTAGTTACAGTACATTGCATTAGCTTTACCAGTTGCTTCTCCTGTAATGAAAGGGACACAAAGATCACCTGCTTGAATAGAAGACCTAAATGCCATCTTTTAACTTCTGTTGAGTGTGATAGAGATAATTGAATGACAGAACCACTCCCATTATAAGGAAGCAATGAAACATTCTCGAGTTGCTTTGGAAAAGGCAAGCACAGACATGGGAGATGTTGAAAGCCATGTTCTATTCATACCAGCAATAGTAATGATAATGATCATAACAGTATCAGTTGTTAGTGTTTTCTACCTCCCCCCCTTCTCCAGAGGCCTTAAAATAAATAAATTTGTATTTTAAGCTATTCAGTTGACCTCAGTCTTTGTGTGTGTGTGTGTGTGTGTGTGTGTGTGTGTGTGTGTGTGTGTGTGAGTGGGAAGCTACTGAAATCAGCCGTGGATTTCATCCATCCAGCGTGGATGGCACTGTGTAGAGAAAGTGTGGATTTTGATAGTGCTGTGTGTGATGTGTGTTTGCAACTACATATTCCTTGTTGCCTAATGTCCATTACTACACTAGGGATGGATATGCAATGCTTATACACATGATTGCACACAAAAAATAATATAGTTGCTTATCATTTACTGTATGTTAGGGACTGTACTAAGTGCTTTAGGTATATTACCTTGTTTATCTCTCACAACAAGACCATGAGATCATACTCAGCCAGATTCTGTATCTGGGTCTGCTGAGGCACTGAGAGATTAGTTAACTTGTCAGTACATACATAGTGTATCCAGGATTTGAACACAGACATTCTAGTTCCAGAACCCTTGTACTTATTGCACTTAATTGCTTGCTGAGTTATACCATCCCCTGTAAATGAGGAAATAAATGAGTATTCTGCCCTTAATATAATTGCAACATATACTGCAAATGCCAGGGATATGCAAATATGTCTGCCAGCTTTGGGAATTCATAGGTCCGGGATTTGTATCTGCTGTATTTGTATTTACATAAATACATACCATATTTACATTTATTTCAAACAGAGTGTGAGATGGATATTAAGAATTGATGCGTTGGGGCGCCTGGGTGGCTTAGTCGGTTAAGCGTCCGACTTTCGCTTAGGTCATGATCTCGCGGTTCGTGGGTTGGAGCCCCGCGTCGGGCTCTGTGCTGACTGCCAGCTCAGAGCCTGGAGCCTGTTTCAGTCTGTGACTCCCTCTCTCTCTGACCCTCCCCTGCTCACGCTTTCTCTCTCCTAGAAATAAAAAAAAAAAATTAAAAAAAAAAAAAAGAATTGATGCACTATCTTGTACCAGGCACATGTAGTAACTGTGTACTCTAGGTATTTGAATGAATTATCAAGTCAGATATCAAGGTAGGACCAGTATTGCTGACTTTCAAGACTGCAGACCTTCCAGAGACAAGACCAGGCTAACCATGGGAAAGCATAAATCTGACATCATATTGTCAAGTTTGAGCCCCAACCCAGCTACTGATAGCTGTGTGTCTTTTTTTAAAAAACAAATTTGTTTAGGGGCGCCTGGGTGATACCGTCAGTTGAGCACCTGACTGTTGATTTGGGCTCAGCTCATGGCCTCATGGTTTGTGAGTTTGAGCCCCGTGTTGGCTCTGTGCTGACAGTGCAGAGCCTGCTTGGGATTCTCTCTCTCTCTCCCTCCCTCTCTCTCTTCTCCCTTATTCTCTCTCTCAAAATAAATAAACTTTAAAAATATTTTAAAAAATCAACTTTAAAAAAAAGAAAAAAATACTTATTTTTAAGTAACCTCTATATCCAACATGGGCTCAAACAGCCCCAAGATCAAGAGTTGGATTCTCCACGGATCGAGCCAGCCAGGCACCTCTAGCTATGTATCTTTAAATGACCTCTGCAAGCCTCATTTTTTTCTCATTTGCAAATGAGAATAACACCTAATTCATTGGATTGATCTGAGGATTAATTAAGATGGTGCCTGATTCTCAGTAAGCGTGCAAGGAACGTTAACTAATCTTACTAGGATTGTACTTGGCTGTTGACCTAATTCAGATCAAATTCTCTTCCTGCCTTCAGCATAGAACCTGTTTATGTAAATTGTTCTTTATTACATTTCCCCTCAGAAAACACGCAGATTGTTTCTGGAACCTGGGCGAAGCTTACCCATATAAAGTCCTTAGCGCCAACAAATTGGAAAACAAAATATTTCCACAATGTGTTACAGTCCTGAGGTGATACGTAAGAGCATGCTGAGAGGAAAGCAGTAACAGGAAGGATGAAGTAGCTTAGCTTTTAGAAGTGTGTGGTGGCTTCTGTAAATCTAAAACTGTTCTTGAACTAAAGTTCATTTTTTTAAGAAGTCCTCCTAGTGGGTTTCTGGACTCAGCTCTTCTGCAGTTAATGGATCGACTTCATGTTTTGTAGCTTAGCAAACAGGCCAACAAAGGCAGTCACAGGATAGGCACTTCTCAAGCCTCGCACCTTATCTAGAAGGAGCTTCCTCTAAGGTATATTTGTCTGCATTGAAACTCAAATGGAATAAACAGACATTTGGGGAAAAATAAATTATGGCTTAACATCAGCCTTATAATGAGGATTGGCAGACATCCTCTGGGCAGGAAAGTTTGAAACGGGATGGTTATTTTCTCGAGTGTGGGAAGCACCAGAACTCAAGTCTCTCTGGGTTCACGGAGAGTAGTTGGGAAATTTGCTTCTCTGGACATCTTCAAAAGGGCACTGGACGAACTTCCTTCTCTCAGGAATGGTTATGCTGGAGACCATCGCCAGTAAGGGAAAGAGGATTGATTACGCTCCAATTCAGAGTGTTTTCTTAAGAGTGGATAGATAAGCAGCTGTTTCCAAACGCATTCTTGTTCTTTTCTTTAATTGCTCCCCAAAGAGCCATAGTCCAAACACTCTTCCCTAAGAAACCTGAGCTTTTAGTTAATCAGGAATGAATGTTCTGGGCAAAGAGCAGTATAGTTCCAGATGACTTCTCCTGAGACCTCCTATATGATGTCGTGAGTATGATGTGGTAGTCTAAGGGAAATTATGACTATATTCAGAGCTGTCCCTAGGGACCCTGAAGGGCCGAGACAGACGTTCTTCAGCCTTTGCCTCTCCAGAAGGGTTCTACAGTGGAGGAGCAATCTCCAGAGAGTTCAGAGCTGGGAAACGAATTGCACTGGGTGTCTTCAAACCTCCTGCACAGCCCTCCCTCCTCACTCCTCACCCATCATTTATTCATTCACTCGTGTTTATGGAGTATACACCCTGTGTGAGGCAGTAAGTGCTGTAACAGGATAATAAAGATGAATGGGACATAAATCTTGAATTTATAATTATTGAGGAAATGCACCTCAATAATTATGATACAGGAAGATAATGAAGTGTTTGCAAAGCGGTGTGGGTAGACGGCTTTTTTTTTTTAATACTAGCAAGGATTGGTTTAAATGACCATGGAGGATATTCTCAAAGGAGAAAAGAAAGAGAAGAAGCCACAAAAGGAGAATGGAGAGAGCAAGAGTGTGTGCAGACTTGCTAGGGAACCTGAGACCTTCATTAAACTTTAGAACTGGAAGTGCCCTCCAAGGTTGTCTGGTTTTTACTTCAGTATGAGAACATCCCCAGGAGGTTCAGTCTCTGCTTGAACTCCTCCATGGTGGGGAACTCACCATTTATTTAGTTAACAGTGTTTGGTCAGTGAAGGAAATAGGGGTATCTCCTAAGAATGGTGTGTGTGTGTGTGTGTGTGTGTGTGTGAGAGAGAGAGAGAGAGAGAGACAGAGAGAGACAGAGACAGAGAGAGAGACAGACAGAGAGACAGAGAGAAGAGGAGAAATAGAAACAGGTGGGGCAGTCATCTAGATTATGGTATCCTAGTGAGATTCTGCCTGAAGGAAGGTGGGACCAGTAGGTGCTGACTGGCTATTTTTTGAGGGAAACTGGGGAGATTTTATCATGTTGAAGATGAAGCTTAATCTTCTGGGTCCAAGGTCCAGGGATGCAAGGGTGAACTTGCACAGAATGAGATCACATGAGCAAGCCTTCAAAACCGGAGACTTTGCTCTGGCCAGCAAGATTGAAGCTGATGCCTTATTACGTCCTGAAATCTACAAGTTAGATGTACCTCCGGACGCTAAATTAGAACCTGAAGACCACAGGGAAGCTCCTTGCGAAGGTGTTTTGGTAAGCTCCCGTTTCAGCAGGGCGTGGCAAGCCTCATTGTAAGCAGACCAATGTAGTGGAGTCTTGGGCCACCCCATTTGTAAGAGGTCCCACTGTCTCTTCTGTGTGCTTGGAGGAGGTAGGGACATTGTCCTCAATAAGAGGAACCTTTGGGCGCCAGCACTTGGAGAGCTGACTCCTCTCATAGACTTCTTATCAGGTAAGAGGTATTAGAGACACTTGGATACAAATTAGGAATTAGGGCTGTACCGACGGTCTTAGTTGCAAATGAGAAACTGCTCATGTGCCCTGACCATGCCATCAAAAAGATTTCATGCCTGGCTGGTTCAGTCCAAACAGCAGATGACTCTTGATCTTGGGGCCGTGATTCTGAGCCCCAGGTTGGATGTAGAGATTATAAAAAAAAAATAAACAACAACGATATGTGTGTGTGTGTGTGTGTGTGTGTGTTTCTTGCAAGTATTTCTAGAAAGTGAGTTCTGCTAAATATTTGGGATAGCATTTTTTTTTTAATGTTTATTTATTTTGAGAGAGAGAGAAAGAGATTGTGTTTATGCTCGTGAGCAGGGGGAGGGGCAGAGAGAAAAGGAGAGGGAATCCCAAGCAGGCTCCAGGCTGTCAGCACAGAGCCCAAGCCTGATGCAGGGCTCAATCCGACAAACTGTGAGATCGTGACCTGAGCCAAAATCAAGAGTTAGGTGCTAAACCGACTGAGCCACCCACGTGCCCCTGGGATAGCATTTCATTTAAAAATATTTAGAATCCATTAGGAACTCCCAAGGAAATTGGTGTTGACTTTGTGGCATATTTTAGCTGGGGAACAAATAGAAACTGAATGAAACAGGGTAATGAAATGGATCGGTTTGCAGAATTGCAATCCCAAATATTAATTTGCTTACCAATTTGCAAATCAGTCAAAGGCTTCATGTAAAAAATGATGGAACCGGTTTGAATGGTGGCTGGAAACATATTTTCCAAGATGTCGAAATAAAGTAATATGGTAGAGTGGAGAAAACACTGGTGTTGGATTCGGAATACCTGAGTTTGAATCAGATCTTGACACTTAAAGCTCTTAACCTCTTTGGGCCTCAGTTTCCTCATCACTAAAATAGAAAAAATGGTACTTACCTCACTGGATTTTTGCGACACCTAAATGGGAAAAGACTGTGCCTGGCTCAAGAAATCCTAGGTGAATCAAAAAAATTTAGGCTACTGGAACATTCTTTTTTTTTTTTTTTAATTTTTTTAATGTTTATTTTTGAGAGAGAGAGAGACAGAATGCAAGCAGAGGAAGGGCAGAGGGAGAGGGAGACACAGAATCCAAAGCAGGCTCCAAGCTCTGAGCTGAGCACAGAGTCTGACGCAGGGCTCAGACTCATGAACCACGAGATCATGACCTGAGCTGAAGTCGGACACTTAATGATTGAGCCACCCAGGTGCCCCAATACTAGAACATTTCTAATCTATGTCTGACTGATGTTGCATTTGGTTCAAGTCCTCGTTATCTTATATTTGCTTTGAAGCAAAAGGGTATGAACCTATTAACTGCTTGCTTACAGATATGCTTCTATTAAGTAGTGGTGGAATTGCAAAGCTGTGTATAAATCAAGTAATATTTAAAATGCATTAGAGAAACTCCCCACATAAAGGAATTCTATTTGTATAAAGCTAAAGACCTTTCCAAAAGCAAATTATTATTATTTTTTAAATTTATTTTTGAGAGACAGAGAGTGTGAGTGGGGTAGGGTAGAGAGAGGGAGACAGAATCTGAAGTGTGAGATCATGACCTGAGCCCAAGTCGGACGCTTAACCAACTGAGCCACTCAGGTGCCCCAGAGGCACATAACTACTCTGTTATATCTTTTGTGCAAATCTTCATGTTCATATGTTCTATGGAGGTAATTGTGTTTCATTAACTTCTTGCTGTATGTGGCCTTATAAGCGAATTGCCCACAGAATGTGTGGGGAACAAAGGCAGAATAAGTGTTTGGACTCCTAAGTGTGATTCGTGTTTTAATTATTCTTTACCAGTAAAAATGTGACCTCCAAAATTTACACTGGAACTAATTAAGGTAGAATATGACCAAAAGATGTTTGATTTACACTAAAACAGTTTTAATTCCAGCCTTGTGACCTTGGCCAAGATTTATCTTGTGGGCACCTCAGTTTCTCATCTGTGAACCTGAGTGGGACGGACCAAATATCCAATGCAGTTGGACTAAATATCTAATGTTTCTTGCGTGCCTATAATTCTACCACCTAAGGACCCTTTTTTTGCTCATACCATTTTCCACCTGTCAGAGTTAATATATGCCTTCTAAGAGTACTAGCTTGTTTCAAGGGAATGGTTGAGGATATGGGGAACGGGGCTCTTTCTTTTTTCTGGAAATAGGGAAAAACAAGATCACTCAACATTCAGTGATATTTTATGTTTAGTTGGACACTCTTAAGTTACTCAATAGGTGGCTTCCTCATAAAGTATGCTGTATTCAGGCTTAGTAATTGAATAAAAATGTTCATACCTTTAAAGAAACGATCTATTTTAGGGGGTTCCTTTTTTTTAATTAAAAGAAAGTTTTTAATGTTTATTATTGAGAGGCGGAGGAGGGGCAGAAAGAGAGGGGGAGACACAGAATCTGAAGCAGGTTCCAGGCTCTGAGCTGTCAACACAGAGCCCGATGCAGGGCTTGAGCCCTCGAACTATGAGATCGTGATCTGAGCCAAAGTCTGACGCTTAACCTACTGAGTCACCCAGGCGCTCCTGGATTCCTTTGTAAAACAAATGATTTGTATTATATGAATGGCCATTCTGACATTTTTAAAATCTGTGTTTTCACACACCAGGATTGCTTAAAGCAAAGTAGACCTTTCTAGTTCATAGAATCTGAGAGCTACCCTAGACTTTGGAGTTCACCCAATGTAACCAAGGCCCCAATCCCAATTTCAGGGTATTTAAAATACCGCGCAGTCACTGAATCGAGGCAAGTGATGAAAGCAGTGATCCAGAGTGTCAGCGACTTAGAAGAAGCATAGGGGAAATGCAGACCCAGGGTCCGCTGGCCGGCCCTGGTAGCAAACTGGCTATTCCTGAAAAGTGGGAATATCTGAAAGCGTGACTTTCATTAAGGCAAGAGCTCACACTACCTGCAGAATTTTACAGGAATTAATTATTTACAAGACCCCCTCCGGATGCATTCCTTGTAGAAGGACAAAGAGGTCCCAGTGCGGTGAGCAGGGCTGTCCAGACCTGGATTACAGGTGCTGCTGCCGAGAAGTTTCTGCTGAGCCCAGCCTTCAGCTCTGTCTGGAGTCATAACAAAAACGATTCTAACTTTTTGTGTGTGAATTTTTTGTGTGTATATTTAATGGTATATAAAGGCTAGTATCCTACTGGTGCTTGGCAAACAGACTGTTGTTTCCCATCAGAACTGAGCAGTTTTTACCATTTCAGCATTCTATCTCAAGGTAATAGGTTACCACAGTTCCGTTCAACCCTAGAAGCAATTTGGAGCACTGTGCTGAAACATCTCTACATCTCTGGACCTTGGTTTGCTTATCTGTAGAAGGGGCTCTTTTCCTGGGGTGCCTGGGTGGCTCAGTCAGTTAAGCGTCTGACTATGGCTCCGGTCACTATCTCACAGTTCCTGAGTTTGAGCTCCGCATCGGGCTCTGTACTGACAGCTCGGAGCCTGGAGCCTGCTTCGGATTCTGTTCCTCCCTCTCTTTCTGCCCCACCCCTGCCTCCACTCTGTCTTTCAAAAATGAATAAATGCTTTTAAAAAATTGTTTAAAAAAGTGGGGGCCTCTTTTCTGATTTATGGAAGGTGGAAGGGCCTGAGGGGCAGGTAGGAAATAAAAGCCTTTTGTGGTTATTTCAGCACTTGAAAGGAATCATTTCCTAGAGCCTTGGAATCTTCCCCCCCACCCCCACTTTTTGAGTGAGTTAAGTTTCTAGATCTTTGAGTCTTGGTCATTGTTTGCAAAGCCGTTTACTATCTGGGAAGCATTGCCTTTTTGATATGCAACTCAGTAAAAATGTATAACCTCCTTGTGCCTGTTTCCTAATTTCTAGAACAGAAGGAGCCACAGAGATAATATGATGGATCAGTCCTTCAAAATCTCTGTTCCATCATTCCAGAATTTTGTGATCACCAGATGTAAACTCCTTCAGGGCAGAGACTTGCTTTTGTGCGCCCATGTTTTCCAGTACTTAGAACGGACTGTGCTTCATAAATATATGTGAATGGGTGAATGAAGGAAAATTTATAGTAGATCTAGTTTCTTGCTCTCATTCCTCAGTCAACTGAACATTATGATTCCAACCATTCTTTTGTAACCAAGAATATCCCGCGCTCTCTTTTACACCCCACAGCCTTTCCATGTGTGGCCCCTCTGTCTAGAAGCATACCTCCTTCATCTGTGCCGTCCCTCAACCTTGGTTAGGTACTGCCTCCTTCATGAAGTTCTCCCTGGATCAAGATATCTCTCCCATGGCCCCACTCTACATTTGACACATGGCTTCTGTTCAACTGGATTTTCATATCAAACCATAGTTCCTGGATTGGTTTTCTGCTCTCCCTTCCCTCACAAGGTTTGAAGCAACTGAGGCCAGGGACATCTTTGATGGGCATTCAAAAATTATTTTTAGGAATAAATGAATAGTTTCTCAGAAACTTTCCAGAAACCCATCACAGCTCCCAGTATTATGGTAGGCTTAGAGTCTGAGCATATTAAACATTTTTTGATTGATTGGCTAGATTACCAGATACTCCACTAAGCTTTAATTTTCTAGCAGATCCAGGCAGAACTCCATTTTAAGAGGCATAATCATATAGGCATGTTTTGTTCCTCTGAAATATAACTTCTACCAATGATAAAACACAAAGACACAAATTAAAAGGAAAAAAATTCGTTACCCTTATGCCCTAAATGCTTCCCACCCCTTTTCTTCTCCATCTCCCTGTTTCTTTTCTCTGTCTGTCTCTCTCTGTCTCTCTCACACATGTACACACACACTACTTTTCATAATCTAGCTATAAATCCTAGAAGAGTGTTTAACACAGTAGATGCTCAATGGATATTTAAATGTTTTTAAAGGTTTATTTATTTTTAGAGAGAGAGAGACAGGGTATGAGCTGGGGAGAGGCAGAGAAACGGGGAGACACAGAATCTGAAGCAGGCTCCAGGCTCCTAGCTGTCAGTGCAGAGCCCAACGCAGGGCTCAAACCCATGGATGGAGAAATCATGACCTGAGCCGAAGTCGGACACTCAACCAACTGAGACACCCAGGCGCCCCGCAATGCTATTTTAAAATGACTAGACATTGGGGCACCTGAGTGGCTCAGTCTGTTAAGCATCTGACTCTTGATTTCAGCTCACATGATTTCATGGTTCCTGAGACTGAGCCCCCTGTTGGGCTCTGTCCTAACAGCACAGAGCCTGCTTGGGACTCTCTTTCCCACTCTCTCTGCTCCTCTCTCTCTCTCTCTCTCTCCCCCTCTCTCTCCAAATAAATAAGTAAACTTAAAAGAAAATGAATAGATGTCACCCATTCTTTTCACTGCTTTCTGGAATAAGTGGTATAACCTTGAAGCCTCCATTTATTCCTTCTCTACCTACTCTTGAACTGCTATCAATAGCATTTCTTCCCTTGCCACTCCACTGCTGTTGTTCTCTAGCAGTTCACCAATAACCAAATTACAAAACCTAATGGAATTATCTCGGTCTTCCCCCTGCCTGACTTCATTATGGTGTTTGGTATTGTTTATCTTTTTGAAATGTGATGTAATTGAAAAAGCATGGGTTTTAAAGTTGAGAGACACTAGTTGTTTTTTCTTTTGTGTTTTATTTATTTATTTTTTTTAATGTTTTATTTATTCTGAGACAGACAGAGGCAGGGCTCGAACTCAGAACAGTGAGATCATGACCTGAGCCAAAATCAAGAGTCAGGTGCTTAACTGATGAGACACCCAGGTGACCCAAGACCCTAGTTTTAAATATATATATTTTTAAATTTTATTTGAGAGAGACTGAGACCATGTGAGTGGGGGAGGGGCAGAGAGAGAGGGAGAGAGAATCCCAAGCAGGCTCCATACTGCCAGCACAGAGCCTGATGTGGGACTTGAACCCACAAAACTGTGAGATAATGACCTCAGCCAAAACTAAGAGTTGAATACCCAACAACAGAGCCACCCAGGCGCCCCCCCCCCCAAGACCCTAGTTTAAATATGTGCCCATCCACCACTTGCTAGCTCTGTGAACTTGGGCAAGCCACCTTCTAACATCTCTCATCACAGGGCATCTGGGTGGCTCAGTCAGTTAAACATCTGACTCTTGATTTCAGCTCTGGTAATGGTCTCATAGTTGTTGAGATCGAGTCCCGCATTGGGCTCTGTGCTGACAGCATGGAGCCTGCTTGTGATTTCTCTCTCTCCATATCTCTTAAGCCCCTTCCTGACTCATACTCCTGTTCTTTCTCTCTCTCTCGAAATAAATAAATAAACATTAAAAAAAAAAAAACATTTCTATATGCCAACTTGGATGTAAATTAAAAAAAATAAATTAAAAAAAAATTTTTAAACCATTTATTTGAAAACAAATAAATAAAAATTTAAAACATTAAAATCTCCTATCACTGAAAATGGAGTTTTGCTACCTATTTCTCAGAGTGGGTGGGAGGGTTAAATGGAATTTTGTGAACACTTAGCCCAGAGCCTGGCCTGCAGTTGGCACTCAATAAATGTTGACTCCTTTCCTCCCTGACTTCCGAATCCTCCCTCATTCTTGGTTTCCTTCCAATCTGCATCTCTGAATAGATCTTCAGAGGGCTTCTCTTTCGGTTGCCCACCTCTTCTTGTGCTGTGTTTTTCTCCTGTCCTCTTTCAGATTTTCTCCCTCTTTTACCTGAACTGTTTGCCGTGCATTTGGTTGATATTCCAAAATATAGAATATTAAATAATAGTCTCCAGATTGGCCTCTGTGTACCCATCTTTTGTTCCTCCAGGACATAGTTCACAGTCATTAGAATTGATGTTCCTCAAATATAGATCGATAGTATCACTCCCTCTCCCCCAAAAAGCACTTGAATAGCACCCCTGTGTTTAAAGAATAAAAGGTATGTGAAATCATTATTGAGCTCTATGCTAACTAACTTGGGTGTAAATTAAAAAATAAATTAATTAAAAAATGTAAGAAAAAGAATAAAATCTAAACTTTGAACGCTTACTAATCTGACTGTTGTTTATCCTTCCCTTTTTTAAAAAATATAACTTACTGTCAAGGTGATTTCCATACAGTACCCAGTGCTTATCCCAACAAGTGCCCTCCTCCATGCCCACCACTCCCCTTCCCTTCCCCCTCCCCATCAACCCTCCGTTTGTTCTCTGTATTTAAGAGTCTTTTGTGGTTTGCCTCCCTCCCTCTTTGTTTGTAACTTTTTTCCCCCTTCCCTTCCCCCATGGTCTTCTGTTAAGTCTCTCAAGTTTACCCTTTCTTTTATGTCCTTCCATGTGCCCTGACTTATCTCTGCCTATTTTCAAAACCCTTCATGAGTGTTTACTCCTCAGTGCCTTTACTAGAACCTTCGCTTTATTCCAGAATGCCCTATTCTTCTTTTCTATTGAAATTCATTCTTTGTCTTCAATACCAATTCCTCCATGGAGCCTGCCCAGGTCACCTCTTTCCTTCTAGTTAAAATCTATCAATTGTTCCCACTCACACCTCGTTGGCACTTATATTTTGCACTTAGTGAATTCTGCCTTGGTCTGTTGTGTGCCCCATGCACAAACCATGTCCTACTTGTCTTGCTGTATTCCTAGCACTTAGTAAGGAACCTCCCACAGTACTCTAGCTTAACTGCTTACAGAGTTAAACTGAATTGAAAGTTAACACGAATAGTCATGCTTCTTAACACGGGTATAATAAAGGGCTTTAATTCAGCATAAGAAGGACTAACATTTATAGACTGCTTACTTTGTGCCAAGCACTGTTCTGAGTGCCTTATTCTGCTTGATGCTCACAAGAACCCAGGAGGGAAGTGCTATTAATTGCCTTGATTTTACAGGTGAGGAAGCCGAGATGGAGAAATAATCTGACCCCAAACCGCTGTAAAGTGGTGGAAAGGGGCCTAAAGCTAAGATAGCATGCCTTGAGCCTGTGCACTTAATCACTAGGTTATATTACCAATGGCAGTTGGCCTTTCCAAGGAAAACAGTGGAATGCCCAGATCATGATACCTTCAAGGACAGCAAGGAGACAGGGTGACGTCAGGAAGTCTCTTCCGGCCTTGGTTTGCACAAAGATCGCCCTTGAAAGGCTTAGAGGACAAGAGATGATGTCTGTCTGTGCCTTGGTAGCCCGGGTTCAAGAACGCAGGCAGCTGACTATTGTGCAAAATACTCTTCTTTGACTCCTAAGCCTTTTGATGAGCAATTAAACCAGGGAGGCTTATCTGGTGACAGTCCTCCTGAGATGACGTCATTGTTCACCCTGGCCCCTGCCAAAGGCTAGCGGAAGCGCTCTGCCAAGCTTATGCATTCCTGGTGGATGAGAGGCCCCACAGTGCCCTGCCCTCAGGAACCGAGGCTCCATACAAGTCTTATGGCCTTTTCTTCCTTTTCCTCAGAAGGAAATGCTAGTCGCGGTGGCTGGCTAGCTGTGGTTTTATTTAGATGGGGTTCAGCCCGCACGCTCTGCTCTCCTCTGACCACACAGAACCCATGTGGTTTCCTCTGGCTTCTTCGGTAGCTAGCTTCTGCACGGAGGAAATGAGGTAGGGATTAGGGAAGGGAACAGAAGCCAGATACCAGGAGGGGCTGAAGCCTCTTCTTTCCAATTCTTGCTCCTGCCTCCCCATTCCTGACTCCTCGTCCACCACCTTAGGAATTAGTCCTTGATGTGTTTCACCAAGCAAGTTATTAATGCTGTTTGTAGGTTTCAGGGAGGTGTTTAGTATTCAGTAATAAAAATGCCTGGGGCCAGAAATGCATCACTTCAAATGGACTTTGTTTTAGACATAATTACAGTGTTTTATGTTTTTTTTAATGTTTGTTTTTGAGAGAGAGAGAGTGTATGTGCACAAGTGCATGCAAGCGAGGGAGGGGCAGAGAGAGGGAGACAGAATCTGAAGCAGGCTCTGGGCCCCAAACTGTCAGCGCAGAGCCTGATGCAGAGCTTGAACCCAGAGATCGTGACTGGAGCTGAAGTCCAACGCCTAACCAACTGAGCCTCCAGGCACCCCTGAACTGCTTTTTTTTTAAAAGAGAGAATCTGGGGGCTCATAGACCTAGATGGTTGGGTGGGGACAGGGCCTTTAAGACATCATCTCTTTCCTGCCACTGCCTCTAAGATCCAGTTACCTTTAATGATGTTCAGAGAAAGCCATTCTCTCCATCCTTGGTCCTACATTCCAATCCCTAACTGGATTTACTCTCTGTAGATGTTTATCATCCAAACTGAATCTCCCACACTCAGCTCTACGCTCACTCCCTCTTGTTCGGCAACAGAAGGAGAGCCAGAGAGGAAGGTCTGCTGTCCCTCCCTTGGTATTTGATCGATAATAACCCTGCGCCTCAGCATCCTTCACATTTCTGTCAGATTTCCAGCTCCTCTGGTATTAAACGGGGTCTACTTCACGTATATCTGTTGCTTGCCTCTTTCCCTTGTGACGTGGGCCAGCCCTTGGGTTTTGGTTGTTCTCATGTTGTGTAGGCGACCCCAACCTTGAGGATGGGGACCGTTTGGCTTATGGCAGCATTATTGGAGGGGACGTTCCTCTCTGTGCTCTTGTAAGTTGCCTACCCCTGGCATCCCTGGGGCAGGTGGGATGAAGGGGCCGGTCTATGGGCACCTGCGCCTGCCACTTCCACCTCACCCTCACTTGGATGTGCACCCAGGAGAAATCTAGCCTCACAGCTAGCATTTTTCACTTAGGTTCCCTCCTGAAGCTTTGGATGGACAACAGACTATAGTTAGTGGGTCTCCAGAAGTAATAGACAGCTGTTGGGTGTCCTGTGGCTGCAGGAAAAGGGAGCTGAGTATAAACAACAGTTGCTTGGTAATATGAGATCCTTTCATTTAAAGTCAGAGGCCTGGCTACCGTGGGGGAAGGGACGCCAGGTTGTTCTGGCCCACACCTGTCTGGGAGGCCAGAGGTGAGGTCAGCTTCCCAGAGAACCACAGTCGGCTGAGAGCCAAATATGGGAAGAGGTGGTGAGGGCGAGGCCTGCAGAGGAGAGCAGGGGACTGAGGTTCTGGGGTGCTGAGTGGCAACTCTGGGCCCTCACCCCGTCACCAGCTAGCTGCTTTGGGAAATTGTGTTTCAAGATCTCAAGCTTCCATTTTCCCACTTGTAAAATAACTGAGGGAATTGAAGAGCAGCATACAGCTCCGTAATATACCCAGCTGATATCAGGGCTGGTAAAATTCTGGTGCCACAGGGATCTCTGTTTGCCAGAGATGATGCATTTGGTGAGATTCTGGTGGCCTCTAACAGGCTTCAGAAGACCTGGGTCCAAGTTCTGGCTTTGTCTTTGATTATTGTTATGGTTATTTAGCTATGGCCTTGAATAAAGTTGTACCTCATGCCTAGGTCACTGGGAAGATCCAATATTATGTATGAAACTCCTTTATAGACGTGTAAAGAACAAAACACACAGGATGCTGAAGAACCTCAGAGGAGGAGACATTTAGTTCTTCCCTCAACATGCTTGAAGTCTTAACAGTAATGACAGCTCACTTTTGGCGAGATTTTGTTTCTCAAAGCAGTTCCCTATTTATCATCTTACTCAATAGGGCCATAGTAAACAGGAACAGTTGGGCAGGGAGGAGGGGTTGAGGCGGGGGTGGGGGTGGGGGTATATATTTTGAACAGGGTTTCAGTGGATGAAAAGGTTATGTCTTCAAGGAAAAAAGTGGGGAAGGGACTACCAGTGGAAATAAGCAAGGATAGGGCTAGGAGCTTGAGGTAATCAGGGTATCTGCTTCTGAGCCAAGGGCAACCATTTCAGGTTTAGTTTGAGGGAGGTTTTCCCTCAGGCCAGGTGAAATGTAAATGAGCATTCTCAACCACTGCTGTGCCCAAGGTTGAAATTAAATCTCCTAGGATTTTAGATTTTAGGTCCAGAATCTACTGTGGGCAGGAAAAGTGGCTGCAGTGTATGGGAAGAGGGAGCTTGGTGACTTTAATGCCTTTTCAGAGGCATCCATTTAAATTTAGAATGTTCATGATAAACTGCCAGGGGCCTGCTCCCCTTGTGAATCTCTCCCCCACCCCCCAGATACCTATCAAATCATTTAGCTTGATCCTCCTGTTTTTGTTTGCTTTTTCATTTGGTTTGGTTTGGTTTCCAAGTGAAGGGCAATATTCTACCATTTCCTTCCTTCCCCTTAAACACCTGAGGCTCCAGTCTCTTTCTTCAGCAGGCCCCTCAACAGGCAGGTTCCTCCCAGTGGGAAGTTATCAGATCCCCTGCAAAGCCCTTGGGCTTGGAGGAAGTCCAAGGCAGTGAGTGACTCTGGCGCCTTGGCTTAACTCCGGATCCTGAAGTTTGAAGTCGCAGTCCAGACTCCTCAGCAATCCCAGAGTGGGAGGAAGTATGCTGTTCCTTGCCAGGTTTGACACCCGATGGGAGGGGGTTTCTCTGTTCTGTGTCATGTCCGGGAGTTAAAATAGAGTGCTGCCAAACCACCTTTGAGTGAGCCAGTGACCGGATGCAGAGAATCCAAAATCAGATGAGCTGACGTGCGGGGTGGGGGTGGGGGTGTAGTGTCATCATTTACAGGTGGGCCCGGCCTTGGCATTTTGGCCACAGTATCTCTGTCCCCGGGGAGAACTTACTTCCCTCGTTTTCCTGGCCTCTTGGAGACGGTGCAGTGTCTTGATGCCTTGAGCTCTCCTCCATGGGTCATTCCAGGGCACAATGGACCCGCGGCCAGTTGTCAGACAATGCTCATCTCGCTGACTGCAGGGATAGATTTTCTCGCGGTGAGTTCTTGTAGTCTTTGGGAATGTGATTTTTCCTCAGCTTTGGGACACTCATGAAATGTTCCTGTGTCCTTCGCCCTGGTAGGGAAGCTGGGCATCAGCTCCTCACTGGATCTCGGACTCCTGGGGCAAAGAATAGATGCATTGATTTGTGGATTTAACGGAGCATTCGTCTGGGCTCCCTTGGTCTGGTTGAAAGCTACCATCTCTACATTGTAGAGAGGTAAACTGTGGAGAAGTGTTATGTGCTGGGCTGGAAGGGAGAATGAACCATACAAGCCGCTGTTGTTGAAGTTGGGGTGGTTTAGACTCAATCCCAATGGATAGTGCCTCAATAAAGTGGATCAGCTCTAAGGCCAGTGTCTTAAAGCTGTAGGTACTTGCGTCTAGGGAGCGAATGGGTCAGCGTATCTTCAGACATTGTCAGAGTTGATTCACTTTCTGGGTTCCGTGACCTGGGGATATACTAGACTTCTTGTGTCTAGTCCATGTCCCCTTGCAGGTTGAGGCAAAACTGAAGCAGCCTCCAGGAACACAACTCCCAGGGGCCTTGCCCAATGCTTTGTCTTCTGGCTGCTCACCCTCCTCTAACTTGATTTTTGCGCTTACGATGGGGCTATGGTATGGACAGGGTCGTTCAAGATCTAGAGGGATCAGTCCCTTTTCCTTACTGGTCCTGTGTGTCCTCTGTCTCTCACATCCTATTGTCTGTCTTTGGTATGTCCTGTTTGCTGTCCTCCGTTTACTCCACGGGAGAGCTGTTCTCTCTTCTCAGCTTGTCATTTTGGAAGCAGTCTCTGGGAACCTTGCTGTCACCCTCTGACTCTGTCCAGCCTTCCTGTGCACCTACCTGCACCCCCAAACAATTCAAAGACAGCACTTTTGTTTTTAGAAGACATCCAGCTGAAAAGCCCCCTCCTTTCCCTTCAACCCTATATCTTGGGTGGCCTTGGAGCGTGAGGGCCAAATTCCTGGATTCCTCCGTTCCCCCTTCCCCCCTCCCCCCCCAAAAGAAAAAGCTGGGCGTTAGACTGAGGAGAGTTGCCCGGCCAATCATTGCTTTGAGAAAGTTTGGTTTGTGATCCTGTTGCATTAGGCTGATTGGAGCAGCCTTTACTCGGAGGTAGAGTCCCTCCCCAAGGGATTCCGGGTACAGTTACCCTAGCCGTCGCTGGCTGTGCATGCCCTTTCTGGACAGAAACGACCTCCCCTCCCCTCCCTCCTAGGGCCCCCTCTAGCCCCCCCTCCTCCTTTTTTGTTTTTATACAGTGTCTCGCTTCCTCTCTCTCTCTCTCTCCCCTTCTCCCTCCCGCTCTCCGCCTCCCCTGCAGCGCCCCACCGGCTTCCCAGCCCGGTCGGCGGATCGCGAGCCGCTGAGAGTTTGCCGAGCCGCCCCCTGGGGGCCCGCGCCGCCGAGTCCCGCTAAGGCGAAGACGCAAGCAGGCCAGGGAGAGCGTGGAAGACAAACAAGCGGGCGCGCCGCGGGAGCCCCAGGAGGGCGGCCCGGTGGCGGCGGAGGGCGGACGGGGCGGGCCGGCGCCGACCGCCGCGGGGAGGAGGGAGCGCGCACCGGAAAGTTCGGCCCCGGCGGCCGCGCGCCTGCCTCGCGTCGCTCCGGGAGAGGAACTTACCCTCCGCGCGGCTCGAGCGGCGAGCGTTTCCCAACCGAGAGCGGGCCGAGCGCGCCGCGGCCGGGGGTGGGGAGCGAGGCGGCCGGCCGAGGGCGGCGAGCGAGCGCGGACGCCGCGGGGGCCCCATGCCGGCGGCCAACATGCTGGAGAACCTGCAGCCGCCCGCCCTGCAGGTGCCCGAGTCGCAGGGCGCGCCCGAGGGCAGCCCGCTCTGGTCCAGCTCGTCGACCCCCACGCTCCGCCGCCGGCGCTTCAAGATGCGCCGCATGAAGAACGTGCAGGAGCAGAGCCTGGAGGCCGGGCTGGCCCGGGACCTGCCCGGCGTCTTGGCCCCCGGCAAGGAGTTCCTCCAGCTGCCGTCCATCGAGATCACGCCTTCCAGCGACGAGGACACCCCGTGGTCCAACTGCTCCACACCCAGCGCTTCTCCGCGCCGAAAGCGCTTCCTCCTCCGCAAGTGGCTCAGGGTGAGGGAGCGGAAGGAGTGCAGCGAAAGCAGGTACGTCCCCGCGCCGCCCCCTGCCTGCCTCCCTCTCCCCTCCTTCCCCTTCCCTGCCCCGGGGCCGTCCAGGACGAAACCTCGCGAAGCCTGCGGGGGTAGGGGTTGGGGGCTCGCCAGAGCAGGGCTCCCGGCACTGCTGGCGCCCCGCTCGGGGGCAGGTGACCCTTAGATTTTCCACGCGTGTCGCCCTCCTTCCCCAAGACGGGGCTGGGGGCCTGCGACTTTTCTCCTGTGCCCCACATCTACGCGGGGCTTCCCGCCGCATCCCATCTCATTCCATCCTCAGAGCCAAATAAGTAATAAAACCCGTGGCAGCGCACATCTGTTGAGTCCTTATCATGTGCAGGTCGCTACCGTGAGCACCGTGTATCTCCAAGCCGAATCCTCACAAAAACTCTGAGTTAGGTCCTACTCGTGTCCAGGGTTAACGCATGGAGGTAGCAGAAGGTGAAAGAGGTTCAGTGGCACCGCCACTGACACTTATGTTTCTGAACCCCCATTTCCGTTTTTATTATTTTAATTTTGCCTTGCCAGCCTTGCGTGCCCTGGCCCATAAAGGTAGAGGACGAGCTGGAGTATTCGTGTTGAGTGAGTCCCATTTCCCACTACAGATAAGAGTCTTCAGGGATCTAGACCTGATCTACATCACTCTCGTTTGGGCCAGCTACTTCTTGCCTGGGTTAGTGAGGCATCTGAGTAATGCGACAAGTTCCCTTTCTCTATCACTTGGTGTAGAAAACCATAGGGCGGCTGGATACAGACTCCGCTAGGAGGTATGCTGGGGCCAAGGCCATTGCCGGGTGAAGTATTGTGCGTGGGCGACCCTCACTGGCTCATTGATACCACGGACTCTACTCACGTTTAGACTCTAGGGCCCTGTCTCTCTCTTTTTTTAAATGTTTATTTATTTTGAGAGAGGAGAGAATCCCAAGCAGGCTCTGTGCTTTCAGTGCAGAGCCCAAGGTGGGGTGCCATCCCACCGACGGTGAGGTCATGACCTGAGCCAGAATCAAGAGCTGGCGCTTTGAGTATCTCAAGTGCCCTGTCTCCTAACAGAGGGTTGTGCCCTTGTGTGGGGCAGCTGCAGAACTGGCCACCTTCCCCAAGACTTCTGCTCCTGGCCTAGTCAGTTTCATTCACTTCATTAAGTATTTATTGAACGTTCTGAGCTCAGTCTGGTATCAGCTAATTGATGGGGTCCTGGAGGGAGAGGAAGAAGGGCTGAGTAGAAAGAGGGGATGCTGACTTGGAGAAGGAGGATGGGTGGAAACTCATATCAGCAATTAAGACCTATGAATTTCACTCCTGTTGAGATGGAACCATTGGAAGACATAAAGATTTCTGGAAGGGAGAGTCTCAAACTGTTACAAATACAGATAGGTAGTAGAAAACAGCAGGGAAAGTATGAAGTCAGGGGCATGAGCTGGGAAAAGGGGAACAGTAAGGACAAAGGCCGAAAAAGCAGGGTGGGGGCACCAGGCTGCCTCAGTTGGAAGAGCCTGTGGTTCTTTTTTATTTTTAATGTTTATTTTTGAAAGAGAGAGCAAGGAGGGGAGGGGTAGAGAGAGAGGGAGACACAGAATCTGAAGCAGGGTCCAGGCTTTGAGCTGTCAGCACAGAGCCCAGTGCAGGGCTCGAACTCACGAACCTTGAAATCATGACCTGAGCTGAAGTTGGCGCTTAATTGACTGAACCACTCATGCGCCCCTAGCCTGTCGTTCATGATCTCAGGGTCTTGGGTTCACATACCACATTGGGTGTAGAGATTACTAAAATAATAATAATACTAACAAACTTTAGAGGGGAAGAAAAAAGCATGGTAAACCTTGTGTCTTTGAGGTGATGGCTAAGGAATCAGTGAAGTTATGCTAAGCTTTCCAGGGTCTGTCCTTTCTGTCTGCATTGAATGGAAGTGGTTATCCTTTCTTTTCTTTTCTTTTCTTTTTTTTTAAAAGTCTTAGTTGTTTATTTTGAGAGCGTGCATAGGGGAGGGGCAAAGAGAGAGGGAGAGAGAGCCCTAAGCAGGCTCCACACCACCAGCATGGAGCCCGATGTAGGGCTCGAACCCACGAACCATGAGCTCATGACCTGAGCCTAAGTCACTGGAACTGACTGGGCCACCCAGCTGCTGGGTTATCCTTTCAAGGGTGGATGTAGAGTTTTGTCCCAGGGCTTTTTGTGGATCCAGCAGGAACAATTCTGTCTGTCTGGTACCTCATCCTGCTTACTTTTCCACAGAGTAGATGGAAGAGGGGCAAACTTTGTGGGAGCTACTCTTTTTTTATTTTTATTTTTTTAAAGTAATCTCTGTGCCCAGTGTGGGGCTTGAATTCACAACCCCAACTCATGACCCCAAGATCCAGAGTCCCTTGAATCCTCTACCCCCTGAGTCAGCCAGAAGCTAACCTTGAATGAAAGTAGTTCATCACCTTTTATCAGCTTTTCCCCCTCCAATGTGAGAAGTCCTGATAGAGACCCTCCCCTCCAATGTGAGAGACCCCTAACGGAGACCGTGTTTCGACCTTGGGATGTGTCACATGTGTGGAGGACAAAATATGGGGAAAAGAGTCTTGCATTGCTGGCCAGGATGAGGATGGGGGTGGATTTGGTTAAAATTAAAATTTCTTGGTTTTGAGAGTTGTCTAAGGGTTCAGGGAATCTTCCATACTCTTAAAATCAGTAAAGATTTTCACCTAGAATGTAGAGGCAGGCAGGCAGGTCTTTTAAATGATGGCTTGCTGGATTAGAAGACGATGTGTGTATGTATAGAAAAAGGCAGACTCTGGACCCGATGGGTATGACTCCAATCTCTATTCTTTTTTTTTTTTTTTAATGTTTGTTTATTTTTGAAGGAGAGACAGAGCATGAGCAGGGGAGGGGCAGAGAGAAAGGGAGACACAGAATCTGAAGCAGGCTCCAGGCTCTGAGCTGTCCTCACAGAGCCTGATGCAGGCTCAAACCCACAAACTGTGAGATCATGACCTGAGCCAAAGTTGCACGCTTAACCAACTGAGCCACTCAGGCGCCCTAACCCAATGTCTCCTCTTAACCACTGCTACACTGCCTCCTGTTGACATCTCTGAATCTTGGCAAAGACAAAACCCCCATCACGTGTAGGCCTTAGAAATGGAAGACTTCTTGGAGAGAAAAGAAGCAGTGGAGTGACTAGGTGCTTGGAATGCCCAGCAAGACTCCCTGAGAAGGACCTGGCGTTTGGAGGCAGTAGGGCAGAAAGAATATTGGACGTGAAGTCAGGAGACTTCAGTTCACATTTAAGTTCTGTTACGTAGTAAGTGTGGGACCTGGGACACCCTCCTTCATTCGCTGCCTTGTGTCTCGCCTTCTCCAACCATGGAAGGGGTCACGTGTCTGAGGAGTAATACCCGTGGAAATGGGTTTCCCACCTGCCAGGCAAAGGGTTATTTATTGTCTGTAGTCTGAGCATCTCTCATGGAGTGGATGTGTGCTTGAGGGTGTGAGTATTTGGGCTCAGGTGTCCTGGAGCTGCACCTGGGACTCCTCACACATTACGGGGTTTGGAAACGATGATTGGAAAATGACTCTGCCCTCTCTACCTGGCTTAGGGGGGATTAGCATACCGGTCCCAGCGTGGTATCATTTTTCTTCACGTCCTACCTCGGAATCTCCCTCTGCACAGTAGAGAAAAGCACCTTTCAGGCCTGCGGTGGCATCTGATGTGGTGCAAGTTGGTGGGGCTGTGGATTTTAACTGCACAAAGTCGAACATAGAGGACCAGGAGAACCGTTTTTTTCCCTCTCGTAACCCTAGTAAGAAAGAAGTGGAGAAAGTGGTAGAGTTCTAGTGGTTTGGGGATCCAGACACCTTGAAGGACAGTTCTGACATAACCCGTGTCCAATTTTGTCTGGTTCCCCTTGGTATCTTTGCTGTCTAGCACCGTACTTGGCCTTTTGTTGTGATCAGTACATGTTTGTTGATGAATAAATTAAAAACAAGTGAATGGGGGCACCGGGGTGGCTTAGTCGGTTAAGCGTCCGACTTTGGCTTAGGTCATGATCTCACGGTTCGTGGGTTCGAGCCCCGCGTCGGGCTCTGTGCTGACTGCCAGCTCAGAGCATGGAGCCTGCTTCAGTCTGTGACTCCCTCTCTCTCTGGCCCTCCCCTGCTCATGCTGTCTCTCTATCTCCTAGAAATAAAAATAAAACATTAAAAAAATTAAAAAAAAAAAAACAAACAAGTGAATGAACGATCCTTTCTCTCTTTGCTGTTTGGAATGGAATTATCTTTATTCATGAGTCAGGGAGAATTTCCTGGAGGGGATGAGTTCAGAGCTGAGGTTTTTCTCCTGTGACAGCTTTATTGAGATATAATTCACATACCGTACCAATCACTCATTTATAAAGTATACGTTTCGGTGGTTGTTAGCAGATTCACAAAGAGGCACCACAGTCTATTTCAGAACATTTTCATGACCCCAAAAAGAAATCCGTACCCGGGACGTACCACCCTCAGTCCTACTCCTCAGCCTTCAGCCCCAGGCGGAAGAGTACATAACCATGGAGAGCAGTTTTAAATGGGGACCAGATGCTTGTTGGTGAGAGCAGTTTGGGGGTGCTGACTTGATGGGAATGGGTGACCAAGAGAGTAGTCTCCATGAGGGATGTGGAAAATGAGGCGGTGAAGTAACGGGTTGACAGACTTGATTTATGCCCAAGAGTTTGCATTTCAGTTTATCAGTCAGTTGACAAACGTGCATTGAGATACCATGGACAGCATGCTTTATATACAAAGAGGGTTCACCTCCGTGAAGAGACTCTCTAGGCTCTGGAACCAGGGAGAGACATGCAGAGTGGTATTTGAGGCACCTAGTTCTTTTTTTTTTTTTCACAAATAGTTTATTGTCAAATTAGTTTCCACATAACACCCAGTGCTCATCCCCACAAGTGTCCTCCTCCATTCCCATCCCCCCCCTCCCCCCACATCCATCAGTCCTCAGTTTTTGTCATCATTCAAGAGTCTCTCATGGTTTGCCTCTCTCCCTTTCCCCCACCATTTCCGCCCTTCTTCTCCCCCTTGGTCCTCTGTTAAGTTCCTCCTAATCCTCCTATACGTGCACACATATGATATTTGTCCTTCTCTGCCTGACTTATTTCGCTCAGCATAACACCTTCAAGGTCCATCCATGTTGCTACACATGGCCAGATTTCATTGTTTCTCATTGCCATGTAGTATTCCATGGTATAGATAAACCACATCTTCTTGATCCATTCATCTGTTGATGGACACTTAGGCTCTTTCCAGGTTTTAGCTATTGTGGAGAGTGCTGCTATGAACATTGGGGTACATGTGCTCCTATGCATCAGCATTTCTGTATCCCTTGGGTAAATTCTTAGCAGTGCTATTGCTGGGTCATAGGGGAGTTCTATTGTTAGTTTCCTTAGGAACCTCCACACTGTTTTCCAGAGGGGCTGTACCAGTTTACATTCCCACCAACAGTGTAGGAGGGTGAGGCACCTAGTTCTTGCTGCTCTGGGTGAACCGGGTGGGGAGGTTGAGGCTGAGCCTTGTACTGTTTTTCCAGCCATCTGACTGGAAATTAGCCACCATTTAAGGGAAGATGGCACCTTTTTTTCCCCCCTTTGGCTGGCTATGTCCCCTTCTGAGCTCCCTGAAAAATGTAGTCTGATGTTGATGGGTCAAGCTCTTAGAATTAGCACCTGCATATCTCCCTGAACACTCTGGCTATAGCTGGTTGTGGAGGCCGTTTGTAAGTCTCAGACCTGCTGGATTACGGTGAACAGTTGGAAGTTGGATGGAGCCAGATCTGGCAGAATGGCATCCCGTCCTCCTTCCCTGGAGGGAGAAGGGGAAGTTGACAAGGAACAAGTGAGGAGGTGTGGATGGCTGACTGTAGGGTGTCCATCCAGGGGACCCAGAAGCACCTCTCTGCTGCTCTCTTCCCGGGGTGCCCTCCTTAGTGTCATTATTTGTGCCACCACTTTCCGTTGCCTGTTCTGTCCCCTCTTCTGTGCAACATCCACACCCTGCTCAGAGACCTTCCAGCTTGGAGCCCCGGGGTTTTGGCTCAGCTACACTTGTGACCTCAGGGGTCGCCTCTCCCTGCTTCTGCCCGGCCTGGTAGGCCAGGGCACCCCTCTGGTGGTGCCAGCCTAGCCAGTGCGTGTGTTGGCAGGTAATGGTATCATTGATATATTTATCTTGGTTCTTCAGCTCTTTTCTCTGACCTTTGGAGAGAGTCTTGCTTCTGGTTTCAGCTCCATTTGCAGGAGAGCGGGATGAGGTGTGCCTCCAAACCCCCCGGGCACGCCCTGCCATGTATGAGAAGGCCAGGGAGTGTGGGAGAGGGCAATTTCATTCTTTCCTTAAAACAAAACAACAAACACAAATGCAGAGGGAGACCTGCGCTTTGTCAGCAGATTAAGTAAGTAATCAGTGTCAGATATAAACCAGTGAAAACCTCTACCAGACCCATAAATCCTTGGGGGCGGGGACCGTGTCTTACTTTGTGCCAGGTTTTCCACTAAGCGTTTTAAATACACAATCGCATTTAATCCTCACAAGAAAGCCCCCAGGTGGGTTTTATGGCCGAGGAGCCTGAAGTTCAGAGATTAATTTGCTCCTGGTCTAACAGAGGCAAGGGTGAGATGCGAACCTATGAACCACATTCTCCTGATTCCAGAGCCTGAGCTTGTCACAGCTTCTCTGCACCCTCTCTCCAGGGCCTGGAAATTGTTGGCTCTTGCGTGTTGGGGGAAGCAGACACATGGAGGAGAGGGTATGAAAGGAGGGAGGAATGAGGTCAGGAGGACGGGACGGCCCCTGAGGAGAAGCCTGTGGCGGTGCAAGGCCCATGCTGACTGGCGTGCCAAACTGGTCCCTGAGAAGCAGCCAGCCAAGGCTGTAGATGTGGCTTCCAGATTCGACCCCTTTGTGGAAACAGAGGTGGAGATGGAGCCCCAGGGGCTGATTCACCCTGGCCACTGCCCTCCCTCTGTGGGAGTTGGCATTTCAAGAGTTTCCATGGTGGTTTTGTGCCCAGGAGGCCACCAGTTATGTGTCAGGCAGGAGATAGAGATGATCTTGGGGCAGATTAGCAGGGGGTGATTTGGCCCTGTGCGGTTAGTTTCGCTCGAGTACTCTCTATCCACCGGTTGCTAGGTTGGTCACCGGTAATTGCTTCTAGGGTAACGCCGTTTTCCATTAAGGCGTCTGAATGGCTACGCTGCCAGTGGGGAATTTCCTTCCTGACCTCTGAGTGCCAGCCGCCGGGCCCTGGAGCAGGTGTGTGGATACAGAACCCAGCTGGCCTGGGAGCCCGGCGTGGTGGCTGGGTTGTGGTCAAGGACTTGATACAGCCCGAGGGCTTTTTCTGGAGCTCTGGCTCTCTGGGGCTTCTTTCCTCTGTAGCCCACATTGGTTTGGCATCGCGCCAGGGGGCTGCTCTACCTGGTGTGAAGGAAGATACAGCTTTTGGGGTCTCTTGTGGAGGTCGGGAACGGGGCCTGTGAGTTTTGCCTCATGACCTTGGAGCCTGAGGAATCTTCCTCCTCTCGGTGGAGATGGCAAAACTTCCATCTGGGATGCATAACTGAAAATCCAATGCGGGCCTTCAGACTGGGGGGTAGGGACGCACGGCTGGAGATGCTATGGGCTGCAGCAGAGATCTGTCAGGCAGTGGCTGGCCACCCCCTGTGGCACCGGCAATAGCCACGTGTCCCCTTCTAAAAATAGCCCTGGTGTCAAATACTCTCCTCTGTTTTCCAGACACCATGTGTCTGGATTTTCAATTCAGATAATAGAGTTCAAAATCCTGAGCAAGATGTGGCTGTGCCTCGGCTACTAAGATCGGTGGATGAGGAGAGGGATAAAGAAACCTGCGGCTTTTCCATCGGAGCCCCCTATGCATTTTGTTGGTCCGATGGCATCAAGGCCTTCTTTCTGCATCCTTGGCACCTACTTTGTTTAGACTCTGGTGGCTCAACCCTGCTTTTGAGATGAGATAAAGACGTGCGGCGATAGGCACGTCTTGGTGGCAGATCTGGGTTATGGCTGGGAACTTGGGCGTCTGACCTCAAGTCTGGGCTGATGTCTAACCTCTCACTTCTCCAGGGCTTCTTCATTCTTTGAAAGATCTCGTGTCAGCACATCGCTGAAGCGATGCTTGTCCCCAGCCCCATGCCTCTCACCCACTCCATCAGACCACAGAGGTTTTTAGTCTTCGCTGCTTCTTGGTTAGCAGATTTAGTCAGGAAATGAGGGGGCTGAGTGAGGGAACGGAAAACAAACAACGACCCACTTGGTTTTTCCCCTTTCTTTTCACAACTATGGAAAAAGAATTTCCTTTGGGGCCCAGGGAGAGGAAGGGGAATATGGTAACCCTGGTGTTGTTTGGCCCAGCAGTTAGGACAGTCCAGAAAGACATAGTGGACGGTTAGTTTAGTGGCACATTTGTGAGTCTCCGCAGGGGTCTTCTAGCTCTTCTTAAAAAGTTTTTTACATCCTATTTGCATCATAAAGTGAGTGCATATTGTGTGTGTAATAAAATAGCCAGCTAATGTAAAGATTTGGGGTAATAGGCAAGAGGAAAATATAGCTCATTTTACTATGCTAACCTAACCATTGGTAGCATATTTCGCATATTATCATGCACTATCTTTTCTCCTTCAGGTTTCCTTTTTTAAAAAAGTTTTAAATGTTTATCCATTTTTGAGAGAGAGAGAGAGAGAGAGCGAGAGCAGGGGAGGGATAGACAGAGAAGGAGACACAGAATCCGAAGCAGGCTCCAGGCTCTGAGCCATCAGCCCAGAGCCCGACATGGGGCTCGAACCGACAAACTGTGAGATCATTCCTGAGCCGAAGTCAGACGCCTAACCGACTGAGCCACCCAGGCTTCCCTCCAGTTCCCTTTTTAAGTGATAGACTTTTCTTTTTCATTCACTCTTCTGTATCTTGTCCCTAGAGAAGGTACGATTGAGGACAGGTATGTCTGTGAAATAAGGGGGGGGGGGGAGAATTTCTCAAGCATTGTTTCTGGAGATGCCCATCAGGATGAGGTACTTCTCCAAAGTGGGGGGTAAGAGCCCACTCATCAAGGATGCTACTTAGCCTTGTCCTCTTGTTTTCTATAACCAAGCTTGTGCATTAGTGCCATTCTGACCCCGCAGAGCCATCTGCCTTGATCTGGCAAGCGTGTTTTCCAGCTGGGTCATTGCACTCCGAAGTTCTCCCTGACCTTTTGTTTGCTTCTCAGGGTTGGATGGAATGGCTGTAATAAAGGTTACGCTGTACAGGGTGGAGCTTCTCCAGGGAACAGTGTGCCCTTAATGTGTTTTCTCTATCTTTGTCCATGATGAACCTCATCTTCCTGATATGTGAAGATCTCAGAAAGAGAGAGAGAGAGAGAGAGAGAGAGAGAGACCTCAGAAATGAAGATCGCACCATTTCTATTGGTTCCTTCTTTCCAAGTTTCAAGGCCTACTACTGAGAAAGTTCTTCCTGAGATCTAACTGAAATCCTCTATAGTACAGTTCAAATTCATCTTCTCTAGTTTTGACCTCAGTGAAGAGGAGAGCCTGACTGGTCATCATCCTTTGAGAATATTCCTCCAGAGACTTCTTAGTAACTTGTGCCGTGGCCTGTAGATTCTGAGGGAAGCTGTTGGTTTGTCCTGATGATTCCTTGGACCTCATGGCTGTTGGCGGGCCCTGCAGACTCTTGGAAGGAATTGGCAGCAACTCATGTTAGAAGATCGGGGTAGAGGGGCGCCTGGGTGGATCAGTCGGTTAAGTGCCCGACTTTGGCTCAGGTCATGATCTCACGGTTTGTGGGTTCGAGCCCTGCATCGGGCTCTGTGCTGACAGCTGGCTCAGAGCCTGGAGCCTTTTTCAGATTCTGTGTCTCCCTCTCTCTCTGACCCTCCCCTGTTCATGATCTCTCTCTCTCTCTCTCTCTCTCTCTCTCTCTCTCCCTCTCTTCCTCTCTTTTTCTCTCTCTCAGAAATAAATAAAACATTTAAAAAAATTAAATTAAAAAAAAGAAGACTGGGGTAGAAAGTGGCCTGCCCAATTCAGGAAGTTTCTAATAACACTGAAAGATTTCCTCTCCCTCAGGACCTTCTCCCTGCTTGGATTGCTTCCTTAAATGCCTCTATCAGTTGGCGATTTTTGTTTGTAGTTAGAGAGAGTAGGCGGAGAAATCAGATAACTCAGGAGAGTTAATTCTCATAGTTCAAACATTTCCTGGACACTGACACAGGGAATCAGGTGCTGTGCTGTGTGCTTGGGATACAGGGCAGGACACTAATGACCTGTCCCTTGAGGAGCTCACAGGGCTGCTCTGTGTGGAGAGCAGTGTGAGAAAATAATTTCAGTAGATTATGGAATTTAGACTACAGCATTAAAAGTAAAATATACATATATATATATATATGTATATATATACATATATATATAAAGTCTGCTGGGAGGGAGAGGAGAGGAGGGTCCTAGGACCTAGATTGTACCACAGCTTTGCCTGACTTCTGTCCTACTTGGCTGACGCCTGTTGGTACCTACAGTTCTGTCTCTGCATCTCTCCTGGAGGATCTGGTCTTCATGGTGGAGGGGATTCGTGTGGTCATTTCAACTTTGAGCAAACAGAACTTTGAACTTCACGGCCTAGGCCATGAAGTTGGTCAGTGATGGAGAGGACTCTGGAGCACAGGTATACTTTGCACATGGACTGACCAACTAAGTGTCCAGCCCACCGCGTGTCTGGGGAGCCTGTTTTGCGTGGGATGGAACCATATCTTTATTGGCAAACCCCGGAAGCACAGGCAGCCCTCGCCTGTTGATGGTTTTTCCTAGGATGACCGCCCTAGCACCAATTCAGGGGACCATCCCCGGCAGGAAGGGGGTGTTGGCCGTGGTTCGGCTCCTTTTCTTGCTGTGTGGTCCTGCGCTCGTTACTCAGTCTCTCTGGGTCTCAGTGTCTTTCTCATCTGTGAAATGGAAAGTATACGTTTCTCCTTCTATCCTGCAAGACTCTTTAAGTTGATGAGTCTGAAAAGCTGCACTAATGTGATTCTTAGTAAAAGTCTCCTTTCGAGTTTGCCTCTGAGTTTTCTCCTCTGGTTAGCATAAGCTAGAACAGCGGCTTGTTACTTCTTTGATTAACTATGAGATGTCACTTTTCAGACCTACTGATAGGTGCTGTGCTGAAAATGAATTTTTACACCTTGTGGGCTGCTCTTGTCTGTCTGTCTCTTCAGCATCCCATCTGCTTAGAGTTCAGGCTTCTTGTTTCTCCCTCTCCTTTTCCCTTCTCCCTCCCCCTCCTCCTCCTCCTAAATCTACACTATCCTTGAACTATATTCTCTGCTCTACTTTTAACCATTTCTATATGATGATGACTCTCACACTATATCAGACCTCCTCTCCTACTTCAGCCCCAGGCTCATACCTCCAAGTGACTAATACTCGAACTGGCCCTCTTACACCCCCCCGCCCCCCCAGCCCGTCTCCTCTCTTGATCCCTTGCACCCTTGCATTGGGGATTGGTACTGGTCAGCTTCCCAAGGGTTTGATACTGGGAGAGAGTATTCTTCAAATCTGTCTTTCCGATTCCACCACTGTTCCTCCTTCCCATACCACTGTCTTCAGGTGTCCTAACTGGTCTTTCAAGGGTCCTCCTCATGGGCCTCCCTGCTGGGAGAGAAGCCCTGTCCTTTAATTCAGCAGCTGGAGTGGTCTCCATGACCTCACCTCTGCTCCCCTCCTGCTTTCTTCACAGGGCCTTCGCAGGACATAGTTCCTGGGCCTTTCCTCCAGGAACTGTGTCCAGACTCCAGTGTTTCTTAGGTGCTCCTGATCTGTGATGTTGTTCCTAACTTGTGGTTCTCTGGTCACGTTGCATCCTTTACTGGATCATAAGCAGCAACGGCAGAGTTGGTTTTATTCGACCAATAAATGTTTGTTTTAGTCAGCGCCTGCTGAGCTCTTTGCATGGAACGTTGCAGGAGCTCAGTAAATAGGTATTTAGGGAATGAGTAAATAATCAGATGGATGAAGGATTCTACAGAAGTTTGATTTTCATGAAATTCTAGTATAAATCATTTTGCAAAGCAAGAAGTTGTCTTGAAGCTGAATAATTGGCCCCTCATATGCCATTTTTTGTCAGTTGCCATTATTACATAATGGCTTGTTTGCTTTAAGCCCGTTGGTTTCCTCCATGCATTTCTTTGTTTGTGGATGTGTCTTGCATCAGATTGTAGGTGCCCCAGGACCAGAGACTGCCATTCTTCTAAGGGGGGCGGGGGGGTCTCTGTTTAGGCAGAGACCTAAATATGTTTGGCATATTTAGATGGAGAGCGGTTGACCTTTCTCAAAATGAGATTCCAGGAAGCAAGAATACATTGGAAGCAATATTTTGGCCAGTGGTTGACCCGGGGACCAGGTACGGTCTGCAAATAGGAGTAACCTGAGTAACCCTTTTCCCACCAACCACCTGTGGCAGCCTTGAAGGATGTTTTGTTTTTGGGAGCTGTGGTTGCCGTGGGAACAGTACTTTTCCTGGCCTTCTGATTCCAGGTCAGGGCAACAGTTGCTCCTCTTGCAGGAGAGAAGGATTTGGGAATACATGGATCCTTCCTTTTTACCCCCCTCTCCCCGCAGTTAATCCACTAAATATTTATCAACCACATGTTATGCTCCACTGAGCTATTCTAGACACTAGAAACTGCAGTGAACAAAACCGTTTCCGCCCCTACAGCAGAGCTTGGATCCTAGAGAAGGTAGAGAGACAGTAAACAAATTAACAAGGCAACATTCATCCCTGTTTATTTGAAAGCAAATTGCTTAGGGGTGCCTGGGTTGCTCAGTCAGTTAAGCTTCCAACTTCGGCTCAGGTCATGATCTCACAGTTTGTGATTCACACAGCCCACACCAGGCTCTGTGCTGACAGAGCAGAGCCCCCTTCAGATCCTGTGTTTCTCCCCCCGCCCCAGCCCTTCCCCCTCTGCTTTCTTCCTCCCTCTCTCTCAGAAATAAACATTAAAGAAAAACTTAAAAACAAATTGCTTGAGTACATCACCACAAGAGAATTAGACCTTTTTTCTAAAACTGAGAAATCAGGAGCTGTGAGTGTAATGTCTTCCATCCAGCTCTGAAGAGAGAGATGCATGGGGATGCCTCTGCGGGGCCAAATGTGGGAGCTGACTCCTCCCGCCACTGACAGCAGAGCTTCATTTATTTGGGTGCAGGCGTTTGTGGAATGCAGATGCATTGGTTGCTCTGACATTTTCCGAGACTTGGGGAGCCAGTGGCGTCAGCATCGAGCAGGGTCTATCTCTGCGGCTGTTGGCAGCCCGGGGCGATCGTGCTGGTATTTTCGCATTGACTCTTCATGGAAGCCAGGAGCCAGAGGGCCCGCCTGGAGACATGGTCCTTCTTCATGCAGTGTAGCGACAGCCTCAGAGACAGGCTCTGAATGCCACGTGTTGAGGGCAACAGAGTGCGGAGTCTGAACTGGCCCGGGAGCCCAGGGAGGGGGGTCCATAGGAGAGAGGGGCCCCAACATTTGCCACCGGAGCTTGCAGGCAGAGCAGCCGAGCATGGTTCCCTCGTGGTTGCAAGGGAAAACTGTGCTAGTGAACAGACTTTCTCAGAAGCCCTTGATCTGGGCACTTTATCCTTTTCAAAGTGGTTTGCCGGGCTGAGGGCTCCAGGAAGGCAGCACAGAGTGTGATTACTCTCTGTGTTCACCCCGGCACACCCCGTAGTGCCTGGCACACCGGGCCTCTGCTCACATGTTTAGGGCATGGGGATCCTCATTGCTTCCTTTGCTTCTGCGTCCTATGGGGCGGCTGCGATGACAGCGTCCACTTGGCCCCTAAGGAAGTAGGAACCCTGAACGTGCCCACGTCCATATGGCTAAATAATGACGGAATCTTGACTCAAAAGGAGGTGGTCATGTCACTTTTGATTCAAGCCTTTCTCTATACGGTATCGTATGTGTACATATCTCACGTTCTACTGAGGTTTATATACATGTGCTGACAATGTGGGTAATTAAAATCCGTAGGAAATGCAAGACAGGGACCAAACATTATCAGCCACTGTTTCAGCACGCTTCTCTTTTGTTAAAGCAGCAGCTCCTGTGAAAAGCTGTGGCTGGGGGGCACCTGGGTGGCACAGTCAGTTAAGCGCCAACTTCAGCTCAGGGCATCATCTCGCGGTCTGTAAGTTCGAGCCCTGCGTCAGGCTCTGTGCTGACAGCTCCGAGTCTGGAGCCTGCTTTGGATTCTGTGTCTGCCCCTCCCCTGCTTGTGCTTGCTCTTTCTCTCTCTCTCAAAAATAAATAAATGAACATTAAAGAAAAAAAAAGCTGTGGCTGGACTTTTACCTCCCCTGCAGGACACATGAAACCTTCAGGCTGCCATGGTGAGAATCATCTGAATTCCGCATACCCTTATAGACTGGTGCCTGTGTGCTGGCCACTGAGCTTTGGTGGGCCTCTGCTTTTTAAGGATTTAGTCTATTTATTGCCCGTGTATTCATTTGTTAAATGATAACATTTTTGTTGTTGTTATTGGGGGAGGGGGGGAGGGACAGAGAGAGGGGGACAGAAGATCAGAAGCGGGGCCCTGTGCTAACAGTCTGACAGCAGCAAGCCCAACATGGGGCTCAAACTTCGGGACAGTGAGAACCTGACCTGAGCCGAAGTCAAATGCTTAACCAACTGAGCCACCCGGATGCCCCTCAACTTTAAGTTTTTATGGAGCATCTATTAGGCAGGACATCGACGTAATGCATACAAATAAATGTAAAATCTAGAAAAGTGGCAGGTGTATCCAAGGAGAAGGCAGCAGTTAGCTGTTGGCCTTTGGTCCTCAGGGTAACTGGCCAGATGTTACTGTGAAGGGCATCCTCTCTCGCAGAAGACCTTCCTTTGTAAGTGGAGTTGGATAGACATTCTGTCTTAGGCAAGCAGAAGCAACTTGCTGTCCCCGCGGGGCCTGGTTCATTCACTTCCCAGAAGAAAAGTGATAATGGCATGTGCTATGCTGACTGGGGGATCCCAGCCAAGGGCCTGGGGTCACCGGTCCCTTCTCTCCTCTCTCTGTGGAACATATGACCCCCAAACTTCCCTTTGGTTTTCTCTTGCAGAGGACGAGCAGAGAAAACAAAAGTTCTGTTTTGTTTCTCAGACCTTTGATGCAAAGGATTCCCAAGTTCAGCATTTTGGGTTTGTACCTGGACCTTTTCCTGACCTTACTCCTCATAGCTGTGGGGCGTCTAGAGTCCGAGAGCATCTGTCCCCAGTTACCTTCTAGTTTAGGGCCCCTTTGGGTGACAGGTGCTGTTTGAAAATAATTCATTTTCACTGTCTTAATCTGCTCAGTAGTGTCCTCAGAGGGTTAGTAAGAAACAAGTGGCATCATGCAGATAACTCCAAACATACTTGTCCAGCTTAAGTGGATAGGGATCAGAGAATGAATGAATGAATGAATGAATGAATGAACGAACAGACCTTTGGAAATAAATATATTGTGTATTCAAATGATAAATATGATATATGTATCTGTGTGTGTGTGTTGTATATTTTTTAATCATGGCTATATTCCTAGGGCAGGCAAGAGATTCTTTGGCCATAAGATGGTGATTTAGCTCTTCTCAGCTAGAAATTTTGATTTGCTTATTGAATATGATACTTGTCTTGAGGTCAGCAGGTGGGTTAGATTCAGCCACCTCAGGGAGACTTAGAGATTTGGCCTGCTCAGTTCTAGATGAGTCTAGGGTAAAACCCAGCTGTGGCTGAGTGATGGAGTATTCACAGTCACAGGTGGCTACTGATGTGAATTTGAGAATGACTGGGACGGTTGATTAATAGAATGTGTTTCTGCCTCTTCCAAGGCTGTTCATTTCTGCAAAATACTGTTGTAACTGTCCAGACTGACACAGCTCCTCACCAGCACGGATGCCTTCCCAGTGACTGTGTTTCCCTTTTACTCCAGTAGCAGTTTCCAGCCTGGAGCAAGTTTTCTTGCTTTGCACCACTCATTTCCTCCTACATAAATAGGGCGTCATGGGGGTGCCTGGTTGGCTCAGTTAGCTAAACGTCCAACTTCGGCTCAGGTCATGATCTCGCCATTCCCAAGTTCGAGCCCTGCGTCGGGCTCTGTGCTGGAGCCTGCTTTGGATTCTGTGTTTCCGTCTCTCTCTGCCCCTCCCCTGCTCGCACTCTGCCTCTCTGTTTCTCAAAAATAAACAAACATTTTTTAAAAAGTTAGAAAATAAATAGGGCATCATGATGACACCTACCTTGTAGGTTGGTTTGAAGGTGAAATAATTAAGATGAGACGTCCCTTAAAGTGCTGGGCGCACAGTGGGTGCTTATGTTCTGATGATTTCTTGTATTTCTCATCCCTGTAAGCTGAAGGGAAAGGAGTGTTTGCATGTCAATGTCATTTTCATATTGGTGCCAAGCTTATCTGATCTGAAGGGCAGGCCCCGGGGCTTGTGGTTGTTTCTCACTTTGGCACCTTTGCTGCGTCATTTGTGGTTGGCGGCCCTGGAAAAACCTAGAGGTCCAGAGGGTGGCAAGGGCTGCGTGTGCTCAGCCAAGGTGCCACGTGTATTGTCTCAGTGTTTGCTGGTGCACTTCTGGAACCCAATCCCCCTTCTCATGGGATAGGGCGGGGTGGGGGTGGGGGACAAGGAACCAGCTGAGGGGATGTTGCGCCTATCTTGCCTCGTGCCGAATTTCCCGTGCTATGGCTTCGTGAATCTTTGATTTCAGCTTGATCAGTACAGCCACGAGGCCCCATGGAGGGCTGAAGACGAATGGATTGTCTGCTGAGTTTGAAATGAGTAACATTCTTTGATATGAAGTGTAATGAGGAGAGAAGATGATTTTGGTGCTGGGGGGAAGATGCAGAGTGAGAACTTTTAGGAAAATGAGATCTTATGAAAAAGAGCCAAGGTAAGATTTAAAGACTGTCTTTGAGATCTGAGGCATTTGCGAGATTACAATTGATGTGTGTGTGTTCTCTGCAGTGGTTATTCCATCATCTGTGAGAGTGTATTTGTGGAGGCAGGTATATGTAATTCTTGTATTTGGAGAATGTTTTAACTTGTTATATCTGAATAATTGATGAGCACTTAGTATTATATTAGTAAGAGGACTGTGATATGTAATATCCCAACCGACATCAATGGTGAATGTTGTTTTGAATACATACTGCGTTAAGAGTTATATTTAATTTTTAGGAGAATAAGAAAGCAAATGTTTAAGTCTGTTTTGCCACAGAAGATGGAAATACAGAATGAAAAGGAAAAACATTTGATTAAGCTATACTCTACATTTCCATTATGACGAGCTGGAGATTCATTAGGATGAATTAAAGTAAAAAAAGAATTCACTAGAATCTGAATTCCCTTCCAAATTAAAAATCCCCCAAATTAAAAATACCCGGGAGACCCTCCTGATTATACACACTCATATTCAACTGGCCATTCATTCCATGAGCACTTGCTATGTTAATGGCCACGCTGGTCATTCAGTACAACCCAACTGGTAAAGTCATAGGCTCTCTGGTGATCTTTCTGAACTTGAGTTCAAACTCTGCCACTTTGTTATTGATATGACTTTAACAACATATTTATTCTTTTTGCTTTCTTGAGACTGCTTACTTCTCACATTAATTACCTTTATAACACCTTTGATTTTTTAAATTACCGTAATTTGGGGGGGGAGGGGGTCCTCTGTTGATGGATCGGTCTCTCATCTCTGCATCCCTCCTGCTAAACCACAAGAATGTGAGTAGGTTCTTAAGACCAGGGGCCCTGCCTACTAACGTGTCTCCAGGGGTTAGAGCAGCACTGGTACCTGGTAAACAGTCCCCAACAGCACATGACATTGTACATTTTGTGGAATGAACAGCTATTCGTAGTTATCCTTATTATGAGCGATAGCCCCAAAGAGCTGAGAAGAAAAAGGAAGATACTTTCCCTACACGCTGCGGGGGTATGCACCCTGGACCTGGTGTTGTGGGCAGATCTCGGCTCTAAGAATAGGCCAGCTTGAGTTTTGTTTATGTTTTAGGTTTTTTTGCGGTGCTATTGAATACCTCTGTGACTTTATATGTGTCTCTTAACTTCTTTGGCCTTCAGTTTCCTGTTCTGAAAGGGGGAGAAATTAGACTCGATCATCTCCTAAGCCCCCTTCTTGTATAAAGGTTGGTCCATGATCTTATTATAAGAATCACAGACTATGATAAAATGAGAGGCTGGAAACAATCACAATAAAAAGAAGCAGGTATCAAAAAGTGCACAGGAAATGAGCCAGGAAGTCACGTGTGCCTCTGTGCCTGTGAATTGCCTTTCCGGGGGATCTAAACCACAATCGTTCTCAGGTTGCTGTTCTTTCTCTTCTCCCTGCTGCCCAGCGAATGCCCCCCACCCTCCTGGTTCAGCCCACACAACCCCCTTCTCTGCCAGTCACTTAGCTTTCAAACAGATTTTCCTGGACGATTTCCTTCCGTAAAATCTTACTGAGCTTCCATGCACTTTTGAGGCCAGAGGGGCCTTTGTGATGGTCCCGCACGCTCCATTCATCTCACTTAGGATAAGCAGAGCGAGGGGTTCGGGACGGCAATGTGATGCTCCTTCCTCCGTGTCCTGCCAAGTCAATGTCAGGGCCAGAGCTGGACCCCGGCTTCTGAGCCCAGCTCCAGGGCTGTTGCTTTCCTAGATTTGTGTTCAGTTTTCCATGGTTTTATTTTTCACCAATCGAGTGTGACTTTGTGCATGACTCCCAGATGGGTGTTTATAGATGCCACAGAGAACCCCAGTGGGGATGCCCTGAAATCTTCCCACAACCCACCTTAGCAGCCTCCTGCTCACACTCCGGGTATGAGGCCCTTGGAAGATTTGCGATAGACATCTCTTACCATTAGGCGAGGAAGAAGGAAGGCGGGAGTGATGAATGGGTCAGCAGGCTTTTATTAACGTTTGTTTATTTTTGAGAGAGAGAGAGAGCACAAGCAGGGGGGCAGAGAGAGGGAGACACAGAATCTGAAACAGGCTCCAGGCTCTGAGCTGTAAGCACTAGAGCCCAACATGGGCTCCAACTCACAGACTGCGAGATCATGACCTGAGCCCAAGTTGGAGGCTTAACAGGTGGAGCCACCCAGGCACCTCTAGGGATTTATTAACTTGCCTCATATGTGTTTCACACCATGCCGGAGTGGTGGAGAATATCCCGGGGAAGAAGGGAGAAGTGCCTTTAGGTGTGGGCAGGCAGAGGCAGCAAAACAGTCTAGATTCCTCCCCAGCCTTCTCCCACCACCTGTAGTCCAGCACCTCCTAAATCCCTCCCGGGTTCCACTCCTCAGCCTGAGCCTTTATCCTGTCTGCTGTTTTGAGAGGGCTTCCTCTGGTCCTTCCACCTAATCCTCTGCTTTCTTCTAATAAACACCTCCCCCCCACCGCCATTCAAAAGTCTTCAGTACCCCCCTCAGCACCTACAGGATGGAATTTAATCCCAATCCCATTCAAAAGTCTATAGTACCCCCCTCAGCACCTACAGGATGGAATTTAATCCCAATCCCGTTTCTGGGACACACACAGGCCCTTTGTGATGCGGACTTTGCTTACTTGCCTTCACTCATCTCTTAACCATTTCCGGACCTGCTTTCCTCTCCAGCAGTGGGAGCCTGAGGTCCTGGACTGAGCGTATGACTATTGTCAAGTCTTTGTTTTTCTGGGCATGTGCCGATTTGTCCACTTGTTCTAAAAATATGGTCTGCCTACTAATATTTAATAAAAAAATTTTAAATGTTTATTTTTGAGAGAGAGAGACCAGAGACAGCATGAGCAGGGGAGGGGCAGAGAGAGAGGAAGACACAGAATCTAAAGCAGGCTCCAGGCTCTGAGCTGTCAGCACAGAGCCTGACATGGGACTCGAACTCACAGACTAAGAGATGGTGACCTGAGCTGAAGTTGGAGGCTTAACTAGTCACCCAAGTGCCCCCACTCAATAATCTTTTAATTTCAGCCCCAATGCTTCCTTCTCTGCGAAGCTCTCTCCTGAGTCCCATGGAGCCCCAGGTGTTCTTAACTCTGTGAATGGATCATCTGCTTAGTATAGAAATCTTTCCATCCCACCCTCCAGGAAGAGGTTAGTTTATTGCATGTAATCCCATTACTCGATGGAATATCTCTTTATTAGAGAGTAAACTCCTTAAGGACAGGGTGTACTTTTTTCTGTTTCATCTTTGTGTTCCCAAAGTGGAGCCTGGCACATAGTAGGTGCTCCAGAAATGCTTGTTGAATGAGAGATGTGCTTTCACTAAGTACTGTTAAAATTAAGCCAAGGGTAGGGGCACCTGGGTGGCTCAGTTGGTTAAGCATCCAGCTTTGGCTCAGGTCATGATCTTGTAGTGTGACTCCTGTGTAGGGCTCTGTGCTGACAGCTCAGAGCTTGGAGCCTGCTTCAAATTCTGTCTTCCCCTCTCTCTCTGTCCCTCCTCCCTGCTTATGCTCATGCTCTGTCTCTGTCTCTGTCTCTCTCTCTCTCAAAAATCAATAAGCATTAAAAAAAATTAAAATTAAGCCAAGAGTAGAAACCTCTTTTTCCCCCTGAGGAGGAGTCATTTCAAATGCTATGGAAATATCAGCAAAAATTGAGATAGGAAAAAGGCCCACAAGGCGGTCTTTGGTGACGCCTGGTAATAGAGGTTTGTATAAAGCAACGGAGATGGGGGGGCTTGAGTGAGGAAGTGAACAGAGAAGAACAGATAGATGTGGGGTGCCTCGGGGGCTCAGTCAGTTAGGGGTCTGACTTCAGCTCAGGTCATGATCTCACAGTCCTCGAGTTCAAGTCCTGCATCGGGTCCTGTGTTGACAGCTAGCTCAGAGCCTGGAGCCTGTTTCAGATTCTGTGTCTCCCTCTCTCTCTGCATTTTCTCCCCCCTCCCCCCCACTTTGTCCCTCTCCCTCACTCTGTCTCCGTCTTTCTCTCTCTCAAAAATAAATAAATATTTAAAAAATGTAGAAAAAAAAGATAGATGTAGCTGGTGCAGATGAATAGTTTGAGGAGGGGGAAGATGAAGGTGAGAGCGGTGGGTAACTTCAACGCTCAAGGAAGTATGATGAAACCAAAAATAATCTGAGCTCATGTTGGGTGAATATTTGCCCTCTTGGGGCAACTGGACATCACCCATCCCAACTTACCTCCTCAAAATGAGACTGTATCTCAGCCGAGCTCAGGAAGGGAGCCTGACCACTGTATTCCATCTCACGCACATCACCCTGAGCAGAAAATGGACCTAGAGAAGAGCTTGAAGCAGATATTCGTTTGTTTGTTTGTTTTTTTAATCTGAAAGTTGGGTGGTATCCTAGGTAAGGAAACCCTGAAATGCCAGGGGTTTTCCCTGCTCATCATAGTGCATCGTAGTGCACCCCCACCTCATTCACTACTGAAATGTGAATAAAGAGCAGAAAAGACCAAGAACAGCGGCCCTGAGTGGTAAGAACACATGGAGTGTGTATGTAAGGGTGGGATACTTCTCTAAGTTTCAGCTGTGCAGGCAGGGGTTACAGAATGGAAGCGGAGCTTGCTCCTGGGATTCCCTTGACTCTGAGTCAGTGCTTCTTAGCCAGCGAGGTGTGGGAATAATCACCTAATGCTCTGAACCCAGCAGAGTTACACAGAGGACTCAGACAATGCATTTACAGGCTGTAGGCATCACCAGTCCAGTTGCCTTCCTAGCCCTGAGCTTGGAAAACATTTATAGGAAGTTACTGTAGGGGGCGCTGTGTAGGTCAGAAAGAACACATCATTGTACATGACCTTGGAGTTAGGACGGATTGGGGGGTTTGGTAACAGAAAATGGCACACTGCTATTCTTGATATAAAGAAGTTGAGAAATCAAGAACAAACGGGCGCCTGGGTGGTGCTTTCGACCCTTGATCAGGTCACGATTTCATCGTTCAGATATTTGAGCTCCACATCAGGCTCTGCACTGATAGCGAGGAGCCTGCTTGAGATTCTCTCTCTCTCTCTCTCTCTCTCTCTCCGTTTCTCTCTCTGCCCCTCCCCTACTTGTTCTCTCTCTCTCTCTCAAAAGAAAAAAGCTTAAAAAACCAGAACAAACGGAATGGAGTTGGCATAAAAAAGAATGTTATTTTCCTCAAATACTAACTTTTAAGTGAGATATTATTTGAAAAATGCCCATTTTAGGCATTCGGTGCGTGTCCGTTTCCCCTTCATCTGTGATACAGACTTTTGGTGATTCATACTTAACCTTTATACTTGAAGCTTCATTCCTTACCACACATGAAGATTCTTGCGAATAGGGGCTAGTTGGGGCGCCTGGGTGGCTCAGTCAGCTAAGCATCCGACTTCGGCTCAGGTCATGATCACACGGTTCGTGGGTTCGAGCCCCGCATCAGGCTCTGTGTTGACAACTAGCTCAGAGCCTGGAGCCTGCTTCTGATTCTGTCTCTCCCTTTCTCTCTACCCTCCCCTCCTCATGCTGCCTCTCTCTCTCTCTCAAAAATAAATAAAACATAAAAAAAAAAAGAGAGAGAGAATAGGGGCTAGTTCTTCTACTTTGCTTCTACTGCCTTCTGGCACGGTACTTGGCCCAGCCAAAGCTTGCTCTCTCATCTTTTCTCTGTTTGCAGGTTGCCTTGCAAAGCATTCTTTGAATGAGTGTGAGATCATCAAAATCTCTCTTGCGCCCTCCTCTGTTGTGGGTGGATCCCAGAGTTGAACATGAAGAGGGTGAATTGGATATAGGGCAGGAATGCGATTTGGGGTGTATGTGTGTGATTTATTAACATTCTCAAGACAAAAATAAATGATTTGTGGATTGTTCAACTTCTGTTTTCTTTTGTTCAGTATTCTAAATAAATCCAGTGTCTTTTGCCTTCTTGCTAATGAAAAGTGCCCATGGGTGTATACCTCATGGCAAGGTTGTTCAGAATGCTTGGCACACAAGATACGGTGTTCCAACTGATCAGGCTGTTACACACAGATGTCCTGACCAGATTCTGGTCAGTGCTATTTCCTCCCCAGGCCCCTGCAGGGCTCTCTGTTGAGTTGCTAAATGACCAACAAAGTTCTTGGTTAGGACTGTTTGTATTTCTTCAGGGCTGTTTGTATTTCTTCTAAGTGGAAAAAACGAAGATACTGGTTTTACCATAATCCTGTTTTTCCTGAGGGCTAAGGGCAAATGAAGTTGCAGGGGATGGGGACAGGTGCCAGGAAGGGGAAGAGGAGGTTGGGAAGCCAAAGGACTCTTTCTGGAAGAGTCTGCAGGTTGCCCAGTAGCTTCACGGAGCCCTCTGTGGCATCTGGCAGTTTGTGATAGTTTCTGCCTAAGTGCCCCCATCCACCTGTGACCCCAGAAGTCCCCTCTTTCCGTCTGCTTCAGCCTCTCCTGTCCTGTGGCTTCCTGGAGCAGGACACAGGGAAGTATCTTCCCTACTTCTGTTAACCTTCAGCACTCCTACGCTTCCAGCTTAAGGGCTTTGACTTTCGTTAAGTAGAGGGAAACAGGTGGTGACAAAATTAGCTACCAGTTGGGATGCTGCAGTCGTGAACCATCTTGAAAACATATTTATTCCTAACTGGGTTTAGTATTTAAAGAAGTAAAATAGACTCCTGCCACTTTCCTTGGGCTTCTAAAATGCTCTTGTTGGAGTTCCCCAGTGGTTTCTGGGGAATCGGGGGCCCTTTGGTCCCTATTCCCACTTGGTCCCTAAATCAGGCTCCTCCTCTCCTGCTACAGCCTGGGGTAGAACCAAGTTGGCCCGGCCACCAAGATGGCTTCCGAAAATTATTTGTGTAAAGAGGCCCTCAGGGCACCAGCATCCCCGCTCTGCACTCTGCAGCAGGCCCTCCCCTCCTGTAGTCCTGCCCTCACACCTACCTGGGATGGCACTGGCCTCTGTGTCCCCAGAGGCTTCCTGCTGGGCTTCAGGCCCGCCCTTCCCAGGCCTCCTCCAAGCCTCCCCAGGCCTGGCTCCAGCTGAGGAAGTCCTCCTCTGCCTGAGGACACGGTGCTCTGTGTGATTTGGCTTCTCTGTGTCCTTCTCACCGGCTGGTTGTTGAGACAGCTTTGCTCTTAGGCATAAAGTTGTTTTCCTCAGGTATGTTCAGAAACTTGTTTGTTTCCGCGGTTTCACTTGTAGCCTTGTGACCTCATGGCAGGTATCATTACCTGGGAAACTGTCCTGTTTCACATCAGTGCTTGTTGACTGGTCAGGGCAAACGCTTGTTATTGTTGTTATTTTAATGGAAGTACAGTTGACACACAGTGCTGCGTTGGTTTCATGTGTACATGAACACACAGGACAGAGGATCCAAAGCAGGCTCCGTGCTGACAGCAGCAAGCCCAGTGTGGGACTTGAACTCATGAAATGTGAGATCATGACCTGAGCCGAAGTCAGGTGCTTATTAACCGACTGAGCCACCCAGGGATTCCTTCATCTTTCAAATGGGGGTCAGATTCTTACCTGCTTTATGACGTTGGAAAGATAAGATGAAAGAATGGACACAGAAGCACTTTGTAAACTAGATAGTACCGTTTAAATGTGGAGCTTTCCCATTAATATTAACTACAACCTACTAGCATGCAGTATCTTGAATACACTGGAAAAAGCAGACGTATTTGCCCTGAAGGAGATTTTTTCTCAAGCAGCCAACAGGTTATCCTCAAGGCGTGGGCAGTGCTACCGTTATCACTAGTGCAGACTTGCTCAGGCTTGGATTTGTCATAGCTCTCTCTGTGCCTCAGAGAGGGTAGAGCTCTGGGTCCAGGAGGAAAAAAAAAAGTTATTGAATTCGGCCCTGAATATGTCAGAGGGAAGAGGTGGCCAGGCTGCTGTATGATATGGGACTCAGTTGGCTAAGGTGCAAGATGCAGTTATTGAGGTGTGAGGGCTGTGGCATCAAATAGAAGGGACATTTAAAGCAGAGGGGAGGGTGCTTGGGTGGCTCAGTCAATTAAGCGTCTGATGATTTCGTGGTTCATGAGTTCAAGCCACTCGATGGGTTCTGTCCTGACAGTGCAGAGCCTGGAGCCTGCTTCAGATTTCTTTGTCTTCCTCTCTCTCTGCCCCTCCCCTGCTCATGCTCTATGTCTTGCTCTTTCAAAAATTAACAAACATTAAAAAAAAATAATAATAAAACAGAAGACAGTATGAACAAAGTTTAAACGAATGAATGTGCGTGGTTTATTTGGGGAACACAAGTGATTCTATGTAAGCAGAACATGAGGGGCTGAGGCGGAACTGTCTGTAGGGGAAGTTGCGAAGAAGAAACTGGTTTCATGTCATGAGGCCTGTGTGTGAGGCAAAGAACCTTGGATGTATTGTACAGCATTAGAGGAAGGCTTCAAAGGTGTTTAACCTGGGAAGAGGCGTGTCTACACCCGCTTTAGAAGATAACACACGGTGGTCTGGGCATCTTCGTATGCAGGGGCCGGCTTACATCAGCCCGATGTGCACACTGATCCCCAACTGTGATATTAGCTAGAAATTGACCACGCTGTGAACAGAAGTGGCAAATGATGCGAATCAGTTCTCTTTTTCTCTGAAGCTAGTTGTTAAATACTTATCAGCTCAGTCAAGGGGCCATTTCAATATGGTCAGGACTTCAGTAGTTTGTATCCAAGGGACACAGGAATCAGAATCCAGGGAAAGGTGATGGATGGGAACCTATCCTTAAAAAATCTGCCACGTGATTCTTATTTAGTCAGCCTGGTACTGGTCTATTGGTCCATGGCTGGGACAGTAGGGAAAGAGAGGAGGGCTCGGTCTAAAAGCTGTGTAAGTAGAAATAGCAGAACTCATGGCCAATTAGAGGTAGGGAGTAGAGTTTCCTTGTTTGGGTAACTCAGTGGATGGATAGAGATGCAGGCAGGTGAGCTAAGGAAAACAGATAGATTAAAGTTACTGGGTGGTAGGAGGCACCTGGTGGTTTAGACAGTTAAACATCTGACTCTTGATTTTGGCTCAGATCATAATCTCACAGTTTGTGGGTTTAAGTCTTGCATCGGGCTCTGTGCTGACCGCATGGGGCCTACTTGGGATTTTCTCTTTCTCTCTCTGACCCTCTCCCTTGCTCCAGTGTGCATGCACGCTCTCTCTCTCTCTGTCTCTCTCTCTCTCTCTCTCTCTCTCTCTGTCTCTCTCTCTCTCTCTCTCTCTCTCTCTGTCTCTCTGTCTCTTGCCCCTTAGATAAGTAATCTTAAAAAGAAAAAAAAGAGTTACTTAGTGGGAGAAGTGAGAGTTGGGGAGGAAAGTCCGGGGTGGTTTTGGAGATGCTGAGAATCCTCTAAGGAGGCAGGGTCTTGGTGACATCCTACGCATTTGGATTCAGGGAACCCGGTGCGTGGTAGAAGAATCAGGTTTGGGACAACGTGTGGGTTGTGGAAGGCATGGATTTGGGGGGATCGTTGGAGGAGAATGTGTAGAAAAGGGGCAGTCACAGGACTCCAGCAACGACTTTTCAGAGGGTGGTAGAAGAGAAGCCAAGAAGAGGTCAAGCAAGCAGCAGTTTGTCTGTTGATTACTGAAGTCAGTGGTTCCATGGAGGGTGAAGTTCCTTCTTTCTAGCATTTCAAAAGTCAAATAGAAGTCACTTGTGCTTTTTTTTTTAAGTTTATGTATTTAAAAAACATTTTTTTAATCTTTATTTATTTTTGAGAGTGAGATAGAGACAGAGTGTAAGCAGGGGAGAGGCAGACACAGAATCTGAAGCAGGCTTCAGGCTCTGAGCTGTCAGCACAGAACCTGATGCGGGCCTTGAACCCATGAACCGTGAGATCATGACCTGAGCCAAAGTTGGATGCTTAACCGAGTGAGCCACCCAGGCTCTCCTAAGTTTATATATTTCTTTTGAGAGAGAAAGAGGCAGAGAGAGAATCCCAAGCAAGCTCCTCACTGCCAGCACAGAGCCCGTTGCAGGGCTCAAAATTACAAACTTTGAGATCATGACCTGAGCCGAATGCAAGAGTCAGATGCTTAACTGACTGAGCCTCCCAGGCGCCCCTGCATTTTGTTGTAATCAGAGAGACTGAAGAGAGTTTGAGCTGTGGTATGAGGTGTCTTATTAGATGCTGACCTGAAGCTCTGAATGGTGGTTATGTACCTATGGTTAAAAGCACATAGGTAAATAGTGTTTTTGTCATATATCAGAAAGTTCTATTTCAAAATATCGTGGGAGGGGGAGGGGGCGGCACCTGGGTGGCTCTGTTGCTTAAGCGGCCAACTTCGGCCCAGGTCATGATCTCATGGTTCATGAGTTCAAGCCCCACGTCAGGCTCTGTGCTGACAGCTCAGAGCCTGAAGCCTGCTTCGGATTCTGTCTCCCTTTCTCTGTCTCCACCTCCCCTGCTCCCACTTTGTGTGTGTGTCTCAAAAATAAACATTAAAAAATTAAAAAATAAGAATTAAAAAAACAAACAAACACTGGTTTGTTGGGGTTTGGTTTAAAGGTTTTTGGTGTGGGGCTCTCTGTGAGTCCTGGGACTGTCTCTGGACTTGGCCCCTGTGAGAGGGAATTGATAGAGAAGAGACTTTAATTCCATATTCTGACCAGTTTATATGAAGGAACCAGAATCAAGATGATTGTCAAACATAAGGTTTTGCAGGGGTGGGGAGGGAGTGGGGAAGATGCCTGGCTAGCTCAGTTGATAGAGCATGTGACTCCTCATCTTAGGGTCATGAGTTCAAGCCCCACGTTGGGTGTAGAGATTATTAAAAAAATAAGTTACATGTTAATACACATTAGTAAAATATTAATATTAGTAAAAAATTAATAAAAATTAAATGAGGTTATCTGTGGACAGAATGATTCTGGCTTGCGTTGGCTTTGAGAAATTCACGTGTATCTTCCTACCACTTATTTAATCCAAACAGCTCTGGATTAAGAAGCAAAGGATGTCTTAAAGGCTGGGAGGGAGGCACAGGGAGCTAGCTGAGACGGTGGGGAGGCTGGCCTATGAGACGTCACTGCTTAGGGTCTTGACAGCTTGTCAGAGACTTAAAATTCTGGGAAGCATCTTGGTTGGTCGCATTTATCACTGATAAAAGGTTCACCACTAGGTGACCTGGTTAATGCCTCTGTGCTCTCTTATGAGGGTTTATGAGCTTACGATTTCACAGTGAAGGAAAGTAGTGCCCGAGGCCAGTGAAGCTACCAGGGCGTGGGAGCCAGAGGAAAGTGGTGCGTTCCTTGGGAGCGCTTGAAGAGAAGTTAAGGGGACACAAGTTCTCTTGCCCCCTTTCTTCAGAAGCCATTTGAGGAATACAATGGGGTAAGTATAATTCTTTTAATTGCGTAGTGGGGGGGGGAAGGTCTAGAATTTCTTTGTAGATCAGGGAACCTTTACGCTTCATGAAAAATATCTCAGAACGGCATCAGGAAAATAATGAGGTTCCCCTCCCTCAACTGAAGCTTGAGTATCTGTATACATGAGAGCCAAGGGTTGGCATGAACGGCATGAACATTTGAAACTCCCGGACCGTTCAGGAAGAAAGAAACAAAAAAGTTGTAACATTGGGCTTCAAACCCTTTTTCTATTAACTTTTGACTCCTAGTGTCTAATTGGAGAAGCACGTCCAGTGCTGCCCCTCCAGTGGAGGTTCTGTCAGGCTTGAAGTGAGTCCGCATCACATTGAGTAACGGATCATAGCTTTGGCAGGGGTGTGGGGCAGAGGAGGGGGGGCATGAGGAAGATTTTCTTAACAGTAGCTGCTTTCTTGGGAAGGCGCACATGTATCTGATGCAAGTTGGTATCTCCAGTGCCTGGAACATAGTCTGTTGGAAACTTCTTGAGGTCACAGACCACGCTTTGCACACGGAACAGGGCCTAGGGTACTTTCAACACAGGCGTCTAGAAAATGCTAATGAACATTTGGAGGCGTGTGGTCATCTGGGGAGAGAGTGTAATCTGTGCAGATTGGAGTGGTAAGTGGAAGTGAAACATTAAATAGGTCTTTGCTCTTAAATAACTTACCATGTGGCAGAAGGTATAATGACTGTATCCTGAGGAGTGTGCTAATTCTTACGGTGAAGGGTAAGACAGTAATGTAGGACCATAGTGTGGGCAGGGGCCACCGAGGAAGATTTCTTCCCTGAGAAAAGATATCCCTGTAATATTGAGTACCCGGATCCCTTTCCACAATATTCCATGGGTATTATTATTCACAGCACCCCAATGAAGAAGATGCTATTGTCATCCCCATTTAATAGGGTTCGAAATTGAGTAGGTAGACGAGTCAATACTGGAATTCCGGCAGTCCAAAACTAGAGCCCTCAGGCTTAATCCAGGATGGGGTGAGTGGAGAAAAGGATACCCCAGGCCCCGGAGAAGTGCCTGTCTAAGCCAAGGACACGGAGGATCACTGGAGTGGGCGTGGCAGTGTGAGAGCCGCAAGATAGATAGCAGGTAGCTTATTAGGGTTTTTATTGCTACACGAAGGAATTTGAACTTGGCTCATGAAATTATGGGAAGCCTGCAGGATTTGTAAGCCTAAATAGGCAGGATCAAATCTGCATTTCAGGAAGACCATCAGTGTCCAGGATAGACTGGAGTGGGGCCAGATTGGCAACAGGAAAAGCAGTTGGGAGCCTATTACAGTAATCCCCTGGAGGAGTGATGAGAGCTTGGCCTAAGACAGTGGCCAGAGGAGTGATGAATGGAGGCCAGAACTGACTGGCGGATACTAGGAGGTAGAATCTACAGCCCTTGCTGTGAAGTCGATGGGAGGTGCCTCTCTAGTGTTAAAAACATGAACCAAAACTCAGAAAATCTAATTGGCTTTATTAATCCAGTCATGAATCAAGCAGCCTTCTAGCTAGCAAGTAAAGGGGGCCTCTGAGGAGGTTTCTATAGGAAGGAGGGTGGGGTAAGAAGTCATTAGCAAAAGAAAGGATTATTTGAGGCAAGGTCACCTTCCCTTAGGGGAAAGGGGAGGGAGTCTTATCATGAAGATTTTGGGGGATGGAGAGGCCCAGGTGACCAATTACCTCACTGGTGCAGACCAGAGAATTTCTGACTGAGCCCTTAGGACTCCCATTTCCTGGAGGAGGTTGGAACTTGGCTTATGTGGCGCCATTTTGGATCTGTGGTTTTTCTTTGTCACACTAGTTTGAATGAATCCCTATGGAATGCAAGAGGAAGACAAAAAAAGGTGGTGAATCCAGGATTGGCCGCATTCTGTTTGAGATTCATATTGGACTTCAGAGAGTTCAGTACCAATGCAAAGCATGATAATAAATGTTCTTGACAGTTCTTGGGTGCTTATTCACAGAAGCCTTCTGTTTAGTGCTTTATATTAGAGTGGTTTATATTAGTTAACTTGCTCAGTCCTCAAAACCATTGTGTGGAGTTACTTACATATTAACAGTCCAGATGAGAGGAGTGTTGTAGGGAGAGGCACCTGGGTGGCTCAGTCAGTTAAGCATTCCACTTCTGCTAAGGGCTCAGGTCATGATCTCACAGTTTGTGGGTTCGAGCCCCGCGTCAGGCTCTGTGCTGACAGCTAACTCAGAGCCTGGAGCCTGTTTCAGATTCTCTGTCTCCCTCTCTCTCTGACCCTCCCCTGCTCACCCTCTCTCTCTCCCTCTCTCTCTCTCTCAGAAATAAATTTTTAAAACATTAAAAAATTAAAAAAAAAAAGGGGGATGTTGTAGAGAGAGGCAAATACGCGGGTCTGAGTTACTCAGATGAAAAGTGGCAGAGCTGGAAGTCAAATCCTGGGTTTGATTTGTGAACCTCCCGTGCTGTCTAATAAAGCTTTCTGCAGTGATGGACTTGTTCCATATTTGCACTATCTAATACAGAAGCAAACGGCCGCATGTAGTTATTGAGTGCTTGAAATATAACTACTGTGACTAAGGAACCGAATTTTTAATGAATATAAATTTAAATAGCCCTGTGCGACTAGTGGCAGCTCAGTCCTCTTCCCTGCTATCTTTGGGAGTAATCAGTATATCCATCATAACCGAAGGTTTGGTGTGGACGAGTTTCCCCAGAGAGGTTGTGGCTTCTTCTGTGGGTCACAGGCCTATTTGAGAATCGGTGGGAGCTAATAAATCACCTCCCACGAATGTATACTATTATTGCACAGTATTTTGATAACAGGTTCACAAAACTCAGTTCTCCTGGCATAAAGGTGGAAGAGAAAGGAACCCAAACAGACTGTAAACTCATTGAGAATAGAGATCTCATATGTTTACTATAGTATTGAGATTTCCAAACAACGCCTGGTACATTGGCACTTGATAATTTATTAAATGAGTGACTGAAACAGAAACCAGAAGTCCACGGAGCTCCCCAAAAAGGAAGACAAAAGCAAAAGTAGGACAAAACCCAAGAAGCAGGAGAGGGAGGTGCCGGAGGAGGCAGAAGGGTGAAGTTTGGAGAATGGGAATAATAGTGTCAAACCTGCCTGGGTGGTCAAATATGATTAGGACGTAACAGCTGTCATTGACGTGGCAGTAACGGAGGTCCAGGTGGATGAAATCATGGAAGGGTACGAGTGCTGTCCAGATTTAGTGGACTCATTCACCAGGCAATGGTGAGGAAGTAGAGGCAGTGAGTGTGGAGTCCACTGGGTCTCCATCCTGATTGCCCCTCAGAGTCACTGGGAAGCTTTTGAAAAATACACATTCCTCGGGGTGCCTGGCTGGGTCAGTCGGAAGAGCGTGCAACTCTTAATCTGAGAGTCATGAGTTTGAGCCCCACATTGGGTGTAGCGATCATTTAAATGAATAAATAAATAAATTAAAAAACCCACACATTCCTGGATATGTTCAGACTGACCTGGCAAGTTAGGGGAAGAGCCAGGAAATCTGCATGGCGAAGCTCTCTGCTTATTCTGATACAGCTTTGATGAAGGCACTCACCAAGTCATGAATTCTTTCAATAAAATATGCCTGTGAAGGAAATGAAAGAAAGATAATGGAATTGAGGGAGAGCTTTCTTCTTCTTCTTCTTTTTTTTTTAATTTAAAGATAATCAGAGTCCCTTTTAAAGGCTAAAAAAGAACTCTTTAAGTAGAGAAGTATTAGTGAGTTGTAATGAGTTGGAAGATATTTACCCAAATTCTGACTCTCTGAACCTTTGACCATCTACCCACCCAGCTGCAAATTTCCATGGGAGCCGTTACACAGATCCCTTCCTGCTAACTTTGTAGGCAAATTATCAGTCTTCACCCAGAGCGTGTTATTTTCTAAGTAGTATTTGAGAATATTCGAGGATGCTCTGTAAGAAGCTGGCAGTCATTGGCAGTGCCCCAAATCACATCTGTTTACTTACTTTCTATTATTAGACTTGTCCATACTCATTTGCCAAATGACAAACTATTCCCCTGCATTCTTTACTTTGCCACCTGCTTTTCTTTCCCGGTATACTTTTCCTACTTACACCAAAATGATAAATGCCAGAGCTGTTTCACAGGTGAATAGAATTCAGCCTGAAAATTCAGCCTTCTCTTTTGTTAGGTGACCCTACTTTTCAGGGCAGTGGCTCTCAAAACTTTTACCATGTCTCATCTTCTCTGCATTGGATGTTTCAAAAAATTTATTTGCCAAACTGGGAATAGTGAATACAGTTGATGTCCCCCATTTATGGTATACCCATCAAAGCTTGGATGCTGCCCTAGACACTTTTTATATAGATGATTTCTCCTATTTCTAATCTTCACTGCAATCTTTTAAGGTAATGTGGTATGCCCACATCTGACACTTAGAAGAGTTAAATAATTTACCCAGGGTCATCCTGCTAAGTGGCAGGCAGTCAGGACTAAAATTTGTGTTGCCCTGACTGTAAATCCTGAACTCAGATATTGTGATTGGATTACTCACAACTTAATCCTCAACCCTGTTCTCTAATTTTGGGGGAAAACAGGCTAAAAGAGGTTAAGGGATTTGGCTAAAGCAGAGGGCCAGTAAAGGCAGGGCAAACCTAGGTTGGTTTGTCTCTGTGCTATTTTTACTACATCCACTGCCTCAAATAATTTCTTTCCCCATTTTTATTCATCAAAGACATGTATCAATCAAACGCACTTTGAGCCTTTGGAAGCTTCCAGTTAGCATGAGATAACACCCTAGATTGCTCTGGTTACAGCCAAAAGCAAAGAAGTTTGATAAATAGTCTATACAGCCATAGTGTGGGTAAATGGATGGCTTCCATTAGGCTCTGGAAATAACAGCTTGCCCATCCCTGTACCTGCTTGGAATCCACCCCCTCACCAGCCCCCATTCTCTCAAAACCCACTCTGGGCTTAGGAGGCCATGATCCCTTTAGTATTATTTGGGAGAGAAAGAGATGTTTCTGCATCTGAAGCACCTACTCAAGAAAGATGGCAAATTGAGTCTCCCTGTCTCTGACAGGCTGTACTTTCCAGAGGGCAAAAGGACACCTTCCTGGTGGCTTGTGGGTTTAGCCTGCACTTTCTGCAGGTGTTCTGGGTTGGGGGAGGGAGGAAGGGAGATCAGTGGAATCATGGGAAATTTACCCAGCCTGCCCCGCGGAGCTTCCTGGTCATTGTCTATGATTTCTGTCTCCTGAAGTGTGCTTTAGCTCAGATTACAACGTATTTTTCCCAGTTTGTGCCAACGTTCGTTACTGGTTTGATATGACCTTCTAGGATAAGCTCCAAACACTCGCTTGCTGGTGGAGAATAAAAGGATTACGGATCTAATTACCTTCAGCTGGTGTCCCTTCGGAATATCCTGGAATTTAAAGAAGCCACTTCCTCACCTTATTTAGTAACACAGTCTTGTGTTTCAAAATCTAATTTATACAGTGGTTTTCATCCTAAGCTTGAATTCACAACAGGAGGGATTTGCTCCTTTAGCTGCCTTGGGGGTATAGCAAACAGTTGCCTGAACAAATTCCCTTCCCTTCGATGTTAAGCCTACATTCAGTCACCTAAAGCCTAGATCCAAATCCTTGTTTAGAGTTGGTTTTTTGGTTTAAATTTTATTTTTTTAAGGTTTTCTTTTTTTTTTTAATTTTTTACTGTTTTTTATTTATTTCTGAGAGAGAAAGACAGCCTGAGCAAGGGAGGGTCAGAGAGAGGGAGACACAGAATCTGAAACAGGCTTCAGGCTCTGAGCTACCTGTCAGCACAGACCCTGACGTGCGGCTCGAACCCACGGACTGTGAGATCATGGCCTGAGCTGAAGTCCGACCCCCAACCGACTGAGCCACCCAGGTGCACCTTTTTTAAGGTTTTCTAACAGATATTTTTATCTGTTAGTGCCCTCTGCTGGACTTCTTCCAAGTTCTTCTCCACTTTAAGCCATAGAGCCCAGAACAGGCACTCAGGGTCACCAAATGAGCCTCACTGAAATGGAGAGGTTGGGGATGTGGCCCTTGACCTCTGGCATTCCATAACTGGGTGAACACCCCACTCTGGTGGTTGATTTTTCCGTGACCTCAGGATACTGGTAGATTTCATTTAGGAAGCTGAAGGAGCTGCCCCATTTCCAGGAGGGCTGTTATCATTTGAATAAGGTTCATTTAAGAGAAGAGTGGAAAGAGTACATGTGAGAGGGTGAGGCAATATCCGAATCTAGAGATTCTGCTTGACAATGTTACTTCATGGGGACTGAGTGGAGGAGTGCTTGGTGTCCCTTTCACTTATTTAAGACTGTTGAAAAACAAGTTCCAACAATGGGAGGACACAGGACCAGCCCCCTCCTGGGAACTGTAAAGGACGAAGCACCCTGTACACCCAGCGCTGCCACCACCATGGATTTACATGGAGTCCACCTATCTGACATGTTCCCCGCCCGCCCCCCACGGAAGTGTCCGCCATCTTACTTTGTCCATCGTTTTAGTGTTGCCGCACCACAGTGTACAGTGAATGTCTGTGCCTCCTATATGTCCTTGTCTCCTAGCACAGTGCCTGGTACATGATAAGTGTGTGGTAGATGGAACTAAAATAGAATGCCCTTCTCTTCAGGTCTGTGTGTCCTGAATCTATCTGAATTTCAAGTGTCTGTGCTGAAACGCTTGTCATCCAGACAGCCATTCCTTCTCTTACTGGCTCCAGTATTTTATGTTTCCGTAGCATCTAGTATTTACTTCTAAGAGGTATGGTTTTTGCTTTTAAAGGTAGTTGCTTACATTGACTCTTACTTTCCACCTTGAGAGCAGATTCTTCACCTGATTCATGTTTCCATTGTCCATGACCCACAAAATGTTGCTTTACACATAATAATAGCAGTTACATACAGCGTTTAATATGCCAGGCACTGTTCTCCATACTTCACATATGTTCATTCTTTAATCTTTGCAGCAGCTTTATGAGGTAAGAACTGTCGTTAACATCTATCTCCATTTTGTAGGTAAGGAGAATGACATTAAGTAATTTGCTCAAGGTCTTATAACTAGGTAGTGAGGAGCTTGGATTCAGTCCCTAGCAGCATATTCCAGAGTCTAGACTTTATCATTGTCTTGATGCTGCCTCTTGTCAGCATATTTGCACATGGAGGCCATTATGTAATTATTTGTCTGCCGCATGTAGGTTGATATTTCTTGGTTATTTGGAACCAATAAACAGGTTGAAGGTGATCCATTGTCACTTTCATCTCCACCATCCGAACTGCTTCCTGAGCAACAGGAAGGCCAAAAAGAGGCACCAGAATGTTGGGTCTAGTAGTTTGAATTTCAGAAGTGCTGGATGGATGAAGTCCTGGCTTCAGAGTCAACAGTGCCATCTAGTGAGACAGCTTGCTAATAGCAGCTCAGAAGTATTTTTCTGAAACCCCAGTACATTGTCCTTTCATTCTGGGAGCCCCATTATTAGTTTAACTTTAGGTTTTGATTGCCAGAGAGAGGGTAGGGTGAGAAGGAAGACTAGCTTAAATGGAGCCAAGCCCAGTCTCTTCCTTGAAGAGGCTGTGATGTTGATCATGGTCATTTGGGTTGGTTGAGCCCCATTGGCTGTTGGTGGGCTCCAGAACCCCTCCCTTCTGCTGCTGGTGGTGTAGACTGCTATTCCTCTCTTCATGCTCACCTTTGGAGCTGTCTGCCATAGAATTGGAGGTCCGACCATCTGTGAGTCACCTACTGGAGTACAGTGCCTGATGCATTATCACAAGTTAGTCCCAACGTAAGAAATCTCATGGGTCAGCAACACGATAGCACAGTTTTGTGATGAGTTTTTTAATAGGCAATTCTCCGAGACCTTGGGAAGGGGATCTGATGAGTAGCCCCTCCACAGCGAACAAGGAGCAAAAAAGTGCCATGTGTACAGTAAATGAAAGAGAAAGGGCTGATGTACATACTTCCGTTCAGCTAGGCAAGTGGAAGCTCTGCGTTTGGTGCTGTTCTGACTTCTAGGGTGTGTATGTGTTTGAAAACTTAAATTGCTTCTAAGTTCATTTTCTTCTTGTTGAAAGACTGGAATATAAAAGCATGGCTATAACTTGGATCACACACAAAAAATCACGTGCTGCTTGGGTTGAGAGTGAACCATTACAAGATTATTCAGAGTCTCAGTCTACCTGGGGATCAGTGTAAGGAATACAGTCTGTGGAGATCAATGCATTTTTCTGTGATGAGCAGTCCATCAGAACAAGAAAACAGTTTTGGTTATACTGGAGCCTGGGTTATAGTGACATTTATCGTACTAGGAATTTACTATTAATAGACTATGCAAAGCAGGGGTTTGCTGACTTTTTCGGTTAAGGGCCAGATAATAAATATTTTAGGCTTTGTGGGTTTAATGTGCTCACTACTTAATTCAGTGGTGCCTTAACTATTCAGTACACCATTGTAGCAAAACAGTAACCATAGATAATACGGCTGTGTTCCAGTAAAACTTTATTAACGACCCTAAAGTTTGAATTTCAAATAATCGTCATATGTCGTGAGATATTATTCTTGTTCTGACTTCCCCACAATCATTTTTTTTTTAAACACCATTCTCAAGGGACTGTAAAAACATAAAAAACAGGCAGCTTCAGATTTGGCCTGGCGGGGGGACTAGAGTCTGTTGACTGCTGATCAGATACTTGGGTTAGTTAAAAAAAAATACAGATTATTCATATGTTCAGTTAGTGTCATAAGACATCTGAACAGCTTTTCTCTCTCTCAAGTAAGATGAAAGATGGCTGAATTCCATAGACTGTAACTTCAATGTAAGCATTTTAAAGAGCTCTGTGAACAGAAGCCCTAGAATCCTCTTAGGCTGGAGTGGAGGGACCTTACCCTCTAATCCCACCCTTATGGGCCCCCTCATTGGCCTCCCCAGGAGGCAGAGGAGCAGGCCAGGTGGCCCCTGCCCCTATCAGTCTTTCTCCCTACTGGAACTCTCTCTCCCACCCCCATCTGCACCTACATCTTGAGAGTCTCCAGTGAGGGTGAAGCAGCGAGGGATTGTTACCCTGGCATACAGATTAAGAAGCCCAAGTATAGAAAGTACTGGAGGTACTTGCTCACTGAGATCAGGTCCCCAAGGCAGAACAAGGTGACAGGTCAAGATTTCCCCCTCCGGCCTCAGATGAGCGGGGTGGAGTTCATACCATATTTGTGTCATTTCTCCTATCTCTTGCCTGTCAGTACACTCTCTGTATAAAGTTACATGGGGGAACTTGTTTTTAAAATTTTGTAACCCTATGTCTTTGTCAAGCTGTGGAGTCTAGATGACCTCCCCCAGTGTTGAGAAAGAAGTTAACGGTTCATATCCTGTGTCTTTCTTCAGCAGCCAGCAGAGTAGCCAGCAGAGCAGCCACGACGATGATTCTAGCAGGTTCCTGAGTCCCCGAGCACGGGAAGAAAGGTAAGGCCAAGAGAGAGGGGAGCGGTGGGCTGAAATGTTGGAGTGCGATCGTCCTTCCGGCTCCTGGAAAACCGTGGGCAGTGGGAGGGTGGGAGGAGGCTTCCAGACGTCTGTGCTCAGACCAGCCAGAAAGACAGGACATTGACCCAGGAAGTGAGAGGGTACAGCACCGAGGGACTAGTTCTGAAGGCTTTTGGTGTTCAGCAAGGAGCGAAGCCAGTAGGTGGCCAACCCGAGATGCTGGGAAGACCTCAGAGTGGACTTGGCTCACGGCACATCTTAGCTGCTGGGTACAGTGTGGATGGTGCCTGAGGAAAGCTGCAGGGCCTGGCGTGCTATGTGTGGCATCAGATGGCGATGGGCCACAAGGGTAAGAATGGACTGTAGTGTCAGAGGTGAATGAGGGTGCATAGGCGCGGGGCGAGGAAGAGGAAGAGGCTCCTAAATACTCACATGAGGACTCTGGGGTCCGACTAGTTAAACCCTCTGGATTTGAGGATCAGCCGGCATCTGCTTCATCTAGTGCCCATGCACCATAGACGGGTCCGTGGTAGCAGGTGAATCCGAGCCGGAGCAAGTTGACTGTACCGACGTTAAGGAAAAGGAGTTCCCAGTGGGCACATGACAGGGCTCTGCTTTTGGTCTAGCTCTGGTTACTGGTTTGGTCAACAAATGGAATGAGAAGGGAGAAGGTACTTTTATAACATTTATCAAACTTCTGGCAGACACTCAGCTGAGACAAGGATGACAGACTCAAGGTTTAGTATTTCAGATGGGACTGTGGGTGCGAATGACAATTTTTTTTTAACGAAATATGCTATTATGTTTATATTATGTACTTATAAATCTGTATTAGAATAGTTTCTTTTTTTCTAAGTTTATTTATTTTGAGAGAGACAGACGGAGAGATCCCAAGCAGGCTCTCCACTGTCAGCAAGGCCTGAGCTGAAGTCAGGTGCTTAACTGACTGGGCCACCCAGTCACCAATAGAATAGTTGCTTGCATATAGGATTACCACAGGGAGCCTACCTTGACAGGATTTCATGTGAAAAAGAACCTGGGGGGTGTATTTACCACAAAATTATGAGCCAATAGGATGACCAAATCATCTTCCAAAGCCTGAATTTATTCATGGAAGTGTGGAGCATGGATTAAAAAGAGAAAAAGATCTCACTGGTCTGTACTGGTTTGACCGTATCAGAGTCCAATTCCTTGGAAATACAGATATTGATAAAATTACGAATTTAGAAAGATTGATCAGTATGATAAGGTATTAGGATAAGGACCAGTGAAAGGAAAATGGCTTAACCTGGAGAAGAGAATGGTTTGGTGACTCTAACAACCGCTCTTTAAATATCTGAAAGCCTAAGAAATAAAAGGTAGAGGGGAGAGGGCATAGTGGGGAGGATTTCAGCTCAGAGTAAGGAAGAACTCTAGTTGCAGCTAGACTCTAATGGAATAGACCTTGCTGAGTAACACATTATCCCCCTCGATGGAAGTGTTCAAGCTAAACCTAGATGGTGGGTCTTAAGGGGACTCTCTCCTGGCGAGAGGGTGGGACCTGGGTAATCCTTTTACAGATCTCTTTGCATTTCAGGTTCTAAGGATTCTGCCCTAGTTCTCAAGTATTAGTTCAGCTCATCAATTCAAACTGAGGGGATAGGAGGCAGGGGCCCCCAGGGGTAAAGACTAATCATTCTTGTTAAGATGCTTAATCAGTTACCATCTGATGGCAATTCCCTTTGTCTCTCCAGTGGCCCATGCACTCTCTTTTTGTGCTTTCTGGCTTCTGTCAACCATACTCTCAAAATTTTTTTAAAAATAAAAATTTTAAGAAAGGGGCCATGGAGTCCCCATGGTTCAGTGTGCCTGTGCTTGGACATCACATATCTCCTGAAGTGCCCCATCCGTTTCAGGTCATAATGTCTTAAGTTGCTCCTCTCTCAGCTCTAAGACTAGCAGCTTTTCAACTCCTTCTGTGTCAGCTGCTTGGGGGCGTTCCCGGGAGAAAGAAATAGATGGTGAGTTGCCGGCTCTAAAACGTTTCTTCCAAGGCAACTTCATCTCTTATGCCAGGACATGACTACTTGAGCACTAGAGTGAGATCTGTCTTTTTTCACTCTTTGGGATTGTATGTTGACATAAATTATATTCTAGCTCCTTCTCTACCCACTTCTTCAACCAAATGAAATGTTACAAAGGTTCTCCAGTCCAAACCTGTGCCCAGGAAAGCCCTCTGGATGTCTTCTCTGTTCCTTCCCCTCCCTGGCTCCCTGAGAGGCCCCTTAACTCTTCATGGTGCACAGTGGATATAATTTTGCGTCAGTTCACCTCGGGCAGTACAGGAAACAAAGCTCTGATCAGAAGTATGCTTCCCGCGGTGGTCCCTGAGGACTGCCTCCCCCCAGAAGCTCAGGACTGGTATGTATGTGTTCACCCTGGCCATTCTGAAGGAAGTCTTTTTTTTCTTCACGGTTCTTCCGGAGAGAACAAGTCCCCAGAGTGCTAATTAATCACCAGCCTCAGTTCAGAACAAACCCTAACACCCTGCCCCTAATCCTTCCTGTAATATGTTTTTACCCAATTATGAGACTCTCTGGGGCATTTTGGATGTTGGCCTGCGTTACTCTGTCCTGGGGCAAGCGTGAGTTCCAAACCCTGGGGAGATTGGCAACTGTGGTGGGGATCCTGCTTCCTGCTCCGGACTCTGGGCCCCACTGGGTGGGCAGCGCCCCCTGCTGGTCATGGCGGCATTTCCTACAAAGGCCAGGCTTTTGTGTAATGTCATTTACCCTTGCTAATTTCCGCTAGAGGCCGCAGAGCAGATATTATGGATTGAAAATGGTCAAGTCTGAGGCGGGTAATATGGACCCTTTTCCGTGGTTGCTCCTCATTCTCCAAACCATGTGGTCAATTATTAGATGAAGGATAGTTTTCATAGAGCATGCAAAAAAAAAAAAAAAAAATTAACATTGATTTCTTCTGTCTCCCAGATAAAAATCTAATCCTGAAGTATGAGGTATACTTTCAACAGGTTAAGTAAAACATCAGTTTTCCTTTTTCTTGTATGAGGTTCACAATAGATACGATATTTAGAGACAAACTAGTTGCCCTACTTAGCTTAACTGTCTACATGACAACAAAGGGGGAAATGTCTCAGTATGCTGTCCGAGCCTAAGGACTGCTCAGAATTTTTCTCTTCTTTCACATCAGTGCTGATTCCTGAAGAAAAAAGTCTTTGGAACCATGATGGGGCAGAGGGTGGGTGGGTGTGGGGAGGCAGTCATTTCCTGGGCAGGTGTGCCTCAAGAAGAGTTGATTTGAGGAAGGGAATCAACTTTCTGGGAAATGAAGGTGGTTTCAGAGATAGGAATAATGCTCTTAGGTTTCTAGTGGAAAGAAAGCAGAATAGATCCAACCTCCCCAAAATCTGTATGTCTGTGTGCGTCATTGAATATAGGTCACAGATCCATTTTCGCACTCCTAGGGTAAAGCCAGGGGCACACTTAAAAGCACATTGGTTCCCTGATTCAGTCCAGTTCAGACCATTGGACCAATGGTCAGGGTTCCTCATATTGCCAGATTTTTATTTAGTACGTGGACAGGATGGCAGGAACTGTCAAACAGCCAGGGCTATAGAAAACAGAGCTATTTTACTAAGGACATTTTATGTACACAATGTTAGTTTCAACAAAACGTGGTCAGCCTTTCAGTAGTAGGAAGGTTGGGACCCAGGCAGGGCAGGGGAATAACTGAGCGCTGAGGCCGGGCTGAATGTGTTCACGCATCCATTCCTGCGTGCAGGCATGTGTGCCCCAAACCTTTGTTAATTGTCTGCAAGACACTGGGGAGCCTGCTAGAGTCTAGACAATGAGATGGATAGAGGCTCTCTTGCCGGTGGGCTCCATGGTGTCCTAGAAAGAGTAGAAGCCTTGAGGTCAGACCTACTTAGGCATTGGGCTAACCTTCTTCCTTATTAACTTCATTTTTAAAAGCAACTTCCTTAGCTTTACTCACCCTCCGGTTCCTCATCTATAAAAGTCATTCCTTGAAAGAAAGAAATGAGATAATATGTGTAAAGGGCTCAGTACTTAGCAGGTGCTTAGTGAGTGGTAGCTGCTAGTACTCTGATGTCATGTGATTTCACTCCATTTCCTAGCAGATCTATATATACTCTGCTGTACTTAAAGCGGAGACAGAACTCGTAGAATGTTGACTAGAATGTTGACCGTCCGTAAGATGTGGACCCTCAGAATAAATAGATGAAGGCCTGGTATTTCCCCTTGAGCACCGTATTATCTCATGGTGAGACACGCCTATGAGAAGCAAGTACAAAGTCATGTGATAACGGAGGCGGAATTCTGTAGAGAGTAATAACAGGGAAGAATTGGTTCACTTAGTGCACCTAACCCTGTGCTATGCACCTTGCAGAGACTTTGAAATGCAGTCCTCTCAACAGCTCCGTCAAATAGATGTTGTTATTTCCTGCACATTAGAGTGTAGGAAATAGAGGCTCAGGGAGCTACCAAATTTGCCCTGAAGTAGCACAGCTACTGTGCTTGGGACGAGGGCAGGAGAGAGGGAGGAGGGGCCCGAGGGATCCAGAAAGACACCACAGAAGGAGATGTGCTTTGCTGAGAGCTGCAAAAGGAGTAGGAATCTGTCACACGGGCTGCATTCCCAGGCGACTGAGTGAGATGTACATGAGCAGGGAGGCGTGAGAAAACCAGGCGTGTTCAGGGGCTTCAGATACTTTGGTGTCAGCGCCCATCATGTCCCAGGAGGGGACTGGCTAGTGCATGGCTAGCAGCCGTCTTTGCACAGGTGGGCAGGTGCCTGGTTCTGCCATGGCCGAACTCTGCCAGTGACAGAGCAGCTTCCTTATAGGGGAGGAAAAATGAGGGAGAAGTTTTAAGGAAGAGGGTACCCAGATCACTTACAGATAACTCTGGTGACAACAGTCACTTTAGTCCTAGTAGGAGAGATTTAAGGGGCTAACGTTGAAAGCAGATAGACAAGGAAGGAAACTGACATTTATTTACCCAATTGTCCCCTCATTTAACAAGCATTTATTGAGCACATGCTGCCTGCTAGCTACTCTTGCAAATGTTGGGGGCTGCAGCCATGAGCAGGTGACTTGTCTCCCATCTCACGGTGCTTATGTTCTAGCGAGTGGAGACAGATATAAACAAACAAGTGAATAAGAGCACCGAGTGGTAACAAGGGCCATAAATAAAATGAAAAAGAGTGATACAGAGGCCCAAGGCTTTTTAGGACAACTGTAAGTTAGGCAGGAAGGGTTAGCTTACTGACCTGGTGATGTTTAAGCTAAGACCAGATGGGCACATTTCTGAATTAATGGTAGTGCGGAGGGAAAAGGAGGAACCAACTAAAGAAGTTTGTTAAGTAGGTTTGACAAAGCTTATCTACATCTGGGTTAAGGAAGGGTTCCTAGCATGAACCTAGGTTGTAGGCTTATAGTGGGGATTTGTAGTGGGGGCAGCCAATAAAAGGTAGCATAGTCCACAGGTATAGTGTCTCCCTGGGTTCATTGTGCTTCCAACTGTGACCTTGGGCAAACCACTTCACCTCTGTGACTCAGTCTCCTCATCTATGAAATGGGTATAATAATAGTTCATACTTCATGAGTTATTGGGAGGAGCGTGTGTATGTGTATGTCTGTCTTTGATAATCTGAATACTGCTGGGTACGTGGCTAGTATAATATATGTGCTTGCTATGATTATTAATATCATTATTGTTATAAAACATTGAGTAAAGGGGGAAGAATTTGAAGAGCAGGAGTGATAGTCAATTTAGTTTAGATATGTCAAATGTGTAGGTGGAGAGATACACTAGCCAGTTGCCTACACTCATTTGAACCTCAGGAGACGGGACTAAAACTACTTGTTTGGCAATGAGATTTAGTCAAGGCAAGAGTCAGGATCAGCAGAGTATAAGCAGAAGGCAAAGGAAGAAGGAATTTGCAAAAGATTGCCCACTGAGGCTGAGACAAGTAGAAGAGACAGAAATATAGCCGCGAGAAGGAAGAATCAAAGAGGACAGAGATAGGGAAGGTAAGCACGAAACAGGATCTTAACCACTGAGCAGTTATAGAAGGGTGTATGGGAAGGGAGGGGAAGAGACTGAACATGGAGAATTTATTCCAGGAGTTTCCCTGGGAGGATGAGAAATAGAGATGAAAGCTAGAGGAAAAGGTGGGGGTGGTTGAGGAGGATTTTTGTTTTAATCTAGGGAGACACAAGCGTGCTTTAAATCTCTGAAGTACGAACCAGGAGGTCAAGGACGTGAATTTCAGAGAGGACGTCACTCATTCATGCACTCAGCAAACACTTACAGTTGTGCAGGGAGGAAACTCCCTGAGTTTCCAGGCTTGTTGAGGAGACAGTATTAACACCTGAGAGTATGACTTAGAAAGTACAAACTTGGCTGTGTGCATTCAAGGAAGGGTTCCAGGAGAGAGTGTATGGAAGAAACTGGACCTGGACAGAGGGGGTGGGGCCCACAGTGGGGTGGTTGAGTTAAGAAGAGGTGAGCTGGTGAGGGAAGCAGTGGGATGAGAGGGATGAGATGAGAAGGCACAGGAGCTCAGTTGGCCATGACCAGCACTTGAGTCTTTACTCCAAGAGCATCAAGAAGCAATTGAGAGTCTTTAAGAAGGGAGGCGACCACATCAGATTTGCATCCTGGAAAGATTGCAGTATAAAAGCAAGGGTGGAGGTGGCCCTGGTAGGTGGTATAGAGAGATCAGCTGGGGCAGCTCGGAGGCTATTACAATTGTCCGGTTAAGGGGTGTTGGTGGCTTGGATTTGAGATGATGGTCCTGGCCGCGGTGGTGGTGGGGGCGGGGGGGAGTAGATGAATTCAGGATACACTTAGGGGATTAACATGTCTAGGATTTGGCAATGGATTGGATTTAGTGTGTGAGAGAGAAAGGAGGTCCTCACAGTTAGTTCTGGGATTCTGACTTGGTCAGTTTGGCTGGTACCACCTGCTGAAGATAAGCAAGCAAAGTTTCAGAAGAGGCGAGGAAAGATAGCTCTAGATCACAGGTGAACAGATTGGCCTCGGCCAGACCGTAATGGCTGTGGATGCAGGTGAGTTCAAATGCGATGTGGTGGGAAGGTGAGGAGGCTGATAGCAGCAGGAAATATTTTCTCCTTGAAATAGGAACTAAGATTATTTCCCAAGATGAAGGAAGGTGGATTGAGAATAAGTGTGAGCTTTGGGTCTAATTAATTTGGGGGTTGCCTGTATCACCTTTTCTCTTGACGAGCTGAAAAGCTGTTCGTGTCTTCCAGTGTCTCACTAGAACTCACCCTTGTTTCTTCCGGTTGGGGAAGGGAGAGCACCTTTTTCATGGTGTGGAGGAGGAGTAGCAGGTTCTGGTTGGTTCCGTCCAGCACTTGCCTCCTGGTGTGTGCTGTGTGGTTCCCTTCTCTGTCTTCCACTAGCCCAGGAGACCCCCGGGGGACAGACACGGTATCTCTTTTGCCTGGCATAGAGTAAGTGCTCATCTGATGCTTGTGGAATTCATGAACAAATGGAGAAACCAAGGTAGTGGAATTCGAGGCCACAGGGCAAGCCTCCGGGGGAGGAGAGGCCAGAGTGCAGGCTCACGAATTTCAACTCAGGTCTAGCCACCAGAGCTGATAGCCTCCTCGTGGAAGGAAAGATGCTTTCGGTTCTGCTTATGCTATCCCAGAAATTGTCCCCAAACAGCATGTTTCCAGAGCACTCTGGCTCCATCTGCCTGCCCGGGCACTGAAATCCCTGTGGCCCCGCGGCCACTCAGGTGACCTCTCCCGTCAGCTCCCTCACCACGAGGAAGGAGCCCAGTAGCAAACCCTCTGGGAGCTGTGCCCGCGGGCCCTCCCCCTCCCTCTGGCACCAGCAGCTGACATCACATGCAGGTACAGCCCCGTCCTCCCTGGCTGAGGACAAAGGAGAGGAGGAAACTCACCAAGTGCCCAGAGCACTGCCAGATGTTGCAGGATGGCCTCTGTTTGGAGCTGTGGCTCGGGCCAAAGCCAGGGGGGATCCTGGTAACGGAGCCTCAGGCTCTCTCCTGCCCCAGGGCCCTCCACCAACCCGTGTTTGGGCTTGAACACCAGGGTGGGGAGGGCCCCCCCTGCAGGAGCTGCAGCCGACAGCTGGAGGAGCTGCGGAAGCAGCATGTCCATGCAGTCCCAGAGTGAGCCCCAAGCCCTGGAGGTCCCAGCTGCCATGTGGCAGGCCCTCCCCTGAGCCCAGCATGGTACAGAATCTGCGCTCCCAGACCGTCTCCTGCAGCACGGCCGTAAAGCAGGCCTGTCACTACCACGTCTCCTCCCTGAGGAAGAAGCTGTCCTTTCTGCGAGCCAAGTAGGTGGCGGAGGGCCCCTGGAGATGAGGGCATGTGGACGTGGCCCTTGGGCTGGCTGGGGTTGACCTGGGGCTCTTCACAGAGGCGGGAGAGCTTTGGGGGCTGGCTCCCATGTTCGGGGGCTTATACTTCTTGGCCAAAGGGACGGCCCCTCCCCAAGAGGGATGAGTGGTCTGTTGCAAGAGGCTAAAGGTGAGGGATAGAGGGGAGCCTGGGGAGGCTGTGTGGCCCTTGTTTGGAATGGATGGAATGCTCGACTGGGCCCTGCTGTGTGTCTGCCAAGGAAGTGACCAGCTATCCCGGTTCTTCAATAACTGGCCAGCAATTGTTCGTTTGCCTCCGTCATGGTACATTACTTAGGTTGGTAAAGAACTTGGAGGTCCCAAGAGAAAGTTGCTGGAGAGGACGGAGTATTCTATCTGGTGCCTTTGGGGGTGTTGATCATTCCCTTCCAGTGAGAGGGAACCTGTGAGTGAGGTGTTTGGGGGTACGGACCCTGTGTGTTCACTTCTTACAAGGTGTCATCACTGGGACTTGGCTCTGACTCCAGAGCCTCTTGAGCAGGCTGCCGGAGAGACGTGCGGATAAACCTGGTGTGGGGCGCTTTTTCCTGGTGCAGTGGCTCCGGGGTGAACATGCCCCTGTGACAAGCAGAGGGGAGCAGGGTTTCCAGGAGGACAGAGAGGTTCCAGTCCCTAGGATTAGAGTTAAACTCAGAGGCTGGTGGGCATTGGAGAGAGAGGAGCACGTAAGCTTATGGGCAGGCTTCCGGCTGGTTTTTGTGTGAAGAGAAATACAGCAGTGAGTGAAAGGTAAGATAGGACAAATGGAAGAAAGGTAGGGAGAGAGACTGAATGGAGGTAGGTTAGGGAGGGAGGCATAGTAGATGACTTGATCTTGATTCTCTCTCACACACTCTCACGCACGTAGGCATGGATGCCTGTTAAGTGTTTAGCTGACTATTGATGAGAGTCATCTCCCCAGAGGTGTTTTCGTGGCAGTAGTTTTGAGGGCAGCGAACAGAGACTGAGTCCTTACTGTTACGAGAGGACTCCTCAGGTACTGACCACCCAGTACCTTGCACACAGCAGGCACCCAAGGGATAAAGGCCGAAGAAGAGATTCTCTGACCCTGTGGGGTGGTCCTGGGGGCAGAGACTGGTCCCTCAGCAGTCTCCTTGTGGAACTCAGGAACGCATTGAGGACCAAACACCCTTCGATTAAGCTCTGCTTCTCTACCACTTATTGGCCGTGGGGGCTCTCACCAAATCACCCTGTCGCCTCTGAATGTTTCCTTCCTTAAGAATGGAGATAGTCATACCTCCTACGTGGAGGCTGTGGGAATCAAAGTGACGTAAGATAGAGGAAGGTCTTGGCCCTGTGTCTGGCACACAGCAGTCATTGTGACTGTCAGCTGACCGTAGAGTTGGGCTAAACCTGTGAGGTGAGTGGAAGGTGAGTTTTGAGCTACTCAAGAGCTGTGTGTAGCTTGGGGAACTTGGTTCGGGAAGCCATGAACACGTTTGCAGTGGCCAGTCAGTCGTGTGAACCCTGGGCCTCACTTTCCCAGCTTACTTTCCATCTTGGCGCTAACCATGTTGTCACTGTATTTTTCTGCTGACCTGGTTGTCGTCTGTTTCCCCTGCAAGGGACCCTAAGCCTCATGAGACCAGGGGACTGTCTTTGTTTCATTCACTGGTACATGCCTGACGCATAGTAGGTGCTCAATAAAGATTGTTAAATGAGGGGTGTCTGGTGGCTCAGTCAGTGAAGTGTCTGACTTCTGATTTTGGCTCAGGTCATGATCTCACAGTTCCTGGGTTAGAGTCCTGCATTGGGCTCTGTGCTGACAGTGTGGAGCCTGCTTAGGACTCTTCTCCTTCCCTTCTCTTCTCCTGCTTGTGCTCTCTCTCTCTCTCTCTCTCTCTCTCTCTCAAAAATAAGTAAATAAACCTTAAAAAAAAAAAAAGGATTTGGTAAATGAGTAAATGGGCACATGAGTAATTAAGGCTTTTTTGCCCTCTCTCATATTCTGTGATTTTGGGATTCTGTGACTGTGCCCCAAATTGAGGGCCACTGGTGAGCCCCTCTGTATCTGTTAATGGTGTGACATTTTCATGCTCGTGGTCCGTGGTTAGTGTCTGCCCATCACCTCTTCTCCTTTCTCCAATCCACATACTCCCATGCTTGGTGGGATGCCGTGGTCTTGGCCAGACAGCACACATGGCATTTGACCAGGAGGGAGAAGGACCTTATTTTGGGTCTGGGCAGAGAAGCAAGTGGGCACTCCAATCCTCCCCTCCCTCCCTCCCTGAGTTCCCAGTTCGTAGCTCCTCGCTGGCGTCCTGGCTGCTTCCGTGGCTGTCAGCAGAACTGTCTGCAGGTGTAACCGTCACCTGCTCAGTGTTTCTCCTACCCCAGCGTTTCTCCTTTCCTGCCTGAGAAAGGGGGAGATTAATTATAGCTCAGCAACGACACTCACTCTGCTGATGCCACAGTTGGGGTTTAGATTTGGACAACTGGCAGGCAGATGGTAAACCTCATTCCCTCGCTTCCCTACCTCCTGCCGGCTGAAATCCCATCCTCCTATAAGCCAGGGTGAGGAAGGAATGTGAGTGGGTGACAGCTCTGGGGGCTCAAGCAGGGACTCCGCTTCCGGCTTGCCCTGCTCTGCACCGCATTCTTTGCCTCCCTCTTGCTCCAGGGGTGAGATGCCGTTGGGAGGCCCAAATCCCCGAGGTCTTTTCTCAACTTTGTGATGAATCCGCCTGAGCTCAGAGCACCTGTTTCCAGAGACCACTCCCTCCCTGCTTTCCCATCTAGGCGAGATGCCATTGTACCGGAAGTTGATAACTCTAGCTTGGTTGCAAACCCCTGTATCAGTGAAAAGTTTTTGAGCTGTCTCCACTGGTATATATTTATAAAAATTATATGCATGCACTGCTGCACTAAATGTTTCACTTATTACAGATACTTTCTGAAAGGATCAGGTAAAAAGAAATGCAATATATATAAGTTGTAATATTCTGCATGAGTAAGTGTTCTTGTCCCTTGATAATGAACAGCCTACTTGGGAGACAAGGAGACCTCACGGGCTTCAGAATTGTGTGCAGAACTTACTCAGTATGCAGATTCCCTGGGCTCTTGTCTCTGATTCTTTTAATATATTTTTTAATTTTTTTAATGTTTTTATTTATTTCTGAGAGAGAGACAGCATGAGCAGTGGAGGGTCAGAGAGAGAGGGAGATACAGAATCTGAAGCAGGCTCCAGGCTCTGAGCTAGCTGTCAGCACGAGCCAGAGAATGGCTCAAACCCACGAACCATGAGATCATGACCTGAGCCAAAGTTGGATGCTTAACTGACTGAGCCACCCAGGTGCCCCATCCATCTCTTGTCTCTGATTCTGAGTCATGTGGACTGGGGTGGGCCTAGGAATTTGCACAGTGAACACGTATCCCAACTGATTCTCAAGTGGCCTAGAACCGTGCTTTGAGAAACATGCCATGTTGCCGGATGCCCCCTGTTATCCCTGCGCTAGCTAGCATCAAGTGCGCAATTTAACAGTGAATAGTAATGGGATGGGGAGAGCCCTGTGCCCTCTTCCTGGCCTGTGGCCTCAGGTTCAGGGAGCCTCTGGCAGACCCGCGGCACCCTCAGGGACACTGGTGTCAGTGCATAGCTTCTGTTTTCTCCTTACCTGTTCGCTCCACAGCCCAAGAATCCCCATTCTGCAGCAAGGAGAAAGGTGGGTGGGGTGGGACTATGTAATTAAAATAATCATTTCATCTTATCTGTCACCAACTTTCCAGATTGCTCAATGCTTCTTTTCTTCTTATCCTTCAGTGAGTGAGCAATAAGTAGTTTCCAGCTGGGCTCCCTCCTTCCCTTCTCCATTTCCTAGTCTGAAGGTGAAAGTCTCCCATAGAAATGCAGAGAAAAGCCTTGTAGCCCTGGTTCAGGTGGTCCCAGGATTAGGAGAGGGGCTGAGGAAGTGGACGGTGTCTGAGCACCTCCCTAGAGGCTCTGTGCTGTTGGCGCCGAGCCTGACTCAGGGCTCGATCTCAAAAACTGTGAGCTCATGACCTGAGCCAAAATCAAGAGTGGATGCGTAACCGGCTGAGCCACCCAGGCGCCCCTCCCTCATGTCTGTTGTGTGTGAGCTGGCTAGGCACTTCATGAAGAAGGAGTCAGTGCTAGACTCAAAACTCTTGAGTTTATGAACATGGTACCACGACAGATTTGCTTGAGGATCCAGAGTGAACAATCTTAACCTGTTGAACTCCTTTCCCTCTAAAAGTGAAACACCCAAGGTTACGTCTCTTGACATCTTAAACAATGGGTGGACTTGCTTCTTGCCAGGAGTGTGTATCAGTTGTCCTTATAAGATCCACAGAAATGGCCCTAAAGAAGGGATTTAAGGGTTAAGTGAAAACCCTCTGCTCCTTCCTGATTCGTGAATTTCTTCAATACCTACATCAAATGGTTATCTGCCTCTCAGTGAATAACTTCCATGGTGGGAAATTTGCTCAGGAAGTAAACTGGGGTTTCAGTAAAAAAACTCAGAATTATAGGAAACGACAGAAAATCAACACATGTGATGAGTAAAAAAATCCAAGACAGTTAGTTTGTGGGCATCTGAGGCATTAATTGTTATTACTAATAATATCTGCTATGTTGAGAGTTTATTATGTGTTCAGTACTGCGGTTTACATGTGCTATCTTATTTAACCTTAATGGCAGGTATACAAGGACAGTTGCTATTTTATCCATTTTCTAGAGAAGGAGATGGAGGCTTACACTGTCCACTGGCGTGCTTTGTAAGTGATCGAGCTGAGATTCAGATCCAGAGCTTTTTAATGGCAACCTTTTATGATGCTGTCTTTCCCTTTGAGACAGCATCCATGTGGCTTTCAGGACACTTGGGGCCCAGTGCTGAACCTTCCTCTTTTCCTTATGTCACATGGATCTTTTGTCACCAGCTTTCTGGACCTAAAGCTCCAGATATGGAGGGTGCAAATGAGTCTGTTAGTGAAGCTTATCTCTTGTAAAGCATCAAGCTGGACGGAGCAGGAGACAGACTGTCATGGAGAGAATAGACCCTGGTGATTTTGAATGATACATTTTAAATATGCCTGAGAGCTGAACAGTTGGGGTTGTTTTGAGTATGTTTCCTGTGCCTTGTTGCTGTTGAGAAGTGCTGTAGACTTTTAACTAGCATTTATAGGAAAGTTCTCGTACATTTCTGGTGCCTTCTTTCAGTTTCACTCTTATGCCCGCCCCAAACCGCGAAACTGTGGTCACTCTGACCTCCCTGCAGGTACCAGGTGAAGCCCCGATAGGTGCTGGCTGGAGCTGCACAAAAGTTCATTACCTTCCCTTGGGGTTTCTCCGCTGGGCTCACCAGCACCCTCTGCTGGCAGTGGCTTTGCGGAGGGGAGAGAGCAGGGCAACCTGATCCCTCCCTTCTCAGTGAGATAAGCAAGTCCTCAGGCAGGAGGCAAGGGGAGTGCCCTGGACCCCACTCCTTCTACCCTGGAGGGAAGGACTATCTGAGCCCCAACAACTCTCACCCCTGAGGATGAGCACACTAGGAGAAGGGACCTGCCAATGTAAAGGCAGACTCTCTGGCCAGAGGAGCTGTGTAAGTGGATTTGTATGTTCTTAGACCCTCTACTCAGGTTCCTGTGGGGCCAGCGGAGTTCTTCCTTGGACATTTAGTTTCCTTGCTCTTCCTTTTCTTACCCACCCCACCCAGCTTCTGTAGCTTAATGGTCTATTTTTTATTTTTAATTTTTTTATTGTTATTCATTTCTGAGAGAGGGAACAAGAAAGAGTTAGGGAGGGGCAGAGAGAGAGGGAGACACAGAATCCAAGCAGGCTCCAGGCTCTGAGCTGTCAGCATAGAGCCCGACACGGGGCTCGAACCCACAAACTCGTGAGATCATGACCTGAGCTGAAGTCGGACGCTTAACCAACTGAGCCCCCCAGGCGCCCCTGTTTTTTGTTTTCTGATGTGATTGTTACAGCCCTCCACGGTGGAGCCTGTCTCCATGCAGGAGGTTGGGGGTTCCTAACAGCAGTCTGGAGGGGATAGTAGTTTCTGGAAGCATTCCCTGTCATGTTTCCCTTTTTTGTGCCAGCTTTGCATCTCTTCCCTTGCCTCTGGCCTGAGACTTGGCTGGGATCTGCAGCTGCGTCTTTCAGCCTCCCTCCTGGTTCCCTAGAAGAAACTGGAGAGCAGTAGAATATTCCCAGCCTGGAGACTGACCCTCAGTTGCCCACTTGTCTTTCCCATAGCCCGTCCCGGCAGCCGCAGAGAATGGGGGAGGTGCCGCAGCCACTCTCCCACAGGAGTCCCCTCGCCTGCTGCTTCTCACTGTGCCCTCCAGGAGTCTGTGACCCGGTCTCCCTCAGCTTCAGTGGTGTCCCTACAGAGCCTCTCCAGTGGCCTGCACCCAGTGAGGTCCCAGTGGCATTTGGACAACCTTCACGTCTTCCTTTCTAGCTCTCCTCCCGTTATCTGTCTCTGCAGTCCACAGGAGAGAGTGTGTCTGTACCATGGGAATGCATGTGGCTCCCATTTACCATGCACAGGAGGTCAGGCCTTTATTGCCCTTTACCCTCTCTCCCCTCCCTGCAGACCCCCTGCTCAGTTAATCCTGTGGCTTCTTAAATGTTCTCACCCTGAATGGCTGTATGAAAGGCTCTGGGGGGCTTGGCACCGGCCGTAGGTCTTTTGTGAAAATTGGTGCAGGTGTAGGAGGAAACCTCCAAAGCAGGAAGTACAAGCGCTGTCTGCCTTATGCTTGGTGACCCTTTTCGTTTCTTTTTTTAATGTTTTTATTTAGTTATTTGAGAGAAAGACCGAACGCACGGAGGGGCAGAGAGAGGGAGAGAGAATCCCAAGCAGGCTCTGCATTGTCTGTGCAGAGCCCGATGCGGGGGACTCAAACTCACAAATTGTGAGACCATGACCTGAGCCGAAATCCAGAGTCAGACGGTTAACTGACTGAGCCACCCAGGTGCCCCAGCCTTTTTTGTTTTAAAAGCACTCGCACAAATTTCGCATCTGAAACTCCAGGTCCAGGCCCGGCTGCTGGCTGGAGGCGGAATCATGTGGCCTGGAAATGGTGGGGAAGGGAAGGGCTCATGAACCAGAGCAGGGTGAGCTTCACATGGGCACCAAGTGCAGATTGAGGGCGATTCGGGGAACTCGTGGGGCTCCTGTGGTTCCCAACTCCTGTGCCCTCAAGGCGGTAATTATGAAGACAGCCTTCTTTCAGTTAATATTTAGGGACTGTTCCTGGTATGTGTCAGTCACTGGGCTCACATTTAAATTTCACCACTTTGGGGCACCTGGGTGGCTCAGTCGGTTGAGAGTCCGACTTTGGCTCAGGTCACGATCTCACGGTTTGTGGGCTCCAGCCCTGTGTTGGGCTCTGCTGACAGCTCAGAGCTGGGAGCCTGCTTTGTATTCTGTATCTCCCTCTCTCTCTGCCTCTCCCTTGCTTGTGCACTCTCTCTCTCTCTCTCAAAAATAAACAAACATTGAAAAAAATTTTTTAAATTTCACCATTTTGCTATGAAACAGTAGTCCTCTTATCTCCATTTTAGAGATTACAAAACTGAGGCTTAGAGAGGTTTTGTAATTTGCATAAAATCACACAGCTCTTTTTAAAAAAATGTTTATTTTGAGAGTGGGCACCCATGTGTGGGCGTGGCAGAGGGGCGGGGTGGCGGGGGGAGAGACAGAGAGAGAGAGACACAGAGAGAGAGAGAATCCCAAGAAGGCTCTGCTTGACTCGGGGCTCGAACCCACAAACCATGAGATCATGACCTAAGCCAAAAGCGAGAGTCTGACTAGTCAACTGGCTGAGCCATCAGGCACCTCGCGATCAAACAACCCTTGTGTGACAGGCTGGAATCCAAATCCAGGCAATGTGACCGTAGATTTTAACCACTATGCAATGCTGCCCTGTCCGGTTCTAGAGGCCAGTGTTGAGGGGGTAGCATTTACATTCCTGTTGCTTGTGAGGCCTCAGGAATTGCTAGTGGCTAAGGGCGACAGGTCTCCCTCCCCTTGGCCTGTCCTGTTTTACCCCAAGGAACTTAGATGCAGAAGGACACTGATACCAGCAAAGCCTCAGTACTGCACGAAGTATGAGTTTCCCTAAACAATGACCGTCAGGCTGACACTGTCCCTTTGTCCAGCTCTAAATATTTGCCTTGACTTCATTTTTTTTTTTTATTGTATTTAATTTGAGAGAGAGAGCGAGCAAACACAAGCAGGGGATGGCGCAGAGAGGAGAGAGAATCCTAAACGGGTCCTGTGCTATCAACATAGAGCCCAGTGGCAGAGCTCGAACTCAGGAACTATGAGATCATGACCTGAGCTAGAAGCTTTACCAGCTGTGCCGCCCAGGTTCCCCTCTCCTCCTGACTTCGGAGCTGAGGGTGCTGTCCTGTAGGTGACTGGTCCCAAAGCTACTTCCTTTCCTCCCGGAACCTGAACCTTAATCCTTACCACCCAGTCCTGACTGCTTGAGAAACTCCTACAGCTGAGAACCTCCCCCCGCCCCCCCCATACCCGGCCATCCCCAGGGATCAGGCCCACTTGGCAAGACCATTCCAGACTTGAACTTTGCAGTGTTAGCTGCCGTCTCTAGATTTCCTCAAGCCGGGCAGTTCTGTCCATCCATAGCTTCTTACAGATGCGTTAGTCATATCCTCTCTTGGAACTTTTCACCTTGAGTTTTTAATTTCGTGGTCTCTTTTTTCCTCCCACCTTCAACCTGATCAACTTCCCTGATTTTCTTTGTCAGTCTTTCCTCCCCTTCTCTCTTTATTTTTGCTTGGACTCTTTATTGTTCTTTGATGATTTTTTTCTCCACACTCCCCCGCATGTCCCCCTTAATGTCCACTGCCATTCAGTATTACCTGCAAGTGTCTCTGGTTGTAGTTCTCGTCCTTGCTCCTTTTCTGCTCTTTTTCTTATTCTGATGACTATCTCACCCCACCCTGCCCTACCCCCCTAACCCCTTCACCCCTTCCCCTTGCCTCTCCTTTCATGTCTTTATTCATCTAAGAAAGCAGGAGGGTTTGTTTTCTGTCCAGTCTACCTCTGACATCATCAGCTCTGAGGACCTAAAATTTCATACTCTCCGGGGAAAGGTCACATGGATTTAGGGGAAGAGGCAAACCAGTGAGTAATAATAAGAAAAAAGTCTAACACTTAAGACACAGTTTTAAGCCCTCTATGTATGTTATCTTCATCCAGTCTATGAGTTGAGTAACATTATCTATCTCTGCCTTACAGATGAGAAATAGGGGTACAGAGAGGCTGAATAAGTAGCCTGAGGGTCACACAGATGGTGGGCAGTTGAGTCAGAATTCAGACCTGAGCAGAATAGCTTCAGAGGCATGCGCATCAGCACGTTGGACTGCCTCTCTCCAGAGTTGATGGTTGACGAGCAAAAGAGATGAGAAGTCACCTTCTGGTCCCTGAATCCGACATGCACAGTCATGGGAACACACGCACTGCTCGGTTCTCCTTCGTCTGCCTCTCTTTCTCCATTCTTCTTTCTTTTTTTGTCTCTTGAGACAAGCTATCATTTTCTGTGCACACAGAGCAAAGACATCAAGTGACCTCTCAAGGTCTTCGTATTTCTGATCTCCTGTAGTTCTGTGAACCCCTCCCTGTTTCCTCATCATCTTTTCTGTTTAAAGTTAGACTGTAGGGGGCGCCTGGGTGGCTCAGTCAGTTAAGCTTCCGACTTCAGCTCAGGTCATGATCTCCCAGTTGGTGGGTTCGAGCCCCGCATCAGACTCTGTGTTGACAGTTTGGAGTGTGGAGCCTGCTTCAGATTCTGTGTCTCCCTTTCACTCTGCCCTTTCCCCGCTTGCACTCTGCCTCTCTCAAAATTATATAAATATTAAAAATAAAAAATAAAAAGTAAAGTCAGACTGCAGGGAGAAGGAGCTGTACCTCTTTGGCCAAGGTGTCTGACCCACGTTTGTGGTCAAGCTGCACGTTGGATAAGCAGTGCAAATATGGCTGCTCCACTGCCCATTGCTCAGAGAACTACATATCCCATGGTGCAGCAGGGGGACGTTGGTCTGACCAGGGTTTGAAACTGGCTTGCTTGACTTCCTTGTGTCCTACCCACCAATAGGCAGCTGCTTTAGAGGAGGCTCTTCCTAAAGAAACAGGTGCAATGTCCAGCCTCTGAGCAGTCTTTAGGGAACTGGGTGCCTGTTCTTCCTAGCACATCCTACGCATCCTCCACCAAAACTCACTCTAGCCTCTCTTCAGGTATCTGGGTTTTGGTTTTCTTCCTTAATTTATTACATAAGTATAGTGATTAAGGAGTTAAAATATAATTCCTGGGGCAAAGTCATTAGTACAAATAATTCCCCTGGAGAGAAAATGATGTCATGATATTGTAAAGAACTTCCCATCCATCCATCCATCCGTCCATCCATCCATCCATCCATCCATCCATCCATCTCTCTATCTATCTGTCTCTGTCTCTGTATCCATCTTTCCATCTTTTTACTAAACATGAGGCCAAATGGAATGCAATGAAATTGCAGGAGAGAGAGCAAATGAATAGACTAGAGGAGTTATTTCTTCCAGAAGAAGTTATTAGATGGATTCCTTTCTGGTTAGCAGAGGGTGGCTGTAGTGACTTGTTAATTAGATCCTCTGCATCCATTTTTCTTTCCTTTTCCCCTTTCAGTGCCATTCTCTTCTCTCTCTTTCCTCCTGGAATTATCTTTGGACTCTGGAACATACTTCTTCCCTTCTTTCTCACTGCAGCCAAGCATTATCCCCTCCCTCCTTCCATGCCCCGTCTCCTGTGTTATCTGTTCTATAGCCAACTGCTCTCTCTCTCCCTGCTGCTTTGAGTCCAGGACATCTAAATTGCTTTGTAAAATACACATAGCTGCTTCTAGCTGAGCAGCCCCCTTAAATGCTGTCCACTGTGTTTACCACCCAGGGCCCTGTGATGGTCGGATGCCGTTAAGAACCGGGGAGGTAAATGTGTTTGGTCATTTGGGACACTGGGCGGGGTCCTGTTAACATAGGTCTGATTTCTGCACAATTCTGATGAAACAGAACATCCTCCTTCGTAGGGACTAGCCTTCTGCTCTCCATCTGTCTGTGTGTTTGACTGTCAGCCCAGGAACAGAGAGGACCGCAGGCCAGCACGATAGCCAGAAGGAACATCACAGGCCTCTGAGCAGAGATGACGTGTGTGGAGCTGGTGCAGACTGCACACTTTTTGCTTTTTTGTGCGGGTTATGATGGGATACCTCTAGTGCTGTTCTAGCAATGCCCCGTACCCTTTCCAAGGTGATTGTGTCTATGACCATGGGGCAGTGAGCTAAAGAAAGCCAATCCATCGGCCAAGATGGGATCCTACTGCTTTTACTCCAGTCCTTTTTCATTTGGCTATGTGGATGCCCCTTGGCTAATAGGGTAAGATGGGATGGGATAGGTAAGGGAGACAGGATGTGTTCAGTGCTTACCGGTGACTGGAACCAGGAACACACCCCCGCTGCCTTCATTGTAATCTTGATAATTGACCAGTTTGGTCAGATGTGTTGGTCTACTCTGCTGCCTAAATAAAGTGAACATGAGTGATTCTTTGATGATTCTTTTTAAAAGCAATTTCCACTGGCCACAGGAGATTTTTTTTTTTTTAATTTAATTTACATCCAAGTTACTTAGCATGTAGTGCAATAATGATTTCAGGAGTAGAATCTGGTGATTCATCCCCTACATATAACACCCAGTGCTCATCCCAACAAGTGTCTTCCTTAATGCCCTTCACCCATTTAGCCCATCCCTCCCACCCACAGCCCCTCCAGCAACCCTCAGTTTGTTCTTTGTATTTAAGAATCTCTTATGGTTTGCCCCCCTCCCTGTTTTTATATTATTTTTGCTTCCCTTCTCTTGTATTCTTCTGTTTTTTTAAAGTTTTTAAATGTTTATTTATTTTTTGAAAGAGACAGGGAGCAGGGGAGGGGCAGAGAGAGTGGGAGACACAGAATCTGAAGCCGGCTCCAGGCTCTGAGCTGCCAGCACAGAGCCCCGAAATGGGGCTCAAACCCATGGACTCTGAGATGACCTGAGCTAAAGTCAGTTGCTTAACTGACTCAGCCACCCAGGCGCCCCTATATTCATCTGTTTTATATCTTAAATTCCTCATACGAGTGAAGTCATAAGATACTTGTCTTTCTCTGACTAATTTCACTCAGCATAATACCCTCTAGTTCCATCTACATACTAGCCAGTGGCAAGATTTCATTTTTCTTGACTGCCAAGTAATACTCCGTTGTGTATATATACCACAGCTTCTGTATCCATTCATCTATTGATGGACATTTGGGCTCCTTCCATACTTTGGCTCTCATCAATGGTGCTGCTGTAACATTGGGGTACATGTGCCCCTTCAAAACAGTATACCTCTGTCTCCCAAGTAAATACCTAGTAATGCAGTTGCTGGGACACAGGGTAGTTCTATTTTTAATTTTTTGAGGAGCCTCCATACTGTTTTCAAGAGCGGCTATACCAGTTTGTATTCCCAACAGCAGTGCCAAAGAGATCCTCTTTCTCTGCATCCTCGCCAACATCTGTTGTTGCCTGAGTTGTTAATTTTGGCCATGCTGACACGTGTGTGGTGGTTTCTCATTGTGGTTTTGATTTGTATTTCCCTGATGATGAGTGATGTGGAGCATTTTTTCATGTGTCAGTTAGCCATCTGGATGTATTCTTTTGAAAAGTGTCTATTCATTATTGGGGCGCCTGGGTGGCTCAGTCAGTTAAACATTCAACTTCAGCTCAGGTCATGTTCTCGCGGTTTGTGGGTTCGAGCCCCACGTAGGGCTCTGTGCTAACAGCTCAGAGCCTGGAGCCTGTTTCAGATTCTGTATCTCCCTCTCTCTCTGACCCTCCCCTGCTCACGCTGTCTGTCTCTCTCTCTCAGAAATAAATAAAACATTAAAAAAATATGTAAAGTGTCTATTCATGGCTTTTGCCCATCTCTTCCCTGAATTATTTGTTTTCTGGGTGTTGAGTTTGATAAGTTCTTTATAGATTTTGGATCTAACCCTTTGTGCAAATATCTTCTCCCATTCCATTGGTTGTCTTTTAGTTTTGCTGATTGTTTCCCTCACTGGGCAGAAGCTTTTTGTCTTGATGAGGTCCCAAAAGTTCATTTTTGCTTTTGTTTCCCTTGCTTCCGGAGACATGTCAAGTAAGAAGTTGCTGCGGCTGAGGTCGAAGAGGTTTTTGCCTGCTTTCTCCCCTAGGATTTTGATGGCTTCCTGTCTTATGTTTAGGTCTTTCATCCATTTTGAGCTTATTTTTGTGAGAAAGTGGTCCAGGTTCATTTCTCTGCATGTTGCTGTCCAGTTTTCTGAGCACAACTTGCTGAAGAGACTGTCTTTATTCCATTGGATATTCTCTCCTGCTTTGTCAAAGGTGAGTTGGCTATACATTTGAGAGTCCATTTCTGGGTTCTCGATTCAGTTCCATTGATCTAAGGGTCTGTTTCTGTGCCAGTACCATTGGACACAGGAGATTTGCTTAATGTATACACTGGCCTCTGGATATGCCCAAGATTTCCCCCCCTAGTGTATAAGAATGCATTTTCTTATAATTTGCCATCTTTGGTGGGGAGGGAAGTATTCTGAAAGGAAATCTTAAATTAATTGAGGTTTTATATTCTCTGAGTCTGATAATGGCTGCAGGAGTTGGGGACAGATGGAGAAGGAAACGTGAAGGGGTGGGAAATTTGGTAGCATGGCGTTTAGTGGAAAGGTGTTTGGTGGCTCTGAACACAGGTTTGGAGCCCAGCTCTGCTATGCAGGCTGTATGACCTTGGACAAGTCCCTGAAACTCTCTGGACCCTAGTTTAATTGTCTTTGAAATGGAGAAAACAATAGTTACCTCAGAGACTTCCTCTGAGTGTCAGATGAGGCAGCAGAATGGGAAATGCATTGGGGCCCCATACAAATGGGAGTTAACTCTTCCGGTCCTGTTCTTAAGCCAGATGCACAAAGTCCGTGTAGAGTGGAATTGTTGGTGGAATTGTTGGTGGTCTCCTTCTTTCAGGGTAAACTCTTCCCTGCTCTGTGTTGGTCCCCCTGAATGCGCAGTTTTGTTTTTTAAGTCAGGCTTGAACAGCAGCGGGGTAAGAGAAGAATGAGGGGTGAGGGAGGCAGGAGTGGATGAGTGATCACAGGTTCCTTGCCTGCCTTTTTTATTTTCTTCTATTTTAATCTCTCTCTCTTTAACCCTGGCTGTGCTGGATTTTTCTCAGCTCTGGAAGCTGGATTGGGAGGGGGTAAATGAAGGGCCTTCTATCTCTCTGGGTCTCACCCTTTCTGAGGGATTAGTCAACTTGGAATTCAGAAAGGAGTGTTGGCAGGCCTTTCTCTGACCCTTTTGCTCTCCTCCGGGTCTTTGTTTTCTCATCTGTAAAATGGAGCCGCAGCTTTAAGGCCCCTTCCACCTTAATACTTTGCAGGTCTGAAATCAGAAGCATAAAGGAATCAACGTCCTTAACAGCCAGCCCAGTTTAGCACAGATGAAGAGCTGGTAGAGCAGAGGCTATTGATCGGCTTTTCCATAGGTTATTGTCTTTGACTGGGAGAATATCTCTAAAGAATGGGCAGGAAGGGCAGTGGTTTAGAGAGCACACATACTTCCTTCTTGTGGCTTCGGAGGAGCGCTGCTCCTTTGTGTTCATCTGGGTGCCAGCACCAGCAAATCCACACAGTGAATATCCACAGCATGTTTTATTTAAGTAGTTGCTTTGTGCTTTCCTTAAAATGTGAGCAGCCTCTTCCCTTCCAGGGCCTGGGGTGCTCTGATCCCTCCTCCCGCGGCCTCTGGCTGCCACAGCCTCTCCCAGGTTGCCGAAGTAAAATGGGCCGGAGAGGAAGCTGTAGTCACTGCGAGCAGGGCGGCCTGTCCCTGCCAGGCAGGAAACCTACAGTGATGAATGGGGCCGGATGAAGTCATCCTGCTCCTCCAATCAGGCTGCTCCGAGAGAGCCAGGGGCCTCTGCGGATCCAGTCGGGCTGCCGGCTGCTCTCATGTACCTTTAGACAGAGGCTGTGAGTCTCTGGGAGTGGAGTGGGGGGGTGTGAACCGCCCGCTCCTGGCTCCTGTGTAGGCCTCAGTCAGTCTGAATGTTATTGCAAGGTGAGTGGCTTCACCCGGCACATTCCTCTCCCTCTGCATTCTCGACCTTGCCGCGCAGGGCTCCGGCTCCGAGCCTCCGGCACCTCCTTGCACAGCACCGCCTGCTTCCATCTGAGTGCCCGCACCTCCTCCTTGAGGTTCTCACACCCGCCCCCTGGGCCCCCAGCCTCCTCCCTACCTGCTACCCCCAGCACTTGCTCAGCACCCGCCAGCTGGCCTCTGCCCACACGCCCTGCTCTTCCTGACCTGTGGGTACCAGTTGGCCGGGTGATGGGAGGGCAGGGCCCCCATCTCTGTGCGCTCTCCCCCAGCAGGGGGAGCCCTGGGAGACCCGCACTCGCCTCCTGGGAAGAAGCACCAGGCAAGGGGAGACGCCCCCTGACTCAGCCTGATGTGAGCATCTGTGGGAACCCAGGCAGCCCCCCTCCCCAACTTGCTGGGGACCCCGAGCCTCTTTCCAGTCCGCTCCCCCCACCCCCAGTAGAGGACATCCCAGGGGGCCAGAGAGTAGAAATCAGTCTCTCATTTTTCCCTGCCCTTCCAGAGGGGTGGTTTGCTCTTTGTGGGTGGACATTTGTGACTCTGCCTTTTCTCTCTGGATGGGGCCGCTGCTCCTTAGGCCAAGCAGAAATCATGGAGCCGGCTGATATGGCGACAGCAAAGGTAGGATGGAAATGCTGCCGGCCGCACTGTGCGTAAGTGGCTTCGCTTGGCGAGTTCTGCCTTTGGTTCACTTCTCTCTCCCCTCCTGTCCCTCAGCTCACCACTCCCGAGCGTCTGGGGGCTGTGTCAGAATGGAGGGAAATGACACCCCGAGCATGAAGCCCTCAGGAGAGGGGAGGAAGGGCTGGGTCTGACAGAGCACACTCCTCACCTTTACACACCCAGAAGTCTGAGCAGGTGGGGGAGGGGGGTTCGTCTCTAGCTCTGTCTGGGCTGATCTGTGTCTTTCTTGTTAGCTCTGCCTCCTTATTCTTTTATCCTTATCCCGTCTCTTTAGTCACTCCCTCCTTTTTGGTCTCTCTTCCTCACACCACAGTGCTCTCTTCATCCATGTGTGACATCTCCACCCTTCCTTTCCACCTTCTGTTTGCTTCTCTTTTCCCTCTGCCTGTTGTATAAGGAATGGGTGGGGTCGGTGTGGTCTGGACAGTCTTGAGAGCAGAGACGGCCTCCCATCCTGCAGCAGGCGATGGCCTTGGGATTGGCGAGGCGTTGGTCTCTGAGTGGCAGATGCCTTTGCTGTCCCCTCCCACCGCTCATCCGATGCCCCAATGGTAGTGTGGGTCTGGGCCTCTCCGGGGAAAGTGCCCCGGTGCTCTGTCGCCCGGACCCTGCGGGCTCACTAGAGGGCGTTCCTAAAATGAGTTTCTAATCCCTCCTGAATCCTGCCTGCAGTTTGGAATTTGCAGCGTCTGTGCGTTTTCCCAAGCAGGGAGCTTGAGCCATTGGGAGTAGACGGGAGATCGAAGGAGGTGGAGTCTGCAAGCCCCAACCCCAACCCCTCTGTGCAGGGAGAGACCTCTAGTCCTAGGATTTCTCAGCTCTTGGACAGGTTTGGGGGCTTTCATTTTGGGCTACATGACACGTCTCCGTTGTCTCAGAGATGCAGGACTAGATGAGGCTCAGACTTCTGGAGCAGGTTGGGTACCCCGTGTGTATGTGCAAGAGCGAAGAAGGTTGGAGGCCCGAGCAGCAAGCGTGCTCTGGGCAGTAATGCATTCTGGTGGTGAGGACATATCTCTGCCAATCACACATCTGGGTTCCCGGCGCCTCTCTCCTACTCGCGCGTGTGGTGTGATCTGCTCCAAGTTACTTAACCTCTCTGGGCTGTCATCTTCTAGTCCGCACAGTGGTGAAAAATTAACAGCTATTGTTTTAGCCAGCTTAGATCCGTTTTCTTTGAAGAAAGTTGCAGGGGAGAACATAGCTAACTGAGAACTCCCTGGACTCCATCCCTCCTCTCTCTCTACCTCCCCCGTATTTTCCCTCCTCCCACAAGCATTCGAGTACCCACAGTGAGCACGGATGGAGCAAGATGCGGTTCTACCGTGGCAGTGTGCAGAGGCGGCCAGGGGAGCAGACGTCTGCAACTGTGTTCAGATCCAGGCCAGTTTGCTCCACGCAGTTTGCTTTGTGGTTGCAGTGCTCCTGTCGGTGACGTCAGGTGTCGTCTCTCACCAGACTTCCCTCTTGCAAACCTCCCAGTCAACTAGCTCTTGAAGTTGTAAGTGGTTTGGGATCCAACAGTTGGCTCTCAAGGGTTGGTGGTGGTGCGTGCTGGGGGAAAGGTGTGGTTTGCAGGGATTGGAGAGTTACTCTTTGATTAGTTAGGAGGCGTGTGTTTGCAGCTGCAGGTGGAGGTAGAAACAGAGGCAGCTCCATTTTTCATAGGCTCTTAACCATTCGCTAGTCAAGACTGCAGATGATCATCAGTCAGGTCTTGGGGCCAGACCACTCCTGAGGCTGGCATTTGCTTTCAGGGCCTCAGAGAATGAATCTGATTGGCCATGGAGACAGATGCCATTTAACCCCGGAGCTGTGATTCTTTTTTTTGAATCTTCTCTACTCCCAAATCCTTTGGAGGGAGTTTAGTTTAGGTGTTTTCAGTCCGGGCCCACGAACCCCTAAGGTCCTTAGAAGAGGGCCCACGAGCCTCTCTCATTTGTAGGCAGAATTTTATATTTCTCTGCATTTTTCTGGGAAGAGTACCAATGGCTCTCCACAGCTCCCCGGAAGGATTATAACTCACAAATGTTTAAGAAACTTTACCTGATCAAGATGCTCCCATAAAGAGCCTGCTTGCATTTTACAGCCTAGGTACAAAGAGAACCTATATATTATGGCTCATGTACCGAATCTCTGATAATGTCTAAATGCAGTGAAACTATTGAGTGAAAATTCACGTTGTGACTCATTGGTATGTCATTTGTATATTATTCGGCTATTGTTTCTTTAATACATCATTTTACTGGTATGTATTGCTAAATACATGTAAATGCATCAGTCTTACCTTGTCCCTTTTAGTTCTGAGGTGCTGTTCCCAGGATTTCCCTTAGCCCCAAATATACTGGGTTCCATTTTCCCAGAATGAAAGAGCTTATGGTTTGGAAGTGTGATCACTCTTGACGACAACACTACCTCTTTAGACTGTGTTCAGTTCCTGAAGGAGGGCTCTTGGAGGTATGATTTCATCTCCTGGAGTCTGGGGTTTGGGGCTGTTATAGCATTGCTGTGGTACTTTTTTTTTTTTAAGGTTGTAATTTCAGAGCAGGGCCATCTTATGTCTTGATGTGACTGTGTTAAGGTATGTAGACGGCAAGTTGTGCCCTGAGAGTTCCTGTTTCAGTTGGAGAAAAGAGATTCGTGGGCATTCATCAGGGCATTCATTCAAGGAGTGTTTATTAAATGTCGGTTATATGCCAGCCAAGGTTTGAGCATGGAGCTTGTAATTGGATAGCATATGATCCCTGTGAGCAGTTAGCTCATGGGTTCTTGGGGGAGACAGAAGAGTAAACATGATGAAACATTATGATGTTACAAGGTAACAGGGGTTGTAACAGAAGTTCAAGTCAGCGGGGAAGCTCAAAAGAACCATTTGATGTTGGCCTAGGCAGGCAGGAGGGCTTTCTAAAGGAAGCGACATTTGATCTGAGACCTGAAGTGTCAGCAGGAGCTTAGCGGGTGGACAGCAGAAGAGAGGTGGTATTATGAACTGAAGTTGGACACATCTGCCTTCACAGCCTGGCGCTGCCACTTTCTGGCTCTGCGAACTTGAGCAGGTTATCATGGCCTGCCCTCATCTCCGAATCCTTATTTGTAAACGGGGGTGATACTGTCTACCCTGCAGGATTATCCTAAGGATTAAATGAGACAATGCCTGGCCCACCATAGCTGTTCGCTGAACGGTAGCTGGGCAAGAGGAGACAGCGCGCATGTGGCAAAGCCTAGGTCATGGCGAGCAATTTGGCGTGATTGGGGCTTAGGAGCAGGTGGACCACAGGAGGCAGATGATGGAGCTAGACATGGGGATTGACATCCCATGACAGCCTTGCACAGTACTAAGTTTATGTAGATACTGGGAACAGTCGAAATACATTAGGATCTCATCGGCTTTGCTTTTGCAAAAATAGTCTCTGGGGTGCCTGGGTGGCTGGCTCAGTCACCTAAGCGTCTGATTCTTGAATTGCGGCTCAGGTCATGATCTCACAGTTTGTGAGTTTGAGCCCTGCATTGGACTCTGTGCTGACAGCAGGGAGCCTGCTTTTGATTCTCAGCCCTCCCCCCCCTACCCCCCGCCGCCACTCTCTCTGCCCCTTGCCTGCACTCACTCTCTCTCTCTCTCTCTCTCTTTCCCTCAAACTTAAAAAGAAATAAGTAAAAGTATTCTCTGGCTACAAGGTAGACAGATAATTGATCATTTCCTCATTTTGTGCCATCTTGGAGACTTTGTTTTTTTTCACATGTCTGTCTACCCCAACTGGACTGTGAGCTTTTTTTTTTAAGGGCAGGGATAGTGTGATTTTGCTTTTTAAGCCACACCCCCTTCTCCCTATGTTATGAAGTAGTGTAATAGGTGCTCAATAAGTATTTGGTAAATGAACAAACAAATAAAGGAGAGGTAGGCACAACGCCATATGTAACAATGAGAATTGAAAGACAGGTTTAAAACTAAAAGCAAGAAACAAACTTGGAGTCATTCAGAGAGTTGGAATGGACAGGCCTTTGTATCTAGTTCAGTGGGAGGTAGAAGAGGAGTATAGGGTGAATTCCAGGTGTCTGACTGGGTGACTTGGTGGCTGGTACCATTCACTGAAGAATGCAGGAGGTATAGAGGGGCATGCAGAAGCTGCATTTATTCAGGCTGGCTTTGGGGTGCCCTTGGGACATCTAGGTGACAGTGTTCCAGAACAATTGGAAATTGGTGTCTGAGGTTGGGGAAGTAGCAGTAGTTGACCTTGTATATGCGGGAGGCACAGTCATATCTCCAATGCTTTGTTAAAGCGTTCAAGAGTAGCTTGGGTCTTCCTAAGAAAAAAGTCTTACACTGTGCTTGGGGATGGATGTTGACAGGACTTTTTGTGATCATTTCACAATGTGTACAAGTAATGAAGCATTATGTTCTACACCTGAAACTAATATAATGTGATATGCCACTTATATGCCACTAGCCTCCCCCCCCCGCCCCATTAGGAACCTCTGGGACGCAGGTGACTACCTAAAGACAAGGGAGTTGACTGAAGAAGGCTTTCAGATCCCCCTTCCCAGCACTTAGGAGGCATTGCCTCTCCTTAGAGTGGAATGTGAGGTCTCAGAACTCAGCAGCCCTTCCTCATAGGGGGGTCTGAACTTGTGCATCTGATAGAGAAGCTGAAAAAAGTGGTGGACTGACAGAGAATTGCCACATGTTTATATTACCTAGGAAGGTAACAAAACTAAAATAGAAAACGTCCACCGCCACTGTTTAAAGAGTATTTTAACACATATTTGTGTGTGTGTGTGTGTGTGTATTTATTTTGAGAGAGAGAGAAAAAACACAAGTAGGGGAGGGGCAGAGAAAACACAAGTAGGGGAGGGGGCAGAGGAAGAGGGAAACAGAGAATCCCAAGCAGGCTCCAGGCTCTGAGCTGTCAGCACGAGCCCAACACGGGGCTTGATCTCATGAACTGTGAGGTCATGACCTGAGCCGAAATCAAGAGTCAGATGCTTACCCCACTGAGCCACCAGGCACTCCTTAATACCAATTTAAAAGGACATGTTATCCAAAACTAAACATTCAGTATATTTAGTTTCTTGAAAACTTAACCATGTTGCCCTTATTTTTGTCAGTTGTCCACAAATCTTATAAATACTTCCTCATGGTGCCCTTGAACCATGAGATGTAGCTGGTGGCTGAGTATGGAAGGGCACAGGTGCATTTACCGAGTAGTCATAAAACACATGGAACCTGAGCTCTTTGGAGGTTTACTCATGATTACGCCATCTCACGTCAGTTGTGAGAATATAGTAGCTAGAGGGGCCTGAAACATCTTCCACATTTTTCCCCCAGCCTTAAGGCTCTGATGAGAAAATGTCCTAATGGTAGGAAATGAAATTTCAGATTCCAGTCCATTAGATGCAGGCTGCTCCGTCCAAATAAACCTGTCTTTATTGGCAGTGATAATAGCAATATGTTCTGAAGGCACTGTTTCTGGACACCTGTCAGGCAAATAGGAAGTTCTTGTCTCCATAACGGATGGTAACAAATATTGGATCCTTTTTCTGGCTAACTCTTTGGTGGTAAGACCAGACTGATCAAGAAATAATTATCGTAGGCAGACTTAACATAGGTTGGCTGAGAATATTCATCATTACTTATTAATTGAAAAATTGGCATAATGATTACCAACATATGTTCATTTTGGTAAACAGAAGTACTGTGTCCTGATTACCTGTGCCTCTCTTACAGGACTTACCACTTTAAACTTTATGTTAGAATTACTTAATATAACTACTTAATGTCCATGTCTCACCTTCCTTATTAGATTATAAGCTTCTGGAGATCAAGGAGGATGTTTGATTTATTATTGAAATAACATCATGAGGGGGCACCTGGGTGGCTCAGTCAGTTAAGCGTCGGACTTCAGCTCGGGTCATGATCACACAGCTCGTGGGTTCAAGCCCCGCGTCTGGCTCTGTGCTGACAGCTCAGAGCCTGGAGCCTGTCTTGGGATACTGCAGGCTCCCTCTCTCTCTAACCCTCCCTTGCTCACATTGTCTCTTTCTCTCTCAAAAATAAATAAAACATTAAACAAAATTTAAAGTGCACACACACACACACACACACACACACAAAACCATCATGATTTGTCTGGGTCCTGAACATAGTAGGGACTCAATAAGTGTGGTTATTTTTGAATAAATAAATGGCTGACTGATATGACAGAAGTATCACAAAGTAGGAATATAAAAACATCCCCCAACAAAATAGAAAACAATCAGAAACTTTTGTTTATGTAAAGGAGAAGAAGTAGATAAGGAAGCACAGAAATGGAGCCTGCAGTCCCTGCAGGAAAAGGTAGTGGCGGCTGTCTGTGCACATCGGTTGGGAATAATCATGATAATGGTTAAAATGTACTGGGCACTTGATGTTGCATCATGTGTTGTGTCATTAACACCTACTAGCTATGCGGGTTGTTGTCATTATCACCTTTGTGTAGATGGAGCTGAGCCTTAGAGAAATTAAGTACCTTGCTCAAGGTCACATAGCTATTAAGTGTGGATTTGAACTCCCTTCTACTTCCAGAGTCGTTGTGCGTGAGAAACCACAGTCCATGCCTCCAGGGTTGGTGTCCGGCCCGTGTCAGTTAAGAATGTGGCTTTCCCAAGGCCTGTCATACCACCGAGCAGTTTCTCTGCCAGCAGTATTATGTCCTTGGCCAGGAGTCTTTCACTGGTAAAATTGAGTTCATCAGTTTGTTAACAGTCCTTCTCAAGTGTAACTTAGAGGAGAAAGAAGTCTCCATTTGGTGAGAAGACAGCAGGAGCAGCTGGCCGTGGGCGTATGGGCGCTCCCTCCCCAAGAGAACCTGAGTCTCTAAGCTCCCTTCTGGGTCCCTGATGCCATCAGTCACCCTGAATTTCTCCTGAGGATAAACCAGGAGGATCAGGGTGGGTAATTAGAAATCTGCCATCTGGCAGGAGAGATGTTTTCTTTTGTTATGCATGTAATTAGAATGAGGGAAGTCAGGTGAGGTCCCCACTCCTGGTTGGTGGGGGTTTCCCAAGGTGTATGCCTCTTTCCTGACAAGAGGGCTTTACCCCCAGGGGGCCACCCTGCCTTCTAGTAGCAGAGACCATTGTGATCAAGAACACACTAGTGAAAAAGACAGGAAGAAAGCCAGCACCGAGGCAGGTGGACAGGTGGTCAGGAAGCCGAGGAGAGATTTTGGAGACGAAGGGATAGAGTTGTAGGAGAGAGCAAGGGGGTCCTCTTTGGGGTTTCCATTGCCAGCCGTCATGGAGAAGCCAGGAAGCCTTCAGGGGGAAGGGATGTCCAGAGCTCCCTCGACAGAGGGAGAGACCTAGATTAGCCGGGCACTGCCACTGAGGTGAGCAGGAGAGGTGATCTCATCCAGGCGTGGCTAAGGAGAGGCTCCGAGGCTAGCAAGAGGTCAGGGGGTTTGTGCTGCCGGCACTGGACTTCACCTTTGACTTCTCCCGATTTTACCAACCACACCCCCCCATCTTGTGGCTAGGAAGAGCCACCAGCAGTAACAAGAGAAGTAGACCTCCCTGGGCCTCAGTGTCTTCCTCCCTCTTTAGTCGGCTATGCTGGTGAAGCAGCTGGGGGCAGGACGAAGCTGGTTGGAGCTGGGCTCTGCCCTTGCCCATCCTGTCAGTGGCCCGAAAGGAACATTCTGGATCAGCAGATTGTGAAGGAGGGACAAAGAAGGATTGGGGGAGGTGGGTCTGTCCATTTTTGATTTTGATTTTCTGCTTCTGCTCCAGCACCCCAAGTCAATGCCTGGGGTCACGGAGGCCAAAGGAAGCATGTCTGAAATGAACCCCGAGCCCCCGCTCGCTTCCCACACACACCTCTCAACCTCTGCTCCTCTGTGGCCTGGGCCCCCTCCCTGCCTCTCCCCTCCCTACAGTGGACTGGTGGGGCTGGAGGGCAGGGGTGTGCACACGGGTTCCCACACAGAAGGGGAGGAGCAGGGCGCGCTCAGGAAGCTCCTGTCTGGGAGCTGACACAGATGAACAGACCAGAAGGCAAAGCCAATGCCTGCAGCCCACACTGTCACCCCAGAGCCAGTGACTAATAGTGGCGGCAGGGGTGGGGGTCGGGTGGGGGTGGAGGAGGGGACAGGAAAGTGGTGGGGAGCACCTGATCGGTGCCGCTCTGGCCATCTGCCGTCCCCCTCACACAGGCTCTATTGACTGCAGTTTGGGATTTGGAAGAGGATTCTGGCTGGAGGATGAGGAGGCTTGTTGAAATGCAGTGTTTAGGACGCCACTCCTCCCCCGCTGCTCCTCTCACCAGCTTCCTGACCTCCAAAAGGCTCCTTAAATATAACACTCTCAGTGCTTGACGACTCCCCTGCCTGAGCTCGGAGCTTTGATTCCCCAACGTGTGACTGCGGCATGGCTCTGCCCCAGTTTCGCCAGCTCCTGGAGGCCTGCAGCACTGCCCTGGCCCTGCGGCTCTCCTTCCTCGGGAGGCGAGCAGAGTCCAGCAACTCCGGATAGAAGGGGAGCCTCGGGGATCATGTCCACTGCCTGTCTTCTGCCCCACGTAGGCTCCCAGCAAATTCCCAAGGTCATGAGGTGGCGTGAGCTTCTGGTGTGGAAAGAGCCGCTGAGGGGTGGGAGTCAGGGGAGCTGAATTCTGTGGTGGGCTCGGTGGCCCGCGGCCTCCAGGTTTCCCTTGGCGAGGCCTTGGGTGTCTGCAGAGCCATTTGCTCCGGTTGAAGGACCTCCTGCGAGCCCAGCCCCTACTTACAGAGGCGAGAAGCATCAGTCCCGCACTTCCTTGTTGGCTTGGAGAAGGAACAGTACCGATGTGGTGAGACCTTAAGGCTTGGCTAGGAGACCAGGAGACAAGTCAAAGCAGCTAAAATCAAAGCCCCTTTTTGATTTTTTTTTTCCAACCTGCATTCCAAACGCAGTAAAGTTTGGAAGAAACCATGGTAGCACGAGGTTTGGAGCGATACAGCTCAACTTTCTGTTAATCAGGCCTTATAAACACAACAGACATCGGAATATCCATGAGCCAGGGAAGGCCAGTTTTTTGAACTTGGATTTTTGAAAACGTAGATAACACAAATCATTGGAAACGTAGATAACACGGTCAGCCATTCCCCACCACTGCTCTCCCCTCCCCTCCCCTCCCCTCCCATCCATTCTGTTCACAAAAATTGGAAGGAGAAGATTGGTGTCAAGTATTTCTAATTACGGTGTTTATTGTTAAATGTTTTTTGCTAAATACTGAACAGATACAAAGATTATATATAAAAAATGTATAAAATGTATAAAGTGTACAGAAAGAAGAAACAACAGACAGTGTACTTCTTGCCTGTCCTGCAGATTCCATTGTCTTCCCCACCTCGAGGTGACTGCCTTTTAGAGTGTGGAGTCTGTCACTTCCTTGATTTTCCATTTTATAGATATAGACTATCTAGCTATACAGATAGAGGGTATCTAGATACTCTTGAGTACTGATGAGGCTGAGTACCTTTCTATACATGAACGTGAAGTATCTTGTTATGTGTTTGTTCTGTGGCTGTACATACATAGAACCATAAGCTGTGCTTTCTTCATTGATTTGCTTTCTGTGCTCAACATCGTTTCTGAGATGCATCCACTTGGTTGCATGTGATAGGAATTTATAATTTTTCTGAATGTTACATACTGTTCACACCTTAAGAAAATCCTAGCTGTCCATCCTTTCTGCTGTTGATAGACATTGGTTTCCAGGTTTGGGGGTTTGTTTCCACAAGCCATGTTATCACACAGAGTGCTGTGTGAAGTTTCTCTTGCACATTTCTTTTTTCTTTTTTAATCTTTTTTTAATGTTGTATTTATTTCTGAGAGAGGGAGATAGAGAACAGGAGCAGGGGAGGGTCAGAGAGAGGGAGATAGAGAACAGGAGCAGGGGAGGGTCAGAGAGAGGGAGACACAGAATCTGAAACAGGCTTCAGGCTCTGAGCTGTCAGCACAGAGCCCAATGCGGGGCTCGAACCCACGAACCATGAGATCATGACTTGAGCCAAAGTTGGACGCCTAACCAACTAGCCACCCAGACTCCCCTCTATTGGCTCCTTTCTAGCTTTTATATTAGTAGACTTTTTAACTTTTGCTATATCAGATAGGTATGAAGTTAGCATCTCATTGGCATTTTAAACTTACATTTTCCTGAGTGCTAATGAGGTTGAGCACCTTTTTATATATGTATTGATTGATCACTTCCTCTTGTGAAAGTGCTTATTCAAATCCCTTGTCTCTTTTTCTAAGTGTTTTTTCTCTTTCCTATTGATTTGTAGATGTATTTATTTATAAATTCTGTGAACCAAAATTTCTTTTTCAGCTACATTTGTTGCAGTTATCTTCTCCCAGGAAAGCCTGGCCTTTTCTCCCTCTTTATGATCCATTTTGAGGATCGGATGTGCCCCATTTTACTGTGGTGGAGTCCATCTGCCTTCTCCTTTCTGGACATTGGGGTGTGTGTGTGTGTGTGTATGTGAATTGTTTAGGAAATCCTCAGGCAGCCGTCTGTGTGAGGCTCAGTTGGTAATTATGATTTATCAGGGGAGATTGTTTGGTCTCTGCCAAGGTTGAAGACAGGCCTGTCTTTGAGTTCCTCAGCAGCAGGTGGGAGTTTCTTGGAGGCTCACTGGTAGGCTTAGGGTAAGCCAGCAGGACCTCCTACTTCTCTATGAAGTGACCTCCTCTCTCCTCCTCCCACTAGTAGGCCTGTGCCGTTGTCTCTGCCGACCGACCATGGTCTGTGAGGTTCAGAAAACCAAGGCCCGGTTTTGCAGGTTCAACAAGGACCTTCTCTAGAAAACATATCCATAAGGCTTTCCTTAATTTTCTGGGTTTCTGCCCTCACTGAATTTGTGGTCTCTAAATTTGTCTTCTTGTTTTGATAGCCCATCAAGCATTTTTAAAACTTCCTCTCTCTCTCTCTCTTTTTCTTTCTAAATATTTTCTTTCCTCCAGCATTTGTAGTTGTTTTTAGCTGGAAGGTCCATCAGGATATCTAGTCTGCCATATTGCCAGAAATGGAACTCTTTGGCCTTTTGGTTTTTTTCATAAACATTCTTACCCTGCCTAAAATACAGATCTCAAGGAGCAGCCGGATTAGAGCGTCAGGCAGAAGCAGGAGAATCGAAAGCACCTGCCTGATCATTAACCTGTGTATTCACCCCCACAGTAATCTAGAATGTTGTCAGTGCTGACACCTTACCGGTCAGGAAACTTTGCGAACCATGCAAACCGGCCTGCCCTCTAGGAGAAGACCAAAGAGGGAAAATACATGAAACTATGAAGGCCTCTTCACTTTGCTTGGCCTTAGTCTTTGATATATTTCAAGGAAGGATAGCAATCCCATGGCTCTTTAAAGCCCCCTTTGAGTCATAGTTTGAGATTTTCTTATGGACCACAAAAATGGAGCCAGGTTCCTGAGCTCTGTAAAAGAACCCAAGTTACAGAAACAGGAAAGAGCCAAGGGGAATTTGAGGCGGTTGATTGTCCCCAGCCAACTAGGCTCTCCTTTTCATGTTCCTCCCATCATATGTGTACACTGGAGGGGACAGGATGAGAGTATTCTCATCTACCTAGTGTATTCTCAGTGCCATTTGCCTAGGGGTGGCATCCCAGGTCCCGGGAGGCCCATGGAGTGAATTACCTAGGTTGTAAAGGAGACCTTCTGCAGCCCTACAGTACCTAAGTTGAAAGAATGGCCTGAATATGTAACTAAAGATATATTCTGAGGTCTCGAGAGCATTTCCGTGCTGTTTGGCTGGGGTCTGTGGATGGAGGGGTATTCCATAGGCCAGGGCTACTTGGAGAGGACATCTCTAAGAGCTCAGGATCCCTTAAAGGGTGTTTTTGCTGGATCTTCTGGACCCTGGAGAGAGACTGCAGTGGTTTAGTTGGGTTCGAATAAGACCACTTCAATTAAACACTTGCTAATAGTATCTAGTATGTATAAGCCCTCCTAGATCAGTGTGGGGATAGAGCTCAACACACACACAGCCCCTGCCCACCTAGAGTTTACCATCTGAAACGAGGAAGCGGGGAGGGCCTGGGTGGCTCAGTCAGTTAAGCTTCCAACTTTGGCTCATGTCACGATCTCACGATCTTGCGGTTCGTGGGTTCGAGCCCCGCATCAGGCTCTGTGCTGACAGCCAGCTCAGAGCCTGGAGCCTGTTTCAGATTCTGTATCTCCCCTTCTCTCTGACTCTGCCCTCCTCATGCTGTCTCTCTCTCTCAGAAATAAATTTTTAATAATAAAATTTTTTAAAAAATTTTAATAAAATTTTTAAAAATTTTAAAAATTTTAAAAATTAGAAGAGGAAGGCAGGTACTAAGTAGTTATAAGTACAGCGAGCATTACCAGTGGGAGGATCTGGCGCTCTGATTTTTCTTGAGGCTGTTGCTTCGAGGGGTCAGTATACACGATGTGTACACAACACATATGGATGTCTGTGGATTGCTTCGAGGCAAGTTTCAAGGGTAAAGGCTTAGTATGGTTCAGTTGGAGGTTGCTATTTCATAATTAATCTCCTCTTTGTTTGCTCTTACCCATCCGCATTACTGACCCAGATAGTCCGCAATCTAGGGGAGGCCAAAAAAATAAAAAGAGTCACACAGCCTCGGAAGCTGTTAGGGCTGGAGCACAGTGGGCCCATGTTGGAGGATTTTTAAGAGCAAATTCTATGTTCTAGTTGGAGTTGAAAATCTCAGTGCCTCCTGTCTTTGATGCCATGCCTGGTCTGAATCGTCTATAGCCTGGTATTGGTGATAAAATGTCAGTTGAGATCCAACACCAGGCCCTCGTGACCACCTTAAATGGATTCCAGGCCCCAGGTGACTGGGGGCGCTACTGGGCCACCATAAGTTGCTGCCTCACTGAGCACCCCTGAAGTGGTAGCCCTGGGGCCGGGCACTTTACCCAGCAGGGGACAAGCACTGTGTGTTCCCTGTGCTGTGAACTGGTTGGGATCTCACCGCTGGCTCGCCCCGCCTTGCTGGGGAAAGAGTGAGGATTCTATTTAAGGTGGTCTTGAGCAGCTCGCCGTTGGGCCTCTAAGCACTAACCCCGGGAGGAGGGGGAGGTGGCGGGCTTTCAGGTCTGCTCCGCTCGCTCGGGATGCTGCTTGGGATGCCTGAGGTTTGCAGAAGGCCTGGGGTCTGCACTCCCCTCCCCCTGGGGTGTGGCATTTTTTATCACCTCGGATGGATGCTTGTGGAAGAGCTCCACTTGCGCTCTTCCTGCCCCCTCTCCTCTTCCTTCTCGGGCATCACCTTGCTCGCTCACCCTCTCCCTGACTTTCTGTCCCATCCCGGGACAAAACATGTGCTGTGTCTTTAAATGGGCGGAAGTGGCTGGCAGTGCTTTGCTTGGGTACTGCATTGATGAGGAGATTATATGGAGCTGCGGGAGCTGCCGCCTGGGGGAAGAGAGGTGCAGGTTCTGCTCCGTTCTTGCTCTCCTGCTGGGCTCTCCTTGGGTCCTTTGCCCCCCAGGCTGCTCTGAGCCTGCGGGAGGCGAGGGTGGGCGGGTGGCCCCCGGCCTGCCTGTTGAAAGCCACTCCGGGCTTGTTTTGCAGCCTCGCCGGCATTGCCCGTCCCCATCAGAAGCTGGCAGTGGCCACAAGGGCTCGGGCAAGCGGCTCCAGCCCCGGGGGCTGGATTTGCAGAGGCTGCCCTTGGCCTCTGAGCCCAACCAGCAGCGGTTCTTCTGGCTGGCGCCAGCTCTCGTGCTCTCTCGCTCTCTCTCGCTCGCTCTCTCTCTCTCTCTCTCTGTGTGTTCAAGTCACATTACATGGGCTTCTGTTCTTTGGGGACTTCGTCATCTTTTCAAATATGTCCTGGGACCTCCGGAGCTGTCACGGGGATGCTAAGGACACGGTCAGTGGCTTGCCGTGCCTGTACTAATGAAAGGATTCAAGCTGTCGTGGTAAGTAGAGGAGAGGGATTTGGCCCCTTCCTCCTTGTCATCATTCTTCAACCCGTGGTCCCCTCAGCACCTGAGCATCCTCAAGAGGTCTCCTTCACACAGGCCTACCCCACCCCCCACAGCTCTCGAGGGGTCAGGAGGGGGCCTGCACACCCTACAAAGTTGGGTCGCCCTCTCTGGCCCATCCCAGCTTCTGCCCCGCTGCAGTTATTTTCTGCCAGCATCCTCCCCTGGGGGGAGGGGGTTGGTGGAAGTTGGGGGGCTGTGGAGAGAATCCAAGTGCAGCTGGAAAGAGGCTCCAACTTTGAGGGGCCTGGTGGGTGGTGCATGCCGAGGGAACGTGGTAAAGAAGGGTCCCATGGGTCACGTGGGGCTGGTAGTGGGCGCAGTGGCTCTCTCCCCAGCCCAGGAGCCAGCCCCAGGGGCCTTGTTCGCCCCGCTCTATAGGGCACCCTCATCCCAGTGGGCAGGCTCTGATCTCTTCGAGGCTTCTCTCTGAGAAGTCAGGAGGACCAGGCCCCAGCCTCTGGCTTGCCTGGCGTCCAAAGGAGAGTGGGGTGGCCCCTCCACCGTGCCCACTACACACACACACACACACACACACACACACACCCCTTGGGGCTTTGGAGACCCCTCTTTCTGGGCCTGATGCTGGGATATTAGAGCCTCCTCTTGCTTGGGGTGTGAGCTAGCTGTCTGGTAGCCGCAGAAGCAGTCAGAATATTTTTACCTTCCATTTTAAAAATAAAACCCTCACCTCTCCCTTTCCTCCTCGGGTGGGTGGGTGGGTGAATTGGCTTTTTTATCTGGTTGAGAAACTGGAGATTTTGCCTGGGAAACTTTGCCACGGCAGGGACAGAGATCTGGCACTCCCCGAGGGGTCGGTTTGTGCAGCTTACAGGAGATGGATCTCTGGGCTGGGAATGGTGCCTCTCTCCTTGACAGCGGAGGGTGGGAGGAAGAGAGTTTGGGAGAGCTTTCTGCAGGGATGCAAGCTGCCTTCTTGTGGTGTGTCCCCCCCAGCAGCCCATGGCAGACCCCGGGAAGTGATCTCTAGGTGGGAGGGTGATTTCCAGAGTCGGGGTAGGTAGTGGGCAGTTTAATACATGCAGTGCTATCCTGGCTGTAGCTCACATCCAGCTTTCCAGAACTCCCTACCCTAGGTTAAACTCAGGCAGGATTAGTCCAGCCCAGCCCTCTTCCTCTAGGCAAGAGGGCCCTTTAGTCGGTCTTGAAAAGGTACTTTGCAAAAGGAGAGGGAGGAGCTTAGTTCTCCTGAGCTTAACTCTTACAAACTGTGAGGTCATGAGTAATGATAAGCTTCAGTGACCCCCGCCCCCAGCCTGTAGTGTCTTCTCAGATTTGGTCTTGCTCCCTCCTATCTGTAGCCTTTGTGCTGAAGGCCCCCCTCCAGGGTAGAGACACTGCAATGCTGTTCCTGCTTTCTCGGGCCACGTTCCTGTTCTTCAGCATTGGAAAGGCATTAGCAGAATCTGTTGTCACTGGGAATACCAGGCCCAGTCAGCACCCAGAGCCACCCCTTTGTCCCTCAACAGAGCCCAGCTGGGCCTGTAAGTTGGGTGCGGCCTCCAACGAGGACCCTGGCCCTGCTGGGAGAGTAGAGGCCCTGGGCTCGTCTTTGGAAGTCCCTCAGCATCCTTCTGTGCCCTGGCTGGGGCTGAGGGGGTGCCTGGCTGTCTCTCAGGATGAGACATCACTTTAACACAGAATGCTTCTCTGCTCAGCCCTGCTCGGTCCCTCGGGGACATGAAGGGAGATGTGCCTTTAAAAATCTGCCTTGAGTATCTCACCGTGCGTTTCAACAGGAGCTCAGTGTTATGCTGGCGACTGTAATTGGTATTACAAGGATGCAGAAGTTTTGCCATTTATGTCTGCCTGGATAGTGTTAGGTCCTTTGATTCCCTCTTTCATTAGGTGCAGATCTATTGGCCCATTTTGGCCCAGAGGCCAACCTTATAGTTGTATTGTGAATGTTTGGGCTTGAAATGCGGCTTCCTTTGCTGGTATTCCCTGTGAGGGTTCTCTTCTCCTCTGTCAGCAGGGAGATTTGGTAGGAACAAGGTGACCAAATATATTGGCTGTCCTGTTCTGGGTAACGTTATCTGCATACAGAAGAGGATGGAATTAATTGACTTCGTAGTGTTTGCGTCACTTCTAAAAACATTTCTGGAATCCTACTATGTGTTAATGATATAAAATATGATGTTGATTTAAAAAGGAATAATAATGTCAACTAACATTCATCGAGTGCTTATCCAGTGTCAAGGACCATGTTAAGTAAGCACTTTACATACATGAAGGCCTATAGTGCCTACAGCAATGTGGTTAAGATCCTCATTTTACAGAGCGAGGAAATTGAGTCACAGGCTATACAGATAGGAATCAGGCTTTGGACTTGTGGGTAATTATCCCTAGTGATTCACTTGTTCTTGGTTGCTTTTCTATACTGCATTTTCCTCCACATGTAGCAATACCATATATTGGCTTTTTTTCCGCTTTGTGAACTCTTTGCCTTATATTTATTTTGTTAGTTAGACTTTTAGAAGTGTAAGGAAGTGAGGTGCCTGGGTGGCTCAGTTGCTTAAGTGTCCAACTTTGGCTCAGGTCATGATCTCACGGTTCGGGAGTTTGAGCCCCACCTTGGGCTCTCTGCTCTCAGCACAGAGTCTACTTCAGATCCTCTGTCTCTGTCTCTGTCTGTCTCTCTCTCTCTCTCTCTGCTTCTCTTGCACCAGCGCGCTCTCTCTCTCTCTCAAAAATAAACATTAAAAAAACAAGTTCCTTTAAAAAAAAGTGTAAGGAAATGCATTATCTTAATTGATCCCTATGAAGCAGCTGACATATCCATTTGAGAGCTAGGGAAACTGAGGTACCGAGGCATAAAGAGTTTTGCCTAAATTCATGGAACTGGCTAGTGAAAAAGGTAGGGTGCACTCCTGTTTCTAGACTATTATTTCAGTTTTGCGAGCAACAACAAATTCTATTTGCATTAGACCTACTTTCCCAGAAGGCAGAGTCAGGGTCTATACATCCATTATTCATCCATCCCTTCATGCTACAAATGTTGACCAAGTAATTATTATTTTCACAGTCCTGTGCTTAGGCATTGTGGGGGCTGAAAAATGTAAAAGGCATTGCCTCTGACTTCTAGGAACTGGTAGCTTCACAGAAGAAGACGACCCAACCACCCTACACACACACACACACACACACACACACACACACACACCTACATATACACTTTCTCCAAAACAAGACAACAAGCACTGTAGAAATTCAGAGGAGGCTGGAATCATTTCAGCTGGGGTAGCAGAGAAGCTTCCTGGAGTGTATGGCACTTGAGTCAGGGTTCGGAGCCCGGCCAGTGGTAGATGAGTAGAGGCTGTGCTGTGTACATCACTAATACCACTGCTTGTGCACTTAGGAGGTTATCATAAGGGTGCTTTTGGATGAAGCTGATGAAGGTACGTGTCCGTGATTGGCAGCAGCTGGATTGTGAGAGACAAATCCTGCTTTTTCAGCCTCCCCTTTGTTAGGGTCTTTAGACTCTCTCAAAAGAGGATTCTGTGATCCTAACTTGGTGCATGAGGTAAGGGCAGCGGTGGAGGAGACAGAGAGAGGAGGTGGCAGGTGCAAACACGTGGGGTTGTGCCAAAGCAGAGCTGGGAGCACATGCAGTTTGGAAGCCATGTAATGTTTTTAAAGAAAAATTCACCAGGCCTGGGCTTCTGCGGCGTTTCCATTTATTTATTTTATTTTGGGGGTTATGTGTGATCTAAAGGCATTCCTCAGTCCTGTAGGGCTCTAGAACCTCCAGCACCAGGAAGCTTTCCAGTGTGGTGGGGCTGCTCCATGTCCAGATGGTTTGGGCCTCCAGAGGACTTGGCAGGCCGTAGCGACATCTGTCTTCATTCTCTGTCCGCGTGTTCCCCGTCCTCACATCTGCCGGATTAGGTGGGTGTGGTCTCCACGGAGCCCAGAGGCTGGGCCAGACCTTCGGGAAGGTCCGTGAGCTACAAGAATTCAGTTCTAGGAAAATAAAAGTAACGAGAGTGTGGTGCTCAACACGTTGCAGGGGAAGCAGTTGTGTGGCCAGGCCGTGGGCCACAGGTGAGAGAAGTTTTGAGCTCCTGTTTGCGTTGGAGCCAGCGACTGAGGGTTCGTGCTTTTCCACCTTGTCTCTTGAGAATGTGAGCGCCATGTGAGGGAGCCTGTTCGCTGATGTCCTCACCAGGTAGTGGGGACCCAAGTGCCGTTTTGGTTTCCTCCATGTTTCACAGAGATTGCGATCGGCCATATTTCATCAGATACCAAAGATCAGCCACTCAATATTCTTTTTTCCCTTCACACCTGCAAACAGGTGGAACACGGTTCCTTCCTCAGCTCTGGCGTAGACCGAGAAATGGGTGACGTTGCCTGGGAGGACTTAAGTTAGAATTGAAGAAAAAGTTTGGAATTTCTGTGTCTGTGGAGTGTCCAGATCAGGTCATACTTCTCTCATTTGAGGTTCTCTCTATGAGAAATTTTCTCCAGAGGATGAGGAAGGCCTGGATGGGACCTCCTTCAGAGCCAGGCTGCCCAGGTCATTCGGACGCTTCCCAGGAGGTAAGCCCCAGTGAAGGTTGGGGTTGCTCAGTAGCTCGAGATTCTGGAGACCTGACTCTCTCGTAACCGCCTCCTGGCCTGCTGTGGGTCCTTGGTAGGTGGCTTCTGGTTGCCTTGGGCAGTCGCTGTTTTGAAAGGAGGGTTAAATGACAGTGCTGGGCCGATTAGTCTGTCTGTCAGCCTCCTTTTCACTCCGATTTAGAAAAAGGCCCCAGTCCGAACAGAGCGGCCCCTCATAATACGGACTCCGGTGTGCTTCCCTAGCCATCAGGAAACACTAAAAAAAAATCCTTCACTTGAAAATATTAAATACTCATTTACAAACATGCCCCAGCAGGCACACCCTCCAGCTAACGGTGCAAGATTTACTTTATTATTTGGTGGGATGGGAATGGGGGATTTCTCCACAGTCCGTTAAATCCAGGGCACAGAGTGCCGGTCACCTAAGCATTTAAGTCCCATGAGTGATCAGGACAGCTCAGGGCACCAATCCAATCTTCTGATTCTATAGAATTTTTTTTTTTTAAAGGGTAGACCTTTCCCACTTCTGACCCAGGTTTCTGCATTGGGAACTGCACCCTGCTCAACTTGAGTGGCGGGCCACTTGATTTCTTGTTCTTGCCACCATCTTTAGTTCAAGGAGAAGGAAACGTACTGCCTTAGAATGGATAGATGGTGGGCAGGGACGGTGTCAAAGCAAACCACATTGGAAGGACAGCAGTCCCCTCTTATCCGTGGTTTTGCTTCGTGAGATTTCAGTTACCCGTGGCCAGCTGTGGTCTGCAAGCAGGTGGCCCTCCTTCCGACGAGTCCTCAGACGGCCAGTAGGAGCCCAGCGCAGTGCCATGAGCCCCCCTACCCCTCACATCATCCTCTTACATGGGCGTTTTATCACCTCACATCATCACAACAAGTGTGAGTATAGTAGAATAAGGTATTTTGTGTGTGAGAGAGACCACATTCACAGAACTTTTATTACAGTCTATTATAACCGTTCTGCTATTAGTTATTGTTGTTAATCTCTTTCTGTGCCTAATTTATAAATTAAACTTAATCACAGGTGTGTACCTGTAGGGAAATAGGGAAAATGGTAGTCTGTTCAGTACCACACGTGGTTTCAGGGGTGCGCTGGAAGTCTTTGAGTGGATCCCCCCACAGATAGGAGGCACTTCTGCACTTGGGCTTCTTTGTTCTGGTTAGAGACCCTTCCCCCTGGCCATTCGGAGTCTTGTTGTCATTGAATGTCATTTTTGGAAGAGATGGTTTAGGGTTTCTTGTGCTAGAATGCCTCCCATCCCTGGTCCAGAAGGCCGGATGTTTGTTTCCTAAATGAGCTAAGGTGAAAGAATAGGTAAACGAGGTATTGCTCGATGTTGTTACATGTTCTTACCCAAAACACTGTTCTTTGGTTTATATTTGCCCAGAGATGTTGGGCTAAACTGGATAGGCTGGGTTCCGCTCTGTCAGCAACCGCTGCCCCCTCCTCTCCCTCCCCGCCCCATCCCCTTCACAAACTCCATAACTTGACTCAACAGAAGTTAACTCTTGAGCATCGCAAGCCCCTCCCAGGCTCCAGAAAAGACTCCAGGGAGGCACACGGGTGGCTCGGCAATCTAGGCTGTAGAGGCTCCTAGTACCCCCTCCACTGCAGAGGTCAGGGGGCAGGAGAGCCTGGCCCTTCGGTGCTTCTCCTCGGAAGCAAGCACACTGCCCTTGCCCTAGAGCATGGCCCAGAAGTCATCACATGGCCTGAATGCAGGAAGGCTGGGAAGCAGTAGGCTTCCGGAGGGCAGGAGGGGAGGAGAACCAGGAGTCTGGTTGTGGCCACCACAGCGACTTTTATGGAAGTGCAGCCATGGGCCCACTCCCCTTCTGAAAACCCCGAAGACAGTTTTCTTACTGCCAGGTAGAATAAAGGCCTTGATTTGAGATGTCAGGGAAGGCGTTGTGTAACCTTACACCAGGGGTCAATACACAACAGCCAGTGGCCAAGTTCAGCTTGCTTCCTGTTTTCATGCAGCTTGCAAGCTAAATATGTTTTGTGTGTTTTTTTGTTTTTACACTTTTTCAAATGGTTGAAAAGAATCAAGAGGAGTGGCATTTCATGATATGTGAAAATTGTATGAAATTAAGATTTCGGTGTCCGTAAATAGTTTTATTGGTACCCAGCTACACTCATTGGTGTATGGTATTGTCTGTGGCTACTTTCATGGTATAGTGTCAGAAGTGAGCAGTTATGGCAGACACCTATGGCCCACAAAGCTACAATATTTATTGTCTAGCCCTTTGCACAAAGTTTGCTGCCTCCTAGTTTAGACAGATAAAGATGCCTCTGAAATGCAGCAAAGGGATACATTTTTCCTGGATACTTTAGAGCTGCGGTCTTATTCTAAACTAGTGTTCTAAAAACTATGATAGTGACCATGACGATAAGGACATTAATAGTAATAGCTAATACTTACACAACAACTTACTGTATCACATGTATCTTCTGAACCACAGAGAGGTTAAATCATCTCCTCAAGGTCACAAAGCCACCCCTGAAATGTTCAGGCTGGCAGTCTGACCTAAGATCATGCTCTTAACCACCACAATTATAAAGCAATTGAAGGACAGGGCTTTGCCCATGAGAAGAGAGAAGACTAATACTCATGAAAAGTTAGAAGAATTTGTTAAGGTAATTTGTGAAAATGTTTAATGAATATGAATTACAGCTAAAAAGGTATGCAAGAGCCGAGAGGGAGAGAGCATTAATGGGCAAGGTAAATGGAGAAGGGCTGAAGAGGAGGTGGAATGACTGTTGATTTTATTTGTTTATTTACTTATTTAGAGTATGAGTTAGGGAGGGGGAGAGAGAGAGAGAATCCCAAGCAGTCTCCATGCTCAGTGTGGAGCCCGACACAGGGCTTGATCCCACAACCCTGGGATCATGACCCTAGCCGAAATCAAGAGCCAGTTGTTCAACTGACTGAGCCACCTGGGCATCCTGAGGGTTGAGCCTTGAATAATGAAGGCCACTGAAATTTCAAGAGAAAGAACTAGACAGGGAAGAAGTAAGAACTAGACCACAGAAACCACAGCAAGAGCCTGGTGGAAGGGAGAGAGAGCTGTGTGGCCTGATCAGAGCACAGTGGCGTGTGGGGACTCTGGGGTAGATACTCAGATGGTAAGACAGGTCCCACCTACAGACAGGATAGTCTCACAGGTGCAGCAGAGGCGTGTGGGCTTGGGGTACTCAGCTGAGAAAAGCACTCAGGGTCCAGGATGGCCATAGAAGGTGGAGATGTATATCCAGACTTGGTAGGCAAGATGTTCTGGGGCCTGGAGCATAAGTGGGTGGTTTGAGAGCAGGCAGGAAGAATAGTGTAACAAACTAAAAACAATGCTTCTGTGAGCTTTTCTTTATTTGTCTCTTTCCTTTTTTAATTTAATTTATTTTAGAGAGAACACATGGGGGTGGGGAGGAAAGACTCCTAAGCAGGCTCCACCAGCAGCATGGAGCCCAATGCAGGGCTTGATCCCACAACCCTGGGATCATGACCTGAGCTGAAATTTAGTCGGAAGCTCAACTGACTGACTGAGCCACCCACCCAGGTGCCCCCCCCTCTTCTTTTTCTCTTTCTGTCTTTCCCTCTCTTCCCCACTCTCTCCCTCCCTTTCCTTCTTCCCTCCCTTCCTCCCTTTATCTCTCCCTCTCTCTCTTTCTATCCCCCGCTTTTTCTCTTTCTTATCTCATGTAACCCTTACACAACTATAGGGAAGGTGGTATTTATCCTTTTTTTACAGGTAAGGAAACTGAGTCTCAGAGGTGTAAGTAACAGGACCAGGACCCCATGGTCAGTGGAAGAACTGGGATTTAAAAAAACAAACAAACAAACTGAAATTGGCCCTAAAGCCTGTGCTCTACACCTCTAACCTTGAGTCCTTGACTTAGTGAAGTCCTAGACTTAGGGAAAAGAGCATTTATTCAGCAGAAATTTGGAGCTTTCTTTTATTTATTTATTTTTAAATGTTTGTTTATTTTGAGACAGAGTGCAGGGGAGGACCAGAGAGGGCAAGAAGAGAGCACATCTCAAGCAGGTTCCTCCCTGTCAGTGCAGAGCCTGGAGCGAGGTTCAGTCTGGCGGACCATGAGCTCATGACCTGAGCTGACATCAAGAGTCTGACACTTAACTGACTGAGCCACCCAGCTGCCCCCAAAGTTTGGAGCTTTAAACTTCACAATTCAGGGGCACCTGAGTGGCTCAGTTGGTTAAACGTCCGACTTCGGCTCAGGTTATGATCTCACGGTTCGTGGGTTCGAGCCCCACGTCGGCCTCTGTTCTGACAGCTCAGAGCCTGGAGACTGCTTCGGATTCTGTATCTCCCTCTCTCTCTGACTCTCTGTTGCTCACACTGTCTCTCTCTCTCAGAAATAAATAAAAAACATTAAAAATATTAAACTTAACAATTCAGGAAGTATTTGCTGCGGAGGTGGGGCAGTCCTTCTGGGGAGTGGGGCTGTCTGTGTCAGGTGATCATATAGGAGGATAGTTTTGCAGTGTGCTCCCCTGTTTATACTAGCCATGACCCTAGTCATTGCTGATCCGGTGGCTTCCCTTTGGGGCTGGATCACAGTTTTTGTTTTTGTTTTTTTTTTTAACTTTTTTTTTTAATTTGCAAAACGTAGCATGCATCCCAAAGAAAGTGTATATAATGTAGCTATTCAGTTAAGCAGTATAACAATACCTAAATATTTGAAAGCCATTCAGTTTGTTTGTTTGTTGTATGAGATTTGTGAAGATATTCAAAGCTTGGGAAGACAAGCCCCAGAAAATGCAGTTCTTGGGAACTGAGCACTGACTGCATCCCTGCGCCCGGGCTAAGGATTCTTCCCCGCAAGGGGATATGTTATGGGTATGTTGGTATGTTACAGGTATGTTACGCTTCGTAGGCAGTGCCTCTTTGTTCTAATTCGGATGTGAATGGCTGCTGCATAGCACAGGGCTCCCTCCCTCTTGCTCTGTGGGAGACCCTAAAGACAGGCAAGGTGGTTCTGTTCCTTTCTGGTTGCATGACTCTAGGCAGGTTACCTACTCTGTCAAGCCTCAATTTTCTCATCTATACAATGGGGCTAATCCCACCTGGCCTTGGAGGTCTGTGTGAAGATAACTCCCGAGAATGTACTCAAGGGGAGGCCTGGCACATTGTAACCTTATAAATGTTAAGCTGCTGTTAAAATTTTCATTGTCTTACATTTGATGTTGTGCAAAAAAAAAGAGAGCATGGTTATAACCTGACTCTCCGCATAGTTAAAATCCACCATGGTCTCTATCGCCCTAGATGGATGCAGAGAACTCCGATGCCGATCTCTCCTGGAATCTGCAGGAAAGATAGTCTCTTAGGCCACCATCAGTCAGTTTCACTCCTTTCAAGTTCACACCTCATATATTTTAGTCTCGTTGCTAGAACTCTTCTGTCTCCTGGCCTCCGCGGGTATGGTCACTTGGTCACTGAACTGGAGGCTGGTTCGTGTTCTGCCACTCACGGAGTATGTGACTTTGGCAAGGCACCAGCACCCACATCTCTAAAATGATAGTTGAGATTAGAGCAGCAGATTTTTATCTCTTCTGGATGCCCCTGGACTTCAGACTAAGGTTCTCTGGAGCACAGGACCCTTTAATAGTTTCAAATTCCCACTGGATTCTTTCTGTCCTCTTCTTAATCATTTATTCGTTTGTTTACATGAACATTTCTGGAGCGCCCGCTGGGCTGGTGGTAGAAACATAAAAATGAGTCCTTGCCTTGGGGTGGGATGGGGGAGCTTGACTCAGGTAGTGGAGGAGTGAGACCGGACTGGACTCCCTTCTCTGCAGGGTCTCACCCGTGCTGCGTATTGTCGGAAAATTCCACAGAGGAACTCAGATCCCTCTCCTGCTGGAGTGCAAATAGATTTATCTTCCAGTTAAGATCTTTTTTTGGACCCATTCTCCTGAGACTGGGAGCCTTGCTGTTTCATAATAGCTTCCCTGCAGCTACCTCAACTTTTTATGCCTTACTGAATGGTCAGGTTTATATCCGGTGGCATCATGACATGCAAAACCCCTTTGTTTTCCAGAGGCTCAACAAGCCCCAGGATGCAAATCTTGGGAACTGTGACCACTGGGCTTTTGAAGGTGGTCTTCTCTGCACATGATGATGATTATTTTTTAGCCATCTTTGGGGTCTAAAATACACTTTTTTAAAATATATTTATGCGGACTCTGTTGATCCCGGCTTGCTCAAATGACTGTTTTTTTTGTTTTTTTTTTTTTAGTTTATTTATCTTGAGAGAGACAGAGAGAGTACATGTAGGGGAGAGGCAAAGAGAGAAGGAGAATCCCAAGCAGGCTCAGCTCTGTCAACACAGAGCCCCACATGGGGCTCAAACTCATGAAACTGCAAGATAATGGCTTGAGCCAAAATCAAGAGGTGCATATTTAGCCAACTGAGGCATCTAGGCGCCCCTCAAATAGCCTTTTTTTTTTTTAACGCTCTGATTTTGTGAATCAAGCCTTGCTACATCATGCTCTTGCCTTCTTTGATATAAACAAGCAAAGGAAATGTGTACTCCTACGAGGCGCGTTGGTAAGAGGAGATAACCACTGCCCTTCAGCTATTGAGTCGTCTTCGTATGAGCCATCACGTTTATAGCAGTAGTGATGGGACGGAAATCTGGAGCTGGAGCAGTACTCCGCTCTGCTAAATGCTGAGACTGTTGTGTGTGCAGCTATACCATTGGTTTTCCTTGTTCACTGCAGTCTTACCTTCTTTGCCTAAATTCCCCTGAGTATATTTCCAAGCATAAGTTAGGACCACTTTTGAACTGATCGCTCCTCCCAAACGGAATTTGTGATTGTCACCAGTCACAAAAGACGTCTCTCACCACCGCTGCCAGGAGAAGGGCCCTGAACTCCAGGCCCTCAGCTTGCTTCCTCATTGCCTGAAGGGGCCATGTGCCTGGCTGCACAAAAAGCACATTTCTGATCATCTCCCAGCCAGGCTTCTCTTCGCGTCCTCTTGTGTGAATCATTCACATTGGAAGCTTCAGAGCTGTTTTTTCCTTTGTTCCCCCTCATTCTCCACACAGTTCTCTCTTTGCAGCCTCTCTGGTTTGTCTTCTTTCCTTTCCCCTGACTTGCTGCCACTGTCTTAATTCATAACCTTCCATCCCTTGCTTGGATTGTTGCAGTAGCCACCTGGCTGATCTCGTCTTCTTTTTCTCCTCCTTCTCCCCCTCCCTCTCTTCTTTCTCCTCGTCCTCCTCCTCCTTTCATGAATCATAGGTATATGTGGACTTTTGGTGACTGGCTTCTTTCACTTAGTATAATGTTTTCAAGATGCATTTAAGTCAAAGCGTGTATCAGCACTTCTTTCCCCTTTTATGGCTGAATAACCTCATCTCTTCTCAGAACTGTCAGGTCCGTTGGTCAGTCAGCTATCATACAGGTCAGATTTCCAACCCCCCAAAATTGAACTTGACTCTTAGGAACCTACAAGATACAGAGGACATGTGGGCATGGCACTTAAGGCCTCCCCCATCCTGACTCTCTCATGACTGTCCAGTCTCATCATCACTCCAGACTTCCTTGGGCTCTGTCCCCACCATCCTGACACACCTTTCCTTAGTGAGGGGCCTGTCACATGCACACCGTGTCATATCACTGCAATCTTGAGTTATGCTGCCCCTTTGCTTATACTTTTCTGGTCTCTGGCTGTGGAATCCCATTTCTCCTTCAGACTTCTCTTTATTCTCACCTTCTTGAAGGAGTCTGCTGCAGGTTTATCTGGTCCTCAGATAGGAAGTAATTCGTCCCTTTCCATTCTCTATGCACTTTGCTTGGATCCCCATCATTTCAGTCTTGGATTAAGCATCATTCTATCTTTTATAACATATTAAATCTTTGCTGAAACTAGAGAGTCACTCCAATTTTTGTTTTAACTTCCGGTACTTTCTACAAGGCTTTAAACATAGTTGGTGCTCAGAACATATTTGCTGGATAATTGATTGCACTCTTGGATTTGTATATCCTTTCTGCTTTTCAGAGTTCTTTTATATATTTTCTCTCTTCTGAAAATCAGAAGTAAAGAACTTTTTCCCAGAAAAAATTATCAGTAGTTTTAACTTGTTTGAATATTTGTGCGGTTTTTGTTTTTGGGGGTTTTTTTGTCACCAGTTGCCTCTGCATATTGTGGAAACCTTACAAAACATAAAGTCAAAAAAAAGTCAGCCATGATACCACCCTTCGTAATAATCATTATTAATATTTTGGTTTTTATCCTTTGAGCTGTTTTTTTCTATGTATACTATACATAAACGTTATAGGTGAAACTTACAACTTGTTCCATACACTGATCTGAAGTCTTCAATGAATACCACCTGATCTCTCTATAGTAGTAAGTCTTGATTTACGTAATTACATTTAAGGAGGAGTATTGCATATTTGCAAGTACTATCCATTCTCCTTGTATTTGACACTTAGGTTATTTCTCACTCTTCAAGATTAAAAATAATGTCATACTAACATTCTTCAGATGAATACTTTAGAAGCCAGATTTCTAGGTCAACAGCTTTTTTTTTAATAGATTTTATTTTTAAGTAATCTCTACACCCAACGTAGAGTTTGAACTCTCAGCCCTGAGATCAAGACTCGCATGCTTTACCAGCTGAGCCAGCTGGGCGCCCCTAGGTCAGCAGCTTTCATACAGAGTGCCAAGTTGCCCTTCGGAAAGGTTCCAGTTTACACACCCACCAGCAAGTTACGAGTGTTTGTTCCTTCCCCTTGCCCTTGCCTGCCTCGGCATTACCATTCTTTTTAGTCTTTGCCAATCTGATATTCTGCAAATGGTATCTCCGAGTTGCATTCATTTGCATCTCTTTGATCCTTGGTGACACGCTTTTAATTTCCTTATTACCCATGTATATTCCTCCCATGAAATGCCTTTTTGTTCTCTGCCCACCTTCCTGTTGAGGTGTTTGTCTTTTTCATTGCTCAGGATTTGGCTGTAATGACATTCACCCTTAGGTCATACATGTGATAAGTATTTTCCCTGGACGGTGTGTCTTTTAACTTCAGGCCGTTTTCAGTGCATAGAAGCATGTTTGTTTGAGTGTGTTCCAGTTAATCAGTCTTGCCCTCTATGGTTTCTCTGTTTGGCATTATTCACAGAAAGTTCCTCCCAAGTCAGTACTGTATACACATTCACTTTTGCTTGCTTTGAGTCCTTCTGGGATTTGGTTCTGTACGTTTAATGCATCGGTCCATTTTGACATAGAATCACATCAACTTTTATAAAACCCAGGTGATTAAATTACACATCATGGGCCTAGAAAGGACTGTGATAGGTCCCATCCATTTTCCTGGCATCAGAGCACCAGGTAAGTGAGTACTTCTTTTCCAGAGTGCGATACTCTGCCACTTCCGAGCAGTTGCCCGCGTTTACCACAGTTCCTTCTGAAATCACCTCTTTGTTGTGTGCCAGATACATGTTAATCATAGTCTGGCCTGAGGATTAAATGAATTTGCACATGAGACAGATGACAATATGTGGTATACTGCTTGGCACATGAACATTCCACATGTGTTTTATTGAGCGCATGAATGAATGAATGAATGAATGAATGGTGGTGGTATGAACAGTGATAACAGGTCACTGAAGATAATGTGAGATAGCAGCAGCTCCTCCATTAAAGCAGAGTCTTGGCCAAGCAGTAGTGTCGGGAGAGCGTTTGCCAATTGCAGTGTGCCATGAGAATGCAGAAGAAGGAAGAGTTACCCTATGGGTTTTGAGCACATGGCATTGTAAGGGTTAGGACCTGTAGGCTGGCCTATACCGTGCATTAGGTACATAAGCAAGAGAGCCATACTGGAGAATTCCAGGGGATGCCATGGAGTTTAAGATTTGGGGGAGTTCATCAGGGAAGTCTCCCTGTGGAAGGTGCATTGACAGCAGAGCTTTGGAAGGAAGGTTGGGACCGCATAGGAGGGATCTGTGGAGTGAGGTCATTTTATGCAGATAGAGTGATGTAAGCAAGCAGTATTTTTTTAGGGATTTTTTTTTTGTCCCCCCCCCCACCTTCTTTACTTTTGATCTGTCTCCTCATTTCTCAACTTTTCTTATGCTCCCTGCTTTTAGTGCCAGTTAGAAATTGGTCATGACAAACATTGTTCGTACAGTTGAGAAAGTTATTCTTGAAGTGCTTCGGCTCTGGGGTTGAAAGACTCCAGGGAGGGGAACCAAGCACAGGGAATAGGAGGGGGCCCCTCTGAGAGGAAACATTGTATCAGCCTCTCTCCAGTGCCACTCAAGGTGGAGGTGAAGTTGACCTTTTCTAAGGTTTACCCAGCATACAGTAGACACTCCCCCAAATCAGTGAATGAGTGAACATATGCACGGATTCTCTGAGATGCATAGCTGTTCAGGAAGATGGACAGGACAGACATGAAGGACCCCGGCCCACTGCAGCCTGGGAAGTTGGGTGGCGGGGGGTGGTGGACATTTTTGCGGTGAGGGAGACTGAGGAGGACGCCTCGAGGGGTGGCCCGTTTGGCCAGTACCTCGCTAGCCTTGCCGAGGAAGGAGACCCTGCCTCTTCTGAGCTCCCAATCACAAGGAATAGAAGTGCAGGAGAACAAGAAAAAGAGGGCTTGGAAGGGCAAAGAGATGCTAAGCAAACTCTGAACATAGATGCTAAAGAATCCAGCATGAGTCCCATTGCAGTTAGCCTGTGTTGGCTGGAAGCTCTTCTTGGAAATCAAGTCAGTGGGTACAATACTCACAATCCCAGCATAGAAGAGCAAGAAATAGGGTTCTGCCTCCATATATCTTTTATTCCATAAGGAATAAATCCCATAAGGATTTTACTCTTTTTTCCACTAAAGCCATCTGTCAGCCTGCCGCCTCTTTTTGTAAATAAAGTTTTATTGGGACACAGCCACATTCTTAATTTCCATGTTGTCCACAGCTGCTTTAACCCTACGGAAGTAAGAGTTCAGTGCCGATGGCAGACTCTGTGGGCTGAAGTCTAATATATTTGCTGTCTGGCCCTTTACAGAAGTTTCTGACCCCTGCTTTATATTATGAATAGATGACTAATTTTGAGCTGTTTTTCCCGGAGAATCATGATTTGCACCAACCCATGCAGTTTGCTCAGTGAGTGCCCCTTTTCTTCATGGCACGTATTTGCAAGACAACTTCTTAGAACCGGTGGTGTGGTCTAGGATTCAGGCTTCTTGAGCACATAGTCCGACTCTCTCAGCTGCCTGTGAGACCCACACGGAGTGGCTAGTGCCCTAACATAACAGTCATTTTTAGTTTCTGATATCTATATACTGTTCAATAAATGCCAAATTACAGAGAAACTGGGGCTCAAGGAAGTTAGGGAAGCAACCCCGGGTTACATAAAGTGGTAGCAATTGAACCCTGTCTGTAGGAGGAGAGCCCTTGCCCTACCCCTTCCCCCCGCATTTCCTACCCCACATCTCACCGTTTCCTCCCGACCTCCACTCGCTACCCTCATCTCTTTGTGATTTCTGGATCTTTCATCCATCAGCCTTTGCTCTTCTGGACGAAATATCATGTTTCTCTTGGAGCGTCCATTAATACTCAGTTTTCTTTTTGACCCCATCCCTCCTCCTGCAGTCATCTTTCTGACCTTGGCCCCCAAGCCCCACTTTCTTGGGGCTGACTCTCCTGGGGGAATGATTTTTGAGAGGCAAATGAGGTCTTGGGTTTCCATGCACATCAGCAGTTCCTCCCAGATGGATCGCCGAACCTCATTTGGAGCGGCAGCTGCCCCCCAGGTGCTCTGCCTTTTTCAGAAGACAGCAGGTGCCCAGAGAACCAGCTGGAGAGGGGGGAAGCATGGCCCAGGGCCTTGGGGCACCAAAGTGGCAAAACGGCTGCCGCTGGGCAGGCTGAGCTGGCATTTCTGACCTTTGTGGAGAGAAGGCGTCCTTAAAGGGACAGCGAGCTCTTTTCTTTCCTGGTGGCCGGCTGCCAGTTCAGATGCCAGGGATTTGAAGAGCCCATTGTTCTGGCAATGAGAGATAGGGGCCGAGACTGCCCAGTCCTTTTTTCTTTTCCCGTTACCAACCGCATGTCCCCCTCTGATGTGCAGCCTATCAAGTGTGGAGGGACGGTGAGCTCTGTTTGGTCACCCACCTCCTTTCCTCCTCCACTGTTCAAAGGTGGCCTCAGTCACCAAGGCTAAAGAATAGACTAGCCCTCCCCAGGCTCCCCCTCCCCCAGGGCAGCCGCTCTAGCAGAGAATGAATGGTCTCTGCAGGCTGCAGCGAGGTGCCCCAGGGAGTTGTTTACTTGTCCAGGTGAGTGTGGTGAAGAGATTGGACTGGTTTTCTGCAAAGTGCCCTTGGTGAACCACCGGCCCCAGAACCACTAAGGTGCTTATTAAAACTATCCATTCTAGGTTCTGATTCCAGAACTTCTTGGGCCCAGGAATCTGAATAGCAACAAGCACACCACAGTTTGAGAGCCACTAACTCAGTACTTTTGAAGCCTGGCTGGCCGTCTGAATCATGTGGGGACATGTGGAATCAGACTATCTGCATGGGGCTCATGACTTTGAGCAAGAGAGCCTCTCTTTAGTGGTTAAGAGCAGATACCCTGGGGCTGGTCCACTGGGTTTGAATCCTGGCCCCACCAGCTACTATCTCTATGATCTTGGGTAAGTTTCTCAACCTGTCTTATGCCTCAGTTTTCTTACCTGTAATATAGGGATCATCTAGTATGTGCTGTATAGAGTGATGATGAGAATTAACAGAGTTGATGTTTATAGAGTTCTTACAATAGAATTAACACATCAGTAGTACCATACACGTTTTTTTGTGAAAAAAAATTTCTTTTAATACACTGATCATCCATGTCAGAGACCATGATTTGAATAGTCTTTTAGTGCCAAAGTCCCCTGACTACGCTGGCCTTGTATGCTCCCAGTAAATGACTGGTATTTGTCAGGTGTATCTCCGTGACACGCTCTGAGAAGGCAGCCCTGCCATTTGCCCTGCCCCAGAGAGGGAAGAGAAAATTCCCTGCCTGGCTTCCACCTCTAGGCGAGGTGATGTGGATAAGCTGTGGAATGCTATCCGAAGAAGGCCAGAAGCCACATCTATAAGGCTGGCTGACCTCTACAGAGGGAATTGAAGGAAGGGAAAACAAACTCAGGCCAGAAATAGCTAGACATAAACACAAGGTATTATAATTACTGTCCCGTCTGCATGGCTTTCCTGACCTCAAAGAAGGAGAATGGACAGAAGTGTGGTGGCTTGGCAGGGGCGGGGCGGGGCGGGGTGGGGTGTAACCAAGGGTACGTGGGAGGTGCCACCCTCAGGGGCACCACTGAGCCAAAGCAGGGCACGAGGGTTGAGCATGCAAACAAGTTTTTATTATAACTTTCTGGTTTTGCAAAACCGTTACTTTTCTGAAAATGATCCTGTTGGACTCGAGTTTTCCACATTAAGTATCTAGCTCGGGTCTTCTTTTTCTTCCCGTGCTCTGTCATTTCTCTTTGCACTCAGGAGTCAGATTTCTCCAGCTGCTTGTGGACATGGCGTGAGGTCGAGGAGGCTGGGGGAGAAGAGACACCCAGCCTTCGAGGACTGGGCTCTTCTGCTTCTACCTGCCCTCCACCCCCACCCCCAGGGTGTGCTGTGAAGTCATCAGGGCCGGACAAAAGGCTGCGGGAGAGACCAGAGGGTTCTAATGCCACAACCCAGGCGGTGGTATTTTATAGATCCTGATACAATGGTTTTGGGGGAGTCAAATGCTAGACTATTTAGAAGAAAACAAGCCAGTCCTCCAGGGCACGTCTCGTGGATGTTTTCCGTGTTGATTGCAAATGTCAGTATACAGGGAACGCGGCAGTGGGCAGAGTTTTCCTAGCATCCACTCACTCCTACTGGAGCATATTTTACAAGATTTCCAGGAAGCATCACAGGACCATTTGTGTTCCTTGTGGGGAGGTGGTTTTGTTTTCTTTGGCTCAGAGACCCACAGCGATGCGCAGGAGCAGGACCTCAGTGGATGGAGAGACTGATTTTGTTACCCTCCCTCAGGAGAAGGATCTGGCCAATCTGCCCTATTACTTAAGAATATTGATTCATCATTTTGGAGGCTAATGAGAAAGTTCCGTGTGCCCCCCCCGCCCCCCTTGTCATCAGAGGAGCTGCAGGGGAGATCACTGCTTTGGGTGGGGATCTGGGCTGAGTGAGATCAAAAGGCTTTTCTAGGCTGGAGCTGGGTAGAGGCTATGGATGTTATTTTTGGCCCTTAACAGTAGAGGAAGACCTTCTCTCTCAGTTTGGGGAAGAAGAATGTACAGAATTGAAACACATGGAGATCCCTAGTGGTTTTTTTTTTTTTTATTCTTTTTTTTTTTTTTTTTTTTACAAATAGTTTATTGTCAAATTAGTTTCCACATAACACCCAGTGCTCATCCCCACAAGTGCCCTCCTCCATGCCCACCCCTCCCCCCACATCCACCAGTCCTCAGTTTTTGTCATCATTCAAGAGTCTCTCATGGTTTGCCTCTCCCCCTTTCCCCCACCATTTCTGCCCTTCTTCTCCCCCTTGGTCCTCTGTTAAGCTCCTCCTAATCCTCCTATACGTGCACACATATGATATTTGTCTTTCTCTGCCTGACTTATTTCGCTCAGCATAACACCCTCAAGGTCCATCCATGTTGCTACACATGGCCAGATTTCATTGTTTCTCATTGCCATGTAGTATTCCATGGTATAGATAAACCACATCTTCTTGATCCATTCATCTGTTGATGGACACTTAGGCTCTTTCCATGTTTTAGCTATTGTGGAGAGTGCTGCTATGAACATTGGGGTACATGTGCTCCTATGCATCGTCATTTCTGTATCCCTTGGGTAAATTCCTAGCAGTGCTATTGCTGGGTCATAGGGGAGTTCTATTGTTAGTTTCCTTAGGAACCTCCACACTGTTTTCCAGAGGAGCTGTACCAGTTTACATTCCCACCAACAGTGTAGGAGGGTGCCCGTTTCTCCACATCCTCGCCAGCATCTAGAGTTCTCTGACTTGGCTCATTTTAGCCACTCTGACTGGCGTGAGGTGGTATCTCAGTGTGGTTTTGATTTGTATTTCCCTGATGAGGAGCGATGCTGAGCATCGTTTCATGTGTCTGTTGGCCATCTGGATGTCCTCTTTGGAGAAGTGTCTGTTCATATCTTCTGCCCATTTCTTCACTGGGTTGTTTGTTTTTCGGGCGTGTAGTTTGGTGAGTTCCTTGTAGATTCTGGATATCAACCCTTTATCTGATATGTCATTTGCAACTATCTTTTCCCATTCCGTTGGTTGCCTATTAATTTTCTGGGTTGTTTCCTTGGCTGTGCAGAAGCTTTTAATCTTGAGGAGGTCCCAACAGTTTATTTTTGCTCTTGATTCCCTTGCTTTTGGGGATGTGTCAAGTAAGAAGTTGCTGCGGTGGAGGTCAAGGAGGTTGTTTCCTGCTTTCTCCTCTAGGGTGTTGATAGTTTCCTGTCTCACGTTCAGGTCCTTTATCCATTTTGAGTTTATTTTTGTGCATGGTGTGAGAAAATGATCTAGTTTCATTCTTCTGCATGTTGCTGTCCAGTTCTCCCAACACCATCTGTTAAAAAGGCTGTCTTTTTTCCATCGGATATTCTTTCCTGCTTTGTCAAAGATTAGTTGGCTGTATACTTTTGGGTCCACTTCTGAGTTCTCAATTCTGTTCCATTGGTCTATGTGTCTGTTTTTGTGCCAATACCATACTGTCTTGATGATGACAGCTTTGTAGTAGAGGCTAAAGTCTGGGATGGTGATCCCACACTGTCTGATTGATCTCGTCTGACCAGTAGACCCTGTAAAGTATGGTACTATTTCTAAGAGCACTTCTACCAGTATTATTTGTGGCAAGTTTATTTCCTCTTCAAGTTGATTCTGTTGGCGAGGCCCAAATGTATTTATTATTTATTTATATTTGAGGGAGAGAGAGAAAGAGAGAGAGTGCATATAGTGGGGAGGGACAGAGAGCAGGCTCCAGGCTCTGAGCTGTCAGCATGGAGCCCAATGTGGGGCTCAGACTCCTGAGCCGTGAGATCATGACCTGAGCTGAAGTTGGACACTTAACTGACTAAGCCACCCAGGCGCCCCGTGAATATATTTTAATTATTCTTAGAGCCACTTGGGTCCATGCTGAGCTTTCGTCTTTGCCCACCAGTAACTATACTGTCACTCTCCTTCAAGCTTTGGAGAAGAAAGGTCCTTGCCAGCAGGTCAGCTGCTTATTCTGTACCCGCCCCTCCCCCACCCCCCGCATTAAGCAGTCTCCAGTGTCCAGGGCTCGTGGCTGAATGATCAACGGTGTGTGGACTGTGAGAAGGGAATTTGATTTTGGTGAGATTTGATTTGGTTGGAGGGTGTGGTGCTGTCCGGATGTCCTAGCACATGGCCTAAGTGTCACCAGCTTGCCAGGCAGCTGCTAACCTCCTTACTTGGATCTCTTCTGTGCCTAACTGTCCCCCCATTGTCTTGGAGTTTAGAGAGAAAACCTTCCAGCTGCTGAGCACAGCTTTTTTGCTCTTCTCTGGAGAGACTGGAGGTGCAGAGGTAGGAAGAGGAGAGGCACTTAGTTCAAGGCAATGATGTGGTCAGAATGGAGAGAGTAGAAAGAAACCAGGACCCAGGAACTCACAGCCTGGATCACCAGCACTTTCTGCTGGGGTCAGCATTACTGCCTTTTTCTGCCCCCCGCCCCCGCCCCAACTTTGGTCACAGAGCTCATCTTTTTGTTCTTAATTAGCACTTTGACATGTGTGAGGTAAAGAATGAGGGGGGCATCTAGACCCAACCCCTTCATGTAACAGATAGGGAAATTGAGGCCCAGAGGCCCATGTAGGGTCACACACCACACACCAGTATCATTTAGGTGCCTATCCCTCCTGAAGGTGGATGCTCTTATAAAACAAGTTGTAGACTGCAACATGTCAGTCACGCCTGCATTAATTAGCCCCCACATTGTCCTCCTTGAAAATCAAGTGTATATTGGGGCCCTGCCTTGGAAGGGGGGCCATCTTGGGAGCAATAGCATTAGCAGCCCACTGGGACCCTTTGGGGAGAGTGACTGAGCAGGCTGACTGCCACAGCTGGACACATATGGGGACAATGGATGCTGAAAAAAGAGGTCTGTAGGTACACATGGTCAAGGTCAGCGGCAAGCCCAGCCAGGTTGTGGGCACCTCTGCAGAAAGCCGGCCCTAGACGGCTCTTCCAGGAGTCCCTACTTCTGTGCCACCTATGGGAAGAGAGATCGTGGAAGTTCTCCAATGCCTGGGCAAGATCCCTTTTAGTGACCTCCCTCCTGGAGAGTCGCGGTTGATTTTAGGAGGAGCTAGGTCCCAACGCTTCAAAAATAAGCTGTGGGGTGTTGCTTTCTGCCCGGTTTTTCCATCTCTTGGCCCCACTGGCCACCCAGACTTCTAGAGCACGTGGGCCTGTGGAAGGGGCGGGAGGCAACAGCGTCTCTAGCATGGCCCCAAGGCCTCCCACCTGGGGACAGTCATTGCCTTGACTAGGATTTCTTCTTAACTCCTCATAATCCCCACCCCCTTCCGCCCTCTTCCTGTCTTTTTCACTAGCACCCAGATTCAGGGGCCTAGCCATGTGATTTTCATGCTGCCGCTCCATTCATTAGCTGCCCAGGCTTTCTGGTTCCGTAGGCTAAAGGAAAAGTGGGTAGGGGGTGGAGGGAGATGGAGGGGACGGTCATGTGGCCCAAGCCTCTAGCCAGTCGCAGGAGGGACTCAAGTTCTCTTCTTAAGTACCTGTCAGCATCTTAACTGGGGCACCAGCAAACAGGCTTCCCTCTTAAAGACCTTAATCCAGGATTAAGGATAGGTCAGTTACCTCTGCAGAGAGGTGATTAGTCTCTCCTAATATCCTGCAGTGGACAGAGGTAGAAGGCCGACCATGGTTATCTGCCTATCCTGGGGTGGGGGGAAGACCAGAACTCTCTAGAAATCCCAGACTTGTACTGAATTCCTGAGTCTTGAGATGAGGGCGTTTCCTTACACCTGAGCAACATGTCTCCACGCCTCCCTGTTCACACACATTCCTTCATGGTAATTGGTGTGTGTCTTAGGTTGGAAAGAGACTCTGGAAAAGGCAGGTTCGCCTTGCAGGAGTTTTACTGGGAAATGCTCTTGGGAACAGACCTGCAAGTAAGTGACGGACTCAGGATTGGACAGAGGAAGAAGTTAAACTTTGATGAATGTACAAGAGGCTTTGATCAGTTCCATGAAAAGCCCTGACTCTGGCATGGCCTTGCAGAGTCATCCCAAAGTGAGATAAAGGAGCAGGTTTTCGTTGTCCCTCTTAGGGAGGGTTTGTCCCTTAGGTGTGGTCTGTCTTCACAGAGAAGGCATTATTCTTAGGGGAGGCTGTTCTCCTTGGTCAAGGACAGTTCCCGAAGAGGAGCTTGGTCATGACCCATCAGCAGCTCTGACTCCAGAGAGTGGGGGGAGTGAATGCCTGCTTCTGGAAGGCAGAATTACCATTACATGATAATATTCCTGCATGTGTCTAGGATCCGAGGATTTACACTTGATCTTCCATCTTCTCTTCCTCACCATCACCCTTTTATAGAACAGGTGTTATCTCCCTTTGACAGAGAGGGTCACACGTGCAGGGTCTGAGAGTAGCTGGTGCCAGTATCCAGAACTTGGTGACTCAGGGTGGCAGAAAGACCACTGGACTGAGTGGTCTGTGTTGTTGTTTAATCCTCTTCCATGCTAACCCTGGGATTGAGGGCTAAGTAAAACTTAAACTACTTAATTTGCATAATTAGGTAATTAGATGAGCTCTGTGCCCATGTTTTAAAGGTCCCCAGCCCTGCTGGCAGCCCCCCACCTGACAGTCTCTTGGTTCAGGGCCTTCTTGCTTACACAGTTATAATTGCCTGGAAAGAGGACAGCTTGCCTTTTTCTGTTAAGTGACATTCCATTTGGCCCTTGGGACTGCAGTCCCACCTCATACCTCTTTGCTTTTCCTACTTTGATTTCTCTGTGCCTCCCTGAGGCTTCTGGACTCCACATAGATCCCAACCACTACCTGCTTCCCACAGAGTCATGATCAGAGGTTATTTCATTTATCATCGTTTTCCCCAATCCCATTTTCTCTTCCCCAGGAGTCCACTCCAGCTCCTTGCCTGGACCTTTCTACCTACGAGGTGTGGTATTCTGATCACATGTGGGGATTTGTGCATTCTGGGTGGGGGTGGGGGTGGGGGAGGGGGAGTGGCAGGTGTCAGAACACTCTTAGTGCCGGCTGCTTTGTATAGATTCATGCCCAGGCCGCAGAGCACCTGTTTGGATTCTGCAGGTCTAGGAGAAGGAGAAATTCACGCTGCATTGAAGAATATCACCAAACTTACCCAAGCTTGTCCTCTCTTTTAAGAAGAGTGATTTTCAAAACCAGAAGAACAGAGCAAATAGAACTGGGTGGAACTAAAACCCAAGACCAGAGAAAAGAGCATGGGGGAATATTTACTTTCTTAAAACTTGCTCAAGTCTCTAGTCCTCGAAGACAGCTCAGGTGTATCAAATAAACTTGCAGACGTGCTCATAATCTTTTTCAGTCAATTTCTCTTCTGTGAAATTGGAATAATAAGATTAACTGAGCTATAACCCAATGTAGCCTTTATAAAGTGCCTGGCATATAGTTCTCAGTGAGCATCAGTTCTGATTATTAGTTAGGAAATCATTACAAAGGAGGAAAAATGTCTTAGATTTAAAAAAATGGATTTCTAGGGAATACAGATTATTAGACTATACCTTCAGAAGTAATTTCTCTCTATATTTTTAAAGTTTATTTATTTATGTTGAGAGGGACAGTGTGTGTGCATGAGCTGGGAAGGGGCAGAGAGAGAGAGGGAGAGAAAATCCCAAGCAGGCTCTGTGGAGCCTGACCTGGAGCTCAGTCCTAAAAACCATGAGATTGTGACCTGAGCCAAAATCAAGAGTTAGACACTTACCAGCTGAGCCACCCAGACCCCCCAGAAGTAATTTCTACATTACATTACTAGAGAATTAAGGTTAAAGTCATACAGACCAGTGGTGTCTAAAAACTTCTGCTGCACTTTGCAGTCACCTGGAGATCTTTAAAAACATCCCCAGACATTCTGATTTAATTGGTAGGAGGTGTGACTGTGCATTGGAAATATGTAAAAACTTCTATGTGATTCTAAAGTACAGCAGAGTTTGGGAATCACCTGCATAGACCATTCTATGGGTTTATAATTGATCCAGGCTGAAAATCTGGAATGGATGGTTGGGAGCATTCGGAAAAGAAAAAGGTGATACTCAGAAAAGCCAATTATTCTATTCGTGTAGGATTATAAGAAAATTGGGAAAGGGGGCTGGCATGTATGGTGAACAGGGGTTTGACTAACATATAGAAGGAGCGCTAAGCCCAGCGAGTTATGTTCCCAGTGGGCTAGGGGCTAGGTCTTCTTATCCTACTGCCTAGAGCCTATCTATGCTTAGAGCCAGACTGGGCGCTGGGTCAGTGGTGGTGCAGGCTCGCTGCAGAGCAAGAAAATGTTAGAGTGGAGCCATGTTAGAGCCCCCCCTGCACCCTCAGTGCCTCCCCACATGTCCTGCTTCAGGTTTTAATTACATGGACATCTCTGCTCCTCATGTGAGAGATGCAGTATTAATGAGGTGTCTTGAGTTACTGCTGGGTCAGACGCAATCAACATACCCTTTCGGGTACCCCCGACCCAGCTTCTATGGATTAGAGCCTGGGTCGGGAACTCAGGGTGGAGCGAAAACATGCAGATTATCAGTCCTCTTGCGTGCATGGTTCATAACACATGGGCAATGACTGAGCATTAAATCTGGAGAGAGCTGTTTAGTGGGGTTGTCGGTGCACCTGTCGACCAGGGTACCCCAACTCTTGTCTACTACAGAGACCAACTTGAATGACCCTTCATAGTGGCCCCTTCTTTTATTTCAATTTCTTTGGATATATGTGGACCTCTCTGGCTAGCAATTTAGCTCCTTTTTTCTGTTCCAACCTTGTGAAACACTGATGTGTTTATACATCCCACGTGCACTGCCTTGGCCCTCTGTCAGTCTTTGCAGCCAGTGGATGGAGGCGGCATTTCAGCATGGCTGAGTATGGAGTCCGAGTGCTGAGACACCTCTCCAGGCTTCTCTGTCCACTGTCCGTGTGACCCGAGGAAATTATTTAAACTCCGAGGTATCTCACTGTAAAGTAGGGTTAAGGTTGATAGGAGGGGTAAATGAAGTAACACGTACTAAATCCATACAATCTCTGTCTGGTTCATAGAATGCTCTAAAGACTTCTAGCTATTATTACTGCATCACTTGAGGGCGGGGATGGTGCTTCCTTTTGTTCATTGCCGTGGCAGTATATCAGGGAGCATCCAGTCAGGAGACGGTACAGCCGCGAGGCCAACAGGGACGATTTCACATTGAGAATCATTAACAGGTAAACTGAGGGCCCTGAAGAACGCAGGAATAACAGATGCAGGGAGCAGCAGCCACCTTTAGGATTGAGGCAGAGCCCCCAGTGAATGAACACACCTACAAAGGTGATCCCCATGCAAGGCAGAGATCCACAGTTTACTGGAGAGGGTGTGGTTGTGGCCCAGGGTGTGACACAGAAAGTTCCTGAGGTACTGCAGGCTGGGGCAGGTAAATCAGCAAGTGCCCACTAGGGGCGCCAGTGAGGCTTGTTAGGCTTGAGGAATGTTGACAGGGTACAGTTCCCGCATCAGGAGAAGGGTAGATTTGGGCCTGAGGGGCAATAAATGGATAACTGGCCTGAGTAAGAGCAATGGGACTTGACTTGCAGTATTGTTTCCAGGGTTAAATGCAATATTATGATTGTAACTGGTTTTGGTTAAGTGTGATAACTTAAAAAAATTTTTTTAATGTCTGAGAGAAAGAGAGAGAGAGAATGGAGAAGGGGCAGAGAGAGGGAGACACAGAATCTGAAGCAGGCTCCAGGCTCTGAGCCATCAGCACAGAGCCTGACGCAGGGCTTGAACCCACAAACCATGAGATCATGACCTGAGCCGAAGTCGGATGCTTAACTGACTGAGCTGCCCAAGTGCCCCAAGTGCGATAACTTTTGAAATGCCTTTTACTTCATAGGTGTCTGTTTATGCATCGTGTGGTAAAAACATAGGCTTTAGAAATAGCTGTGTGACCTGGGGGTAAGGATAGGCTTTTTTCCCCCATAAGTTTTATTTATTTTGAGAGAGAGAGAGAGAGAGAGAGACAGGGAATCCCAAGCAGGCTCTGCACTGCCAGCACAGTGCTCGATGTGGGGCTCAAACCCATACAGCATGAGATCGTGACCTGAGCTGAAGTCTGATGCTTCTATATTTAGGTTTCTCATTGGACTAAATAGAAGTTTTGTAAGTAAATAAAATAAGATCTGTGCCTAGCAGATTGTAGATTCTCGGTAAGTGTCAGATCTTTCTCCATTTTCCTTTGAGTTACCAAACACTTCAGGGATCTCCTAGATTAACAGCTGTGTTTTGGATAGTAGTGTAATTGGGTTCACTTTTGTACATCATCCCCCATAATTCAAAAAAAATTCAGATTTAGTTAAAATGAAAGTACCTACTGTGTAAAAAAGTCTTGTTTTCATTGGGATGGGAATAGAGTTCAAAAATACAATAGAACCTTATCCTTTGAGCTCCCATTAAGTGCTTCAGGTGAACAAGATACTATGTAGACACCAACCTTCTTTTTATAGAAGTGATTGAACGGGGGACTGTGTTGAGTAGGACTGGGTTAGATTTGCTGGTGTACCTTAACTTCTCTTTCTTCCCCCCAGGGCGCTCTTTGGAAAGTGCTTTTGATACTGCACAGGACTCAGAAAACCTCTTTTCTCTTCAAAAATAGAAACTAATGTCAGCTTTCCATATCTCTAAGGGAAAGATTTAATTCAGAAAATGATACCCACTTTTACCTCCCGTTTCCTAAATTCATTTAACCTCCCGTTTCCTAAATTCATTTACAGAAAAGCAGTTTGGGAATTTCAGTGCCAAGCAGCTCAGCTCTTAAAAGGCAGAGACTGAGTCTGGGGGGTGTCAGTTGGATCTGCCGAAAGCCTGTGTGCTCCTTCAGATGACAGGTCTTCCATCTCTCGGACTCAGAGGCTGCTGCAGAGTTTGCGCTGTGACTTTCAGGGAGGATGAGGGAGCAGCGTGAATCTAGTAAGCACTCTTAGCCCAAGAAAGCGCCCCTGACGACGTGTCAGTAAGCACTTTTCATGCACGCTGCAGTGGTTGAGTGGGACTCAGGTAAGGCAGGGTGTCAGATACGTGTTCTACTGTTCATGCATCCTATGCTGTAGGAAAGTTAGCGAACCCTCCGCCTCTTAGTTATTAACCCATCGGAAAAAATGGGGGTGAGAAGTACCTGTTTCATAACATTGTTGGCAGGATTAGCTGAGATCATTCACATCAGAGACTTAGCTAGTTGCATTGCACACAGACTGTACTCTATTTCTATTTATTATCAGGTTAATTTTGGTTTTATGTAGCTCAAGCAAGGAGCTTCTGATCATGGAGAAAAGGTTTACATTTTATAACACAGTAGATACAGCCTAGATTCTCTGATTTGCTTACTCTGTAACTTTCCTGTTAATTATCGAGGTCTAGTTGGCGAGCAGCAGACAAAGAACATTTTGATGATGGCAGAGGGTATAACACACAGCTTAAGGAACTGAGGTTTCTCTTAGGTCCAGACTCAGTTGAAGGCTTGGGAATACCTGTCTCACCACTAGAAGTTATCTTTCATTGTTTTTAATAGCTATTGTTTTTGACCAATACTGACAATCATGATGTTTTCATTTATGGGACTGGTACCCTGTCAGATACAGTGAAAAGCTTGTTACATGTATTTACCTCACTTAATCCTCACACGGTCCAGGAAGATTTTGTTGTTTTTTTGACTAACGACTAAGTCTGAAGCTTAGTGAGCCTAACATGTCAAAGGTCACAAAATTAGGAATTGAGAGAACCAGTATGTGAAGTCAGCTTTGTCCGACCTCTTAGCCTGCCCTTTTAATCCACTGCTGTTAATCTAAACTGTTGAAGGGGCGCCTGGGTGGCTCAGTCGGTTAAGCATCCGACTTCAACTCAGGTCCTGATCTTGCGGTTTGTGAGTTCGAGCCCCGCATCAGGCTCTGTGCTGACATCTTGGAGACTGGGGCCTGCTCTGGATTCTGTGTCTTCTTCTCTTTCTCTGCCCCTCCCCTACTCACTCTCTGTCTCTTTCTCTCTGCAATATAAAATTTAAAAAACATTTTTTTTAACCGTTGAAGATACTAACACGATAGGATGATGTGGAGGTGTTTTCAGAGGAAAGATGAATGTGTGCATTTTATAGTGGAAGTAGAAAAGCCTCTGGTAAGTTAGTATGACGTGTCCAAACTCACACAGGAAGCAAGTGAGGAAGCTGAGATGAGGGTGCTGCCTGGTTGACTCCACCAACCCCTTTGTTTACTGTCTTAACAGAGGACAGGACAGTCAGTACAAAGATATTTTCCGCATACCTGTGCTGTGCCCAGAACTCCTACATGTTGGAAGGACATGAAAGAAGCAGCCCTACAACCTTCTTAGGGAGAGAAAACCAATGGAGCGAACAAAAGAATCTCCAATTAAGTTCCAAATCATGTACTGTAGTTTATAAGGCCAGGGGTGGGGGAGATACCAGCTTTTCTTGGGTTCTGTTCCATGCCTTTGTTTTAGCCCATCATTTTTCCAACAGTGTAAGAGAGGAGAGAGACACTGTTGGCCTTTTCAGATGAATAGGCTGAGTCTGAAATGGGGGTTAGATGGATTTACACAAGGGTCGGAGAGCCAGAAAGCAGCAAAGTTTTGTTTTGCGTGCAGATTCAACTCCAAAGCACTAGCTCTTTCTAGGGAGTACCAGAAGAGGGGAGGGAGCTGGCAGGTCCAGAGCGAGAAAAATGTTTCAGAAGGGGCAGGACTTGAGCCAGACAAGTAGGAGTGGGTAGAATTGGGGCAAAGCTTGTGTCTCAGGGCACTGCCTGTACACCTTTCTTTGGTGATGAACTTTGTCTAGGTAACTGAAGTGAAGGCCAGACATCCCAACCTATGGTTGTTGTTGTTGTTGTTTAATGTTTATTCACTTGAGAGAGAGAGAGAGAGAATACAAGCTGGGGCACGACAGAGAAAGAGGGAGACACGGAATCCAAAGTAGACTCCAGGCTCTGATCTGTCAGCACAGAGCCTGATGTGGGACTTGAACCCACAAACCGTGAGATCATGACCTGAGCCAAAGTCAGATGCTTAACTGAGCCACCCAGGCACCCCACCTGTGTGCTTCTTGATACGATGAAGCTGCTCTTCTGCCAATAGACTGGAAAGACCTTTCAGGCTGAGCCTATAGGCAAAAGTGAGACTTTTTGCCAACATACAGATGCCCAAGATGTATTAGCTCCCAGCATGTGTCTGGTGAGCAGGACACAGGTGACATCAATATTTTTCACCTTCAGCCTGTTACCCTGTGCAGCTGCAGCTGACAGATAGAACTCTGTCCTTTAGGACCATCCAGAGAGAGGGAATGCATACATCAACCCTTTGCTACCCAGGTGTGGCCTGTGGAACGGCAACATGGGTGTCACCTGAGGGTCTGTTAGAAAGACCAACTCTGGCGCCTTCCCTTTAGACCCACTGCGTTAGAATCTGTGGTAGAGCAAGATCCTCGGGGTGTTGGACTTTGAGAAACACTGAGCTAACCATCACCATTCTTTTTGTTACTTGTTTGTTTGGGCTCCTGTTTGAGCTTCCCTTGCCACTCCTTCAAAAGGTGACAGTGATGTTCCAGAGGCTCAAGGTCATGCTTGGGGTGTTCGGCAGTTCGTTGTCATGGGGTCTATAGTCCAGTGATCTGGATTCCCAGCTCAGCCTTTCTGTCCATAGGACGATCCACCTTCCCAGGCTCAGCATCCTTACGTTAGGTGCGGTCATCAAGAGGCCTATGCAGATGATTGTGATAGAAATCAAATGACTGTGCGGGAAGTGCCTTGCGGGTTCTAGATGACTGTCAAAATATTCATTTTACTATCCTTGTTGACTGCCTGCCTCTTGTGTGAAAGAACACTTGTCTGGGGGCTATTGCAGTACCACTGAATTCACTGTGTTTCAGTGAATAGGACAGGAAAACCTTTTCAAGAAGCGCAGCTTATGAGTTCAAAAACTCGGATGAGCCTCCTTTGTCAGGATTGCAAGTGCCTGAAAGTGTTATTTTCCTGGTCTGTGCGGATCAGCCGGCTGCTTTGGGAGGCTGGGAGAGGCTACCCTGAAGAGGCCCTCAGCCATTTTCTTTCACAGACTCTGGCCTCCAGCGCTGCCTTCCTCCTCTTGACTCTATTCCCCAGGCTCAGGCCATGAGAGGCTGTCATCCTTTGAAAGAGGCAAGGCTCTATTTTGAGCCAGGCGCCTGTGTTTTGATTTAGCGTCACCTCCTTGATACAGGTTGACCTAATAGGCACCACCTGGGAAATAATCGGTGGCAGCAGAGGGCACAGGATCTCCTGGGAGCATCATCTTTTGTTTAGTCAGATTAGGGGACGGAGGGGAAATGATGCTTCGCGCGTCCCTCCCCCCCCCCCCGCCCCCAGGCGAGGCTCTGTCCTCCAACCTGGCATGAATAATTGAGAGCTAGCAAGCCGACTGCACCAAAGAGTTGCATTATGTAAAGCGGCAGGCGGCACGGTGCGTGCGCGCGCGTGTGCAGGCGCGCAAGAGGGGTGCGTGTCTGAGTGTGTGTGTCTGAGTGTTTGTGCGCGCGCGCTATGCGCGTGCGTGCTGGGGCCAGAGAACAGCTGTCTGTGAGGGAGTCAGGGAGACAGAGAAAGGGAGCAGGGGCAAGGGAGAGAGGGACTTCTGTAGCCGCGCGACCACGCCGACCACACCGAGTAACGCGGTGGGAGGGGGGAGAAAATAAAGGGGGGCCATGCTTACAACTCCAGAGCCGTGCGAAAGAGCAGAGAAAGGCAGCTACCCGAGCTCATGAGCGCCCCGCCCCCACTCCCTCCCCGGGTAGAAACAGGGCTGCGGGGTGGGCATGGAGGTGAGTGCCCTCCGACGTCCTCAGGGCCCCCCCCGCTCCCCCCACCCCCGCCCCCCACTGCCCAATGCATGAATGAATGAGTTCTCTGCACTGCACTCTACTACCGTTCCTAATGGCTTCCAGGTTAGTGCCAACTGACGCCTGTGTGTGTGTGTGTGTGTGTGTCAGTCTATCTTTGTTTTCCTCTGGACATGTGTTTTGGAGGGCTAGCTCTGCCCCGCCCCCCCCCCCACCCGGGGGTCGGATTGGGGGCTCCCCTGGGGGGTTGTAAGGAGGAGAACCTGTCTGGCCGTGTGGTTTTTCCAGCTGACGCAGGCGGCTCAGAGCTGCCGGGAACACAAACCTTTCAAGACAGTAAATCCGGAGTCCATGTTGTTTGCTTCTGTTCTGTGTTGGGGGATCTGAAAGCAGCCAGCGTGACATCATACTGCAGAGATGCCACATTCTTCCCCCCTCTCCCCACCCCCCCACCCCCAGCTTTTTCTTTTTCCTCCTTCTTCTCCTGCTTCATAGTACCACAGCCTGAGCAGACCTGGTCAGGTGGAGGGAGGGGTAGAAGTTGGGCAGATGGGGTCCCCTTGGTCCAGCAAGACTTATTCAGGGTCCTCTAGCTGGGATAAAGGAGGGCATAGGGTTGAATTAGTGATGCAACAAGGAGAGCTGGCCGGAGCCTCTGGGGGAGGAGGGGTAGAAAGGCCATGTGCTCTCCACCTACCAACTGGGGTGCTCCTGCTGGGGGTGAGCTGACCAGAGAAGTGGTTAGCAAGGGGGAGGAGGCAGACCCCCCTCTCAGATGCTGACAGATGCTGCCTCCCCCCCACAGGGAGAGGACCGTGGGACCTATGGATCAGGCTAGCGGAAGGAAAGGAAGGAAAGGACTGGAGGTGAAGTTGATAGCTCCTGTCTCAGGGAAATAAAGCGATTTGTTTATTCTTTGGCTTAGCAGGCATTTGGCTCAGAGATTTGCCATGTGTTTTCAGAAAATAGATACCCAGTGGCTGGGCCTTACTCCCCCGCACCTCCTTGCATTGTTAGTTATTTGCTTGATTTAGGCAAAGGGGGTGGGGGGAGGACTTGAAGCTCTCTGTTTCCCTGGGGACTCAGCCAAGCTCTTAGCCAGGGCTGGAGAAAGGGAACCTTGACTTTGCCTCTTCTCCTTGCTAAGCCAGCTGTGATCCTGTGGACCCACCCCCTTGCTCTTCTGTTTCCCACCCTACCTCTCTGCCCAGACGTCCTTGAGTGGCACTCCACAGGTTAAGAAGTTTAGGACCGGGGTGGAAAAGGCTGGCCTTGGAAGAAGGGAAGGAAAAAAAGGATGTTTTGGGGGAGCTGTGCATGCCAGAAGAGTATCACCATCAAGACCATGGAAAGTGGTACCGCACAGGGAGAGAATGAAGGAGAGGAACTTTTATATACTACCTAGGAAAAGCCTCCTCTCTTTCTGGCCCTGCGTTTTTCCTCTGCAGGTGGGAGCAAGCCTGCAACCCCTTCCCTCAACTTGTGAAGTCCTCAAACACAGGCGGGTTGGGGCCCCGAGGGCTGACAGAACATGACGGAAGAGAAGCAGGCTCTCGGAAAACACCTTTGCAGGGGGCATAAGTTGTTAGACCAAAGGTTGGCCAGCTGTATTCTGTAAAGGGCCAGACAGTAAATACTTTTGGCTTTGTGGGCCCACGCTGTTGTCTGCTGAAACGACTCAACTCTGCTTGCACAGCAGAAGCAGCCACAGACACAGACGACCTGTGAACGAACACAGGCGGCTGAGTTCCCAATAAAACTTTACTTGCAGACTCTGAAATTTCCATTTCATACAATTTTCACATGTTACAAGGTGCTCTTCTTTTTCCCCCATACCGTTTAAAGATGTAAAAAACTGTTCCATGGATCATACAGAAACAGATGGCTGCATTGGGCCTGTAGGTCATGGTCTGCTGACCCTGAATTAGACAGTCCTGAATGGAAAGTCCCAACGATCACCTGACACCTCTTAGCAAGGTATGAAGGGAGCAGGCAGCCTTCACTATACATATGTTGGTACACACGTACCCGTCTGTTCTTGGTTATGGACAAACTGTCAGATTTCCTAACGACCCCAGAACCTCACAGTATTGCTCTTGGCCAGTTAGGGAAACCTCAGCTTATCTGTGAGTCAGGCTATAAGGGTCCAAGGAACAAATGCTTGTGGACTAGGAGGAGGGAAAACATTTTTCTAAGGATTTGACATCTCCAGATAAGAGAATCTCTAAGGGCTGTGATTATGCATCTGGCCTGGAGATAATTCATATAAACATTCAGAATTGGGACATAGCCTGAGTTGGGGCAGGAAGTGGATGGCTTCTTCATCATCTCACTGAGCTCAGGTTTGTCTGGTTAGGAGAAGGAATGGGGGTGGGGCGGTCCCTGTGGGGCTGTGCATATGTATGGTATACATGTGTGTGCTCTCCTTAGCCTATAGGCAGAAGCCAGAGACTCGTAAAAGAACAGTGACTAATTCTGGTTTCTCCTGATTCAGAACACGAATCCAAAAATACATGTTTGCATTCTGGTTTCCAGAGCACACAGGGTGGTGGCTGTGCTCTATTCTGAGCTGATCAGAGCACTTCTCTGTGGGATTACATTCCTGGGCTTCAGAGTGTAAGGGGGATTGGGATGAACTGGGATTTATTCAGAGGAGAAAGAGCCCAGTGGCTCTGGGGTCCATAGCCATGCTGTACGAGGGATGCTAGAGGGACTGGCAGGTCTGGGGGAGAAAAGGCTGAGCGAGCATGCCAGCCGTGTGCAGATTGCACGTGTAAAAGGGGTTAGATTATTTTATATCTGCCAGAGGAGGGGAAACGGAACTTTTGGTAGGAAGCCGCAGGAAGCAGTTTGGGCTTAAAATAAAAAGAGTTGTCCAAAGGTGAAATGAACTGCATGATCAATTAATGACTTCTGTCATTGAGGTATCATCTAAACAGAGAGGTGGTAGATGTATTGGAGGAGAAATGATTTTTCACTTCTGAAAATAGGTTTGAGGAATTGGAATCATTCCACCCAAAGAAAGGAGCATGGGATCCGAGGAAGGGTTCTAGCTAATGAACTGACCTCGAGTTCCGGAAAGCTGGCATAAGACACAGTGGTAGTAAATGCATTTTACCAGACTTTTTGTTTTCATCATAAGGAACTTCCTGATGACGGCAGAGGGCAATGAGAAGGATAACAAAGGGGAGCGAGCCCTGGCATTTTGTACCTCAGATATATGTTCATGTAGGGTCAAGCCTCTTGAGAGATTTGGGTGTTTCTGTCCTCCTGCACCCAGACATATTGGCTGACCCCTTACAGTCGTCTTTGTTCTAAGATTTTCTGTGATTTTAACATAACGATTGTTCTTCAGCCGATTTCTGTTTGATCTCCAGCAGAAAAGTAAATCAGAACTGGATTTGAATCCACAGGAGTCTGGAAAGGATTCGCCACACTTGGCCTTAACCACGAGCTTAGGGAAGAGTGACAGGAGAGAAGGGTGCACTGAGTGCTGTTACTTAACTGTCATTCACCTACACCCGGCACGCCCCTTCGTCTACGAGACTGCTTGGCGAAGAACTTTCTTCCGACAGCATGGCAGCAGCGTCTGGTGCCTGCTGTGGCATAGCCCCAACGAGAGGGAAGGCTGCTGAGTCTGAATTAACAAGGACCCCAGACTGCCTGGATCTCGTTTCCAAATCCCTCACCTAATTTTGACCGGAGTCCCTCTGTGTCAGAGAAACTTGCTTCTCTCAGTAGTTTCCAGTGTAGCCTTGAGATGTGTTTTGTCATCCTCCTGTCACATCTTTGCGGGGACTGGGTGGCATCCACACTCATTCTTCTTGCATCATGAAAGCTGAATCTCAGGACTGGTTCGCTCCCAGATTGTACTCACGGAAGGGGCTGAGTCAGGACTGGCTGGTAATGAAGGGAGCTGTTTTGATTGAGTCCAAGTAGCTCATGGTGTTAGTTCATTCCATGTCTGTCTCTCCCACCCAATTGTGAGTTCCTTAGAGGTGGAGCCTGTATCCCTAATGCCTAGAGCATTGCCTGGGATGGAGTGTGGGCTTCTCAGCTATTGGACTGACGGATGATGGAGGGGTGGATGGATGGATGGATGGATGGATGGATCATGCACAAGTTCCTTTCGGTTTTATTAGCAACATTTCTCAGGCTGAGGATGGGGGAGGGACCCTTGTGGGCAAAGTTAGAAGCTGGAAATTCTGTTCAGTTGAAACCCTCCCTGCCTTGTTCCAGTGGTTTCTGGCCTCCCAATGGATTGGAAATCTCTTTCAAGGAAGGGGCTTCCTGGGATAACCTAGTAGTACCTTTCTGCTTTTACAAGGCCCCATTCTTCTGAGTGTTGATGCTTCTGAAGTACTTTGGGTGGGATTATACTTAGCTTTGGCTGAGATTGATAGTCAAATTTAAAAGTATTAAGTTCCTACTGCGTACCCATAATTGTGTCTAATATTGTGCATTTAATCTCTGTGTATCTGCATAGAACCATGACCCAAGTCTCTGCCCTGTAGGGCCCTCGGCATGCCTAGGTTTCTTCCAGGTTGAAGATGCATAGTAGGTGTTCAGTAAATTCTTGTTCATTGACATCAGATCAGCAGGGTTGGCTTAATTTCCGAAGACTAGGAAGTTCAAAGAGAGCCCAGTGGATAATGATCACCAAGAATAACAGAGAAATAAGGATCATGGGGCTAAAAATCCCTTTAGAGCTGTCCAAGCATGTATGTGTCCGCCTAGCGAGAGCTGTCTCGTCAGAGATCCGAAGCAGAGGCTGCATGGTGGCTGTCAGCGCCTTGCAGAAAGAACCCTTGCATTGGTGACATGTTAGATTACCTGACCCCTAAGGCCCTTTCCAAACAACAGACTGTTCTTACCGATCAGTTCAGCCAGCCCTGCCTGCAAGCCTAGCAGGACTGTCTCGCAGTGTAGATGTTTGTCCCACAGTGAACAGTCTCAGGAAAAGCAAAGGGTATGACACCAGTAAGTTCCTGTGAGTAATTTCAGCATCTTCTGCTCCATTCTAAGCCCTTATCTTCCCAGCCCTGTGGAAGGAGGAACTAGCTGAAGGCATGCATAGCAACAACTGATATTCTCACCCTCTGTGCCATGAAGAAAGGAATAGAATTTAGAAAAAAGATTAAGTTTCTTAACTGGGAATTCACTTCCTGCTTCTCTAACACTTTTTTTTTTTTTTTAACTCGGTGAGCAATTATAGGAAGACCTTTATTTTAGGGGGAGGGACTGTCTAATGAGCTTTGTTTGCTGGTTTGCTTTTTAAGATTCTTCACCTCCCCCACAGTAAGGAAAGTTGTGCTCCTTCAACAGACAAGAGACAGACTCACAGAAAGATAAAATCATTTTTCTCAAGAGCACAAAGCAGCTCAGAATTTAAACTCAGATATGTATGCTGATGTGTAGAGAAAGTGGCCAGGCCAGCAAAGAACTTGGAAGTGATGTCACACATTTCAGTTTGCATGGATCCAGAAGTCAGAATGAGAACCAGTGGGCTTGTGTTACAAGAAGGCAGATTTAGGGCAGGCTTAAGAAAGAACTGTCTAACAGAGCGGCCGAACAGTGGATTGAATGGCTTTAAAAAGAGCTCATTCCTTTATTCATGCAGTGAATCTGTGGTCCCAAGTTTATGCCAGTCATTGTGTTAGAGGCGCTGGCGACCCACACAAGTAGACAAGGCCCTGTCCTCCACGGAGTGTTCGCTCTATTGATAGAAAACTCAGCAAAACAACGACAAAGACAATTTCAGCTCCTGCTAAAAGCCATCAAGGGGGAAAGGCAGGCCATGATCGTGATTGCCTGCGGGACAGGGAAGTCACTTTAGACGCAGTGGTCCTTCAAGACCGGTTGCTCTAGGGAGGTGACCTTTGAACTTTGAAGGTTGAAAAGGAACCAGAAATCAAAACTCAAAAGAGTTCCAGGCAGAAGAGAAGTACACCGGAGCAGCGGGTGGACTTGGTGTGTTCGAGAAACAGAAAGGTCCACGGAGGCCAGAGGAGAGTGAGTGAGACGGTGGTATAAGAGGATGTTGAGGAACACAGTTCGCAAATTTCAGATTCTGGGAGTCATATTGCCAGCCATTAAGTACATCTCTTAGGGGATAGGACCCTCTCCCTCCAGAAGATTAGGACACGGACACAGGATGGATTTGGCCGAAGAGCCTTTTGGGGAAAGCCATTCGTGTCTGACTTCTGACAGTTTGTTAAGCATCGGTAGAGTTTTCAAAGGTCATTATCATTCATTGCTCTTCAGAATGTCCATAGAGATAACAGGAGCTCTGGCTTCTACCTGAGCCCTGGCAGGACCCAAACAAATTTATTTTGTTTTTGTAGGAAGGGGGAAAAGTGGGTCAGGCTGTTTTGGCATTTCAGGCATGGAGTCCTGGTTCTATTGCAGGCCTTGGTCTCCATGGAAATGAAAAATAGTGTTTGTCATGCCTGTTCCTGGATTGAATTCCAAACTCTGGGCTGAACAGAAGCTGTGGAGAGCCAGGGAGCGGGGGAGTACGATGGATGGAGGCTCCAGCCATTGTGATCAGGGATCTCTTCTCTTCAGCTAGAAGTAGGAAAGGCAAACAGCTTTTGCCCAGTCTCTGGCTCTCCCTCCACTGATCACCTCCCTGGACTGAGATCACCAATCGAAGGGTAATTGAAGGTCTGCTTTTCTCTGCTTGGCCAAAGACTTTCCATGGACCTTGCCCTTACATTAACTGGCCAGTTAATAAATTCATCAACAACCAAGGTCCCCTCTAGGACTTCCTCCCCACAACAAGTACTTCCCTCCAGGCTTAAATAGATTTGTAATGAGGTATTAAATGTTTTGCACATGTTTTGGATGGGTTCTGCTATCTTTCACTTCCTTTGTAAAATTAACCCAAAAAATTTTTATTTAAACAATCTATAGTTACTTGAGCAAAATAGGAAAGGAAGATTGGGTAAGTGAAGCTTGTTGGCTATAGGAAGTGACCTGAATTATCTATACGATATCTACAGAGATGTGGACTCATGAGAGAGAGGGCAGGGCCTGGGACAGTGTATGGATGACCGGTGGCCAGTTGGTGAGTCTGGAGAATTGTCAGTCTTCCATTTGTCAGTTTTCTCTCCCTGTGGTCTGATGTGGCAACAGTCTGTGGCTCTACCTTCTGGGTTTCAAATAGAATTCTTCTGAATTTCAAATAGAACCCTGTCCCTGAATACCCTGTATACTTTACCTAAAGGCCCAACCTGGAAAACCCTCAGGGAATTTCAGCAAGTTACCCAGAGGAGAGGGAACGAGATGTTCATCTCTGTCAAAAATCTTACTCTTGCAGCGGTTGAGGGAGGCCCATTCAGTGTCAGGCTCTGCTGCTGGCGTTGTGTGAACTGTGACAGAGCAAAAGGCAGTGTCCTGGGACCCCTCTCCTTTCCTGCCCCTTGCTGAAATGCAGCATGCTGCTACATCCAGTCGAAACATGCCAGGCTCCACTGTGGCATAAGTTGGGAAGAGAAACTCTACGCCATTAAAAACAACAACAACCAAAAAAACCCCACAAAAGACAAAAACAGCAACAGCAAAAAAAAGCATCTAGACACTGCCTGGCCTTTGTCTTCAACCAGGTAATCACAGTTTGACACAAAAGGCACAGTTGGCTTTCCTCCTTAAAGAAGAAACTGCACTGAATGGCAGAGTTGTCACTAGGTTTAGATTCCAAGTAATAGGTCCACAGAGGGTGGGCTCCATACATGGTCACAAGGAGCTCCTCTTAAGACTCTTAAGGGAAGCCGATACTTCCTCTCCATCCAGTATCCTTTTTTAAAAAAAAATTTTTAATGTTTTATTTATTTCTGAGAGGGAGGGAGGGAGAGACAGACAGACAGACAGCGTGAGCAGGGGAGGGTCAGAGAGAGATACAGAATCTGAACCAGGCTCCAGGCTCTGAGCTAGCTATCAGCACAGAGCCTGACATGGGGCTTGAACCCACAAACCGTGAGATCATGAACTGAGCCAAAGTCGGATGCTTAACCGACTGAGCCACCCGGGCGCCCCATCCTTCCAGTATCCTAAAAAGCGGAGGGATCCGGAGGGACACTGAGACTTGCACTGTCCAGCCCCCTGCGCTTGAGTGTCAAGATGTCCAGCTTCCTGTTATCCCCCTGGTGGACAGTCACGTCATCTCTCTGGGCCTTATGCTTCCCATCCATCAGAGAGAGGACTGGACAGGACAAGAGCTTCCAAATCTTTCTCTGCACCTATCGTCTCTTGGGGACCCAAGACTGCTTTTATCTTCATGGGCAAAGGGGGCCAAGATTGGGAGCTCCAGGACCTCATAACAAGGAGTGAAGCAGGCCTGGAGCCTGGAAAGATTTTTTTCTCAGTGACTTGGTGTGTTGCTCTCTAAAGGAGGAAGATCCAAGGGAATTGGGGGCTCCACTGGGATTTGTGATTCCAGCCATAGTTCCCCATCTATAAAGTTCCTGTTGGGTCCTGCCCTTCCCACCTACCGTGCTGTGGTTTTATGAGGGTACAGAGACGTTGTCAAGTGACAAGCTAGAGTACAGAGAGGAAATGGGGAAAAAACCAGCTTTGAACTGAATTGGCAACCAGTTCAGGTGGACAGACTTCACAGGGGCTTTTGCAGGCAACGTGTAAATTTCATGCAAATGCTACGCAAAGATACCTGTAGGCTTTGTGCTTCAGGAAGACTCAGTGTGGAGCTGGCTAATTCACATGGATATTTGCAGTGCTAATAGAAGAAACTGAGGAGGGTTACTGACAAAACCTAGCAATTGGCATGGAGATGGGAGGCGCACAATTGGATGACAGAATAGCTGTCTGTTAGGAACTAGAAGAATTAGGCACCGCTAGAGATCAGAAGCTGTTTTAACTAGATGCTACTAAAGGCAGGGAGGGATGAGATGCTTGTCATATGGTTGTAGGCATGGACTCTAATGATAATTGTCAGCCTCCCCACACCAAACGAAGACGACATTATCCCATTGGGTGCTGAGGTCGTGGCCTCGCTGTGAGAACTACATCTCCGCGCCGACTCCGATTCTTCTCCATTGCCAGTTTCTGTGACAGACAACCAATTTTCTGTTCCAGCGAGTTGGTGACATGGTAGACTCTGAATAGCCAATTCTCTCAAGGAGTAGTGAGCAAGTTTCTGTCATCTGGGACAGACGTGTCACTTATCCTTTAATGAGGTCGTTGGGGATCCTCTCATTTTTTAGAGTGCAAAATCCGCTATGGTGCTTTGTTTAGGATGCAGATTCCTAACACCATCCTCTGGAAATGGACAGCTGTTGCGTGGGGTGGGACTGGGATTCTGCACTTCTAGAAAGTATGCCAGGATGTGGATGTGGTCCCCAGGTCCCCACAGTGGGAGGTCCTGCTTGGGAGCATGTGAAGCATGTCCATATATTCCTCTGAAGAAAGGAGGGCAAGGGTATTATTCCACATTTTACAGAGAGGAACAAAAGCCGCCTTTTTTTTTTTTTTAATATTTGTTTATTTTGAGAGCGAGCACAAGTGGGGAAGGGGCAGAGAGACACAGGGAGAGAGAGAATCCCGAGCAGGCTCCAGGCTCAGCACAGACCCTGACAGAGGGCTCAATGTCACAACTGAGAGATCACGACCTGAGCCGCTATCAAGAGTCAGATGCTTAACCAACGGAACCACCCAGGCTCCCCAGAACAAAAGTTTTCTGAACAGTAATGGCAGCTCTGTAGTATTTATTGAGCATTTATTATGTATCTGGCACTGCACTAAATATTGCACACACATCATTTCATTTGACATTACAGTTCTAGGACATACATATTAATATCGCTCATTTGTCTGAATAGACCCAGAGACCAGTGTCACACAGCAAGTGGCAGAGCTGGGACTCAAGCCCAAGTCTGCTGACGCACTTCTACAGGTCAGCAATGAATCTTGACTTATGGCCCAGGCAGGCCCTCCACAAACAAATGTTTCATTTGAAACTGGCTTTCTGAATTTCTAATTAAATGTTCTTCCTATTAGTTTGGGGATGCCCTGGAATATATCAGGGAGACCAAAAATTACCAGTGTCCTGGCACTAAAACTATTATGGGCTAACCATTTGATCAGACGGGTCATGGCGGGGCTGGGCGTGGGGGAAAGGATGACATGAAACATGAAGTGTCCAGGTATGTGGAGGGCGATTGGGAATCTGGGAATGAGCCAAGCCAGCAGAACGTGCGAGCGTGTAGAAAAGGGGCCCTTGCAATCCCAGCAGGTAGAGGCTTGGGTGCAGAGCGACAAACACGTATCTTGTAATCCCTGTGGCAGAAATGATTACACGGGAGGCAAACAAGTGAACCAGAATGAGGAACACCAGCTAACTATTCTGCCCTACTCGGGGCTCTGAAAAACGAATGGATGGCTGATCAGGGAGCTGGCTTGCTGACAAAGTGTGCTTGGGGCTCACAGGACCATACCAAGCATAAGGATGGGAAAAGAAAGCATAGTTAGAGGGCTCCCGTGTCCCTGGCGAGGGTAGGAAATGCTATAGAGAGCCCAAAGAGGCTTTGTCCTCTTTCTAAGGACTTCAACCAAGCGTAGGAAGTAGGATAAAAACGTAGCCTGAGTTTTTGTGTTAGACCTAAGGAAGCGCTGTTTGTTAGCAAAGTGACCAGGAGGGGAGTGAAAAAGTCTTGTGGAGATCTTAAAAAGAAGAGAGATGGGAAATGACTGAATGACCTCGGGGCCCTCATGCAGTGAATGGGTTAAAAGTAGCTGGCGGCGGGGAGCGGGCTGGGTGGCTCAGTCAGTTGAGCGTCCTACTTCAGCTCTGGTCATGGTCTCACAGCTTGTGAGTTCAAGCCCCACGTCAGGCTCTGTGCCCACAACTCGGAGCCTGGAGCCTGCTTCATATTCTGTGTCTCCCTCTCTCTCTCTGCTTCTCTCCCATTTACTCTGTCTCTCTCTAAAAAATAAATAAAAACATTAAAAAAAAAATTTTTTTAAAGTAGCTAGTGGGGGTCTCAGTGGATCCGTTCCTGGGGAAAATTGACAGTGTCAGGAATCCCATGTACGTCAACTTACACATGTCTCAGGGACACGTAGTTTCTTGCACTGCTCTGTGTCCCGTGCTGTTTTAGGCCTTCGCACCTTTGTTTATTCTGGGTTTTTGTTTTGTTTTGCCCCAGCACATTCTCTTCCCTCCTATTACTGTGCCTTCACCTGGCTAACTGTGACACATTATTTAGGACCCAGCTCATGTCTCCAGCGCTGTATTCTCAAGGAAGAAGTCTAGATAAGATTTCTGGACTCTTCCCTGTGTTGCCACCCTTTGCTTATGTTGGAAGGAGCAGAACACGTGTCTGGCTCTTCCGATCATAATGTCCCAAGCACAGGGATCCTTTCTTATTCACCATAATTCACCATTTCTAATTCACCATTATGGACTTGAACGCCAGATGCCCATTGTGTGGCATCCAGGTATGAAAGCATATCACTTTGGCAGGCACTTAACCTTCCTATTTCTTAGATTTCTTATATGTGAAGTTATAAGCTGGATATAAGATTTCTTATATGTGAAGTTATAAGCTGGATATATTCAAAGTTCTGGAAGGAAATCATGGTCAAGTAGCTCCTCCAATACCAGTCCTCCTTCCCTTTATGTAATATAAATCTAAGGTCCTTTCCAGCTTTAAGTCCCCAAGGTTTTGAAATATAATGCAATCTATTACTAATAACAGTAGCAGGATCAGATTAATGGCCCATTGTAGAGATCGCTTGAAAGACACAATAGGGTAGGGCTTTCAGATGCAGAGGAATTGGGTTTTATTTGCTTAGCAGGACATTCAAATCTATAGGATAATGGGGTACCTTTCAAGAGAGTTAGGTATGTAGCAAATGCAGTGATTTTGGTGAGTTAGAAGCCCAGCTGTCTTCCTGTATAGTGAAGGATTACAGGAATGGAGCATGGGGATGGGGTGGTACGGGGTAGCTGGGCTTAGAAGGGTAAATGTTGGGAGGGTGCTTGGAGAGAGAAATGGTATTTTCATAATGAGAGAGACTGAAAAGATACGGAAGAGCAAGAACGTGGCACAAGGATCTGTAAGGAGTCCTGGATGGCCAAGGCAGGGTGGGAGGGGTAGCAAAGATGGAGCTGTCCGAGGTAGCTTGGAGTAAAAAGATCATTGAGGAACTTCTTGGCCATAGTTTGGGGTTCAGATTTCATTCTAAGGTTGGAAACCATAGGGGACTTTAAGCAAGGGAGAAGACGGTCAAATTGGCAAAATCGCCTTTTAGAAAGTTTACTGCGACAGCAAAATAGAGAATGGATCGAAAACTGGAGGCAGGAAGTTGATTCCTTCTTTCTTTGCATCCACCCAGCCACCCCTCCCATCCTTCTGTCTATTCAGCCGGCAAATATTACCGATTGCTTGGTTTCCAGAACAAGCTGTATCATCAGATAGGCATGTTTCAAATCCTCCCTCGCTGCTTACCTGTCTGTGTGACTTTGGGCAAATTACTGAATCTGTCAGTAACTTGAGTTTTATCACCTGAAAAAGAGGACGAATAATAATCTCCATCAACACTTTCATAGGTTGGCTGGGAAACGAAATAAACTAGTGCTTCATAACATTCAGCTATTTTTTTGTTTACTTATTTTAAGAGAGAGAGACAGCACAAGTCGGGGAGGAGCAGAGAGAGGGAGAGGGGAAAAAGAGAGAATCCCAAGCAGGCTCTACACTGTCATCATGGAGTGATGAACTCACAAAGCGTGAAATCATGACCTGACCTGAAATCAAGAGTCGGATGTGTACCCAACTCAGCTACACAGGCACCCCAACTTTTAGCTATTTTTAAGGGGTTGGAGGTGCCAGTTTGGGAGGGGTCATGATTCTGAAATGATCAATAAGCTGTTTGCCTGATGTGTGGGATTGTTTGTTTGTTTTTTTTTAATGTTTATTTATTTAGAGACACAGTGTAAGCGGGGAAGGGTCAGAGAGCAAGGGAGACACAATCCAAAGCAAGCCCCAGGCTCTGAGCTATCAGCACACAGCCCAACATGGGGCTCGAACCCACGAACCTTGAGATCATGACCTGAGCCGAAGTCAGCTCAACCGACTGAGCCACCCAGGCGCCCCGCCTGATGTGTAGAAAGCAGGAATTTAGGTATCCTTGGGAGGCATATGTCACTCAGGTCAGTGGATATGGGGCCACTCGTGGTGAGGGGATCTCATGGACAGTTTGATCGGTGTGTGGGAGATTCATGTGGTTTTGGGTCATTGGCATGACTTTCCTCCAGGTTAGAATTTCTTGCCCAACCCTCACTGAAGCCCTCCTCAACAGCCTGTTCCCAGTGGGGATTGAGAGTTTGGAGAAGGATAAAGGGATCTCCTTTCCATTCTCACACCTGGAGTCACCCTGTGTCAGGATGTCCCTGATTGAAGGGAAAGACAGGAGCTGAGCTGCAGGTGTGTTGTGACCAAGATGGACACGTGCTAGGCATCATCCATACTCTGGCACGTCTATGAGCAAAGTAGTGGAGGTTAGGGTAGAGTTCCTGACCTTTCTTCCAGTAAAGTAATCCTAGAAGACAGTTCAGTCCTTGGAGTACTTGGCTGTGGTTTGAAATTGGCCCGAGTGAGAGGCAGCTACCCTAGAAAGATGAGCTCCCAAGCTTGCCCTTCAGGAGTTTCCAGAGGCTTCCCCCAGAGGCCATATCCCAGGGATCCCCCTCACCACTATTCCAAGGCTGTCCTTTTCCAAATGAAGAGAAGGAACATAATTCCCCTCCCCTGGGTTTGCAGTAGTGAATGAGTTGGGGGTGGGATGGGGGGGGGGTCAGAGGATAGAGATGGTGGGGGTGAGAACTTGAAGAACTGCTGCTTTTTGGAATTTATTTTAGAGAGAGAACGAGAGAGGCAGAGGGAAAAAAGAGAGAATCTGAAGCAGGCTTCACACTCAGCCCGCAGCTTGATGTGGGGCTTCAGCCCATGACCCTGGGATCATGACCTGATCCGAAATCAAGAGTCATTATGAGTTTTTTAAGCAACGCCTAAATCTGCATTCTGTTTTAGGAGGAAGCAAAACATTGGGTCTTCCGTGTCTCCATACATACATCCTTGGGTTACCTTTGTCTTTCCTTTCTCTGGTCTCCTTTCTTTCTTCTTCTCTCTGTCAGTTTCTTTCAAAAGATAGAGCATTGCATTTGCTCCTTGCTCTCCTCCTTCCCCACTTGCTGGTGTGAGCTTTGGGCTTCCTTCCTTCTCTGTTGAGGATCCCCAGGTGCGCGGTTCTGCTGAGAGGGGCATGGTTTTCATTGCAAATGGGTCCGATGGGACATCTGAGGTCACAGCTGGCTCTTCATGCAAATATCAGTGTTCCCTACCCTGCCTGCCACTCACTTAGGGAGGGCTGTGATGGAGGGGCCCTCACAGCATCAGATCTGGGCTGTTCCTGAAGCCGGACCCTGCTCTCTCTGACCCCTGAGTGGGTGAGAGGGACCCTCAGCTTCTCACCCACCTACCCTTGTTCATCTTTGCCTTCCCAGTTTCACCCATGCTTTGCTTCCCTTCCCATTTCCCCTCTTTCCCACTTAACCTTGTCCTTTTCCGTGTTTGCACTGCTTCCATTCTCCCAGTGCAAAGCAAACACTTGCTGGAACTTAACTGAATTTCCCCCTCCCCTCTTTCTTCATCTCCTATCCCGTTCCATTAGGGCACAAGCTGAGCATCCAGTACTAAGTAATTATATAGCCTGTAAGCCTTGGCATAAGTGGATTTGGTACTGGGGGACATATATGATACCTAAACGAATTTGGGTGGAGGGGACTATGGAATGTGAGAGCTTCTGCCGTGTTCATCTTTGCCTTGGGGAGGGGAAGCAGGGGGCAGCATGGCTTACAAGGACTATGGTGTGCATGAACTGCAAGTCAGAAGACCTTAAAAATAGGGATTATAGGGGCGCCTGGGTGGCTTAGTCGGTTAAGCGCCCGACTTTCGCTCAGGTCATGATCTCGCGGTTTGTGGGTTTGAGCCCCGCGTCGGGCTCTGTGCTGACTGCCAGCTCAGAGCCTGGAGCCTGTTTCAGTCTGTGACTCCCTCTCTCTCTGACCCTCCCCTGCTCACGCTGTCTCTCTCTCTCCCCTAGAAATAAATAAAACATTTAAAAAAAATTTTTTTTTAAATACGGATTATAGCACTTGTCATTAGTGCCTTGGTAGAGGAATGTTTTAAGACTCTAGTGAAATAATGTGCACATGACTGCTTTGAAAGTAGGATTATTCTAAACTATTTTTATGGGCACATACCTGCAAAACAAAACATCAAAACTAGTTATGCTGTGTGTTTAAAACGAGTTCATGGTATTAGATGATCTCTAATGAGTCCTTCAGCTCTTAAATTCTGTTTTCCCTAGACAGTTCTTGGCATGTAATAGGGGCTTGAACAATATTTGGATGGATGGACAGATGGTCGCATGGATGGATGAATATCTAAATGTCTAATTGCCCTACTTAACCCTTCTAAGCCATTTCACACTGGCACCACCGCCCCCTCCTGGCCCACAGCAGTATTACGGTGCAGTGAGTTCATAGCCAGGCCCTTTTCTCCCTGTTTCTCCCCAGCCCCTGACCCTGGCTCCCTGAGCTGGCTCCTTGGGACCCGTCTTTGGCCTTCAATCACTGACTGCCTGTCTTTCCTCCTCCTCCCCTCCCTCTCCACCCTGCTCCCTCTCTCCATCTGCCCCTGCAGCACTGCCAGTAACTCAAACCGCAGCACTCCGGCCTGCTCCCCCATCCTCCGGAAACGGTCTCGCTCGCCAACCCCGCAGAGCCCGGACGGAGACACCATGGTGGAGAAGGGCTCAGATCACTCCTCAGACAAGTCCCCGTCCACGCCGGAGCAGGGCGTCCAGCGCAGCTGCTCCTCGCAGTCCGGCCGAAGTGGCGGCAAAAATTCCAAGGTGAGTCGGGCGCTGCAGGGACCCTGTGCTTCCTCGTCAGCTGGCTGCGGGGAAGCCAGCGTTGTGGGGCCAGTCGGGGAGACAGCCCCTTCCTCCAAGGCCCTTGTGTCAGTGAGGCGAGGTGGGGATTAGCAGGGGAGACCCTAGTTAAATGTGATCTCCTCAGCCCCACACTCAGAGTGGCCCCAGACACTACTTAAATGGTTCCCCAGTGACTGCTCACTCTCTTTGGGGTAGGGAGCCTCATGTGCCTTGAGATTTGGAGAAGGGAGCCTCATGTGCCTTGAGATTTGGAGAAAGGGTGCTCTGGGGACCAGGAGGGTCATCTGTTTAGTCCTGCTTCCTTTTTTCAAATTCCTTATCTGGTACGATTATAAGTGCCAGGAAGAGAGTCCTTAGGGAAGAGTGGGGTTTTTACCCTCCACCCTAGCTATCACTCTGCCTCACCTTTGGTGATAACCCACTTGGTACTCGTTTGGCCAGGAGGACAGTGACAGGGCCTCTCCACCCCCCCACCCCCCGTCAGGTGTCAGTGCCGCCTGTTGAGGGCCTGAGCCTTTGCCTAAGGATAGACATAAAATAAGCCCCGGGGGGCCCAGACTACTTACAGGTTCCCAGAGATTTTCTTGTCCCCTCCTCAGTCCTGTGGGAAGCAGGAGATGTCTTTGCCTAGATGCTCCTTCAGAAAGCTTCTCTTTATGGCTGGACTCCTAGGCCCCGGGGAGGGGAGGGGGCCCCAGGGAGGCACGGGAGCTGGCTTCCCACCTGATTTGTCTTTTGATTTTCTTGTTCTTCCTCTTCTTCCCCACCATTTCCCAAATACCTCCTTTGCATGCATGGTCTTAGTCTCACAAGCGCCTCTCAAAAGTAAGCCATCTTTTGTCTCTGTCTTTGGTCTCCCCTCCGGTGTTGAATTGTCTGTAGCGCTCCGCACTCCACCCTCCGCCCCCACCCACTCTGGCCCATGTCTTGCTTGGTCCCTTTCCCAGAAGGGCCGGCCCCACTGCCCCCTGGCAGGCTGGCTTGAAGTGACAGAGTGACCATTCCTGTTGCCCCTGAAGTCGGAGAACAGACCCGTCCCCCATCCTCCCCTGTCTCTGCCTGCTCCTCAGACACCGCTTTGGGCTGGGAATCTGTTCCCTCCTTACATGGAGCCATCTAGAAGCAGAGTCCTGCTGGGGCTTAGTTTCATTGCACTGGGGGAAGGGAGGCCCCATCCAGCTGCGTTGCACCTGCATTAGTGGGTGAGTCCACATTCCCTGGGCAAGATGACTGAGGGTCACACATACCCATGGTTGAGTTCCCCGGCGCAGTAAAGTGACCTCGGAAGCTCTTACCCAGCACCCTCCTCCCCTCTGCCTGCCCACTGGCAGCTGGTCCGCCTGGGCATCCCTCACCACTTCCACCCACTGCCCATCCCGGGGGCGCGTGGTATTCTTAGGATCCTGAAGTATGATCAGCTTGGAGCTGTTCTTGCAGAAGGGCATGGTACCAGCATCTGGAGATCGGTGGACATCGATAGTAGCCCCTGCCAGGCCCTGTAACAATGCAACGAGGTCAGGGGGCAGTGCCGGGGTCTGTCCCGCCCCCAGGATTTCCAAGGCCCTGAGAGAATGCAGAGGGAGTCCAGCATGAGCAGTAGGTATTTTAGGACGGCAGGGCTCAGGAAATAACCCCCACAGGGGAAAAGGAGGTGGGATGCTGCCTGGAGAAGAAAAAGCAGAGGGATGACTTAATAATAGTCTTGAGCCTCTGTGAGTGTTTTGGGGAGGAGGAGGGCGAACAGCTGTTCTCTTTCCTGAGGGAAGAACGAGAGACTACAGGGCTAATCCCAGAGTCTGTGACCTTGAGGCTCGAAGCACGTCTTGGCTCCGAAGACTTGACATGGGGAATGCTCGCTGTGGGTAGGGAAGGAGGCACTCTACCTGGGGGGAGTGAGGAGTTCTCTGTGGGGCCAGCACCCCATCCCAGCCCTTCACAGCTCTGGCTGGTGAGAGGACACATGTTGCAAGACACGGGCATCGGGTCATTCCGTCTCTCTGGTCCCGTATGAGCTGAAGCTACCAGCGTCTTCTCCTTTTACCCCTGTACCTAGCAAGACACTCGGTGAGCACGTTATTGCTGCTCCTCAGTCACCACCCTCACTCACCCAGAGCTTCTTTAGTCAGGTGCTGGGTTGAGGTGAGTACTCAGTAATGAGGGTTTTTAAAAATCTCAATGGTAGGTCTTCTTTGGGAAACAAAGGCTAGGTCTTCTTCTTTGGGAAACTATAGGCAGCCTGTGGTCTAGGAAGGAAGATAAGAAGCATGCCTATGTTGTCCATAAACCAGACTCGACTTGTAGGGGCCCGTGCGTAGTTGGGGATGTCCCACATCAGAGGCTGGAGGACTCATGTATGAGTGGGGTGAGGGGGATGTGTTTTCAGGAAGCTGGTCCACTGAGCCGGGCTGAAACTCTGCAAGGCAAAATGAGGCACTGTGAAGGGACCAAGAGCTGAATTCAGTTACCCTTGGTCCCTCTTTCATGAGGAGCTGAAGAGGGAGGTGCTGGGAAAGGGAGGTCTAGATTTTCTTCCCCTCTGAGGAGCAGACACATCGTCCTGCAGTTCCCTGGTTTGGATGGATTCCTCCCCTCAACCCCATACTCTTGCCGGGCTGTCACCGCTGACACCACCATTCTCTAAATGCCATTGGGATAGGACTGACTTGTGGGTGAAGGGGTGCCTTGCCACCTCAGTGGGAAGCGATGGCAGCTAAGGTTGGTTTTGCACACAGCGAAACAGATGTGTGCGGGGGCCCACAGACTACAGGAATTAGGTTCTACATAGGTCAGGGGCCTGGAGCAGAAAGTGAGGGAGAGCTGCAGAGGTGAGGTGAAGAGAGGTGGAGTGTGTGTTCCTTGGTTAGGATACCCCCTCGCCCAGTGGAACATGGTCTCAGGTCAACCAGATGTATCTGCAGCTAAGAGATCTGGTTGCCAGAGCTACTGTTGCTGTTCTCGCCACCAGGCCACTTCACCCCATCTCCTAGAGGAGATGACCTCATATGTTTTCCAGGCCAGCTGGAGAGTACTTCCATTTCTCCCTGGAGCCAGGCATAGGCAGGGTCTGCCTTGCCTTCTCAGGGCCTTCATTCCTCGTATTAATACGGAGGGGTCAGACTAGGTGATCAGTAAGGCCCCTCTCCTGTGAATGTGTAACTGTGCTGCTGAGGCTGACCCTTCCTGGGTGCAGCCCCACCCAGAGCGGTGAGCTAGGTGTCAAGGCTTCCTTCCTCTTCCCCAGACCCCTTGAGTTCGCGGCCACCCAGCTTCTGCTCTGTAGTGCAGGATTGCAGCCACTAGGGGGAGCCGACGGCCGCTACCCGCTGCCACCAGCTCCTGCTCTAGGACATCCGCTGCCATGTCCCCAGCAGGCAAGTCCTCCTACTCTGGGTGTGCTGTGTCACCCAGCTCTGTGGCTTCACCGCAACTTTCCCCTTGACCTTTTTCTTGTTTTTTCAACCCTAATTTTTGTGGTTTTTTTTCTTTCCAGTATGACAGACTTAACCTGATCAAAGTAAGAAGTCTCTTTCATTTCTTAAATACCTCCTCTGAATAGAGCTCCTCTCTTCCCCTATTCTGATCCCCCAAGGCCCATCTTCCTGACCCCAGGAGCTTTGCAGTGGGGAGATGTTTCTAGGGAAGGTGGGTCTCTTTCCAGGGGCCTCATATTCCTTTAGTGTTTGTTTTTCAGACCCCTTCTAGGAGGCAGTGGAAATGTCCTCTGCCCAGTTCCCCTTCCTGGGCAGCTCTCAGTACGTTTCTGGACTCCTCCCTCCCTTTTAGCCAAATCCATTCATAACCTGAGAGAAAAGCCTTCACCACCACCACCCCCCATTCCTCGTTCTGTTTTTTCCATGCCTCTGGCCCTCTCTGCAACGGAGGGGCATTTTAGGGAAGCCGCTAGGGCAGACACCCTAACTCATGCCCCTGGACGCCTCTGCTCTCGCTCTCTCCTCCCCTCCCGGGTCTGTAGCCCCTCTGGTTTCCCTGTCCCCGTGAGCTGGGGACTCAGCCCTGGGAGAGTGAAGCCAGAGGATGAGATTTGCCTCCAGGAGGCTGGTCAGAGTTCAGGGACTCATGCCCACTGTGGGTACTCCAGGAACTACTGAGGATTTGGCAAGGGGTGGGGTGGGGTGGGAGGCATTTCCCCCAGTGGTACCCTCAGTGGTGACAGACCAGAAGCTGCCTGGAGATGGCTGATTAGGGTAGAGTGTCACACTGAGGGACAAGACCGAAGTCCTTGCTCTCGCTTGTACATTTCGCACATTTCAGTACTTGGGAACACAAATTCTTATCCCCTCCCCCCTTTACAAAACAGCAAGTATTACACACAGAGGTGTCACACAGAAATGGGACAGAGGCTCCCTGGTGGAGGCTCTTTGTCACTCCGAATATATTCCCAAGGGACACCTATCTGTGTGGCAGCACGGGGAATACAGGAATACCTTAGGCGGGAGTGGGAGCACCTTGTAAGAGTAACCATAAAAGATCTTGGGGCCCCCGCACCCAGCCCGAATTCACTCCTGCTGTCCCGTTTCCTCCCAGGGTCTAACCCGAAGGCCAGGACAGTGGGGTGAGGAGCTAGGGGGCGGGTGACAGAGTTCTCTCAGCTAGGAAGCAGGTGTCTGAGGGCCTGGCTTTGGTTTGATGAAATGCCAGAAAATATGGGGCAGGAGAGGCTAGTAGCTTCTAAAGGATTCCTCTCCATATTTGGGAGGTGTGATTCGATGAACATCTGCCCAGCCTCATGCCCTGTGATCTTAGGGGCAGGACCTAGGAATGGAAGACCTAGCAAGGTACAGATAGAGTCAGACACGGCCTCTTTGCCCCATCCACTCTGCTCCAGAAATGGGTGGCTTTCACCAGACAGTCAGATCCAGGTCCAGGATGCCCACGGGGCAGCAGCTCCCTCAACAGTGAAACAGTTGGTTTTAAATATTCAGATTTGGTCTCTTTACCTGCTAAGACCTCTGGAGTAGAGGAGAAGGTAAGGCTGTTGTTCGAGTATGTGGCTTCCAGATGGGCCAGAGTGACAGCCTTTGTTGGGAAATGACTACAGAGAGCATCTAGACAGTTCTGGTGGAACCGGGAGGAGCTGGTGAAGGGGGGAAGGGGTCGCATGACCACATTGTGTTACACCCGCCCTCCTCCCAGCCAGACCTGCTCCTAGGGGACATCCTGAGACAGCAACTGTCCTTTCCTCCCCTTACAAGCTGGGGCCCCTTTGACAAGGTGAGTGGGTGAATTTGCCAGTTGTACCCGGGATCCACACCTGTGCGTGTCGTTGTTGACCTGCAGGCAGTTTCCCCGATGCAGAGATTCTTGGCCGAGTTACACCCTTGGGAAGCTTTTTATAGCCTGAAATAGCCCATCCCCGATCTAAACTTTTGGATCAGCACTTCACGAGTATGGGGCCCAGACAGGTGTGCGTGCGCACGTGCACATTCCTGCCTGTATGGCTTTTGCACGGGATCAGAGACTGGTGGTAGACAGAGCACAGTTTTAGCCATCCCTCTTGTTCTGAACAACTTTCCGTTGCCATGAAAACAAGCATCCTTGGCCCGGGACAGGGAACGGAGAGCTCCCGAAGTCTGGAGCCAGGACGGGGTCTTGACTTTGCTGGGAACGGAGGGACAGCAGCACAGAGTTGGGAGAGACTGCTGGCAGTCATGGGCTTCAACTCGCCTCCCAGGGCGGACCCCCCAGGACCCCTTTGTCACCTGGGTGCTCAGCCAGCCGTGGAGCAGAAGCAGAAATTCACGCCTCTGCTCACTGAGAATGTAGTTGGAGGAAGATTCCAGGCAGCCCCTTTCTTCCTTCCCCCAAAGGGTCCCATCTCACCTTCTCCAGAGGGGCTCACTTGGAGCAGAAGGCTGGGTTGGTCTCTACCTGCACTTTGCTTCTGGTCAGGGCCCATCTGGGGACTGGGTCTCGGATGCCTGCAGCGCATCCCTCACCCCCATCAGAAACCCTCATGATGGGGCTCTGACTCCCTTCCAGCTGAGCTCTGGCTGGTGCTGCCGCTGCCTGCCGCCCCGACCTCGGCGAGGTTTCCAGCATGGACTGCTCCCCGGGCCTCCTTTCTGGAGCTGTCTTGAGAAAAGAGGCCCCTTCCTGAGCAGCCCCATGGGAAGCATTCAGCTGCATTTGGATTCCTCCTCCCCGCCCACCCTCTGCTGTCTGTGTAACCTGCCCTCTGGAGCCAGGAGGATCCTGGCCATTCCCACCATGTCGTCCCCGACTAATTGTACTTTCTCTTATTTTGTCCTTTCAGAAAAGCCAGAGTTGGTATAACGTAAGTATCCCTGTTTTCTCTTCTCGTCTGGGTATACAGGAAGTGGGTGAGGGGCAGGGGAATGGAGGCGGTTTGGGAAACAGAAGTGTCATGAGTTTTAGCCACCCCGTGGGCTTGAGCAAGTCCAGGCGCCCCTGACCAGCCCCCTCCCTCAAACACCAGATACGTTGATTTTCCTGTGCCGCAGGTGAGGGAGGATTTGACTCAGGGAGGACTCCTCGACTCCTGGACAAGGCTCCTCCAGCCCCAGTGGAGGGGACCAGCCGGGGGAGGTATCCAGAGACCAGCCAGAATTTTGGGACTGGGATAGACCCAGAGTCAGAACTTAGGCCCAAAGTTTCTATCCCTCAGCCAAGACAGTTGGGGGGGTGAAGCAGCCAGAAAACTTTCCCCTGTTAGTAGAGAGGCTGTCCCATGAAGGAGAATTTGACTTCTGCCCCAAGGGGCATCTTCCTTCTAGAAGATGCCCACCACTCCTGGGTCTGTGGTGAAGGTGTAGCCTGATGTCATCCCCAGTGGTGGCCCAGCCAGTTGCTGCATACCCAGAAACTGGATTGTGGAGTAAGCAGTCCCTTCCAAGACCCCAACCCCCATCGCATAGACTGGGCTATGGCATTTTGAACTTTTCCCCCAGAGAGCAGCTGGTTGAAGTCTCTCAGCTGGCCCCTGCCTGCCACAGAATTGTACTCTGCCCTCTGGGACTGCACAGTGGAGGGCCTTCCCTTAGGTCATTTGTCTTTCCTGCTCTGAGCCCGCTGTTCCCCACACTCGAGTCCGACTGATCATGCAGGTACCACCTTCCCCACGGCCCCCAGCACAGTACCAGGCCCCGGCAGGCTTCAGGGGCATGCAACAAGGGTGGGAGAAGGTGGCTGTGAGGGACAGAGGTTGCAGACACAGGGGTGGGAGTGGGGAGGCATGGGTTTAATGTAAGGACTTGGGTCAGGTTCACTTGTGTGTATGTGCGGATATTCTCCCATGGGGCTCAGTGATTCCCCCAGGTCAGGCACTTGCCGCTCCGTGGGGAGCTGTGCCCACTTAGCCTGGCACGGATGAGGCAGAGGTTGGAGGGCCTCACTGACTGAGGCCAGTGTGGGCCAAGGCGGCCTGTGTCAGGGAAAACCCAGACTGTAGCCTCCCATCCCCCAGCCCTTCCCTGTGACCCACTGTGGTCTTCACCCCCACGCTTCTTAGAGCTCACCTCCTGGAGGAGAGAGACGCTGCTTCTGTGAGGGAGGAGGGTGGAGGCCACTTTCTTGGGAGCTGTGTGGGGGCTAACGAAACTTCCGCCCCTCTGAGCCATATTGCAAAAGCAGTGTCCCCGAAAGGAAGCAGGTGGCTGCAGACATAGACCATTGAAACTTCCAAATCTGGACATGCAGGTCCCCATCTTGGTTGTCTTGCCTCTTCTTGCTCTCACTCTCTTTCAGTCAAGCTTTTCTGGTCCACTTCCCTTTGCCTTACGTCCTTCCCTACCCTTTCTTCTCCGGCTCTTCCATCCAGCTCCTCCTTCCTCCTTTCTCTGATTCCCCTTCTCTGGCCGGCTCTTCCTGCCTCTCTGCCGCCAGTGGGTTCCCCATGCTCCCCCCTCAGCATCTGCCCCAGCCCTGCACATTGTGCTGGTGGCTGAGGGAAAGGGGAAATGGACGCTGCCTCTTGCAGACCAGCTGGGAGGGCCAGGCACTGCCTGAGGCCCAGAACCCAGGCGTCCCAGCAACAACAGATAGTGGGAGATGGTAGAGGAGCTGGGCTGCCAGAGCCCCTCTTTCTGATCGATGCCCTGCAGCCGGAGACCCTCGCTGACTGCGTGTTTCCCCCGAAAAGAGGCCTCCACTTAACCTCGTCTCCCAGGCCTTTCTGGGATGCACAGATGATCAGTGTCTCCTCCAGCCTCCACCCCTCACCCCCCAGTGAATTCCAGAAACATTATCGACTCTCCATTTGGCACAAACCATTAACTTACAGAGGCCAAGTGCACAGGGGGCTCTTTCCTGAGCAGCATTTAGCGCACCTCCGGACGGCCCCTGTCTACGACGCGTGCTCTCTCCCTGGGGCTTCTTCCAGACACTGAGGGTCCACTCAGCAGTGTTTTCTTGCGGCCCCCCTTACCCTGGCTCCCTCATTCAGCATTGCTGGGCAGATGTGGTTCCTTGTCTGCCTTCCTCCACAGCTTCCTCTCCAGAGGCCTGATGCGAGGCAGGGACGGGCCAGGGGATGGGATGATGCAGAGCCGGGACAGAGAAATACTAGGTGAACGCCGGGAGGAAGAGCCAGAGCAGAGCAAAGGCTAGGACACTGAGAGGTGACAAGGGACCTCCAGCCGGCCCCAGCCAGAGACGGCAGGAGCTGCGTGTAGTTTACCTTCCCACTTTGTCTCCGGTTGTTGTTATATCATGAGGGAGATCAGCAGGTGGCATGGTGGGCAGAGCCCTAGCCAGGCTGGCTTCTGGCTGGGAACTCTGCCCTCCTCCCGAGGCTGAGGTGGATGCCTGGCCTACGTCCGGTGTCTGTGCAGGAAGCATGAGGCTGCCCGTTCCACACAGCAGACATCACCCCCTTCTCTGCCCGCTCTGGTGGTACCCGTGTGCTTATTATCTGTAGCACGGACTTGAGCGTGACTGTTCCCTGAGTCACCATTGCCCTGCTTCAATCAGGAAGCCACCGCCTGGGTGTTGCCCCAGAGCCACCTCGATCGACTTGTGGTGGCTGAGGTGCCATCACTGACTGGATGGGCAGAGGCTCTGTAATCCCAGCTCTGGGGACAGTCACCAATGTCCAGGTCAGATTCAGGACTGGGGGGTCATCTCAGAGCTGCTGACCACCGACAGAACAGCTCGGGTTGTTGGAGTAGCTTAGGTGTGTACCTCCCCACCCACTCCCCGGCCCCCTCCTTTACCTGCCTCCCTTCCACATTTTACTATCTAGCCAGGGAGGAGCTGTCACCATGGTGGCAGACCACCGTGGCCTAAAGAGGTGGGACCCATGGTGAGAGGTGGCCAGGCCCCGGGACACATGGAGGGGCTGTGGCATGAGAGCTTCTGGTCTCTAGGCAGGGCTATGATATGAAGGTCAAGAGTGGGGTTAGAAGGAGTGCAATCTACAACTGCCCTAAGGGCCTCCCCAGCTTGATTATGTCTACGCCCCTTCCCCTCAGCACTTCCCCCTCTACTTACTTGACCAGCAGCTTTATTCACCAAGGCCCCCCCACTTGGCAGCACAGCCCCTGGTAGACCAGAAGTAGAGGGACGAGCAGAAACAGGGCTTTAGTTTCTGGAGGGAGCCAAGTGCAGAGTTTGGGGTGCGAAGGGTGTAGTCTGCCCCCCGAAAGGTGGCCCCTGCAGGGTCCGGTGGGCTTGCATCTTGGATGAAGCAGACACGGCTGTTCCATCCAGTGCCTCCTGTGGGCACAGGTACTGTCCTCTTCTGCTTCACCTCCTTCCTGGGGGTCAGTCATCAAGGCAGCTCAGGGAAGGAGCTTGTCTGAGGTCAGGGGTCAGGAGCCTAGGCCCTGGTGGCTGGGAGAGACACAGTGCCCAGGTTGCCCATGCCCCTGGTTGGGGAGGGTGCTGGCTTTATGGTGGGGAGGGAAGCGATGGCCCCAATCCTCTAGAATGACCGGCCAAGCAGCTCTGGCAGGCACAAGACTGAGAACAGGAGAACAAAGCTTTGTGGGCATGAAATGGGGACATTAGGGGGACAGTGTGAAAAATGGGAGGTCTGAGAGGGGACCTGCTGTTGACAGCCTCGGCAGCCTGTTCTTTCCACGAGGGGCCGTCTTTCCTTCCTTTAGCTCTACCCGTTGCACGCTGCTGTTTACTCATGGTTTTGAAGTCTTTCCGCCCCTCGACCCCCGTCCTTCACCTTCTCTGGAATGGTCCCATCTCTCCTGATGAGACCCCCTCCCAGTCTCACCCTCCTTGCTTTTCTGCATGATGCTATCTGCTCCCTTCTCTCTCCTCTCTGTTCATTGCCTGCCCGTCTCCTACATCTGGTTCCTCCCTACCTGGACTTGGTTGAAGGGCCAGGATTTCCTTTGAGGGTCTTAATTGAATTCTTCCAGGCGAGGCCAGGGCTCCTTGAAAATCCATCTGTTTTTTTCCTGAGCTCCTCCACCCTTTCCCTCCCCGTGCCATACCCAGGGAGGGGGTACCACTTGGTCCCAGCTCCCAGTGTTTGCCATAGAGTTAATGTTTAGCCCAGGGTCATTTCCCTCTTCTCAGGCCCGAAGCTGCCTGCTGCCCTGCCCTCCCCTGCCCAGCCCAGTGTGGGGGGTGTAGGAGACAAAGGCTGAGCACTGAGACGTGTCTCCTGAGAGTTATCTCTCTGGGTATCCCCTGCTCATGCCTCATCTGACTGAGGTCATCCCGTTGTTTGGCCCACAGCAATACACAAGTGTCTCTGGGCAATTACTGTCAGGATTCAGCTTTCGCAGGTCTAAGTACTACGTACATCTTGGGGTCTGGTATGGCCCAGGAGAGCGGCCTGGGGTCTGAGGTTTGGACCCCTTCTGGGGAGGACGGCCATCTGATAGAGCTACCAGCCTGCACCTGTGACAGGTGGCAGCCGGGGGGTGTATCCAGTGTGTGGACACGGAGAGAGAGAGAGGAGTTTGGGGAAGGAGCCAAGCTCTACTTTCTCTAACACCTTTTAACTGCAAGACTTCAGAGTCAGAATCTTCACTTCACCTCACTTGACTTGGGAGTCATGCACCTCCATTTTTAATGCATTCGTGAGGACCTTTTAAAGTACACTCGTGTTTGAGTGCCACTGACTCAAACCCCAGAGACTCGTAGGCCAGAGGCTCCCTTCATCATGTGCAGACTTGGGACCCTCGGGGCAGGCACAGTGGGCATAGCTGTGGGGGGAAAGGCAGGTGCCCCATTCATTTCAAAGTTCTGACTTTCTGGGGGCCCACGTCTTCCCAGTCTCAGGGCTGTCTCTTCACTGCCCCAGCTTCTGTCTAGACCCCTTCCTGGCCCCATAGGCCTCAGCTCCCCTACTTCGGCTGTCTCCTTTTGACCTCAGGGTCAAATTCTCTGCTCTTGGCATTGCTACTTGGCCCTCAAGGTCTGAGGAGCTGCCTGGAAGTCCTCATGACCTTGAGTCCCCCTCCTGCTGGTGCTAGAGGCAGGGCAGGGTCCCCGGAGCCAGTGACCTCAGCTTCTCCCGGCGATCTGCCCAACTTGTCCCCACCAGCACATCTTCAAACTTCCCAAACTCCTGCTGCCACTGCACACAGGGTGGTTGGTGGACGGGTGGGTCAGTGAGGGGAGAGTGTGCTCCAGAAGTCCCCGCTGTTAGAGTCTCCAATTTCAGATTTCATCACAGTAGCAGTGCCCCTGGTACCTCCCCCACCCCCTCCCCTGCCAGGAACCCCGGCCAGCGCCTTTCCATTGCAGGAAACATCTGCTGGGGAGGCCAGGCTAGGCCGGGGGTTACTGGAGGACGTTGGCCAGGACCATCACCCAGATCCTGTAACTTGAAGCACGCGTAGGACTCTGGCCCTGCCCACCCACCCACCCTGCCTCCCTCCTGCCTCAGGCAGGCGAGCCTAACAAAGACGTTGTTTGCTGGGCGGCTAAGCAGAGCACGGTCTGGGAGGAAAGGGGTGTGTGTAGGGGTAGGGGTGAGAGCAGGCCTTGTTGTCACAGCCAGTGGTGGCCACTCTGCCTGGGAGAGGGCCGTGAGTCATAGGGACCAGTGCCCGCCCAGGGAAGAGAGTGCATGGGACCAGCCAGACGGCGCTGGGAAGCTGGGAGTCCATGCTCTCCCGGGAGTTCCTGACTGACTAGGAGCTGCATGTGAGTAACCAGCGGGTAGCCCTGTGGACCTGGCTGCGGGGTCATCCTGTCCACCTGCTGCTCAGAGCCCTCAGCCGGCCCCGTGCACCTGCTGTGTCGTCTGCATCGTCTGGCCCCAGCCAGCCTCTTGAAGTGGCTGTTTGCGGTGACCAGAAGAGGGGCTTCACCACATCCCCTCGGGGTCACCCCCAGCCCAACGACCAGCCACACCGTAGGAGCCAAAGGGGGACAAAGCAAAACCTGGCTGTGGGAGACTGGCTGGCCAGGCTGTCCCAAGAACCATGCTGACCACACCCTCCCATTCGTGAGGTTCTGTGCTGGGAACAGAGCTCTAGGAGGAGAGAGGAGACCAGTCAGGGCTACATAGGCTCTCTGCCAAGAAGCCAGAGGTAGCCCATCTGCGTCCAGCCCAGATCAGATGGACCGTTTTCATCCTGAGGGGATCAGAGCTCAAGGAGCTGGGAGGTGGAGCCACGGGGGAGCAATGGAATCTCTGACGGAGTCCGGGGTCGTCTGGAGCCTCCTGCTGGAGCAGGACAGCCAGCCTTTGCAGTGGTACCTGGAGAGGTTTACAGATGCACCTGCCGGTGCAGAGCCCTTCTTCGGGCGTGGATCGGAGGAAATCCCAGCCGTGAGTGTGTCTCCAGCTCCTGCGGGCCCGTGTGACCGTCCCCCCTCGGCCTGTGATTCCTCACTTGGCCCTACCACCCGAGGGCCCCGCACCTTGATAATCCCTGAGCCAAAGTTCTTTGGCTTTTAAAAATTAAAATAGGTGAGCCATGCCTCACTTTTGGAGAAGATTGCTGTAAGAGCATGTGGGGGGAGGGGCAGAGGCACAGGGTCATGGTCACTTGAGTCAGAAGGTTCTGCGGTGGCAACATCTTCCTACTGTATCTCTGCTTCAGACAGAGTCTAGGAGGCAGAGGCTGGCCCGCCATCCAGACGGGCAGCCTGGGCGAAATCAAGACATTGATTTGCAAGGCTGAGTTAAGGAGTCTCTGCACCCAAGCCAGTTGTAGAACTGGCAGAGTTCAGAGGTCGGGGCTGGATTTACTCCTCCCTAACCCTGCCCCCCCAGCTCCCTACAGCTGCAGCTTTGTTCTGAGGAGAAGGGAGGAGTAGCTCCCTCCATCTGCCAGAGGTTTGATTTGGAGATTATGGCCCGATGCCATGCACTATGCACCTCTGGAAAATGTCCTGAGTTTCCAGTGGATGTGAGGGAAGCCAGGGTAAGGGAGCAATGGGGAAAGCCCATTAGGAATAGGAACACTTCCAGGCTTCAGGTAACTGGATGCCTGGTGCCTGGTTACACCTACCTGAAGGGGGCTTGGGGCCTCGGGTAAGCTGGTCCTTGGACTGATAGCAGAATGTCCTAAACGAAAAGCTGCTTGATTGGCACATTCATTTAAAACCAGTTAGTTATGGTAAGGATTATAAAAACGACCATCTTAAGTATTTCTCCATTCAGTAGCATTAAGTGCATTTGCACTGTTCTGCCACCAAGTTCCAGAACCCTTTCACCTTGAAAAACTGAAACTGTAGGGGCACCTGGGTGGTTCAGTCAGTTAAGTGTCCAACTTCGGCTCAGGTCATGATCTTCTGGTTCTTGAGTTCGAGCCCTGTGTTGGGCTCTGTGCTGACAGCTCAGAGCCTGGAGCCTGCTTCAGATTCTGTGCTTCCCTCTCCCTGCCCCTCCCCTACTCATGTTCTCTCTCTCTCTCTCTCTCTCTCTCTCTCTTTCAAAAATAAACGCTAAAAAAATTTTTTAAAAGAAAAACTGAAACTTTATTACCACACCCCTGGGCAAAAAGACCCCCTTGTGGGCATGAAAGGCCGGCGGGGACCCCAAAGCAGGTGAATGTCTCATCTGCAAGCGAGTGTGCTCTGCTGGGCTGACCTTTCGGATACCCTGAGGCAACGTGGAGCAGTGACTCCAACCAGCTCCAGGTCAGACCACCTGGGTTCATGCTGTCTTCTCCCACTTCGTAACCACATACTCTGGACAACTTGCTTGTCCTCTATGTGCCTCGACTCCTAGTGTGTGCAGTGGGAATCATGAAAACAGTCTGTGGTCAAGTGAAATGACATATGTGAAGGGCTAATGACAATGCTTGGTGCATGGTAATAACTCTTTTCGTGTTAGCTGAACTATAGCTCGAGGGAGGGCACCTGGTAGGTTTAGACTCTTAATTTTGGCTCAGGTCACTATCTCATGGTTCGTGAGTTTGAACCTGCTCCCGGCTCCACACTGACAGCATGGAGCCCGATTGGGATTCTCTCCCTCTCGCTGTCTCTCTCTCTCCCTGCCCCTTCCCCACTCGTGGTGAGCTTGTGCATTCTCTCTCTCAAAATAGATGAATAAACTTTAAAAAAGGTCAGTTAGATTTAATGAGGAACCTAATGGTGATCAGGTGGTCAAGCCAGGGTTTTCAGTGTGCCCGCTCTGTCCTGTAAGGCCAGGTGGCCAGTCAGATTGGATATCTCAGTATCGATTTGGAGCTAACATATGGGCCAGAGGAGTGTTGTATTTGGAGATCTTTTCCAGCCACAGTAGAGGTTGGCTTCTAGATACTCACTCCCAATGGCCCTGCTGCTTGGTTCAAACACGTGGCAGGTGATTTTTGAAGTTTGGGCTTCTATGGCATAGCATTGCCTGGGGGGCGGAGCTCTTTTGGAAATCTTCCCCAAACTGAAGTCATGTCGTTCTGTCTCCTCCAACTTTCTGTGATATTCCTGTTCCCGCTAGCCCAAAAGCCATTGGGCCACTTAGCTCAGATAGTCAAGTCCAGGCTCTGAATGTGCTCAGGCCACAGCCTGAGTTTGCTCGCAGGCCAGCGAGCTCCACAGAAAGCCAAAAATGAACAGTCTAAAGGGCATGTCATTTTCGCCACAGCTGTATGTCAGTGGATTCCCAGGGAAGTGGGTGAGAGAGTATAAATGTCTAAGCCCTATCCATCATTATCAGCGGGACAGTCTGTATGCAGATGTGCGCTCCTGGCCTAAGTAGGTCAGTGAACCTCCTGGTTGGAGTACACGTGTTTCTCTGTCGTGATGCGTGGTTCTTCCTGGGTCGTGCACCTGCCTTCATCCTCGGGTAACTTTCATCTACAGCATATGCTGCTTTTTTTTTTTTTTTTTAAGATTGTAAGCTTGGAAAGATAAGGATTTCTGTCTATTGAACTGGCTGATGGAATTTCCAAGGAGGATTTGCTAAGGCAGTTTATGCATATAAGTCTTCATTGAAGCACCCAAAAAGCTAGGTAGGCTCAGGGTCATCTGGTGGTACAGGTAATGGGAGCTCAGGATCAGGAATCCAGAAAGCTGCCCCTGACCAGCTGGAGGAGCCTTGGGGAGGGGTCTCCTCTCTGGCCTTTGTTTCCTCTCCAGTAATGTAAGGGTTGGAGTAGATAGTCTTGTAAAGGGTGGGGAGGGAATGAAGGTTGGGTGCCTCTAGTTGCCAGATGTGCTTTTAAATTCTCTACCTGTGTGCTTATTCTAGTACTAGATTTTTTAAAAATCCAGTCTTGGTAAAGTGCAGTTCTTCTCCCTCCCCCCCGCTTTTTACTGAGATATGATTGACATGTCACATTGTCGTCATCTTACTTTTTTTTTTTTCTAGTGAATTTCATGCACTGCCAAGTAACTTGCTCTGTTAGTCATGATAACCACTTCTTCTGAGGGATGCACTGAGTACTCTCCTATTCTGGGTTCTATGGGGGGCGGGGCTGGGGGAGCCCTTCTGGGCCCCTGATTCATTGTAAAGGTGGTACTTCCTGCTGGTAGGCAGGACAGCAGTAGTTCTTATGGTGGGTCCCAGGAAGCTACCTGGATGTGTCCCTCCTTCCTTTCCCCTCCTGGGATGTAATGTGGGCCCTTCTTATTGTGTTTGACGTTTTTGCATTGATGGTCACTGGATACAAACCCTTTTGCAGTGGCAGATTCTCTCCACGGCATTTTCTCCATACATACCAAAGCTCTCTTGGCCTAAGCTGGCCACCTAGGGTCTGTAGGATAACAAGGCCTCCTCTTTGCCTCTTAAACATGCAAGCAGGTGCTCTTCCTGCATCTGCCTCCCCAGCCCCGCAGAACCTGGAAGCATCCCGCTAACCTTGGCCATTGTCGTGCAGGTATTAAGCCCAACTTACAAGCAGAGAAATGAAGACTTCAGAAAGCTCTTTAAGCAACTTCCAGACACGGAGCGCCTCATTGTCGGTGAGATGGGAGACCTGAGAGTGGAGGGCAGGGGGCAAGAAGGAAGTCTGGGAGTGCCAAGGACAGCACTCAGGCTGCTTCTGTCTTGAGGCCCCCCACATAAAAGCCAGCCCAAGTGAGAACATCAGTCTGGGAGCAGGGAGAGAAGACGTCCAGAGCACTGACCCCAGTGGTTGGGGCTCAGGGCTAAACACCATGTGTGTGGTGGCCTCAACAGAAAGCCTGACCTGGAAGGAGTCACTGCTATTCTTAACCTCCATAGACAGAACAGCAGTGAAGGGTTGGCGTAACTGTCGGGGGGAGGGGGTGTTAGTTCTGACTTTTATTGGTCTTTTGTTTTTCATTTTTTTTAGTGTTTGTTTATTTATTTTGTGAGAGAGCGAGCACGGGCAGGGGAGGGGCAGAGAGAGAAAGAGAATCCCAAGTGGGCTCCATGCTGTCCATGCAGAGCCCCACACAGGGCTTGATCTCACGAATCAAGAGATCATGACCTGAGCTGAAATCAAGAGCGGGACACTTAACCGACGGAACCAACCAGGCACCCCAAGGCCTTTTCTACCTCTGACGTTATTGCCCCCCTCCTCCATCTTATCCATTGCTCTGCCTCTAGGCAGAATCTGGGTGATATTTCACATCACATGAGATACACTAGTTCAAGTGTCTCACCCATCTAGTGAGCCTAGTGAGTGGTGGGCACTCGGGTTCCCCCAGTGCTGGTCGAGGGCGGGCATGTCTAATTCTAGTGGTTTGCTAAAGACGCTTCCCATCTCTGAGCTCTCTGCCCCTCTTCTACCACAGATTACTCATGTGCACTCCAAAGAGACATTCTCCTTCAGGGCCGACTCTACCTCTCTGAAAATTGGATCTGCTTCTATAGCAACATCTTCCGCTGGGAAACTCTGGTAAAGACCTGGGGCTTGCCTCCGGGGCTATCCCCTTGGCTGTGACCAAGCTGCCCCCACTTGCCCCCTTTTTGTTGACTTCGGGCTCCAGCCACACCTTTGCCTAATTCCTAAAAGTACTTGCCCAAGTCTTGAGGGATAGATGTCCTCTACTGTATCTTCTGCTCCCTCCCTCCCTCTTGGGTGTGGAAGAGAGTGTGGGAGCATTTGCTTTTGGCTAATGCAGTGAAGTATTTTGCAAGGGGTAGGATGGTTGAGTAAAAGGAGCATTGGCCTTGGCACTCAGAACTGCTTTGTCCATTATTCGGGTTCTCCACCTAGTGAGCTGTGTGTTACTAGGCTGGTCCTTCGTTCTTTTCTCTGTTTCCTCACCTTATGAAATAAAGTGGGTGACTTTAATGGTTCAATCTAGTGCCAGTGTTCTGTTTCTATAAGTGATAGTAGTGATGGGCCCTCTGCACGTTAATCAGACTTTATAGACTTGAGAAAGAAGTCTCCCTGGACCAGGAGCTGAGGCACCCTTGGGCTCTAGGCAAGGCTCAGCCACTACCTCGCCATGTGGCCTCTGTGAAGTAGGGGATGAAAGCAGATATCTCTGAGGAGGAGGTCCCTTCTAGGTTTAGAAATATGTAGACTGAGATCTGATGTCCTCTCTCTGAACTGATAGCATATGAATGCTCATTGCCGACTCTATTAATGTCTCCTCTTGCTTATTATCCATTCTCCCTTCCCTGTGGGGGTGCCAGCTGACCGTCCGTTTGAAAGACATCTGCTCCATGACTAAAGAAAAAACAGCTCGCCTCATTCCCAATGCCATCCAAGTTTGCACTGACTCAGAAAAGGTAAGTGGAATCTGACCTTGGACTTTTTACTCCCCGCTGCCCCTGTCCCCAGGCCCCCCACTTCTGCCCCTCAGTTGCATGAATATGGAGGCCAGTAGGATGGCAGCGAGTGATGCTCAGGTGATGCAGATTGTGGGGTCACCTGCACTGGATCATGGTGTTTGGATTCTGGGCAGGGGTGAAGATGGAATGGCTGAACGTTGGACTTGGAGCCAGAATGCTTGAATTGAGTCCCGTAACCATAGGTGTGTTAAATTGTCACCTTTCTCAATCTAAGTTTTCTCATGTATAAAATGGAGCCAGCCATTCCTATAACATATTTGGAAACACTAAATTGTAAAGTGCTATACAAATGTAAGATGTTATTACGTATCCACGTAACTCATCACAAGGAGTGATGTCTGGTAGGAAATGGATTGAGCACATAAGTATAGGGAAGATGTGGTAGGCAACATTCAGGGCAGAGAAAACACTGTGCTCTTTGATCTTTACCCAGAGCCTGAAGACTGACAGCTTCACCCCTTCAGGGCTAGGGGTGGACCAGGCTTCTGTGAAACACAGGTGCACCATGCCCTTTGACTCGGGCATTTCAAGGGAATCAACCATGAGATTTTGGGATCGGATAATCTTTGGTTTGAATTCTGTTTTTTCACGCAAATCAGCTTTGTGATTCCAAAAGTCCCCTCATCCCCATCAGCCTGTTAGGTATTTGCAGTCACATTTATTTTCCAAGGCTTTTGTGTGGTAAAAACGAAGCAGCACCATATGAGAACCAGCCAGATCGTGTTCAGTACCGTCTGGTTTTCTGTCATTTCCCTCCCGCGTGTTGTACAAGGTCGCTGCTAATGTGTAAACACAGCAAGAGCAGGAGTCCTTCCCTGTTCTGATTGCTGTACCCTAAATGTGTAAAATCGCACCCAGCACATACTGTGTTTAATTACTTGTTGAATTAGTAGCTGAAAGAGTGAGGTTAGTGGGTTTGTCTTCTCCTTCTCAAGGGCCAGTTCACAGCTCACCACTTAATAACCCAGTTCTAGTCGGTAGGTGAAGGAAGTTGTTTTATGGAGGTGAAAACCTCACACCAGAGAGAAGCACCGAGGAAGGCATGGGCTAATCAAGGACTTGGTGACAGTGAGGGCTTAGGAATCCCAGGAACACAGGATTCCTCCCCATCACTAGAACACCTTGGTGTCACAGTCACGGATAACTGAGTCAGTAGCATTTGGCGATGAAGCCAGCAGCTTATGTTTTTAAAAGGGTGAAGCACCCTGTCCCCTCCATCCGTCACACTAGGAGTCTTAGCAGATATTTCTTGCTTTTTTCTCCTCCGATCTAGCACTTTTTCACTTCATTTGGGGCCCGGGATAGGACTTATATGATGATGTTCCGGCTCTGGCAGAATGCACTCCTTGAAAAGGTAAGTGCTGCCCAGCCCTTCCTTCAGCCTCAGGATGCACATCCACCAGAAGGTTCTTTCCCCTGGGGTGAAGGCCCCATGGAGAGATCACTCTTCCTGGGGACGTTGGCTAGCTCCAGGGAAGCCCACCTGGTTCCGGAAGCCCCCCAGACTTGGGGTGAGTTCTGTATTCTCCCCCAGGTGGTGGTATGTGAACAGCCTCATTGCTGTCTGCAGCGAGGCCTTCCTGGACTCCACTGATGTAAAATGTGCCAGGATGTGTTTTAATCAGGAATGGTGCGACCCACAGGGATGGAGGTGACTATTACGAAGGAATCAGTTTTTATATTCACAGGCATCTAGAGGCAGAGGCCTGTCACACCGTGCAGAGACACATGGGGAGGTGCCGGCGTCGGTCAGGAGGCAGAGCGAGCCAGGGGGAAAGCATACAAGAGCTTGGATGGTGGTTTTTGCAGGAAGGAATGGGTGAGGCAGGGTAAGCAGGCCAACAGGTTGAGGATTAGCTAGTTTGAATAATTCCATCCGGCCTCGGGGCACAGAGACTGTCCCTAGCTGCCTGGTACCTGTCCCAGGGGTACGTAAGACCGTCTAGTACTGGCCTGGACTGTCAGAGCCGGAAAAGAAGGTGGTGTTGACTTCAGATTGGTCAGTCACATGCGAAAGATGCCCCTCGGGCACGTGGTTTTCTATCTTCAGGAAGTACCTAACCCTGAGAGGAACATCCCCTCCCCAGTCAGCAGGGCCTCAGATACCAGAGCATCAAAAATACAGAAAATAGGAAAATGGGGCTAATACAGCCACAGGCTTGACTACTTGAGTGTCTGAAGGACACTGAGGGGGACGCCTGGGTGGCTCAGTCGGTTAAGTGGCCGACTTCGGCTCAGGTCATGCACACAGTTTGAGTTCGAGCCCTACGTCGGGCTCTGTGCTGACAGCTCGGAACCTGGAGCCTGTTTCAGATTCTGTGTCTCCCCCTGTCTCTGACCCTCCCCCACTCTCACTCTGTGTTTCTCTCTCTCTCCAAAAAAAATAAATAAACATAAAAAATTTTTTGAAGGACACTGAGGGGACACAGATAAAGGGATATCCTGGCCACATTCCTTAGAAAACTCACTCAGATGTCAGGGTGGAGGGTGTTTTGAGAAACAGCCCACAAGCCGGGGAAAGACATGGGAAGAGGTTATATGGTTGTAATTACACATATGACATGTGTGTATCTACCCTGACTCTGTCCTGAACAATCTGAAGTAAACTGAGTGGATTTATTATTTAGAATTTCTTCTAACTTGAAGGTCTAGACCCCTGGCCTAAATCCAGGTAACTTACTTGAGTGGAGATCTTCTGCCTTAATTAGCCATCAACAATAGTAACATGGTAATGTGTTTGAACCTCCACTCACCCGTTTGGATTTTCAGTTCACAGCCAGTGTCATTGCTGGATAAGACAGAGGGACATCCGTAAGGTTTGCAGAAGCTCTCACAAAATAGATGTCTGCTGATTGCCCTTGACCTGGTTGTGGTCAGAGAAGCTGAGCCATGTGCGTTGGCCAGGGAAGGGTGTATGGAGAAGAGGAGAAGGTGGTGAGGCAGAGAGGCAGATGGGTCCCAGGGTCCCAGCTGGGGTGAATGCTGTACATAAGGCCAAGAATAAGAGGCAGGAGGTCCAGATAAAGGAGAAGGAAGTGTCTCCCTCTGGCTCTGTGAGGGCCAGCACCTGCCGACTCAGGGAGAGCCCTGACTGTGCTATTCCTAGGCAGTTCTCCTTAGCTGGAAAACCAGAACCCTGGCTCATGGCATCCTGCCAGGACCTGTTGCCTTTTTTTTTTTTTTTGTAAATGTTATTTGAAAGAGGAAGAGAGAGAATCTCAAACAGGCTCTATGCTGATAGCATGGAGCCCAGTGTGGGGTGCGATATCATGACCCCAGGATCATGACCTAGGCCAAAATCAAGAGTCAGATGCTCAACTGACTGAACAGCTCAGAGCCTGGAGCCCGCTTCGGATCTGTGTCTCCCTCTCTCTTTGCCCTCCTCTGCTTGCGCTCTGTCTCTCTCGCCTTCAAAAGTAAACATCAAAAAAAGTTTGTTGTTGTTGTTGTTGTTGTTTTTGAAACCCAACATACCTTGAAAGGATGGGCTTGGAGAATTCTCAGTCTTCATCAAACCTATTGATGGAAAACATTCTTTACCTTTGACTTAAAATCTGTCTTTGTATTTTGACTGTTTCTGTTTTTTCTTAATTCTCCTGCCCTCTTTATCATATACTTACCTTCCCACCTGCTCCCTCTCCTCCCAGTTTAAGACTCATTCATGGTCCCTCCAGTCTTAGTTCTTCCACATTCTGTTGCCTCTTTCCCAAAAATCTGAACCCCAAATGAGCTCACTTTTCTTAGGATGGTGCTTTTGAGGAGGACATATAGACACCCCATGAAATAAGAAACTAGAACTAATAATATATAGAACTATAGGCAAACTGATTCTGCTTGAGAATAAGTAAGGAAGTATTCAGGTAGCCAAGAGAGGGCTGATTTGATGACCTTTGAGGTCCCCTGAACTATGAGAATATAGGCTTCTTCCCAACCACAGGAACTGTCCAACTATCTATGAAATGTGCCTATGAGGTCACACCTCATTCTTGGACATGAGGCAGTAGGGCCTGTGTGGCCACAGTGAGTATAAGGAGATTTCTGCGGTGTTGGGAAGACTGGCTCAAGGAACCGAGTCCAAATCAGAAGCTTTGTGAGCACCTTGGCTCCAGAGTAACATTGGCTTATGGTGCCCAATGCTTGACCTCATCTGTAGGAGCAAAAGATGGATAGTTACCATCCTTAAGGGGCCAGTCGATTCCATCGTGCAAACCTGAGTTGTGGGAACAGGTCAAGTTCCTGGCTCTGCTAAAAGCCATGTTTTTGGCAGAAGATAGGTGTATGAGTATGGGCTTGGAGAAGGGAAGAGGAGGTGGAAGAAGCTGTCACGGAGCCATTGCTCTCCTCTTCCTTCAGCAAGGGAGCGTGGTGGCCAGCTTCTCCCTCCTTCAAGGGAGTCCAGCTCAACTCAGTGCCTCTGTGTAGAGTGGGGTCCCATGGAAGGAAGGGTCAGTCACTCTGTTGTCCACTGCAGCCCCTGTGTCCCAAGGAGCTCTGGCACTTCGTTCACCAGTGCTACGGGAATGAATTGGGCCTTACCAGTGACGATGAGGACTACGTGCCCCCTGATGATGACTTCAACACTATGGGGTGAGCAAGGCATAGGGAAGCTGTCCGGGGAGCTTCTCCAAGAGGGACTGGGATGATGTGGACAGCCTTCCAGGGGAATGATGTCTAAGTAGGTCTTGAAGGAAGTGAGGGAGTGAACCCTGAGCTTACCTGAGACCCTCCCAGGCAGAGAGAATAGCAAACGAGTGGGTAGAATAGGCAGAGCGCCAGCAGGAAGAGGTGAGGTCGGGCCAGATTCTGAAGGCGTTTTGGCCAATGTGATGATTGGATCCCACTCAAAGTGGGACAGGAAGCCCTGGGAAGGCTTTGAGTAGGTAATTGATAAGATCTGACTTAACATTTTAATGGGATCACTCTGGCTCCTGGGTTGAAAATAGATCGGGGAGGAGCAATGGCAGACAGTCTAAGAGGCTTGAATAATTTAGATCATTTAGATGAGAGGTGAAGGTGGTTTGGACCAGGAGGGTAGCAGTAAGAAATGGCAATAAGTGGTTAGTTTCTGAATGTATTTTTGAAAGTGGAACCAGATACATTTTACAGATTTGCTGACCAATGGAAAAGGAACCACCAATGGCTTTAAGGCTTTCTTGGATTTACCAACCGGAAGGCTAGAGTTGTTCCAAGCTGAGATAGACAGTACTATAGACCTGATTTGGGGAGAAGATCAGGCAGGTTGGGTTTCAGATGACTGTTAGCCAAGTGGAGCTGTCACATGGACATTTGTGTGTGAGTGTGGAGCATACCAGGGAAGTCCGGGCAAGGGGTATAAATTAGGGGATTATGAGTGGATCTCCATGAGATTGGCTAAAACCACCAAGTGGCTGAATGAACATAAGAAGTTCAGGGACCAGGCTTGGGGACACTCAACCAGGAGAAGCAGCAAAAGAAATCCCGGAAGAATATCCAGAATATCCAGAATATGCCAGAATATCCAAGGCAGGAGGAACACCAGGAGAGCTCACGTCCTAGAAGCCAAGGGAAGAAGGCTTTAGGGAAGCATTACTGCATCTCATGCTGTCAGTGGGTTGAGAAAGACAGAATGTAGGTAGATGGAGGCTTACTGGTGGTGTGTGAGGCACAGAGCAGTAGAAAGCCTGGAAAGAGCATTGACTGTGTAGTACATAGACCTGGAATTTCCAACATTTCATGGTAGCATCCCCTAATCTCTGTGAACATGAGTTGTCAAGCCTCCAGATGGGGTGACAGGTAAAGTTCAAGTCAGATGTTGATGACAGTGATGATTCCTCCCTTGGGAAAGGCTACAGTGACGTCCCTGCAGTGTCCCTACAAGGGCACCCACCTTTATCTCCAGGAGGGTTTCCCTTCTGGTGTCCAAGGCAAAGAAGTTCACTCACTAGGAGCCAGAATCTAGGCTTTATCACCAAAAGGCCTCGTGTCCAAGGCCGCCTCCTCATCACTGTGTGGGAAATAAAATGTATGTTCAGAGACTGGTTATTTCATTCAGCTGGTCAGGTTGGGATGGGATGGGATGCCAGTGGAAGAAAGAGTTTAAGACACATAACGGTCATATTTAGGAATGGTTAAATCTGAGGAGAGTGCATAAAAAAAGGTGACTTTGGAGCCAGAAAATGTACATGGGGATGGGGGTGCAGGGTGGGGAGAAGGTTTCAGGAAAGCAGGGTAGCAGGGGGGTGGTATTCAGAGGAAGATCATTTACAAAGCAAAGAAACAAGAAAGCTGATCGTTGGGGCTGAGGTAGACAGACCTGAGGCTCTTAGACTAGTTTGCGGTCTTGGCAACGAGGTTAACAGGGATTTATGGTGTCTTCTCTCAGCTACTGTGAGGAGATCCCCGTGGAAGAGAATGAAGTGAATGACAGCTCATCCAAAAGCAGCATCGAGACCAAGCCGGATGCCAGTCCTCAGCTTCCCAAGAAGTCCATCACCAACAGCACGCTGACATCCACAGGAAGCAGCGAAGCCCCCGTCTCGGTATGGCCAGGAAGACCTTTCTTCCACTTCCAGCCCAGAGGCCAGTGTTTCCTAGCTGGGTTAATTCCACAGGACCCCGGCCTGGGGAGTGGGTCTGGTAGAAGGGAGGTTGGTTACCCTGTGGTCAGTTTCTTCACAGAGGCATCCTGGAGCCAACGGGCTCTCTGTTCTAACGGCGTAGTCCCAGGATCCAGAGCCAGGGTCTCAGTATCTTGAATATAAGAATTTGTTTGGCTTATGAGCAAATAAAAACCATTCCAAGTTCATTGATGTGAGCTTCACTCTTGGCAGACTGTTCCATATTAGCCCCTCTGTAAAGAATTATCCCAGATTTTTTGTTGTTGTTGTTTTGTTTTTATTGCCTTGATCTGAGGTCAAAATCCTATATGAATCTAGGACTGTAGACCTCTTACCTGTTCATTCATTCAATAATTAGTTTTTGAGTTCCTAGTGCACTCCCGATTTATTTTCCCACTGTAGCTGGACTTTGTGAAAGAGAAAAATATGTTCAGAAAGACCTTTATTCTCTGAGACTTGGTTACAGAGGGGATGGAAACTTTATGAAGGGAGTGTCAGGTGTGTGCTGGCAGGTGGGAGAATCCTTTCTCCGAAAGGATTCCCGGGAAGGGGAACCTCCTATTCCGCTGGCTTGGGGGTCAGACAGACCACCTGGCCTTGTAATAAAAACATACTTCATTTGGTGCCGAATCTCCATTTTCTGTCTCTGAGGTTATCTTAAAAATGTCAAGACTTGTGTCTGTTCCCTTCCAAGGCTAAGGGGAGAATAAATTTAAAAACGCTTAGGAAGCTTTTGAGCTTTTTAGCTCAGGTCGTAGCAAGAGGCAGGCTGACATTGCTGTTGCATGGCGGAGGCGTGGCTCTAGGGACGGCTAACTCTGCTCACCGCAGGGGCTTGGTGTGCTCTTTAATGGTGAGCAAGACAAGGGCAGAACCTTCTACTGTGTTCTCCCATCTTTCATGGTGGAGCTGGGGAAGACCCCGAGAGTGTGACTCCAGCCCAGCTCCCGAGCAGCTATGCTGTGAACGTGAGGGCTCCCCATGGTCCCAAATCTCCCTTTGGAGACCCAGAGCAGCTTCCTCCTGCTGGGTGACAGCTTTGTCTGCACTCTAGTTTGATGGCTTGCCCCTGGAGGAGGAGGTGCTGGACGGCGACGGGTCCCTGGAGAAGGAGCTCGCCATCGACAACATCATTGGGGAGAAGATGGAGATCATCGCACCTGTGACCTCCCCTTCACTGGACTTCAATGACAATGAGGACATCCCCACCGAACTCAGTGACTCTTCTGATACCCACGATGAAGGTGGGCATTGGAAAATGGGTGTGCAGAGTGGCCCTTCGTCACTCCATTTTGAAGGCTAACAGGGTGTCACATAGGGAGGCAGGAGTCTGTGTCTGGGCTTCTAGTGGAAGGGCAGGTGGGTAACAGAGCCTTTTTGTTTGTTTGTTTTTTTTAAGGGTTCATTTGTCATTAACATACAGACATTTCTCCAGGTAGTCACTGTAGGACTCTTGTTATTCCATATTTGTCTTTTCTTTGCTCGGTGGATAATGCTTTGTCCTGCCATCCAGTCTTGTCACTAAGTGTACCCCCTGGGGACCTGGCTTGTATTGCAGTTCATTCCTCGTAGAGATGCAGTGCAAGGCAGCGTAGAGTCACAGGAAAGTGCTAGTCTGCTACTTCTTGGGAATAATCAGATTTTTTTAAAAAAATTTTTTTAATGTTTATTTAATTTTGGAAGAGAGAGAGAAAGACAGAACACGAACAGGGGAGGCACAGAGAGAGAGAGGGAAACGCAGAATCCGAAGCAGGCTCAGGCTCCAAGCTGTCAGCACAGAGCCCGATGCGGGGCTTGAACTCACGAACCATGAGATCCTGACATGAGCTGAAGTCGGACGCTTAACCGACTGAGCCCCTGGAAATACTCAGATTTTAATAACAACATACTTTAGTGACTCCAGCACTGGGTTTTTAGACCAGGCTACAAGGAAAGGTGTTGCTGGGTCACTCAGACTCTGGAGTCTGCCTTTCTAGGTAATATTTCTTACCTCTCTCCTGCGTGGGGTGAGCTTCTAGGACCTCGCTTGGGAGTGCGTTGCTTCTGGAGGCCACATTGTCAGTATCCATGAAATTGGCTGATCCACTGAACTGGTTGGTGGTAGGCTTGACTAGGAAGTGTATGTGGACAGTGCTCATTTAAACATCTGCGGACAGTCTCTCCTATGGTCACCCGGAGTGCCCACCCCATCTAGGATGCAGGCCCGCTGCAGATGACTGCACAGGTTGGGTACTGTGAAACAACAGGGGCACCATTCACGGAAACTCAGCCGTGGGCCCCGGGTGATGCTTCTGAGCCATGGGGGCGCCAGGAGTGGCGGCATCTTGCCTGAGGTTACATACCAGCCTCCATAGGGACTGTGGGGTGCCGAGGGCTTGGGGGGAACGCTGGGGATTTAGCAGCCCACCTGTATCAGGCACGTCCTCCCGGAAGCACATAGATACCTGAGAAAGGTGAAGGGTGTGCAAGTCCCGGGGGAACAGTGCAGTGCCTTATGGACAAGGAGCAGGGCTCACAAGAGTTAAGAGTTCGGGCCCAGCCTTAGAAGCTTTTATAGAAACAGATTATTCTAGATGAATCCACATCCCTTTAACGAACCTGTGCTGTAGTTGCAATGCCTTTTGTTGTCCATTGTGGTGAACTTACAGACTCTGGGTAACTGATAGCTTTGGGGTTATCAGTTCAGCTCAGGAAGTGAGATCTGAGTTCTAGTCTAAGATCATCTGGATTAGGAAGGAAGCCTTGAAAACGTAAAAGCAGATGGCACATTCTCATCCTCTTCGTCAAGCAAGGCTGAATAGAATGCCAGTTAGAGTAAGTTATGTGCATGTAGGTGAAGGAGACAGGGCAGAGGTAAGGTCATGAACCCCTCCCACTCCAGCTGCCCTTGACCCTTGGTGGCCCGTCCCACATAAGCCACAGAGACATAATTGCTCTGGAGGCATCCTGGGGCCGCCCACTCCTCTGCCTTCACTCTCCATGACTCTTCTGTGCAGGGGAAGTCCAGGCCTTCTACGAGGACCTGAGTGGCCGGCAGTACATGAATGAAGTCTTCAACTTCAGCGTGGACAAGCTCTATGACCTGCTGTTCACCGACTCGCCCTTCCAGCGGGACTTCATGGAGCAGCGGCGGTTCTCTGGTCAGTCTTTTCGTTTTCAGGGCTGGCACCTCCCATCCCTTCCCTCTCGGCCGCACTTCTTCCTCTTCTTCCCAAGCCCCCTCCTGTTCCAGGCCGCCCGATGGCCCGGGGCACCCCCTTTCCACCACCACCACCCCCAGGGCCCTTCTGGTTCCTCCTCCCCCCAGTGCTGTAGCTTCATGCTCACCCTCTGGGCACCTGGCACTCAGTGCCAGGCCCAGGAGGCTCACCTGTGGGCAAGACCTCCCAGGGCTCACCGTCTAGCTGAGAGTAGCCGCATCCATTCCCTAGCAGGCGCCTGTGGTGTGCCAGGCACGTTATGTTATCTTGTGTGACCCTTGGGTCTGCCGTGGTGGGGGGGGCATTGCCATCCCTGGGGTACCAAGGAGGAAACCAGAATTCAGACAGTTCTCCTTTGCTCAGGGCCATGCAGCTAAATAGAGCCAGAGCTGGGATTCAAACCTTTGTACCTGCGTGCTTCCCTCTCCTCCCCTCACCCCTGTTCTGCCCCACAGCAGGCGTGTGGTTCCGGCCCAGCAGGGCTACTGGGCATCTGAGCCTGTGAAAGAGCATCTAAGCATCAGCACAGCCCTCTGCCAGGAGGAGAGGGCATGCTGCGGGCATGGGGAGGACACGCCTTAGAGGAGAGGGCTTGTTCCCAAGGATCCCAGGCCCCCGTCACAGTGGCTCCAGTGTTGCCAGCACCCCCGCAGGTGGCCCTAAGACCGCCTGTCCCAGCCCCGCCAACAATCAGCATTCTGGAACCCTGGGTAGAATTTCGGCAATGCTACAATGAGCCTCTTTCTGCTTCGACTCCCCCTCCTCCCCTCCTCCTCCCCGGGCCTCAGGCTCCCATTGGCTTCCTTTTGGGGGTCAGTCGGCAGTTAGTACAGTCCAGAGTTCACTTGGAGGGGAAATTCGGATATGGCAAGGGCATGCCTCTTTCGCTCCCTCACCCCACGGCTCTTCTCCACCCTCAGATATCATCTTCCATCCGTGGAAGAAGGAAGAGAATGGCAACCAGAGCCGAGTGATTCTCTACACCATCACGCTCACCAACCCTCTGGCTCCTAAAACTGCCACTGTCAGGGAGACGCAGGTAAGTTGAGGGCAGGGGCACGGAAGAGCGGCAGGAAGAGCCTCTGCTCTGTCCTGACGGATCAGGGCTAGACGCCAGGAAGAAGTTTCTGGGTTGCAAGCATTGTTTAGCCCCGAGGCAGGAACACCCAACATGCTCCCACCTCCAGTGCTTCTGGGTCCTCCATCCAGAAGTTGGCAGTGGGCAGGGGAGAAGAGGGAGGGAGGCGCCTTTCCCACCTCGCTTCTCTTTAGTGTTGTCCGCTGGAACCCGTCTCCCCACAGACCATGTACAAGGCGAGCCAGGAGAGTGAATGTTACGTGATAGACGCCGAGGTCCTCACGCACGACGTGCCCTACCACGACTACTTCTACACCATCAATCGCTACACTCTCACCCGCGTGGCTCGGAACAAGAGTCGACTCAGGTGCGGCACCTGGAGGGCCTGAGTGGGTTCCCGGGAAGTCCCTGGGGTGCACGATGTCCCCACCCCTGCAGTGGCAATAAAACGGGCGTTTGGTGAAAAGCTCCAGAGAGCCCTCTCAGGAATCGGGAAGGTCTGCACACCTGCATCTCAAAGGGGCCTGCCTCTTTCTCATCCTCTTAAAAAATATCTGCTGCTGTCTGCATTGGTCCACGCCTCCCTCCTTCCTTGCTGTGTTACCCTCCCTCCCCTTGCTCCCTCCCATGCTTGCCATCGTTCCCCTGCTCGGTGTCTAGGCTTCTCACTCCCAGCTTCTTTGGAGAGTTTTGTGATTAGGTGTCACACAGAGGCAGCTTGTTGGCCTCAGATCAACCTCTGCAGTTAGGCACCCACCTGTAACCCCCTGAACACTTGGTGGGTGACAGGGTGGGGTGGCTCGCGAGCATAGGCATGCGCCCATCAGGCCAGGGTATCCCTGAGGATGGGAGAGAGCAGGGCAGGCAGCCTTAAAAATGGGAGCATAGGGGCACCCAGGTGGCTCAGTCAGTTAAGTGTTCAACTCTTGATTTCAGCTCAGGTTGTGATCTCACAGTTCGTGGGATCGAGCCCTATGTTGGGCTCTGTGCTAACAGCTTGGAGCCTGCTTTAGGAATGAATCAATCAATTAATCTCTCTCTCCCTCTCTCTCCCCCCCCGCCCCTCCCCTGCTCACACTCTCTGTCTGTCTGTTTGTCTGTCTGTCTCTCTCTCTCAAAATAAACAAACATTTAAAACATGGGAGCCCTGGAGGTACCTGGGTGGTTTATTTGGTTGAGCATCCAACTTTAGTTCAGGTCATGATCTCACAGTTTGAGTTTGAGCCCCGCGTCGGGCTCTGTGATGACACCTCAGAGCCTGGAGCCTGCTTCAGATTCTGTGTCTCTGTCTCTGTCTCTGTCCCTCCCCTGCTCACACACACACACTCTCTCTCTCTCCCCCCACCTCAAAAAATAAATAAAAACATTTAAAAATTGGGAGCCCTGTTTCAGATCTGTGTAGGAGAGGAAGGGGCTGATACGCAAGCAGAGACCTGTGACTAGGAAAGAGAATACTTGGAAAAAAGCAAGATGTGGCAAGGTCATGGTGGAGTGGAGAAGCAGGAGCCAGGGACAGTAGCAGATCACTCTCTTAAAGGTGGGAATGATGGAACCCTAGAGCCTGCTTTGGGTTTGAGACTTGAAAGTCTCTGCAGAAGGAGAAAAGGACCCCCATGGCTAGCCGGCTGGCACCATCTGGAGGAGGCAGCTGGTATCACAAAAGAACCTTGGGCTTGGAGTCAGGAGCTCTGTCATTAGCCTGTGGTCTGCTAGACTAGTCTAGAACTCCCATTGTCTCCAAAGGTGGCCAAGGAGACCAGATAGTGTGGTGGGTGTGGTAGGAAGGGACTTCTCACCTCGTAAAGTGCATTGCAAGCGTGAAGCCACTTCAGACTTGAACTTGAATTTCCCTTTATGCAGCAGAGGAGGGACTACCCCAGGAAATGGCTGATCACATTTCTGGCTTTTTCCTCAGGGTTTCCACAGAGCTGCGTTATCGAAAACAGCCCTGGGGGTTAGTGAAGACCTTCATCGAGAAGAACTTCTGGAGTGGGCTGGAGGACTACTTCCGCCACCTGGGTGAGCACACGCTGTAGCCATTGGTGCTGCTCAAACTGCATCCGGCAGCCACCAGTCAGGAGACCGGGAGACATGCAGAGTGGGGGGGCAGATCGAGATGGTGAAGGGGTGTCATGGGGTCCCTAAGTCCGCCCCAGAAATTGGATATAGGATGTACATGAACGTGTGCATTTTCCAAGAGGCTCTGCCTATAACTTGGATGGGACCTGTGACCACCCCTGGGGGACCCATGACTTTCCCATCCAGTCACCCTGGTGGTAAATGAGTTATGGAGAGAAGTAACTGCGAATGCTTCCGTTAGGAAATGAAGTATGCCCCAAGTTGCGTGTGTGAGGGTGCAGTTGTTGGGGACCTAGGTCTGCATGATGGTGATCAACCCAGAAGAGGGGTTTGGGTGAGGCTGGGTCCCAGCTTCCTGAGACTCATTGCCATCCCCAAGGGACCCCTGCCCTCACGTTCAGTGTCCTCGGAATATGGTATGGGAAGATAGTTCTCACCTAGGAACAGACAGCTGTTTCTGGAGGCCAGCATGTCAAGCTGGAGGCACAGGCAGACGGTCTTTTGTCTCTGACAGAGAGCGAGCTGACCAAAACGGAGAGCACCTACCTGGCTGAGATGCATAGACAGTCTCCCAAAGAAAAGGCCAGCAAGCCCCCGACGGTCCGGAGGAGGAAGCGGCCCCATGCCCACCTGCGCGTGCCTCATCTGGAAGAGGTGATGAGCCCGGTCACCACACCCACTGATGAAGATGTGGGCCACAGGATCAAACATGTGGCAGGTGCGGACCAGGTGGGAATGGGGTGGGGGGGCAGGGGTGTGGCTTAGGGCTTTGAGCTAGAGCCGCATGCCCAGGCCAAAGTATACACATCCACAGTCATTTTGCATCCTTGGGTGTAGATAGTATGTGATTTGCACATGACCCATTAAGTTTCAGCCCTCAGATCCTGTGCCCATTTCCCTTTGCCCTTTAATGTCCTCAGTCCCTGCTGAACCCACATGTGGGGTCTGCTGAACAGACGTGACCTGAACCCCATGGCTATGTTGATTGACTCAAATGTGCAGCCTCCAAATTTAGGGCAAATGCACCAGGGAGAAGCCACAGCTCAGAGGTCAGAGATGACCTCGTAACATGAATGTCAGGGAGTCCAAGGCAGCCACCCCGGTCCTCACAGGCCCACTGAGGACCTGCCTTACCAGACATTGGGCTCCCTTGACCTGTCTCTCCCTTCCCATCCAGCCTGCACAGCCTCATGTCGTCACTCAGTCAGGCGAACTGCAGCCACAAGAAGCCTTGGAGACGGCTTATCCGGTGTTGTTCAGGCTTTGCTTTGCTCAGCCATGGGCATTCCTTACAATGGGCACAGGACAGGAAGAGAGAGCCAGCCTTCCGTGTCCCTCCCCTGAGCCCCCAACCAGAGCACCTCCAACCTTAGGTGATTATGTAGGATTTCTGACCAGCTCGGCGTTTGAATAAACGGAGTCTCAGACGGGCATGGAGACTTGCCTGGTATCACGTAGCCGATTACAGATAAAGCTAGAGCTGCGCACAGGCTTTAGTCCCCGCCTGGTGCTGTCGCCTGACCACGACTAAGCTGCGGACACTTTGTCCCACCCCTGTGTATCCCAGCTACAGAAGGCTCTGGAGTTTCCATTTGTTTGGTGACACTGATGTCCATGTGACCGGACCCACCCCACACCTTGTCCTTGAGGGGCTTCCCTTGTACCTTTGTGGAGGATGGGTGTGTCTATGCCCGTCGCGGTGCCATCCCCGGAAGTTCTGTGCATGACCGCTGTCACAGCAGCCAGCGGACTTGAGTGCCACGATGGTGACCGCGTCTTTACTCTCCCCCACAGGTTCCACGCAGACACGGCATGTCCCCGAGGACACCCCTAACGGCTTCCACCTGCAGAGCGTGTCCAAGCTGCTGCTGGTTATCAGCTGCGTGTAAGGGATCCAGGCTCAGCCCCTACCCGCCCTTCCCCTGCTGACCCCTCAGGCGTATGGGCACCCCCGACCGCTGCCCTGCCTTTTCTTTGTCCTCTAGGCTTCTCCCTTCAGATCAGTCGCTCTGTCCGTCATTCCTTGCCTCTTGCTTCTTTTTCTCTGTTGTATTTAGCATTTGCTCTAAGCTAGGCCTGCGGGGTTGAGAAGGGGATGCTGCATCAGTTTCGAGGGGATAGGACAGATAGGAAATTCAGAATTCGCTCACCGTTGGAGAAATGTTAACATAGAGATGCTACTCAGCACCTTCGGAGCCCATTCGTTCATTTGGGAGGGATGTCCTAGGACTCTGCTGGGTGCCAGGTGCAAGGGCCGTGCACTCATGGGCCCCCCCCCGACTCTGGCGGGAGAGCCAGACAAAATCAATGAGTACAGCCCAGAAAGGTATATGCTCGTATTCATGTAAATAATTTATGGTAATGCCATAATGTTATAAAACGGGAGGCTCCTTCACAGAAGAATTCTGGTCAGGGAGAGAGGGTGTGGAGAGAATGCAGGTGTAGGGAGGGCAAGCACAGCTGTCTGCAGTTCAGTAAGCCCACAGCCTGCACAGGACGCCCCTGTATCCCCATGCGCGGAGTGCCTGCGACAGCGGAGTACAGACCTGCTCTGGTGCTGGGGTCAGCCGCCGCCCCCTTCCCCACCTTTCCTGGGGGGGTGGGCTGTGCAGTGAGCTGTGGGGGCACAGCTGGTGAGTGGCAGGGGAGCTGGACCCTGCCAGCCATGCATCGGGCACTAGCCTGCCACCAGATCTTCCTCCTGTGACCTCCCTCCCCACTCCTTCACACCTCCATGAAAGTGTTCTCAGAAGGGCAGAAGCAGGGACACAGCCCAGCCATCAGGGAGCACTGGGGAGGCCATGGAGTTACGTGGTTCGTTTTGACCTTTTTTTGAAATGTTTGTTTATTTTGAGAGAGAGCGAGCAAGCAGGAGAGGGGCAGGGAGAGCAGGAGGGAGAACCCCCAGTAGCCTCCGCACTGTCAGCATGGGGCCCGATGTGGGGCTAATCCCACAACCATGAGATCATGACCTGAGCTAAAATCAAGAGTCAGACGCTAATCGGCTGAGCTACCCAGGTGCCTGCTTTTGCATTTATTTTAAAAAGTCACCATGACAGCCATGCAGGGACGCCTAGAGAAGGAAGGGCTGGAGGCAGGCAGACCAGTCAGAATAAGTGGCAGTGACATAGGTGAGCGTGACTGTCCAGCAGGTGAGGCTGGGGCTGACAGGGCCTGCGGGGTGAAGACGCTTTAGCCATCGGGGAGCCCAAGAAGAGGAATGAAGGCAGCGAGTGCCTGTGGATGGCAGCGTCCGGAACAGAACTCAGAGCAGCACTGTCAGAGGACACTTTGTTCCAGGTGTGTCTTGAGTGGCTGGACATTATATCCAGATGCAGGGGACAGGTACTCGCTGACGCGGACCTGGAGCGAGCAGAGAAGCACGGGCAGCCGCAGCTAGCTTAGTCAGCACTAGCGTGAAAGCCGCGCGTGAGGACTAGACCGTCTGAAGACCGCAGCAGGTGAGAGAGCAGGACCGCAGACAAGGCCAGGCACCATTGAAGGCCGACGGGCCCATAAGGAAGGTGAGGCAGGCCCTCCACTAACCTTACCTGAGTACGTAACCAAAAAACAGATGGAAAATTCTTCTGAGAATGGCCTAAGAAGCCAAGTTATGCCTACAAAATCAAATGCAGGGGTGTGTCTGGGTGGCTAAGTCGGTTAAGCAGCCATCTCTTGGTTTCAGCTCAGGATGTGGTCTTGTGGTTTGTGAATTGGAGCCCTGTGTCAGGCTCTGCACTGACAACGTGAGATTCTTGGGATTTTCTCCATTTTTCTCTGTTCCTCCCCTGTGTGCTCTCTCCTTTTCTCTCTCTCTCTCTCTCTCTCAAAATAAGTAAATAAACTTAAAATCAAATGCAGAGACAACTATAAGACCAGTAAAATTCACATTTTAGCATCATCCATTTGATGTGATTCATGCTATTCTGTTAAATCTCTCCTTGTTGGGTTTGGTAGATAGAAAATTTTGACTTCAGGTAAGTTCTCTGTTGGAGCCTTTTCTGCATGTTGACTTATTTAAGTAGGCCTGCTCTCCTGAGTCAGTCAGCATGGCATTAACTAACTTTAGGGCTTTTGTTAGTTTGGGATAATCGGACCTCATCTTTCATCACCAGAGGGCCCAGGCGGAGGCAGGGGGAGGGTCTGCTGACTGTGCGTGTGGAATGGACCTGCACAGCATAGACCATCGTGCGTCTGGCAGGCCCGAGCCACCATCCACCTGCCTCTAGGCGACTCGGCTCTCCCTCCCCTTTTCTCTGTTGAGACCACTGCTGGGCCCTCCCTCAGCATGCAGGGGTTTCCCTGGACCTTCACTGAGCACAGGCAAGGTTATAAACACAGACCCAAAGTGCAGGAGCTGAGATTGGGTGCAGCACGTGCTGAAGAGGTGGGCATTGAGAGCTCCTCCGGCGTGTGCTGATACAATTAAAGATGATAGGAAGAGTCAACACAAAATTTAGAGATTTTTCTGGAGAACTCGCAGAGCCCTGAGAACACAGCTAAATAGGGTCGGGGATTTGCAACGTAAATTGCAGCTCCAGGAATACTGCCTTCCATACAGAGAACAGCACAGTATCTCTCTCATACACACACACAGTGTATGTGTAGGATTTTCTTTGTTGGTCCTTCTCGATCCCTCACTCTGTCTTCCCCGGGATGCCATCTTCCCTTTTCCTGTGTGAATTCCGATCTGGGCCTGTGCTTCCTCTAACGATAAAACCTCCCATCGTGGAGGGCTCCTGTGTGCAGGGTGCTTTATGTCCACTTCAGCCCATGTACGTCACACCCCCAGCACGGTAGGCACCGCCCCTGTTGAGGTTAGGGGGCTCAGAGAAGCCAGGGAACTTCATCAGAAGTTAAGAACCTTGAAGTGGGGAACCAAGATTGTACCCAGCTCCATGTGTGTCTCTCGGTCCCCTTGCTACCCAGGTCTTCAGTCTCTCTGTTCAGTGACCTGTGTCCTTCGATGATCTTCTGGCAGCCACTGACACCAAAATAAAACAAGAGAATGTCCCCAGTCTCACGGTGGTTCTATGTTCCCCCCAGGTCCTCCTTACCACCTCCCTGTCTCTGACCAGTTCTGGCCCAGATGGGGGGCCTCGCAACCCCACCTGGGACTGAGCAGGTGCTAGAAGGAGATGGCCCTCTTTCGGGCATCCTGCTAACACCTGTAAGGCAGATCGGGCAGATATTCCTCAGTTTTACCTTCTGTCGTGCCTCAAGTTGGGCGGGTAGGAGGACTTGCCGTGATGCATCACCACAGATCTGTTTGCAGTTGCTCTCTTTGGCTCCTTGCTTGCTGGGTCTCCTCATGCGTGGATGCTCGCTTCCAGTGTTTCCTTCCCCCGGACTCTCACTCGCTGTCTGGCTTGGTTACCATGCAACACTCCCCTCCCCCACACTGGTCCGTTCTAACCTCTGCCTCCTCCCCGTTTTTCCTCCTTGCTCCCATTAGGATCTGTTTCAGGTACTGGCTCTCTGATCACTTCCTTTACCCTTCATCTCTTTTCCTCTCCATCTTACCTCTTCCCCCAGGCACCCAGACTCTGGGTACCTCTCGCGTGTCTCTCTTTCCCAATGCCTTCACCCACTTACCTCCCCATGGCTCTCTTGCTGTGTCCTGGCCCCTCCAGATGAGTGTTTCTCTCTCGCGCCCACCACCCTTGCTGCATCCCTCTGCCTCACTCACTGACTGCAATGCTTCAGGTGACCAGTGGTCAAGGACAGCAGCTGCCTCTGGGGTGGGGGACATCCCTGGCTTTTAGAGGGAACATGCATTCTTGGATGGCATCTCATGGCTATTGCTTCCCCCTCCCCCACCCATGTCTCTTCCCTAGTCTGGTGCTGCTGGTTATCCTTAACATGATGCTCTTCTACAAACTCTGGATGTTGGAATACACCACCCAGACCCTCACTGCCTGGCAGGGTCTGAGGCTCCAAGAAAGGTAACCCTCGCCTCTTTCCTTTGCCACCACGTTCACCCCACCTGGTACCATGCCCCAGCTCCGGCTGCCCAGTCTCTTTGGGATGGCCCTGCCGCCCTTGGCCAGTGGGTAACCCTTTGGGATGCACCCATAAGCAAGCTATGAAAACTGTCCCATGGCTTTAGTCTGCTTCTGATCGGGAGCACAAGGGAAGCAGGGGGATTGAATGGAGGACAAAGCAGTCCTCCTGATGTGACTCTCTGTCCTCTAGGGGTCTGGGAGCACAGCAGAGTCCACTGAGCATAACTCCAGCTGCCAGGGTACCCCTTCTTCTACCCCACAGGTTACCCCAGTCTCAGACAGAATGGGCCCAGCTCTTGGAGTCCCAACAAAAGTACCACGATACTGAGCTCCAAAAATGGAGGGAGATCATCAAATCCTCAGTGATGCTTCTTGACCAGGTGAGATGGCCCTATCTTCTCTCCTTGCCACATCTTGCGGAGATGGAGCTCCTTCCCTGTGCTCTGGGAAAGATCACCATCCCCATCACTGCCCACCGGACCTCACTCTCCTATGCATTCTTCCCCTGGCCCATCCATTGTTCCGGTTTTAAAGCCACCCTGGAATGGACTGTTGGAAATCCAGGTGCACTGCCCCAAATAATGGCAAGGAAAGTTGTAGCTTGGATGGAAGGACTAATCTTTTTGGGTTTTTTGGGTTTTGTTTTTGTTGGTTTTTTTTTGTTTGTTTGTTTGTTCTTTTTGATAACTCAAAGCCATCTGATAGGCATTTAAAGACAGAACCCCCATTTCACAAAGATTTGTCTTCCCAGAGAATTTTCTAGTTCCTTTTGATGTGTGCCAACTCCCCCCCACCACACACACACACAGCAACACACAACCCCCAATACATCATTCTTCCCCAGAGGCTGCACTGCTACACTGCTAGTTGGGAAGATAGTTGTTGAACTAAGTCATCTTTCCATAACACCTTCTGGTACAGGTGCCTGTATTCCATCCAAAAAGTAGACACATCTGTTTCTGAAAACTATTCTGGAGCAAAACCAGTAATAAGTGTAGTTTTATCAAGGGTGGGAACATCTTCCTTCCCCCAGAAGAAGTTAACATCTTATACAAAACTCCCACGTAGTTCCCAGGACACCAGGAAGCTACCTTTGGTCTGCAAGAGAACTAAGAAGATAAGAGACTAAGGATTTGTCTTATTCCATTAAAATGTCTGTTCCTAAGGAGTTCCTTATGTCTGGTGGCCAGCCAGACTTGAGGTGGAATCCCAAACTTGCCACCAACTAGACCTTGAGTAAGGGATTTAATACTACTGACTTACAGTTTCTTCATTTATAAAATGATTATAATTGTAACTTCATGAAATTGCTGTCAGGATTTGATGGCCCACGGGAGGCATTCCTTAATAGTAAATCCTGTTTCCCCTTTATAGTATGGTCTTCGCTCTAAATTAAGGAGAGAGAGTTTTAATGCAGCTCTCAGGATCCAGTTGAAGGTGTTTTTGGGGTATCATGTTTAGGCTTAGAGCCATGAGGTGGTTTTTTTTTTTCTTTTTAAGGGTAAACAGTATAGCAGAGGTTTCGGAAGACCTAGCCTATCAAGAAGAGTTGACTGAATTAAAGATATGCCCAGGAGAAGAAAAGACAGGGGTGAGGAAAATAGGATAGGTGTTTTGTTTCAGTCCCTTTAAAAGTAGCTTCTAGGGGCGCCTGGGTGGTTCAGTCGGTTGAGCATCTGACTTTAGCTCACGTCGTGATCTCACGTTCGTGGGTTCGGGCCCCGCGTCGGGCTCTGTGCTGACAGCTCAGAGCCTGGAGCCTGCTTCAGATCCTGTGTCTCCTTCTCTCTCTGCCCCTCCCCCCATTCGCGTGCTGTTTCTCTCTCTCCATAAATAGTAAATAAATGTAAAAAAAATTATTTTAAGTAGCTTCGAAAAGATTTAATAACAAGCTCCTCCTCCCCAAGGAGCAGAGAGGGTACAGAAGAACCAGAGAGAAGAAAGCTGTAGATTAGGCAGAGAGACCACAGAGAATCTGAAAATCCATGACCGTGTGCCACAAAATGTTAACTGTATGGTGTGGTCATAGAGAGGCTTATTTAGGGACCGTATTTAAATGTGTTGTCGTAGGACAGATCAGTTAGGTCCTGCTCCTGACCTAACCATGTTAGTGTGCCTCTTTCTCTCTCTCTCTCTTTTTTTTTTTTAATGTTTTATTTATTTCTAAGAGAGAGAGCATGAGCAAAGGAGGGTCAGAGAGAGAAGGAGACATAGAATCTGAAGCAGACTCCAGGCTCTGAGCTAGCTGTCAGCACAGAGCGTGACGCGGGGCTCGAACCCACAAAATGTGAAATCATTACCTGAGCCAAAGTCAGACGCTTAACCAAATGAGCCACCCAGGCACCCCAGTGTGCCTGTTTCTTAAAGGAGGTTAAGAAGAAATTCAGTCAAGGTTCATTCTGGGATACGGGTACAGCTAGAAGCCTGCTTAGCTGTCAGTTCTCTGCTTGACACCCAGGGTGTATACTGCTGTCCAAACACACATGAAACAAAGCGATTACAGTGGGCTCCTCTGGGTGCAGAGTCCTAGGGAGTGGCTTATGGGTGGCCAGGAATAAGAAAGAGGATTATGCACCAGAGAAAGTTTGGATTTGTTCTGAGCCTTACAATGGGTGAGGCTGGAACAGGCAAGAGACACTGAGCCCTGGGCGGGGGAGGGGCAGAGAGGACAACGTGGCAAAATGTACAAAGGTAGAAATACAGAATATTCAGAGTCAATGGGAAACCAAATCCAGTGAGTAGAAGACAGCCTAGTGTGGTTCCTTATAGCAATTGAATGCTTTGAGGGAATTCTTTTTTTTTTTTTAATGTTTATTTTTGAGAGAGGAGACAGAAAGCGTGAGTCAGGGAGGAGTAGAGAGAGAGGGAGACACAGAATCTGAAGCAGGCTCCAGGCTTTGAGCTGTCAGCACAGAGCCCACAGGACTCAAACTCACGAACTGTGAGATCATGACCTGAGCACCCTGAGGGAATTCTTTTTTTTTTTTTTTTTTAATTTTTTGAGAGAGAGCAGGGCAGGGGCAAAGGTGGGGGGTGGGGGGGAGAGAGAGAGAGAGAATCCCACACAGGCTCCACACTCAGCACGGAGCCCTATGTGGGGCTCAAACCCACAAACCATGAGAGCATGACCTGAGCTGAAACCAAGAGTGGCTGCTTAGCTGACTGAGCCACCAAGGCGCCCCAACCCTGAGGGAATTCTTAATTCAGCAACACAAAGACTACAAATCAGTGAGATAGTGAGACATGGGGAATCTCACCCTAGGGGTTCCCAGTGCCAGATGGGCTGACCCCTTTCTGCCTGAGACCACGTCCTACCTTGTCTTAGGAGCCCGGCTCTCTTGAACTTGCTGGCCTGATAGGGGACCAGCGCTAGATGGGCATGGTGGGTGCTGCCAGTCGGAGAAGCCCACTGAGGGCACCAACTGGGTGCTGGGTGGGGTTCCCTGTCTTACAGATGAAAGACTCTCTCATCAATCTTCAGAACGGCATCAGGTCCCGTGACTACACATCAGAAAGCGAGGAGAAGAGGAGCCGCTATCACTGACCAGGCAGGCGCAGGGGTGGCTGCAAGAGGCCTGTGCAATATGTGTACATAGACCATATAAATATATATATATAAATATATATATACAGAATATAAATATATATATATTATATACAGATTTTAAAAAGAGATAATGCCTATGTACCAGGGAGAAGGAGCGGGGCGGCCTCCTGTGCTGGCCGGCGGAGGGGCCGAGGAGGGCAGGGACCACCTCTCAGCACCGACCTCCCCTGATCCTCCTCCTCCCCATCCCTCCCCCCACCCCCAACCCCTTCCCTCGCTGGCCATTCTTGGCTCTGAGAAGGGAAATGTTGTTGAGCCAAAGTTATGCCTGTGAAGACCCTGGGGTCTCGAAGTCTCAAGGGGGCATTGCTTAAGGTGCTTCATTCCCCAATCCTCTTTTGATTTGTTTCCAAAATAAAAGAGAATCTTTTCTTCCCTACCCCACGCTTCCCCAGGTGCTCTCTTGTGAACAGGAAGCATCCAGGGCAGGAGCCCAATCTAAACTCTGCCACCTGAGGCCACGCCCCTTCCTGCTGACGCCACGCCCCAGCGGGGGGAGGGTTGGAGGGCTGGGGAGGCTGCGCCTGCCTGTGTGATTGGGCTTTGCAGCTGAAGGCTCCCCTGGGGGCGTATATTCTGAAGGCTGTTCTCCATCACCCCTGCACCTTCCCCTAACCCGCGTAGGGTGTGGTCCCAATAAGGGCTGGGAGTTTCTTACCTTCCCACCCCCCTTCTCTCTGGTCTTCTCCCAGGCTGGTTCTGGGTGAAGTGTCACTTTTTAGTGCCTAAAGTCCTATTTTTTCTCTGTGCCCTAAGAGCACACGTTGTTTATTAGCCAGGATGGAGCATTTTTGATCTTGTTAAACCCCTTTCTAAGTGGCTATAAGCAAGGCGGGCCTGTGGCTCTAATTCCTTCACTTTGAACTGTCCGTTTGATTTCCGGGACGAATTAGGGTGTCCTAGGGACGTCCAGGGTTTGGGAGAGTGAGAGCCCTCACAGTGTATGGATTGTGGGTTCACATGGAATGCTGTGTAAGTAGTGAGCACCAACATCTAGCCGCTCACTTGGCTGCCAGCATCATTTACTCTAAGGGAAGAGTCAACTTTAGTCAAGGGAGACATGGGGAGATGTTCTGCACAAGGAAGGAGATGTAGGCTTTTGGAAGGAATGCATTTGGTAAAGGTGCATGCATTTGTGCAGGAAAAAGCCTGACTGAGTGTCTGCCCTGTGGAGGCCATTCCAAATCCTGTTTCTCAGACTTACACAAGTTCTGGTAAAGGGGGCAAAGCCTTCTCTGGTCTCTGGCACCAGGGAGGTGTGAGCACACTAAGGAGGAGAAAGAATACCTTCGGTTGGGAAAGTGAGTCATCCAGGACCATTTTGGAGCTGGTTCACTAGTACTTGTGAGTTTATCTGACCTCTGTCTGACCTTATTGGGCCCTTCAAGGCACCATGACCATTTTTGATTCACTAACTGCTGTTCTAACATATCATGACCAGAGGGATCCTACCAGCCCCAGGCAGAGCTCATGGCCCTCCGTCAGGAAAGGACTACCAGTTTGACAAGGACAGTTCTTCCAGATTGCTCGTTATTCTAATGGGCCTCTTGATGCAAGGGGCAGAAGGCAAGGAAGGGTTTCTCACTGATGTAGCCCCAAAGAAGAGCAACCTGTGTTCTTTTGGAATGGCCGGAGCATCCCACTTTCACAATTAAAGACAAGTTTTTGACTTTTTAGTCTGAGAATATGGCCCTAGTATTGCCCTAAGGGCAGGATGAGAAGACAAAAAGATACACGCCTTAGGGGAGTAGGCTGAGAAACCTCCACAGAATCAACTTGAATTGATATCCCTCCTCTAGAAAAGGAGATGTGAGGGATAGAGTTGAACGTAATCCTTGGGAAGGGTCCAGGGGGCCCCCAGGCCTGTGGGTCACCACTCATTCCTGTCTGGGACTTTGAATGGGAGACACACTGGTGAGGGTCCGGGCTCTTGGGCCGCGGGCCAGAGAAGGAGGAACAGTACAGACTGCTAAAAATTTTCCTGTTGCAATGGCCAGAAGCCAGAATTAGTCTCAGAAACTTTTGAAAGCAAACATGGTAAATTCTCTAATTTATTCCATAAATATTTATTTAAATCCATTTAGTTGTTGAAGGTCCCGTGGTGAAACCATTGGGGTGGAATCCTTACAAAGGATTCTCTGCTGGGAGTAACATAATACAAGCGGGCCTGGCTACACAGTTGTTTGGCTTTTCCTTTACCTCTTTGGCCATTCCAGGGAGGCGTAGGTGACAGGGAGGGAAGCATTTAGTATGTCCAAGGAATCGTCATGATTTCCGGGGGGAGAGAGCCCAGAAGACAGTGTCTCCACACAGGCAGCGTCCCTTGGCCTGCCTCCTTCCTAGGACCATGGATCTCTGATGGGCACTCTCTGGTCTAATAATGTTTTAAACTTTCATACCAGGAGAAAGCCCAGCCCCCTTGTTCACCCCCAAGCAAAAGCTTCCCCCCTTATTCATTAGCCTGTCAAAGAGAAGGGATGTATCTTCCCTTTCAGAGGAGTCTGGGAGTGAAACTGATACATAACATTACAGCTCAAACGCAGCATCTTTGCTTGTAGCTGGGAGCTTCAGAACTACCACCCTTTATGTTATTTCTTCCAGCCAGTGCTTTTTTTTTTTTTTAAGTTCCTGGAAGAACTCTGGTCACATGGGAGTTTTTCCGTGAGGATTCCTGTGGTAACAGTTGAAAGCTTACACTCAGAGATTTTGCAGAGTTTCTAACCAGGTGGAAAACGGCTACAGGGTCTGTACTTCCACTGCAGTGTACTTGAAGGAATTAAGATTGGCCTTGAAGAACCCACTCAGGTCTGTAACTCCTCTCTCCCTCTTTCACCTCCCAGAGACAAGGGCAGCAAGTCCAGCATGGTGAAGCTATCTGTAAGGGCACTGGGCTGAGTCCTGAGACCTGGGCCTGAGTCCTGGTTCAGCTCTTGGACAAGTCCATTCCCCTCTCTGAACATCAGTATCCTCGTTTGTAACAGGAAAGGAGGTAGGCTAGACTGTCTCAAAGGTAGGTTCTAGCTAGCCATCATCTTAGAGGCTGGGTCAGAGACCGGCAGGGCAGGGCTGTCAAATGTGGAAGGTGCTCTGCCTGAAGAGAACCTGCATTCTGGGCTAGAGTTTCCCTGGGGTTTAGAGGAGTCATAGGACAGCATCAGGGTTCTCAAGAAATCTAGGGTAGTTAAACTTTCTTCTTCATGGGCTAGCAGGACTAGGGAGCCCTAGTGAGATAGGGAGAGGACGATCAGGTTTGTCGTATTTCCCAGTATTAACCTCGGAGGGTGTTTCCTCCTTTGTTGGCTTAATCTTAGTTTGGGGAGGGACTTTCTCTAAGCTAGGAGGAGGATAATGGCAAGAAGGGCACCATCTTGGATTGAGCTCATCTTTCATCTCTAGACTATGAAGCCTTTCATCTGTCCATCCTACCTCCTCCTTGCTAGAAGAAACTCTGGAGAGAAGCCATTCCTGGCCCTAGCACTTCTCTTTTGACTCAATCCAAACCTTGCTGGGGTTCGGATTAATTGTGAAGCTTTGGCTAAAATCCTTGGGTTGTCTTAGAGCACTGACCCTAAGAATCTTGGGCTTCGGGAAGGGTAAGGGGAATCAAGAAACCTCAAAGAGGAATGCTTTGCTGGAAATGGCTTCTCTCTGTGTCCCTGACCCAAGCTTGGGCCACGTCTAAATCATTTGTGAGCAGCATTTCTGGGGTGAAATCTTGGAGAAAGGACTAGGGGGAGAATCTTTCTGGACTATCTGTGGGCCCAGAATGATGCTTTCTGTGCCATACTATGCTCTGCAGAGCAGCCAAAGCCAGCCCTTCCTCCTTAGGGCCTCCAAGCAGGAGGGCTGTGGTCTCCCTCCTCACACCCCAGACCCCACCACCTACTCCAGTAGGAAACTTGAGAACCTGGGTTCCTGACTCTCTCCTCCCCTGCCCCTTGTCTCTAGGCTGTGGGACAATCATCCCATCCACCACTTGACATCCTTGACCCTCATCAACTAGCCTCCAGCAGGCTGGCCCCACTCCCTCCACCTCTGTTTTCTTCCAGAAGATGCATTTTTGGGTCCGAGTGAAGCGTTTCTCTGGAAGGCCGTCTTTTAACGCCACTGCTTCCCTGATGTGGAGCAGGGATTTGCACAAGGTGTAGAGAGCTCCCTCCCCACCTCTCTGCCCAGCCTTGTTACCTCACTCCTGCTCTAGCCATGGCTGCAATGGGCCCAGCCAGCTCCCTGTCTTGGTGTTCTGTATAACAGCTCAGGGGTCTTGGGCATTGTTTTCTGTTGTGACTTGAGGTCCTCAGCAGGCCTGGGAGCCTGAATTGGAGCCTTGGCTGCTGGTGAGAAGCACCTTGCCTGCCAAGAGGAGCTGATTCCAGATGATCTACCCGACATGTGAAAGCGTATAAAGAATACTGTCATCTCTGCCCTTGGTCCCCTTGGCTTCTCTCGACACAGTGAGACACTACAGAAGCAAAATGGCAGCCTCTGCTCCAGGCAAGACAGCTGGCCGTCTGGGGAGTTGGCCATGGGCTTGGATGCCACGTGCATTGATGGCGTAACAAAAGCAGCCATATTTGCCAGCGGTAGTGTGTGGCTCCCCACGTTTCCCTATCCTGCACTCTAGGGCCAGACCACTCTCTGCATGGACCAGATCATCTTCCCAAACCCATGGTGCTTTTCCCCCCACTCAGCCTAGACTTCAAGGTGGGGAGGATGGGTCAGAGGCCATAGTGGCCCCTGGACAATCCTGACAAGGGATGGAGTGGGGTGAGGCAGAGGGGCAGCCCCCAACACCTGCACTGGGCCATAAATGGGAAAGAACACAGGTTGATTGCAGTCGAGTTGTCTGGCCATCTGTATTTGGATCTATAACTGTACTTTGCCTGGCGCTGTGCGCAAGGTCTGAAAACTTAACTGCTATTACCTAGAAACCATACACGGCTTCCCAGCCAAATCTTAATGTAAAGTAGCTAGAGCCATGGAAGTACAGTATGAATTAAAAGAAAAAAGTATTGAACTACAAATAATAAATGGTGTGTGCGTTTATTGCTGAGCTCATCAGCACTCATCGTCCCAAATGTTTTTGGTCCTCAGATGTGATGAGGGCAAGGTCCAAAGACGTGTGTGTGTGTGTGTGTGTGTGTGTGTGTGTGTGTGTGTGTGTGTGTGTGTGTGTGTGTGTGTAGGCATGCTCAGACACATTTGCACAGCCATCCGCCCATCCGCCCAATTTCTAGGACGCCCTTCCTGGGGAGGGAGGCAGCCTGATAAAGTTGAATGGAAGAGTTTTGGAATCAGACCTGAGTAGAGATTTCAGCATCACTATTTAGCAGTCATGTGGCCTTGGTCCCCAACCATTATTCCAAGCCTCAATTGTTTGGAGATAATACAAATTGTGTGTGTGTGTGTGTGTGTGTGTGTGTGTGTGTGTGCGCGCGCGCGTGCGCACGCCTTAGTATAATGCCTGGTACTATACTAAGATAATTTTTATTCCATTATTAACCAGTACTATTATTATAGGAGCATATGATGATAGGCTGGGAATCCCAACAACAATTTCTTAAGTAACTTTTGTGCCTTGGCAGTTCCAGGAAGGTGGACATAGAGAGACAGATTTGCTTTAATTCCTTGTTAACCTAGACAGATAAGGGAGTCTCACCCTTCCCCTCATCAGGTCTTCCTTGAAGTTAGCCCCTCACCACCTGGTGGGAAACTTACTTGGTGTCAGGCAGGGGGGGACTGTTGACTCTTACTTGGGAGGGGGCCGGTGGGAAAGAGGGGAAGAGCAGCTAGATCACACATTTATGGTATGTTTAATTCAGACTATTAAATGCATTTTTCATTACCAGGGAAATATCCACTGATGGTGAGTTCAGAAATTGATGCAGGCTGGGGAGGGAGGTAGAAGCCATAGTCTACATGGCAGACACACATAGGAGAGCAAAACCAGAGCAAGCTGTGTGTAGAGACACTTTATTGATATGAACAGGGTATTTCCTGAAAAACACTACATACTGCCATTAGGTTGTCGAGAGCTTGGGTGATCAGGAACAACATTGCTAGAGTTCAGAAAAAAATTGACTGTGGAAAATGAAGAAAAAGCAACATGAAAGTGACAATGTGGTAAAGACATCTATCAGTTGCAAGACCGCAGGAGTTTGCTTATGGTGTCTGATGGTGTTTCCCAAACCTACTAGCACGGCACTTCCGTGCCTCCCTCCCCATCACACACATTGCCATCAGATTCAGCCCTTGCCTGATGGTGACTCAGGGTTGGGTAGGGGGGAACACATTCCTGTCGTTGAGGCTTATCTGGCCTATGATAGGGGTTGAGTCTGATCTACTACAACTCAGACTTGCTGCAAGTGCTTATCTACTGGGTCCTACTATAAACTCAAGTAAGATAACTCAACATGAGTTATCTACCATGGTGGAGTTTCAGAGATTAGGAAAAGCTTGGATGATGGTATTTTTCAGACCTAAGACCACAGGGCACACCGAGGCTCTAGATTGGTGCTCCAGGCAGAGTGGGTGCTGAAATGCAGAATGGATGGATGATCAGAGGATGAACACAGTACTTCTCAGATACACTCACAGTGACTAGGTGAATTCACTGGCTCAGGGATCTTTCATTTACAAAAGGAGTGGAGAGGAACGCTTTTTTTTTCTTCTATATTTTTCTATTTGTTAACTTAGGAAAGGAGAACGAAGATCTATTCTGAAATGTGTCTAGCCTTTGCATTTTCCTGCAAAGATGCCAGTTACACAGCCCTTCCCCTCTGATTGATGTCCGATAGATTCACAGATTGAGTTGGGTGTACTTTCCTTTTTGATCTTTCCCGGGGAGAGGAGGGAGCTACTGTCTCTTGTCTTAACCATTTATTGCTGTACACATGTCTCCAGCATATTCCTGCTTTGAAAATTTCCTTTCCTACTAACATATCTAGTTGAGCATTGAAGGAGAAACCAGAAACTCAAGATAATAAGAAATCTGGGTATGTGGATGTTGAGGGATGGAGAAAAGAAGGGAAAATGCTTTTAAACAGACTGAAAGTAAAGGTTGGGGTAGGGACAGGCACTGTCTGTCACAGTATTTCCACACAGGAGTTAGGGCTAGGATACAAGATTGAGCTAGCAGTAAAGGTCAGTAGGGCAGAGTGTATACAGTGCCAACTGTTGAGCAGAGTCAAGTTCTTGGCTGTTAAGCAGTAGGAAAAGGAAAATCTGACCCAAGCCTGGCTTAGCCTTTAGTGAGTTGGGTAATTGAAAATCGATCATGGAGAATATCCAACACCAAGACAAGAGGTGGGATTCCTAAGGTGATAATAGCCCTTGAGAACATTTCTAAGCCCTTTCTGTAGTCCTGATCAAGTCTCCCAAGAAGGAGTTGAATTATAATTTGGGAGAAAAAGTATTGTGCAAACCAACTAGAAAACGAGATAGACTCTCAAAGCACATTTGGAGCACCTGCTAAGAAGCAAAGTGGTAGAGGAGCTGTCGAGTGGCACTAAGAGTAAGATATGTGGAACACCTCAGGACAAGCAGGAGAGGCAAAGATGAGACAGAAAGCTCAACAATGAGAAGAAAGGATGCGGTCTAAGTGGAAAAGGGAACTGAGCTCTCCACCTCCCAGCTGTGTGACCTTAGCATGTGGTAAGCTTCTTAGCCTCAGTGTGCTCATTTGTGACAGAGATATCAGTAATACCCACCTCACACAGTTAGTTGTAGAGAACTGAGGTAACAGAAACGAAAGCACTTTGTAAACCATATTGGTCTAATGACAGAATTGAGAATGAGAAGGGTTGAGGAATTAGGGGGGAGAAAAGAGAAGATTACCTGTAAAACATAAATAAGGGGGGGAAATGATAGGTGCCATTCAGCTCATTAAAAACCCCTCAGGAAATATCTGGGAGGAGTTTTTGTAAAAAAAAAAAAAAAAAAAGGCAGCCATCATGCATACTACATTATTACGAGTTAGATGCCTAGATGCCTTATCTACTAGAAGCAAGAGAAGGGTGGAGTGATAGGAAGTAGCTCGCTCCTACTGTAAGCTCGGCCATCCACCAGTCATGAGATCAGCAGAACCACACAGTAATCCGTGCCTATTGTCATAAAGTACAAAAAAATGATTTACATTCTGTCCCCGATTTCACAGGAATCATGTGCAGTTACCGATGAGAAAGGCCTTAAATTTACTGAGAGTATTTTCTTCAATAAAATTAGACACTCAAATGTGTGAACAAGGACTCATGTCAAATACTTCCCCAAAGATGGAAGAATTGTAAAAACAAAAACGAGTTCATTGGGTGAGGCCCAAAGACAGTGGAGTGTTATCTTTCCCCATAAATTCCCCTAGATCTGAGGGACACCCATCATTGAGTCCCAGCCACTTGTATGTTCTCATAGCCCATGGAGCAGCCTTCCCCTCTCTCACTAGCTGAAGGACATCACATTTGGACCAGTCACTCAATTAAAATGAAACGAGGTATTGATTGAAAGTTTTCCAGTGTTCCTCTGCTCTCCCAAAATCAAGAAAGAAAAAAACCCTCAACAACTAGACATCATAGATTCACAGGTGAAATATTTGGAAGCCACCTAGCCTATCCTGCCCCTATCACTTCACTCATTCTCTCATCATCCTTCTTAGACAAAAGAGCATGTTTCTTAGTTTAAATATTCCCAGATGTAATCTCCGTCTGGAGGATTTTTCGTAGTCACAAATCTTTTCATTAAAGAAATTCTTCAAGTCTACCCCATGTCTTGATCTCTGCCTCTTGGCTAGTTTCCAGGTAACTGGATCTATCAGAGTTAACCTCAGCCAGGCAGTTCACCCCTGTGCTTGTGAAAGAGGCATGGCTGTAGCCAAACTCAATTTCAAGGTCTTTTTAAAACCAAAATCATCCCATCTCTGAAAGTGTCAAGTGGGCAGCACCTAAGGCTTACTATGTTTCAGTTTATCCTCTGAAATCTCTTAGTTGAGCCCTGTGTGAGTCTCAGTTGCCTCCTGTAAAAGGAGGGATAATACTGATCTACAGGAATTTTGAGAGGAAGAATTTAGAAGTTTCAGTTCCAATGCCCACAAGAATATAATGCTTCCCAGCAATCTCAGGTGGTGTGCTCCACTTGGAGGGCACACATACATTACCCTAATAGGGTGATGAACACGTTGGATGACTTTTAGGGGCCACTTCTGTCTTTGGCTTCTTGAAGGGCTGAGTTCAACCTAGTCCTTAGAGACCTATCAGGATCTAGCCCCAGAGTACCAAGTTCCAGAAACCATCTTGGTCCATGCTTAGTAAACTTTCTGTCACTGAAGATCTTAGGAAGGCATGCTTTGCTCTGATGCTCTAGTCAAGTGGGCCAGGAACTTGAAAATAAAAACAAAAACTGACTTCAAGAAATCCCACTTCATGATGCTCCTGCTTTAACCAAATTAATCATTTCTGCTTCCTTCCATTAAGACATCCATTCACTTGAAGCAATGAAGAATAAGCCAATTCCAACCAGTTAGGGGCAGAGAAGTGTGCCATCTCCAGCATTTGTACAAGGTTATTTGGAGCACAGGAAGTCCAGTTGGCATGGGAGCTCCTTGCTTGAAACCTAGAATAGGGTGAGGTTGAGTCTGTGTAGAAATGTTGACTCCTCAGTTCTGGCCAAGTTTTATGGTATGTAGAGGTCTGATGGAGGTAGGAAGTCAGAGGTGAAAATTCAGAGGTGAGTGGATATATGATGAATGAATAGAAGGATGGATGCATGAAGGGAAGTGATCTGGCCCCTGGGGGCACCCTCCTGACACTGTTAATATCACTGAACCTGGAATATCCAGTCCCTCAGTGTTTAGCCCACCTACCAATGATAAAAACAACTCACTGAGAATTTCCAGCCTGGCCCAGTCCAGGCCAGCCAAAGACTCTCACCAAATCTACAATTCTTACAAAGGAGGGAGTCGGGGAACTACTTTGTCACTGTGGGTAAGAAGTTCAAATTGCTCAGGCAAAAGCAATTCACTCTCTGAAGGGCTTAACATCACACAGAGCTTTGTGACCTGGGTGTTGACTTTAAGAAGTACCCTGAAGGTGGGGACTCTGGGTAGGGTAGAAATCTACGGGGTCAAATTTAGTCACTTGGGTGTGAGTGACCAAGTTCCTTGTACAAGCTGCCATCCTTTTCCACTTTTGCCTGCCCTTCCTTTACATCACCTCAGTGACACCCTTCTATTCCTCCACTGGTACCGCAGAATTCTCTTTGTTCTCTGATGGGATGGCAAGGTAGTCAGACCTGGAGGAGGGCAGATGAGGGGAGAGAATCAGTACTTTTGTACCCAGGGGTGGGAACACAAGAAAAGGGAAGGAACAAGGGTACAGGAACAAGGACATCTATAGAATACTTCTGCGTTTCCTTCTGCCTGTGTGTCCCAAGAGAAAACTAGAATGGCCCTTTCATTGGGAACTAGAATAATAGGCGTTTTTTTATTTTTTTCCTTCCACTAGCAGTGTATGAATCTTCCCATTTATCCACATGGATCTCAAGACTTCTTATTGTTAGATTAAAATGTTGTCCAAACTGATGCATGTGAGATTATATTCTATGGTTGCTTAAATATTCATTTCCCTGATTACTGCTGACGTTGTACATCTTTTCATAAGTTTATAGGCTATTTGGATTTCTGCTTCTGTAATTTGACTGTTCATTTGCTTTGGCAACTTTCTCTCTGATGTCTCTCTCTTTCTCTCGTGGATTTTTCTTTGATGGTTTTGTGTCTTGAAAATATCTTCTCCCAGTCTGTGGTTTGTCTCTAAACATTGCTTATGAATTCTTGTATTAAACAAATCATTTTTAGATATACTGTCATGAAAACTATCCTTTTTTCCTCTCTCTGCATAATAAAGATACTGTCTTATATTCCCTCAATAGAATTTTCAAGGCTTACTTTTTACCTCATCTCTACATCCACTTACAATTTATTTTTGTTTAATGTGAGAGATGGGGACTCTTCTTTTCCATATGGATAAGGAATTGTCCTTCTACCACATATTGGAGAGTTCATTCTTCCCTGAGTTATTGCGGTGCCACTTCTGTCATATATTATGTACAGTTGTACGTACACATTGATCTATTTGTGGGCTCTTTTTTTTTATTATTCTCTTTGTGCTGTATGCCTAAGTCAGTATCAACAAACTCTTTAGTTGCTGTATAAGAAATCTTGATATCTGATAGGTAAAGTCCTACCAGCCACCTTCCCTAAATATTGTTCTTTTTTTGAAATAGGCAAACTACAGCTCATGAGCTAAGAACAGTTGTAAGAGTTTCGAACAAGGAAGGAAAACCGAAGAACAATACACAACAGAGACCCTTGTGTAACCTGCAGAGCCTAAAACATTCACTATCTGGCCATCGCTCGGTTTAGACTAGTTTTGACCCTTTGGTCTTCCCTGTGACTTTTAAGATCGGCTAATTGAGTTCCTTGCACAGTCTAATGGGTATTTTGATCGAAATGTCATTGAATTTGCAGATTAATTTATGAGAGAATTGCCATGTTTACAACAGCAAGCTTTTATTCTCCATTTATTTAGGTCTGAAGTCTTTCAGTAAAGTTTTGTAATTCTCTCCTTAAAGGTCTTGCAAGTTTTTATCGAATGTATTCCCAGATACTGGAGACTATTTGCTGCTGCTGTAATAGAAATGTTTTCCAATGTTTTAAGTATTTAAATGTTTTTCTAAATTTTTGTGGCTGGACCATAGGTGGTTTTTATACTTTCATGTTTTGATTTGTATCAACAGCTTTGTGGAATGTTCTCCCTCACTCTAAGGGTTTGTCTATAGATTCCCTTGGATTTTCTATGTAGGTGGTGGAGGGGATCATGGAGGGGATGTGGCTGCCAGGTGACCTGTAAGCTGGACCCCAGCAATCAAGGGCTTCCCCACTTCCACTTTCCTTGGGGTGTGCCTTCCAGTTGCCTTCCCCACTCCCAGAAGCTGCCAAGACCACATCTTAAGACAAGGGAGCGGTGTTGAAACTATCTGGACAATATACATGTCTGAACCTAGTTAAGGCCTCACTACATAAACCTTTAAGATTCTGGCAGGCTTATCTTGTGACTGCCCTAGAAAAGCCTGGTAAGTTCACACCCTGGCTTGTTCAACTTTCCACCTCCAAATCTGGAATGGCCTGCGGCTTACTTTAGTCTCTCCCTGCCCTTCGTGAGTGGGTGCAGATTTCAGGTGACACCGGGAAGCTCCATGAGAGATTTCAAGCCAACAGTAGATAATGACATTGGGTGTGAATCAGAATTCTTTAGTTTCTTCCGTTTCAATTTTTACTCTTTTACCCCCTTTATATTTACTTAGTACACTACTCACAAACTGCAATATAATATTGAATAAAAGCAGGGAGACGTGTCCAGTATTATAACACAGATGGTGTTTGCTGGAGGTTATCTTAGTGGCTGCCATTTATCAGTGTAAAGATGATTGGTGTTTGATTTTTTTTTAATATTTATTTTTGAGAGAGAGAGCATGAGTGGGGGAGGGACAGAGAGAGAGGGACACACATTATCCAAGGCATGTTCCAGGCTCTGTGCTGACAACCTGAATCAGGCTTGATTTCACAAACTGTGAGATCATGACCTGAGCTGAAGTCAGACGCTTAACTGACACAGCCAACCAGGTGCCCTGATTAGTGTTTAGATTTAATATTTATCATGCTCAGGACATGCCATGCTTTCTGAATCTGAGGAGTCATGCCCTTTTTAGCCATCGTCTCTCTGAATATTGTTTCTCTTACATTTTCTCTGTTCTAATGATACTCTCATTTTCTTTCTTCATGTTTCACTGTGATATTCCAGCTTTTTATATCTCTGTGCTTCATTCTGTATAACATCCTTACATTTATTTCCAGCTTGTCCATTATCTACTGTTCTGGTAAACCAGTCCATCAAGTTTTAAAATTTATTGACTATATTTTTCATTTCCAGATTTTTAAGATTCCTATTTGAAATCTGCCTGTTCATTTTTCTTCACAATTTATTCTATTCCTGGGCTTTCAGTTGTTCATTTTATTGTTTTCACTCTTTAAAAAAATTTTTCTTTACTGTTTATTTATTTTTGAGAGAGAGAGAGAGTGTGTGTGTGCAAGTGGGGGAGGGTGGAGAGAGAGGGAGACACAGAATCCAAAGCAGGCTTCAGGCTCTGAGCTGTCAGCATAGAGCCAGACAGAGCTCAGACTCACAGACCAGGAGATCATGACTTGAGCGGAAGTCAGACACTTAACCCACTGAGCCACCTAGGAGCCCCTTGCTTTCACTCTTTGAAATAGACTTATTTTCTAACTTCTACCAGGCCCTTCTTGTGTCTGAAGTTCCTGGGATGTAATCTTGCCATTTGTTACTTCTCTTGTCCATGCTGGATTGTTTGCTGTTGTGTATTTGGATCAGATTGTAAAATCAGTTTCAGCAATGCATTATACAAGGAATCCTGTTAAGCCTCAGCTGAGGGGTGAGTCCCTTCAGAATGGTGTTTCATTTGCTTCTACATGGCGATCGCTGTCTGGGGATTAATTTTTTAATTGAGTTTCTCAGCTTGAAGCTTCCTGGATCACGTAGGTAGTATAAATTTTAATCCCAAACATTGTGAGTGGCCTTGCAGCTACTAATTCTCAAGAATCTTTTAGGTTTCTATTTGGGAGTCAGGCCAAGATGGATCTTGTTTCCTTGGCTTTTCTCCGGGCTGGTGGACTGATTTTCTGATCTGTCCTTTGCATGTGGTGTAACTCTTTGAAGATCCTGGCTCTTCTGGGGGCCTCATTCCGACCGTGTTTTCTGTGCAGGCCCCGTTGTAGATGCTTCCTGTCCAAGTGTGGGCACTTCCTGTCCAAGCACTAAAACCCAAGCACCCTAAGTTCTGCCAGGAATGACAAGTTCCTGTCATATATCAATACTTTCTATCTTTGTATCAGTTGTAGGTTTTACTTGCCTGGGGTCATAGATATCGTGCAAAATACTTTCTTTATCAAACATTTTTGGGTGATAATAGCCTACAGTTTTTAGGTTGTCCCCTCAGCAGTGTTGCCAGCCTTGTACATCTGTGAGTTCTGTTCTTTCTTCTCCCCCAAGTAACAGGCCAGAGGGGCCTCCTAGGCCCTCAGACCCCATCTTTTTCTCAGATGTGCTCACTCCTGAGTGACTAGGGCCTTGGTGAAAATGGCCAAGGTGCAGTCTGGCCATTGGAGGATGAGAGCCTCTACTCCATGCATTCCATTGCTGCCAGGCTCCGGGAGCAAGAACGTGTGGCTCTGAGCTCCTTGGCTGATATAAGGCAAGGTCCAGCTGGCCTGATGAGCTCCACAGTGTACAATGAACAGCTGAGTGCGACAGAAAGAGCATGGGCCTTCAGAGTAGAGGGGCCTACATCCCAGCCTCTCCTTTCATCATCCGCATGGCCTCAGCAAGCCACACAACCTCCATAAGCCTGCTTCATGAAATGGTCACAATAATGCTAATTTCATGGGATTGTGATGGGAGCTATGGGCTTTACATCAGTGGTTAAGAGAACAGGGGAAGAGTTAGCAGGCATGAATCCAGACCTTGCTTTGCCTCATAATGGTCCCGGGCACACTCTCCCAGGTTCAGTTTTCTCATCCATTAAATGAGTATATGAATGCTGCCTACCTCAAAGGTTGTTGTGAGGCAAGTGGAGAAGGGTGTCAATTGCTTAGCACCTGATCCGTGAGAGCAAACACTTTGAAGGTGCTCAATAGCATCACTTTGGCATCTTGGCACTTACGCGTTTTCTTGAGCTGCCTCTTCAGCCTTCGAGACCTTCCTGTAGCAATATATCATCTCAATGAGCAGCCACAATGTGAGGAAGACCAGAAGGATGTACATCATGATCTCAGAGACCACAGAGGTGAAGTCCTCTCCAGCTGCAAGGGGGACAGTGAGGTTTAGAATGTGCATGTCCAACATACCCAGAACTGTCATTGGGTTAGAGACATATGAGACTTTTTTCTTTTTTTTTTAAGTAGGGCTTAAATTAGCCTTGGCTCTACGGAACTTGAGAAGGTGTCAAAGAGATTTAATATCCTCTGACTCTCCTGTCTGTCAGTTTCCTCACTGACTTTTTTTGGGAGCAGAAGCAGGAGTGGGGGCGGGGATGAGAAAGAATGAAGAGTGGAAAGAAAATAGAGCCGTGGAAGGAATCCTGGAATGGAAGGAGATGGAAGACCTGGGTCCCAGTTTTGTGTGGGTAGTCATGTCCCTTATTTGAAACTTACTTTCTTAACTTGTACAGTAAGGGTGACAGTTCACACCCTTACCTAGTGTATTAAAGAATATCTTGTGATATTCTTTACACAGGTGTGAGGGACAGGTCTGGTTCAACCACTGAGCATAGAGTGGCAGAGCGAGAAAGCATGGAAAACATTGTAAGGGGCCAGTGCAGTCAGCCCACCCAGTGATGTGGGTGTGGCCTCTACAAGTCTGGACTGGAAACAGGGTTCTTTCCAGTTCATCTTCCTTATAGACCATCCCAAACCCAAACAGAAATGAGTATTGGAGTATTCCATGTATTAACCAGGCTTTCTGAAACACAAATCTGATCCTGCCTTTTTCACGCTTTAAATCTTCCCATGGTGCATCCTCCCCTCAGGATAAAGACCAAATCACGGACATGACAAGCAAGATTCACAATCTGACCCTTTTCTCCTCATTTCCATTCAGTAGGCCAGCAAAACTTCACTTCTCATATACACTGTGGTCTTTTGGGATCTGTAGACATTTTCATCCCCTTTCCTCTTCCTCTATTGTATTGCACACCCCTCAGCTACCTCTCTCCCAAAATCTTCTCCTGCTTCTCAGTCTCCCAGTCATTCTTCTGGACTACACCAAAGTCCGCTCCTCTGTGGAACCTTCCTCTGCCTCTAATGCAGAGCTATTCATGTCCTCCTCTGCACTTTTCTCATCCGTCCATTGTAACACCTCTCGGTTTGTGCTGTGGTGTGTTTCTCTCTCTTCTCTACTGACAGTGTGCTTATTAAGAACATATTTCACTTATTTCTGAATTATCAGCCTGTTGTCTAATCCTGGAATATTTGCAGTATTTAATAAGTATTTGCAGAATGCATATAAATAAATACTGATCTTTGTTTCACAGCCAACCAGAATGACAATTGAAAGATAATGCATGGCAAAGGCCCTGATACATAAAATCCTTTCTAGTGGGAAAGAAGTTTGTAGCTACATCTCCTGTTGCTAACTCCTCCAGCAAATTAGATTCATGGCCCTTGGTTATTCATAGGCCCCAGTCATCCATAAGGCCTCGCTCATGAAAAGTACAGCATTGCTATAGCCATGACCTTCAGCTCAGAGAAGCAGTCCAGATTTCCTAACTGGATGGAGCTGGAGCTCATAAATCTGGCTAGTGGCACAGAAGAACACCATACACATAAAATATTTTTGTGGGTTTGGTAATACCTGATTTTTTATGTACTTGGCTTAAAGCATGCTCTTTTTAAATGCAATAGCCCAGAAGTAGGAACACAGGAAGCTACCCCTGCTCGTATTTTTAGTCACTTCTGGGGGAAGAGATCTCAAAGTTTTTTCTTAGAGCCCAGAGGTCAGAGCTTAGGACAGGGTAAGTTCAGCTTGAACAAAGAACCAGGGAGATTTTTCAGGACCACAGGACTGGAGGAGATGTGATGTGGTGTATCGTGGTGGAGCGTGTAGCTCTGAGCCTTATGGAAGCAGTGAGTATCTTGGCAGGAGGGGGGTTCTCAGAGGCTCACAGAGGAAAAGAGAAAGAAAGGGAAAAAAAGGAAGGAAGGGAAAAGAAGGGAGGGAAAGAAGAAAAGAAAAGATATGAAAAGAAAGAGTAGCAGAAAGAGGGGTGGTGGTAGAAGAGAAAGATGCACTGTAAATAGAGCTAGCCTGGTAAGCAAAAGATGAGGCCTGTAGTCCTGTGTCTGGTGCTAATTTGCTTCATATCCCTCAGCAAGCCCCTCACTGATCTCCCAACCACAGAATGAGGAGCATCGGAACTGCACCCTCCAATCAATCACCTGGGGAGTAATTTCTACTTACACATGCCAGACCTCACCCCACGCTACAGAGCTCATACCCATAAAAGTGGTAGGGAGCTGGCTACCTACATGCAAGGAAAGCCCCCTGGGCAATTCTGATGCCTGCTCTTTGTTCAGAACCTCTGCAAGAAATGAGAGCCAAGCTTCCTTCCAGCCCTAACATCCCAAGAGGCTCTGTGATTCTGATAACAAACTCATTTTCCTTCTATTCTTACCCAAGTCTTGCTCTGGTGCCCAGCAGGCAGACAGGTTCAGTTTTGCCACACTTTCCACTGGCTGCGCCAGAGTCTCTGGAGGCAAAAGCCTGAGAGAGCAGGGGGGGTGGAGACCCACATCTTCCTAGTGTCAGCGTCACCAAGCCAACAGTTCCGGCAGTGACCAGTAGAGGGCGCCAGCCTCTTTTCCCGGGGGGAAGAGGTGTGTAAACAGAGAGGATAATGGAACTTGGGAACAGAAAAATACCTTAGAGAGCTTCCAGTCCAACCCACGCGTTGTACACAAGAGGTGACGCGTTGTACACAAGAGAGAGAGAATGGCTTATCAGGTCTAAATGCCAGTGGTCTGAGAGTGCTTCTGCACGTTCAGAATTGACCTACCTTTTGTTTTAGTCATATTGTCCACATCAGGACAAAATCATGACCCCTCTTGCCCTGCCGTTCACTCTCGGGTTTGCTTCATGAATTATATCACAATAACATGAGAGAAAAAAATAAGGAAATGTGTGGCTTGGAAGTCAGTATTCTCGGGAATACTAGGAAGAACGCTGTCTTGAATTCGACCTCTTCTTTCATGCCCCGCACCTTTTACTTGCTCACCATTCTGCCTCTTGGGGCAGTGAAAATGGTAAGAGTATGCTGGGAATAGATTGCCTAAGAACAGTCCAAGGAAAATGGCACCATCCCTTAGCCTGGATGGAAAGACACAAAAGGACATGCACATATTGGTCTCTTGACAACACAAGGGAGTGTTTGCAAGGGGCTGGGAACCACAGTTCTCTGAGTCCCTTGAAACCAGATGTGTGAGCACACTCTACCTTCACCCTCAAGATTCTGGACTGGATTAAAACAGAAACATTTGAACTGGGTTGATGGAAGGATACCCCCACCCCCACCCTAATAAGAGACTGACTGTGGGAAATCTGAAGATTTTAAACTAAAACTAGAAAGGTTTTTTTCTTCCACTTGAGAATGAGATTTTGTACTGATAGATGCTAGGGGATGGGGAAGAGGTGGGTTGTGTGATTATTTTGGGGAAGACAGAAGACTTTGGTTTAGAGCAGCGGTTCTCAAAGTGTGGTCACAGGTGGCATGGGCGTCTCCTGGCAATTTGTTCGACATGCAAACACTTAGGCTCTATCCATAGAAACAGAAAGTCTGCATTTTAGGCCCTGCAGGGGGTTTTGAGGCTTGCTGACGTTTGAGGACTGCTGTTCAGAGGAGGTATGGCTTCCATGACAAGAGGGTCAGGTGACCTCTAGATAACCTCATGAGCTTTCCTTGTGCCCATTGAGTCAGGGGTTCAACACAGGCTGGAGAAGAAGGCAGCTGAGTTGGCAGCCTTCGGCTTCATGGAGGCTGACTTCTTTCTCTAAGGCTGAGAGTCAGGGGATCAAGGAACAGGTATTTCTACTGCCTTTCTGAGCCTTTCTGCTTCGAGGAAAGGCGCAGACAGGCAAGCTTTCCAGCAGTTTGCAGGAAGCTGGCCACTAAAAGAAGTTAAGTCAATGGTGGCATTTTTAGATGTCACCCCTCCCGATACACAGGCTTTGCACTCTGCAAAGGCCTCATTTGTGTGGAGACCCACCGTCCTCCCGACCCTGCGCCCCAGCCTCACCCTCCTCGGTGACACGGAGGGGGATCAGCCGCGTAGTCTTCACAAAAGGGCGATGTGCCTCAAAGGCAAACTCCCGGGACACGTTGCAGGTGTAGAGGCCAGAGTCATTCAGGGTGACGTTGAGCACAGTGATGGACACATCCTGCAAGTCCTTGCTCCCATTCCACTGCAGGCGCCCCTGGAAGGGACTCTCCACCTCCTGCTGGCCATTTCGATACTCGTAGATCTGCAGGTAGAGAAGCAGAAGAGGTAGGGCCGGGAGAGAAAACAGGGTAGGAGGGCCAGGATGGGGACAGGACAGAGAAAAGGGGCGGTCATGCATGGACAGGGAAGGGAGGGGACAAGGTTACAAGGAGATCCTGAGTTTGCGAGTGTGATGAGGAGGCTCAGCGGAGGGCAGGGAAGAGAGAGAAAGGCAGCAAAAGATGAGCAAAGGTAAACAGGTTATCAGGGCACATGGACACAGCACAGGAAGATGCAGACAGGGTAGACAGGAAGAAGGCTGGCAGGAAAAAGAGGTGCAGAGAACAAGAACAAAGAAGGTGAGTAAAGCCTATAGGAGACCAGGAGGGGGAAACTGAAAGAAAGAATTGGAAGGAGACAGAGAGAGCAAGAGAGAGAGTAAGTAGTGTCACAGGGGCAGCCAGTGGGAGAACAGAGCATAGAGACCAAGAGAGGCCACTTCACGAGTCATGAAGACATCAGAAAGCCTTCGCCTCAAAACTGGACTCTCTGATCTGGTTGCCACTGAGGGGATGTGGTCAGTCTGGGCCAGGCCACAGGAAAGGGACCCAGGACACAAAAGTGTCACCAATGAGCAGAGAGCTGCCAAACGAGATGCACACTTCAGGTCTTTCACTTTGGGCTGAATTAGAACTGAAATGTGGTCTTGAAATTTCTTTTCTCAAGTACTTCCACCTTCTGACACACCTTTTTATTCTGTATAGCTGTGCTGTCCATTCTGGTCTCCACTTGCCACATGTGGCTACTTCCATTAAAAATTAAATGACTAGAAATGAAATAAAATGTAAAATTTACTCTCCCAGTTGCACTCACCACATTTCAAGTCTTCAGTGGCCACATGTGGCTAGTGGCTACTGTACTGGACAGCACATATATGGAACATTTCCATTTTCACAAAAATTTCTAGTAGACAGCACTGCTTTGTATGTCCACTACAATTTTTAAAGTTTCTTTTCCTCCTTCTTTTTTCTTTTTTTTTTAATTAAAACAATTTTTTAATGTTTATTTATTTTTGAGAGCAGAGAAATTGTGAGCAGGGAAGAGGCAGAGAGAGAGGGAGACACAGAATCTGAAGCAGGCTCCAGGCTCTGAGCTGTCAGCACAGAGCCCAACATGAGGCAAAAACCCACAAACTGTGAGATCATGACCTGAGCCAAAGTTGGACACTTAACGAATTGAGCCACCCAGGTGGCCCCCTTTTCCTCCTTCTGAGTCAACTTCTACTCATTCTGGGCAGACATGGAAGTAGAGTAAGTGGCTAGCACACCACCAGGCCTGAGGCCAATGGGAGCTTTCACATCTAGCCTAGATTCCTGTACCCCGGGGACCAGCCTCAGTCACAGTCAACTCTGAGTGAACCCCAAGATTTCAGGGAAATTTACTGGTTCCAGTTCTGGAACAAACACTTGATTGGAGCACTCAATTTCACCTTGCTATCATCTCCATTAAGTCTTTGCACAAAAGAAACTTGCCTTCAAGAAGATGAGATAGCACAGTAAAAAGGGTTTTGTATCTGCTGTCAGACAAGCTGGTTCGAATCTAAGGTCTCTTATTAACTTCTTCGGGCCTTGTTTCCTCACTCATGTACATATACCTTCTCTCTAGCAAACACTTGTATCATGCTTCCTGTTTTCCAGGGCTATTCTAAATGCATTAAAAATTAAAGCTAACAACTTTGAAGGTAACCATTCTTTGAGGTAGCTATTGTTTACATCCTCATTTTAGAGATGAGGAAATGGAGGCACAGAGAGGTGAAGCAAGTTGTACTAGGGCATAAAACTAAAAAGTTGTGGAGTCAAGAATCAAACCCAGACAGCGTGGGTTCCAGTGTCAATGAAAGTGTGAATAATAGTCATCCCCAAGGTGATATTCAAAGCATATAATGTTATTGGCAGTGGCACCAACCAATCAGAACTAATATTAGCCACAGCACAGAGCACAGTCTTGGAGGCTCCCTGCTCTGTCAGGATGATCCCTTAGCTTCATAAGGAGGTCTGGAGGTTCCTAGTGGAACCGATGGTGGTGAGGCCACTTGGGAGGCACAGCAAGTATCCATTATAGAACTATTTAAATAGTTCACTCACAGATGCGGCTATGGGGTATACCAGTTGACTATCAGCCTTGGCTATCCCCATCATTCTTATTTCACTGGGATTGTGAGATTTAAATGAGCTAACCTATGTTGTCCCGTATAATGATGCTGAGTGTTATTTCCATCTATCTACTAATTTAATCCATCCAACATGACGGTGCAGAAGAGTCAATGAAAACACCTGCAAAGTGCCTTATGGGGTGGCTAGCACACAGGAGGTTCTACATGCTATTTATCTCTTTTCTCCCTTCCCCCACTGGTAACCAGGAATGCCCATGGCTGACCAAGTGCCCTTTCTGTCACAGAGGCTGGGCTACACTCAGGCTGTCAGTTATCTCCTGGGGAGCTGTCAACACTTTGAAAAGAAAGAGCCAATATTTGTGAGATTCTCATTCCCCAGACTCTCAGGAGCCAGGCACATAAGAGCAGAGGCAAGCAAAAGAAAGGCCAGAGTCATCAGCCAGACATACAAGGAAATCTTTACCGCCCTCGGGCCTGTAGAACCATTCCACCACCGTGGTGGCCTCCACTTCCTCTCTCTTCATGCAGGAGATGCAGCGGAGCTTCATGGGGTTGCCCTGAACGACCTCCGTCTCCGAGGGCACTTCCACACACACAGGGAAGCAGACACTAACTGGAGAGAGGCCCGGGGACAGGGAAGGAACAGGAGGTGTTGGGGAGGAGGGCACCAGGAGAGTGACGTTGGAGAACAAGAGGGAGGGAGAAGAGACAGAGAAGGAAGAATCATGAGACAAACCTGAGGATTGCATGTACCTGCATGTACATCTTCACCTGTGGTCCCCAAGGGTGCACGCTCAGAACAGGCAGGGAGTGGGCCTCAGGAGCCATGGATAACTGTGAGTTGACTAAAAGCCTCCTGGGGTGCAGACCTGAGCCCTGTCCTCAAAGACTGAGAGTCTAGGTGGGAAATAGGGTGCACACATACCCACCCATCCATGCACCCTTCATTCAACCACCATTCACTGAAATCTACTCTGTGCCAGGCCCAATGCTAGGCTGAGACACAAAGATGAACAAAATACTAACCACACCCTGAAGGGATTTATAATCTAGCAGGGAACACATACTTCTAAGTATCATTAAGTGGGATTGTGGTGAGTGCCATGCTGGTGACATGCTCTGTTCCCAGAAGAGAGCCAATTATTCCTGGTAGGGCTAGGGAGAGAGGAAGAGAAGGAAGATGAGGCAGGGGTCTAGAAAGGGAATGAGGACCACGTTGTGAAAACCTTTGTGTGGCCTTCACAACATGCGGGGTCAGATGTTTGCAGGCCATGGAGAGATATAATTGCATCTGAATTTTATTTTAGAAAGTAGGTAATTCTGATACGTGGTGGAGGATGGAGCAGCAGTGAGGAAGACAGTGAGCTGACCACTGGGCTGGAGCAATGCAGAGATGTAGAGAGAGACAAAGTTAAAAAATCTGGAGAGAGGTCAGAGTGGGGGGATACCTTGCCTGCCACACAGAGATCTGGACTTATGGTCTCTGCCCTCTAGAAACTTGGGGCCCAGAAAATAGGGTGCGTACATGAGACTGCATGTTCAGAATGAGTCAACAGTGGGATGAGGTTGCCAGTAAAACGAATGCAAATGTGGGCCGCATTAACAGATGTACCATGTGCAGAATGAGGGCAAGACAGTGCCTCTGCACCATGCAGAACCAATCTGGACCATTCTGATCAGTTCAGGCTGTCACATTTGACAACAGAAAGTTGTTCAGTGCGTGCATGCCCAGCGGGGAGCAAGATGGAGAAGCGCCTGGAGACAAGGTCTGGGGGGAAAACAGATGGGAGAGTTGGGGGTGCGTGGCTTGGACACAGAACTTATCTGCCTTCAAATATTTGGAGGCTGGCCTGTGGAAGAGAAATTAGATTCTTTCCAATTCCAAAAATTGTAAGCAGTAAGTTTGGCTCATTTAAAAAAAAAAAAAGGAATTTTCTGTAAAAGGAAGCTCTTAACAAATGCAAAAAAAAAAACCTATTTGGTAAGATTTTATACCTCATTGTATGGAAGATTCAAAAATGGGATGATCTGATATCAGGACTTCTAAGACCCCTTCTAGTGCTACCTCCCCATAAATTAATAATAAAAGCAGAACCCCTATAAAATGAAGCAATACACGTTGCTAATATACTGGGTCACCTGGGTGGCTCAATCAGTTAAATGTCTGACTTTGGCTCAGGTCATGATATCACAGTTCATGGGTTCAAGCCCCATGTCAGGCTTTTTGCTGACAGCTCAGAGCCTGGAGCCTGCTTCACATTCTGTGTCTTCCTCTCTGCCCCTTCCCTGCTCACGCTCTGTCTCTCTCTCTCTCTCAAAACTAAATAAACATTAAAAAAAATTAACAAACATAAGTAGCACTATGATGAAGTTTAAAACATCAAGGGAAAATAAAGTCAATTGGTTTTAAAACTCTCAAGCTAGCTGGGGCTCCTCTTATCAGGCAGTCTGCAAGAGGGTCTCCTGCTTCTACATGTGGACCATCACTTTAAATAGAGAGAGGACATGTATCTAGAGAGAACTGATCAGAAACACTTTCAAGATGTGATGTGTTTGAAGTCTTGATTGTAAGCCTGGTTGAAAAAAAGAGAGAAAAGAAGGTGTGGTCTGTGCAAAAGTTTGGGAATGAGTATGGGTGCAGAGAATGTGCATTGAGCACTCTTGTGTCACAGGCAGCCTTGAGGCACATTCATATTTAATGAGACATGGCAAAGATAAGTTAGTTCCGTGATGATGACTTCAGAAGCAGCATAGGAAACTGTATCAAGGAATGCACAGTTACGAACACAGAGGCAGAAAGAAGATGTATTTAGCTACTGAAGGCCTGGGATTATCTACTCTTTAACCTCTGAGACTCAGTTTATTCATCAACAGAAGGCTGAAAATAACATCTATCTAACAGCGTCATCATGGGAATTCTGTGGAATGATTTATATGAATGTGCTTTGGATGTATCACCTGCTAATGTATTTTATCCTTCATTTATTTGTTTATTTATTCAACAAATATAGTGTGCACTTATTGTGTGCCAGACACTGTTCTAGGCACTGACAAATGCAACAGGGAACAAGACAGAAACCATCCCTGCCCCCATGAAGCCTACATTTCAGGGGAGGGAGAGAAAAATAAGAAACATGACATTGTAGTAAGTACTAATGAGAAAAAGTAAAACAGAGGAGAGGTGCATAGGAACATTGGAGACAGCCTCACTGAGATGGTGACACTGAGCAGGCACTGAAGGAAAGAAATGAGAGAAAGAAAGGAGATATATGAATATCTGTATGCAAGTGTGCAAACAGAGGAAATAGCATTTCAAGAGTCCTAGGGTGGGAGTGTCTGTCGAAAGCAGAGCACAATAAAACACAGGGAACAAAATGAGAAAGGAGACATAAGCCAGGCAAGATCATGGCTGGTCTTGATTAGAACTTTGACTTTTGATTTTTTTTTAGCAGTGAAAATATACTTTAACTTTTTAATACAATAGCTGCCAGCAATATTCTGGTTCTAGAGAGAGAAAAGAAAATAAAGCATCCTATAATAAGCTTTCATTTGCCTTTTCAAGTAATTCTAAAGAAAATATTCCAATTCTGTTCAGCATTATGACTTGGGGAGCTGAAATTTTTTCCATGATAAAAATATAATTTTGACAGCTCCAATCTTGATCATTTGTAAAGGATGGAATTTAAAAAGTCCATACAGTATATCAATAATGAATACTTCCCTCTCAGAATCAAATACTGATTATAACCAGTATAAGAAAAATGGTTAATCAATAAACTCGATGAAATGTGTACATGGGGAACACTGGAATGTTCTGAGTGGAAGAATGACATGATTTATACAAAATTACATGATCTATGTTGAGAATAAATGGAAGAGGTGACAGAGGACAACGTGGGAGCAAAGAGAAGAGTCAAGAGGCTGGTACACTGATCAGACTGAGAGATGGCCCAATGGTTTGGCTTGTATGAAGGTGGTAGCAGAGGTATTGGGGTTTGAAAAAGAATAATTTGTGGGACCAACATCCATTGAATACGTGACAGGCGATGAATGGGTCTTAAGTAGGAGTACAGTTAATTCATTTATAGTTAAAGGAGAGAGCATAGAATATATGCAGTCAGGGGGATAACTGTGGAGAACACGGCAGCCTCTTTTTCCTGAGATGACAGTAATCTGGTATATCATCAGAGAACAGGCACTACTGATTCCCTTCTCATGGCCAAAGTCCAGTTTCAAGGCATAAGAGTTCTGTTCATGAAGTCCTGGATAGTACATTGCAAAATGGCCACAAAATTCTCTCATCCCTCTTTCCTTGCCCTTTGCCATATGACCTGCTGCTTCTTCCATCAAGAAGTGAAATCTGTTCCTCCACCCCATGAGTCTCTAGTACACAACTGCCTCTCTGTGAAATCCTCTAGATACCCAAGAAAAGGTTGTACATATGGTAGATATTCAATCCACATTGCTGACTGTAAATGATAAACTCCTGGAATAATCTTGGCCAAATCATTTGACCTCTGGTCTCTCCTTCAATTTCTATAGTAATAATGAGGAAACTTATGAGACGGTAGAATAGGTAGAAATATTCCTAATGATTACATTAAATAAATAATAGTATCAATCTATCATGAGGTGGAGACTCAACTCCTCTAATACCCTCAAATCTTTTTCTTCTTTGGATAATACTAGATTGCCCCTCCTGAGCTTGCTCTAGAACGCATTTCTTTGTGCTAAGATAATAAAGCAGTGTAAATATTTCCAAAAATGGGTGATAAATGAAATTATCTGTAGATATTAACACCCTGAAATGATTTGTCTATCAGATTAGCCAGTCACTTAGCAGAGCCTTTCAAGAATGGGTGCAAGATGAGGTGCTGGGGGAAGACAGGAAAACATTCCCCAACAGGGCAGACACGTGGGAGAGGAGACCTGGAGAGGAAAAGCAGAGAAGATACAGGGATCTGGATGGTGAGGGCATAGGAAAGGCATGGCTGAAGGGGTGGAGGGGTGGTGGCTCCCAAGAGGTATGTGAGGACAGATGCCCATCCGGCAATCCTACATAGCAGCACATGTATTCATTAGAGGTGCTAGAACAAGCACTAGAAGACTGAAATCAAGAGACAAGAGCTCCTTAGCAAGTCCTTCCCTCTCCCTGAGCTCATTTTCTCACATCTAAACTGGAAGTAATGCTACTTCGCCTGGCTATCCCCAAGGACTGATATGGTGACCAAAAAGAAGTAACAGATTGAAAAGTGCTTTGCAAACCACAGCAAGAGGCAAGTGCAAAGTTTTAAAAATTATTATTATATACTTCACTAAAGGAAATAAGAGAATTTTTTCAATATATGCAGAAAATAATATAATAGCAAATATTCTTTCCATTAATATTTGTGTCATGTGAAAAAGCAACTTAGGAAGGGAGAACATACCTAGTCAAAATGGTTTCCAGTACAAGAATTACATTCAAATAAAATGAAATCGCATTTGTGAAATGAGGCCTTTCTCTTACATTTGATGACCAGATTTCCTGAACCATCCCTTTTCCTACTGCAGCTTTTAAGCTTTGTGAACCAATGTTCAGATCATAAAGAAGCTGAGAATGAGCAATGATGGGTGTGATGTGCACACTTCTTCCAAAGGTTTTATTTTGGGGGTGGGGTGGGAAGTAGAGGTGAGGAGAGGGGTGGATGTACCAAGTTTAGCAATATTTTGTAAATATTTCCTTACTTTTCAGTCTTAGATATTAACAGCCCCGACTTCTGAACTTTACATATGAAGAACTAGATACTCTAAGGTTGTTACATAGCAAGCTAATATCAGACTAAGACTCCAAACCAGGCTTTATAGGTCCTAAAAAGGGCTTAGGATATGGTATGCTCATCCCTTCCACTGGAGTTCAGGCAGGGATGCTAAAACTTTAAATTAAGGTTTGGGAAGAAGAGCTCTGTAGAATATCACCCCTGTCCTTCTCTGCAACTTTATCTTCTGCTGCTTTACCCATACTCTTTCTTATCCAGCCAGACTAACCTCTCCTAAGGCTCATGTCTCTAGTCTTAGCCTCCCCTGAGGAAATCCCAGCCTTAAATCGTCAAGGCAGGTGAGGTCATTGGCAACCCATTCTGTCTGCTTCATCTTCAGGTCTAGTCTACTCTACAGGGGATGGATGGTGGTGAGTCTGCCCTTGGGACTGGCATTACTCTCCCTCTTTGTCCTTCCCAGACTGTCTCATCAGGCATTTTGTTCAACAGGAAGCTTGGCTCTGCTTTTGGTCACATGCAAAATCCAGATAATGCTGGCAGCCAGTAAGTCCTGGAGGCTTAATAAAGTGATACTAAGGCAAAGAGGCAATTCCCATCAGCATATTTGCCACTGCACAGGCAGAATGAGTTTCAGGCCAACCGTGGGAGAATTAATCCCACATGTCTAGTTTCAATAAAGCAAGTGGGCACAATTATCCTGGTTATTGACTTTTAGCACAGAGGAAGATAAAAGCATTTAAAAAGTAGAAATGTAAAAGATCATGTGAAGCAATATATCAACTGAAGAGCACCTGTATTTTACCTGAGGATCTAATCAGTCACCAAGAGAGAGATGCCTAGAACTATACAACCACACACTCATGTATGCATGCACATGCACACGCACACACACACACACACACACACACGTCTTCACCAATGCATTCTAACTAACATGCTCAGACATATACTAACACACACATTCAAACACTGAGGCATATGCATCGACACAGTAAGGCATTCTCTCAATCACATATACAGACGTTATCACATAGACTCATTAACTCTTCTACACACATGCAGGTACCCCACTCTGACACCACTCTGCTTAGCCTTAGTGTTGCAAGTGAAGGTCTTCTTTATTTGGAGAGAGAAGGTCACCTTATATCCTCACAGCAAACAAGAATCTATTTATTTTTGAAAACAAAACACACAGCTCCCCAAACACCAAAGCACCTTAGCCTCACATGTTCATGAAAAAGAATAAAGATGCAATGTCCAGGTGTCTGTTTATCAAAGACATAGTTGCAAATAACTGAAGCCCATTTTCCCTATTAAAATTACGCAAATGGCTCAATAAAGTCTTTTCATTCTCAAAATGCATGCATTTAGCTTTTTAAAAAAATACATGGGAATTAATTTGAAGACCCAAAGATTTTTAACTGAAAAATGAAATGTAAATGCAACTGAGATTTTTCATAATGAATGTGACTTCATTTCCTTTCAGCAAAGGAAAAAGGGAAAAAATACTTTGGAATTAACAGAAAACAGAAGGAGGGGTGGAAAACCCACTAAGGGTGGTTCTGGAATATAACAGCAGGGGAGTGAGGAGGTATTTTTCCAATCTCAAAATCCTAGCTCTCATGGAACCCCTATGAATCTCCATGTCTGGCAGACATGCATAGGGAGAAGCCAACAAAGGCTCCTTTTGTTACAAACAACATCAATAAGTGTTATTATTGTTGGCATTATTACTGTTATCTGCATCTCTCATGGCGGGGTGCTGGTACTTACCCCAGAAGATGAGCACGAGGGAAGCCAGGGGAAACAATCTGTTGAAGGCAGGCATCTTTTCTCTGGCGGCTGGCTTCGGGGCTAAACAGAGAGATTCCCTCGGTCAAGAACTGCCCTCTTTCGATACTTTCGAGGAAACCCTTTGGGACGAACTGCCCCAAGAGGGCGACTTTCTGATTGAAATGAGGGCCAAGCGCCGACGACTGGGGAGGCTTTCAGGGGTTATCGAGCCGGGCGGGGGTTTCAGCTCCAAACCACCCCAGCGCACCGCCCCAATTCGAGGGAGCCGATCAGCAGCTACGCACGCTCTCCCCGGAGCCCGTTGCTGGGATCCGGCTCAGCACCACGGACAGTACCTTCCCCGCCCACCCCGGAAATTCACAAATTCCAGTTGCTCAACTGCTTCTCGGGTTTGCGCCCAGGTGGCAGCTCAGCTCGGAGGAGAGCAGCACGGCTGGTTCTAGGCGGCTGCGCTGTCGAAGGGGTCCATGTTAATCCACCTCTCACCTCCCCTGGGAACAGCTACGCTCCAACCGGGATCTACCAAGACCCTGGAGCTTCGGCTTCATCAGCCTGCACCGGCTTCTCCAGCTGGGCGTGCCCCCCGCGCCCAAAGCCACCGAGGCCTCCGGTCTGAGCTCCAAAATTCGTTCCGCCTCGGTCCCGTCCACACCCGCCCTCTGCTCCGCGGGAAGGTCCAGAGGGGCGGGGAAGGAGGCGGGAGCGCCTGTCGGCCACCGATCCCTGGGGAGGGGGTGGGGGGTGGGCCCTTTCTCAGGAGCTCGCCCCCAGATAGTGCCGGGTCCCCGATCCTGGGTGGCGGGTGACCAGCTGCCCTTCTCCAGGTCCCCCTTGACAGTGTGTGTTCAGTCAGCCTTGAGATGCGCAAGCGACTGTCCACCCCCACCGCCACCACAGACCCACCCCTCGTGCACATTCTCCCCACCCCCAAACAGGCGTGCCCCTCCCAGGGCCAAGCACAGCAGCCGAGCGGGGGGCGGAGCTTGAAGCTGCGCAAACACTTCCAGACCCCGCTGTTTCTGTTCTCGCTGGCTGTCTCCAGGTCTCCCTTTCACGTCTCCACACCTCTCCCAGCGTGGGCACACCTCCTCCCCGCAATTCACACCCTCCAGGCAACCCCACTCCTGCTCCAGCACAGGCAAGCTAGCCTCCAGCTCCGGGAAAGGGAGGGCCAAATCTCTTTCAGGCAATGATGTCATCTGTAATGTACATTGTACCCGAGAAGCTCGCAGCTTCTCTTCCCCCAACCCCATCCCCTTCTCTTCTCCTAGTCTATTCTTTGTCTATCCTTGATTAATTAGTTCCGGACACACCAAACGCAGCAAGATAATCCCTGCTTAGGAGAAGTGGGGTACGAGTGAGGCGCACCTGTTCCCTGTTGCTCATCCAGTGAGGCGATCCAAATGTCAGCCCGAAAGTGGTACTGCGGGTGGGCGCAGCTCCCTCTTGCTCTAATCGCTTTTTCCCCCTTTTCTTTCTTTTTTCTTTTTTTCTTTTTCTTTTTCTTTTTTCTTTTAGTTTAAAAGCAGACAGATTGTGGTTTGGCTTCTTCTATTAGCCACTCCCTACCCTTTGCAGCTGTTTCAGCGCCCCCACCCCATCTCTGAAAGGGAAACCTGAAACTTGAAATTCAAACTCGGATTTGTTATAAACTCAAGTTGACATAACAGATTAGGAATGCCTGGAGCCGAAATGAAAGATCAATACAAAAACCTGCCCCTCCCCCTTCTTGTCCCCTCCCGTTCCCTTTCCAAAAGGGGAAACTTGACACTGATACTCCAAAAAGGAACGGCAGAGTAACAGCTGACTGTAAACGAACCATAGGCAGGAAATTCTCTTTCCTAACATATGACAGAACAACAGAAGGTCTCCAAGATAGGATCTTCTTCCCGAGTAGGGAGCCACCAGGCCATAAACTCTAGTTTGTTTTTGAAGGCCAGCCCTTGAAGCACAGTCCATTATACGTGTAAGAGAAGTTAAAGTTGACTTAATTGAACCTTTCCAATTCATGAATCCTACAAGAACAGTTCTGATGAATAGGCTTGACCTATTCATCTATCCATGGAAATAGATTTTTAGCAATATATTTCAAGCCATTCCGAAGTGGAATGAATTACCTTTTGTTATGTTCAAGCAGTTGTTATCCAAAGAATTACTGGGATGTTGTAGGGGGAAAAAAGCTTCTATAGACTGGAAGTTTGGAATCAATTATTGACAAAGTTCCAACAGCCTTTGAGATTCTATGATTTTACTGAAAACCTCACCCAAATACATAGAACATCTGAGATATCTTCAGTCCGATAAATCTGTCAACCACCACCCCCACAACCACCACCACTAACACAGTGGGAATTGGTTTAATTTTACATTTTTCTTATATCCATTTGTGCTATTAGGAAATAATCACAATGTTCTTTTTTAAATGCTTACCAATCCCATTTTAGTCACTCTGAGGATTTTACATTAGATTTTAGGAACACTGTCTTTGCCTCTAGTAGGAATATGACATTTTCCCTGCCTTTCCTCTATTGAAAATAGGAGCATGTGGTCTTCTCAGTTTTCTGACATTTCCTTTGATTTTTGGCAGTGGCTTTCAGTCACTTTCAAAAGTACCTTAAGTTCCCTGAAGTACATTCTGCCTTGTTTCAAGAGTTTTTAACTCATTTTAATTGTTTAAGCTATGCCTTCCTCCTTTCTGCCATTTTGGCTTCAATCTTTTTTTTTCTGTGTTTCTTACCCTTTTCCAATTTGATGATCATCTTCCCCTTACAGTTGATGGATGAAACTATCCATTTGAGGCCTACAAACAGTAACCAGAGAACTCTTTATATTTTATAAGGTCATGTACCTTCCTTGGTTAAAACCTTTCAATGGCATTTCATTGCACTTAATAAAACCTAGACTCCTCACCATGGCCTAACAAGACCTGCCCTGAACCCTGGCTACCTCTTCACACCCGAGTCTACTGTTCCCTGTCTTGTCCACATGTTCCATTACATTTAATTTTTTTTAATGTACCTCAAAAGTATTAAACTCTTCTCCATCATAGAGTCTTTGTACCAGATGTCCTCTCTTCCCAGAATACTCTTCATCCTATGTCTGGTTTCTTATCATTATGGTCTTGCCTCAGATGACTTCTCCCGTGAGTGGCATTCCTGGTCACACTTTCTAAACTTGTTTCCTGTCCACTTCTCCCTACTTGAAACTACTCCCTAGGTCATTATCCTGTTTCTTATCCTTTGTATCCTCTCTTACCCTCCAAAATGATTTTATTTGAAATTTAATGCATTTACTTATTTTCTGTTTCCTCCTGTCAGGATGTGAGCTTCATGAAAGCAGCCCTGTTTGCTCTGTGTGCTCCTGTACTCTTATGCCCAGGTTGGTACCAGGCAGATTATTAGATTTTCTATAAATCCTGAATGAACGAATATATAGATGGATGAATGAGTGAGAATAATGTGGAACGAGTGACAAGCCCAAGCCATAATCGAGGGAACAGAAATAAAAAATAATCAGAGAAATGGGAGAAGATCAGAAAGATACAATGTCACAACAGACGAGGAAAGAGAATTTCGGGACTTGAAGGACACTTCTCCTTAGAGGGGACTTCAACCGACTGTGCTCAGAGATTGAGAAAAAGGAGAGTATAGGGCCCGAGGTATTTAAAGATTTTGAGGGGTGGGGGAAGGATGACTCTGATAGGGAAATATGAAGAATGACATCTGAGATATGGATGGAGATATTACTTTTCCTGAGGAAAGAAACCCATTTCACTAAGATTATGGGGTCATGGGAGAGGGGGCAGTTAGAGACAGCAGTAGAGGCAGTGACATCATGAGTAAAGATAAAGTAGGGACTTCAAGATACACATATGAATCTTCATAAAGCAAGAGACAAGAGTATCTACTGAAAGTAGGGGATAAGGAAGAACAGGGGAACTCAGACCAGATAGACTGTCTGGACCCCTTCTTCATGCATTTCAAGTTCAACACATACCCGAGCTAAGAGCCAAGATGCAGAAATCAGAGCCCAGTGTAGACAAGTGACCCGCTTTTGCTATTCTAAATGGATTTTGAAAAATAGTACATAACCCAGGGGACAGGGAGAGTACAAAAACATGTTTATTTTAAACTATGGCCAAAGTACACATGTGTGACTGGAAGATTCAGGCATCTCCAAATCGTTCCCTCATCCTGACTGCCAGCTGTGTGGTTACCATCACCAGCCAAAGGAAGTTGGGGATTAGGACAGGAAATAGTGACATGATGTCCAGACTATGCAATCCCTTCCTGGATCTACACGTGGCAGACAGCCTGGCAGGTAAAACGAGGCCAAAAGTGTTTGTTGAATTGAATTGAATTTCATCCGAATGGTCAGAGAAGCCAGAACTTTCCTGACACTCATGAATGTCCCACAAACACTGATAACACACTCTGTGTACAAGAGAAGCCAGGGTCACACCGTTCCTAACCCATCTTCAGGAAGCCCATGGTACACATGCACAAGAAAGTTGTCAGTAGGTAGTTATAATATTCGAATGGGGAAAAAAGAAAATATAATTGGTGATGAGGCACTTCAAGCTCCTCAGAAGAAAAGCTATATTTTAAGTATTTCTGTTAGCCTGGCATAATTTCTTATGAATTTCTGGCTGGAGCTCTTAGGCTAAACAGAAGGAAAAAGTCTTTTGGAGAAATAAGTGTTATTATTGCCTTTGCTGCTGAACTAAAGACTCTGATCATTCTGATGTGTAGTGCAGGAGCGACATCTGGGACCTGCTTGCCTCAATGCTCATCAGAAGCAATATAGAAGGAGAAAAAAGAAACCACAAAATGATCCCCAGGTGGGACACAGGAAGCCTGTCTCGGGCCTCTTTCAACTCTGAGATAGTACTGACATTTTCACCTGACCACTCTGAACCGATTTTCTCTAATTGTCTGCCTCCCAGAGTTACTGGAAGCACAAATGAACTAATGTGCGGATGCGTTTTGGATTTTGTAAAGTCTCAGAAAACCAAGAGGTGTTAGGCTACTGTTTAGATGATTTCTTTAATTTTTACAGAGATGTACTCAGCTGTTAACTTCAGCATGATGAGAAATAATCAACTTTTCATGATTTGTTAACACCTTTGTTATCATTTTCATTGCCAACATCATAATCTTCATCATCGTCATCATAGTTGAGAGCATGATTTGGCCCCAGGACAATACTATGCTCTTTGATTGAGTTAACTCCTTTAATCTTCAAACTGATTTTAAGGAGAAGACACTATTACTCTTTCTCTCTCTTTTTGAGGAAATAAATACAAGAGAAGTTAAATAACCTGCTCATTCAACTTTCATATGGCAGATCTATTACTCAAACCCAATACTCTTTGTCTTCAAAGTCTTAAGGACTTAACTTCTTCCTATAAGATCTTCATCATCAAAAGAAACTTCTGTATGCAAATCAGTCAGAAGTTAATGACTCCTTATGCAATGTGAAGTTCTTTTTTAAAATTTTTATTTTTTTAACTTAAAAGGTTTTTTTAAGTTTATATAAGTAATCTACACCCAACATAGGGCTCGAACTCAAAACCCCGAGATCAAGAGCCACACACTCCTCTGGCAGAGCCAGCCAAGGTGCCCCTGCAATGTGAAGTTCTAAGATGAGTGCTGTGTGTGTGTGTGTGTGTGTGTGTGTGTGTGTGTGTGGTGTGTATTTATATGTGAGAAAAGGTAGGTATAATCCCTTTACTAATGAAACCTCAAGTATTATAGAAAAGTATGGAATCTAAGTAAGTACATTACAGCAAATACTTGGCTCCCAGGAAGAGACAAGCCACATGCACTCGGGGAATCAGAAAACACTGTTTATTGTGCCCCAGTGCCGGTGCTGGCCCAGTGGAGTTGCCTCCAAAGGCTGAGCCCCAAACCTTGACATTGGCTTCCTTTTATGGCTGAGATGGTAGGGAGTTGAGAGACAAAAGACAAAGGAGAGGGGGCCCTTATCAGTGGTGCTCCAGGCAGTTGGTGGACACAGGAGGCAAACAAGATTACAGAAGCCAAAAGTGTGGGAGTATCCACTCTCAGGCATCTGGCTGCCCCTTTTATTTTGTTTTTATTCACTTTTCTTCTCAAGTAGACCAAAAAAAAAAAAAAGAAAAGCCAATATAATTTGTGTTCCTTTTCTTTTCTTTCTTTTCTTTCCTCTTTCTTTCTTTCTTTCTTTCTTTCTTTCTTTCTTTCTTTCTTTCTTTCTTTCTTTCTTAGATTTTATTTTTAAGTAATCTCTACATCCAACATGGAGCTTAAACCCACAACCCCAAGATCAAGAGTCACATGCTCCACTGACTAAACCAGCCAGGCTCCCCTCCCTCCCTTCCTCCCTCCCTCCCTCCCTCCCTTCCTTCCTCCCTCCCTTCCTTCCTCCCTCCCTTCCTTCCTCCCTCCCTTCCTTCCTCCCTCCCTTCCTTCCTCCCTCCCTTCCTTCCTTCCCTTCCTCCCTCCTTCCTTCCTTCCTTCCTTCCTTCCTCCCTTCCTTCCTTCCTTCCTTCCTTCCTTCCGTCCTTCTTCCTTCCCTCCCTTCCTCACCCTCCTCCTTCCCTCTCTTCCAAACTTCCTTCCTTCCTTCTTTCTTTTTTTTTCTTTCTTGCAAAGTAGGGAGGGCTTTTATAATCACTTATCATTTAGAGAGCTCACATGGATTAATGTGAATGAAAACCTCCTTTTTTTGGCCTGTTTTGTATGTTGGTGGGGGAGGGAGAATTCTTTTTCTTTTGGCAAGAGGAACAACTACTTGGCCTCACCTTGTAGTTTTATTTTTATGAACACAACATATTTAGTTGAAATCTCATGTGACATATGAGAGACTAGTCATCTATTTTAAAGATGGCAAAAATTGAGATCTAGAAAGATTAAATTATTTGTGTACTGTTAAACTTCACTTATCATTCACTTATAAAACTTTAACTGAGTGCTTACTCTATGCCAGGTTTTGCATTAGTCTCTGGCTTTAAAACAACAACTGTGAAACGGTGTGGTTATTGTATACAGGTAGCCTGGAAGATGGGGTCACAGATTATGCTTTGAGCCTGGGGAGCAGGGAGGCAACTGGGAAGATTTTGAAAGAAGTAATATTTGAGTAGATGAGTAAAATTCCCCAAAGGAAGGAAATGGTAGATTGGGTGTTCTGAGAGGCTTACCTTGTAGATGCAAGTGGCACTCTCCTACGTCTTAATTTGGGTCATGTGTCACTGAATAACACTGCCATTTTCAGGTAAGACCATGATTTGTTGTGGCTGAATGGAGGAATGGAAAAGACCTTTGAGATCAGACAGATTTATCCCAGACACTCTGCTTGTTACTTCTCTAATCTTGGGCAGGCTATTTAATTCCCCTGAGCCTTAGTTTCTTCTGTCATAAAATGAGAATAATAATACTACTACCTACCTTGTAGCTATTTATAAAGGTTGAATGAATTAAATGTATAAATCACCTGAAGCAATGCCTGGGCCTGAGCATAAACTTTTTTTTATTTAAATAAGCTTTATGCCCAACATGGGGCTCCATCTACCGACCTTCATATCAAGAGTCACATGCCCTACCAACTGAACCAGCCAGATGCCCCTTAACATAAACTTAATAAATATTATTTTCCTCCTTTCTTCATAAATAAAGAATGTGCATTTAAAAAAATTTTTTAGGGATGCCTGGGTGGCTCAGTCAGTTGAGCATCTGACTTCAGCTCAGGTCATGATCTCACAGTAAAACATTAAAAAATTTTTTTAATGTTTATTTTTTTTATATATAGAGAGAGAGACAGTGTAAGTGGGCAAAGGTCAGAGAGAGAGGGAGACACAGAATCAGAAGCTGGGTCCAGGCTCTGGACTGTTAGCACAGAGCCCGACATGGGACTTGAACCCACTAACAGGAAATCATGACCTGAGCTGAAGTCGGGGGCTTAACTGACAGCCACCCAGGCCCCCCTGCATTTTTTGGGTAAGGAAAATAAATTCAAGAGAAGTTCAATGGCTTGGCAATTCAACTCATATGTGGCAGAACCACAGATTCTTTGCTTTCTACTCTCTGATGTCCCTCATGCACCTCTCCCACTAGTGGTGGGACTCAGATTTCCACTAGCAGATGTGTGTTGCCAGGAGGGGCTCAACACAACAACTCCAGGACTTGGAGAAGGAAAGAGAAAAGCCTCGATATCCAGACCATATGAAACAATAACAGAGCTTTTAAAAAATAATTGCATTTCTTTAAGTACTTGAAAGAGAATATGATTATGTATTTGGGAAAGGCACAGTTCTCGACTTTGTGTCTCAGGTTGAGTAATGAAGCCACACTGAGCAAACCTGACTGAGCTGAATAGCTGCCAAGGTCTTTCATCCTGCCCTCAGATTTCTTCTTCGTTGCTCCCACAACATGATGGATATGGCTCCCACAGCACACACTTCTCCTACAGCGTTTGTCAAATAACTTTGTAGCTGGGTGCTTTGGGGTCTGCTCCCATCACTAGTCAGCACTCTCCCCTCTAGGGCAAAGATTTGCATTCTGAATTCCACCCGGGGATTTGAGAACACACTCTCCCTTGCCATAGAAGTAAAGATGGCCCCGCCTTCTCTATGTTCTCCATCCTTTAAGGAGTGGCAGTAGTAACTCACTCACCTTTCGGATGAATGAGAAACCTGTATTGGGGAATGAGGATGAAAAACATAAATACAGGCTTCCTTTGAGGAAGGAAAATTTGAATTTCCCAGGGAAATTAGGAACATTTTTATTCATCTTTGACTCTGCATAAATTAGCAAATTTCTTGGAAGATAGTATTAAAGACAGTCTATAGTGAGGATAAGACATCAAGGGTGAGAAGGTGGCAAATTTACAAATGGATATGTTATAAAACAGAATAAGAATAAGATATAGAGGATCAGATAAAAAGGCCAGCTACATCTCAAACAACGAAAGGTATACCTAAATGGTATATTTAGAAACCTTCCTGAAGGAAAGATAGGATTTTGACAGGAAGTGATTGAAAAGCATGACATCTTTGACGGTTAAATCAACATGAACAAAAGCCTAGAAGCAGAAAAGTTTCAGACCTAAGATAGGGAAAGTGAATGATTTAGTTTATCTCAATCCTGAACACACTTAGAGAAATAATGTAAGACACATAAGTAAAGTAAATAGTCTTTAATGCCTATTATGGAGTCTAGACTTAGTGTGAGAGATAATTGGAAGTCATTGGAGACTTTAAAGCATGTGAGTGAGGTAATATAAAATAAGGTTTAGGGAGCACCTGGGTGTCTCAGTTGGTTAAGTGGTGACTTCGGCTCAGGTCATGATCTCATGGTTGGTGAGTTCGAGCCCTGCATAGGGCTTTGCATTGACAGCTCAGAGCCTGGAGTCTGCTTCAGACTCTGTGTTTCCATCTCTCTCTGACCCTCACCAGCTCACGTTCTGTCTCTCTGTCTCTCTTACACAAAAATAAATAAACATTAAAAAATAGGGTTTAGGAAAATTAATCTGGCAGAACTGGAAATATGGAATAGGAAAAATGAGAGAAATTATTGCAGTAGCTCTAGGAAGAAGGGAAAAGGAGCTGGTGTAGGGCAGTGTGAATGGGAGATATCTGATTCCAAAGAAGATGTGAAGCTGTGATACTTGGATTTGGCGAATGACCAAGTGTGGGGCAAGAGAGGAAAGTCCACGCTGATCATGGTAGAGGGAACAACTTTGATGTCTTTCAAAGTTATAGAAAAGATAGCAGCAATAGTGATTTGGGGGAGAAAACTAAGGGACTTTGGATTTTGTTTGGTATATTTTGTGTTGCAGATTCTGATAGAGTGTCTGGAAATTTAAATCTGGTCCTCAGAAGAGATAGTGGATATAATATAGTAATCAAGATATGAGAGTCATTCTTATAGAGTAATAATTCAAGTAATGGAAATGGATGATATTTGAAAGAGACACTATAAAGTGTTAGGAGATCTAAGGATACCTAAATTTAGGAGGGTAGGAGGAAACAGTCGAGCCAGTAACAGAGTTGGAAAAAGAGTGATCAAAGTGAGAGGAGATCAAGATAGTGCTGCATCAGGGAGGAAAGGGAAGAATGTACCATACTGACAATGAATGCTGTAGCAGAGACTTAAGTGGGATAGAAATTGGCTGGGAGACTGCGTAATCAGGAAGTCACTGATGACCATATCAGGAGTTTCAACAGAGGAACAAGAAGAGGCAATACTATGGAAGAAAGAAGCAAAAGGTGCTGATACAAAACTAGTGGATTTGATTGGTTTGATTGTATCTTCAAAACATTTGGTAGTGGAAGTGAGTGTTGATTGAGTTTGGAAAGTGCTGATAGGAAACTTTAGGATAAGTAAGGATTTCTGGGAAGGTTTATATAGGCAAAAGCTTAGAAGTCAACTCAGAAGGAAAGACCAAATTTGCAGGAGAAGGGAAATCACTTATGCATGAGCTTGATAACAAGGAGGGGCTTGGCCCAAGTGCACTGGCTGGAGTTAACCTCAGCTTTAGGGGCGAGGGGAGGAGGCAAAATTGGAAGGATACATGGAAATTTGGAGGTAGCAAGAAGACTTTGAAGTTGCTCAAATGAGAGAGATTATATGTCAGTAAAACAGGCAATCAAGCTATCTGCTATAAGTCGGAAGCTGGACAAAACTGGGGCCTTGAGCAGAATGAGGGAGAGATTGAAAAGTCTCTGGGAAGTGGAATGATTAATCAGTACAAATGAATGAAAGCAGATGGGAGGATCAGTAGACCCAATAAGGAATGGGTTGTGGTGGATTCATTCCAAAGGGCTTCAAGGCTTTCTCCAGTAACATTGCCAACCATTCCTGAAGGCTGGAGTGTGGCAAGGTGGAACAGGAGAAGTTCAAGGTGTTGAGGCCTCCTAGAGTAGAATCAAGTATGTTTGTGGAATGGTTCATTAAATGCCACCAGCTGTGATAGAATAGGAGAATAAAGAATCAGGGAGTACCTGGTGGTGACAGGAAGACTAAGAAGCAATTTTAGGGATTGAAAGTAGTTGAGAGAGAAGAGCAGGAGATCATTATCAGAAGGGTTATCTAGGGGATTTACGTCTCCAGTGTTGGGCCATTGAGGGATAAGCAAGTCTATAATGTGGACACATCGTAAAGTGCCTGAGTACATTTCAGAAGAAGACATTGGAGTTGAGGTGATCAGCAATATGTAATTTTTCTATGTATACACTTCTGCAAAAATTGAAATTATGTTTCCAACAAGCAAATATTACTACCAGATTTTTTTAGAACAGTAAAATCAAAACAAACTTATAACATTCAAAGAAATAAAACAGGGGTGGGGGTAGGAATTTTCAGGCTCATGTGCAGGCCAGTAAGTCAACAGTTCTTCACTAAATTCAGTAACTGTTTTGCTGGACTAGATTAAAAGTTGGTGGATATTTGCCCATCTTTGGAATTAAAAGGAAAGAAAGAGAAAATATGAGGCCAGAATACAAGGAGCATTATCAGCATGGATTGTTGGCATTCCTAAAGGTGATGACGAGGATGAAGAGAGAGAACAACCATTCTTTAGATGAAGAAACCACTGAGTAAAATGCGTAAATTACAGAGATGTTGGTTGAGAACTTTGAGGAGGGCTGCAGCAAGGGTGACAGAGTGACTTCTATGAACTCTGTAAAGGAAGAGTTGAGTCACCCGGACAGAACTACGGTCTAAATAGGGCAATGGGGAGCAGGGATAATGAATGCTTCTCTTCCAGGAGAGTAGAAGGAAATTTATAATCCTCTGAAAGGAGTATAAGAGACTTAGTATTGTTGAGGGTTGGAGGTGAGTGGGTAAAATGGGTAGACTCCATTAATAGAAGCAAAGAACATAAAAGTCAAATGGGGGGGGATATTTGTTAATAAAAGGACAAAGCTGGGTTCTTAAGAACACCTTAGCTCCCCTACAACTGGTATGCATGATGAACAAATCTAACCCCAATAAATAAACAACTGTGCTTTGCCAGCAGTTCCCAAGAGTCTTGAAAGCCCTGAAGGTAGAGTCAAATCTCAGAGGGAGGAAAGATGCCTCTTGGTATGGGGCTTGAGGGAAGAGACACACCCTGGGCCTTTTGTTATGTGTTGCTGAGCCATCACCAGGGGCCCACTGTTGAGTCTTCATCTTCAGGACCAGAGTGAAAAGAGAGAAAAGGATTCCAGCCCTGTCCTGAGACTTACCAAGCAGAGGCTGGTGCTTTCAGTTTTTCAAGGAAATTTACAAAAGACTTTAGATCCTTTAAATTCTACTTTGAATAATCAAGAAGTGGCTTTAAAAAAATCCAACGGAACTAGAGTATATTATGCAATGTGAAATAAGACAGAAAAAGACAAATATCATGATTTCACTCATATGTGGAATTTAAGAAACAAAACAGATTGAACATAGTGGAAGAGAAGAAAAAATAAGATAAAAACTGGGGCGCCTGGGTGGCTCAGTGAGTTGAGTGTCTGACTTAGGCTCAGGTCATGATCACACGGTTCGTGGGTTCAAGCCCCGTGTCAGGTTCTGTGCTGACAGCTAGCTCAGCTGTCAGGGAGACAAACCATAAGAGACTCTTAGATACAGAGAACAAAGTGAGCATTGCTGGAGGGGAGGTGGGTAGGAAGAAGGGCTAAACGGGTGACAAGTATTAAGGAAGCTGCTTGTTGGGATGAGCATTGGGTGTTATATGTAAGTGATGAAACACTAAAGTTTGTTCCTGAAATCATTATTACACTATCTGTTAACTAACTTGGATTTAAATTAAAAAAAAAAAAAAGAAATCCAAGTGATATAAAAACAAAGATAGTTAAAAAAAAAAAAAAACGGAAAAGGGGCTCCTGGGTGGGTCATTTGGTTGAGCACCTAACTCTTGATTTCAACTTAGGTCATGATCCCAGGATTGTGGGATCAAGCCCCATGTTGAGTGCCATGCTGAGCCTGGAACCTGCTTAAGATTCTCTTTCTTTCTCTCTCCCCCTCTGCCTCTCTTCCTTGCTTGTGCTCATTCTGTCTCTCTCTTTCTCTAAAAGAAAAAAGAAGAAAAAAACCCAAGAGAACTACAGGTAATTCATACTCAGCTAAAATACTGTATCACAGTACTAAAGACATTGCAAATGCCATGTTAAGTGTTTGCTGTTACTATTATCTTTATAAATACTGTTTACTGCATTTGTCATTGTGGAACATTACATCTATTATCTCACTTAATCCTTACAACAACACTAGTGGGCGTGTGTTATCATTACACGCATTTCCATAGAAGACTGATGTACAGTATGGCCAAGAAAAGTCCACGAGGTAGGTCACAGGGCTAATAGGTGGAGAATGTGGGGCTAAGCCTCATACTTGTCTGACCCCAGTCCCACCTATACCACCTTTCTTTGTTACAAGGAGCCTTATCTCTCAGAGGAAGTAAACATGAGATGAGGTTAAAAGGCAATAAGAGAAACTTGGCTTTGAGCTCAAGAACCTCCTGAGTGCTTAACAGACAGTGGGAATCAAGAACAGAGACATCTTCCTGGGGTGATTTAGGTATTTTGCTTTCTCTCTCTCCCTCTCTTTTTTCTTCTTTGTCTTTTCTTTTTTCTTTCTTTCTCTTGGCCAGCAGGATGGAGACAGAGCAACATCTTCCAGCTAATGTCACCTATTTGGTTTCGTGACACGGACTGGAGAAGCCCCAACTTCCACCCCCACCTGCCAGATCCCACTAGGTCGACACTCCCAGTGGAATGAGCAGTACCAGATCTGCAACTTTTCTAGAAATTCCAGTGCCGGCAGCAGGAAAGTCATTCTCATCTAGTAAGGTAGGACGAGTGTTCTGAAGAGTTGCCAAATCCAAGAGCTTTATTTAGATTCCCTGAAAAAGTCACCTTCTGCTCTCCATTTCAGTATCTGTTCTGTGTAGACAAGGCTAGAGATGGAGCCGCTTTCTGGGGCTGGATTTGAAATTGTGGTGGAAAGACGACAGTAGCAGATCCTGCAGTGCGGGAACTCCTCACCTGAGCTCGGCATGCCTGGCTGCTGGTCGTTGCCCTGCTCTGGGTTTGCCCCTTTGCACTACTGTCATTTTGACTTTGATCTGGGCATTGCTACTCTTGATGGCCAGTGCTCTTTCAGGAAGTGGAGGCAAACGCCTGCACCCAGAGGCAAGGAACAGTGACTCTGATGTGTTTGTTTTCACATAGACCAGAAGAAGAAGAAAGGGAAGGTAGCTTAAGACTTTAGGTCAGACACCATTCACACCGTGTGACTCAGGCACCTGGGTGGCTCAGTCGGTTGAGCGTCCAACTTCAGCTCAGGTCATGATCTTGTGGTTCATGATCTCATGGTTGATGATCTCGAGCCTCCTGTTGGGCTCTGTGCTGACAGCTCGGAGCCTGGAGCCTGCTTCGGATTCTGTGTCTCCCTCTCCCTCTGCCCCTCCCCTGCTCACACTCTGTCTCTCTCTCCTTCTAAAATAAATAAACATTTTAAAAAATTAAACAAAATAAAGCCTATGACTTTAAGGTTATTTAAAAAATTCAGCTAACATGTCTTGGGGGAATACAGTCATATCCTAGAGAGGGTTTACAGAACTTTATTTTCTTACTGTTTTATGCTTTCATACATTTCCCAGAATTTCCAAGGGGAAAACATATCTCTTTGAAATCAGAACAAAATGTAAACGGGAAAAGATAAATACTAAGGTGCAGGCTAGTGCAGTCTCAGCTGGTTAGGTCTTTGGCAACAAAGATATACTTCAAGGTTGCCAGGCACCTGGGTGGCTCAGTCAGTTGAGTGCCTGATGTGGGCTCAGGTCACGATCCCATGGTTCATGGGTGCGAGCCCTGCATCCAGCTCACTGCTGTCAGTGCACAGCTTGCTTTGGAGCTTCTGCCCCCTCTATCTCTGCCCATCCCCCACTCATGCTCTCTCTTTCTCTCTCAAAAATATATTAAAAATATTAAAAAAAAAAAAAAAAAAAAGATACCCTCTGTGTTCTCCACGAAGGGGAGGGAAAGAACAGGCAGCCGAGAGAGCCGGGGAGGATGTGAGTCCATGCTCAGCCTTCCCCACACTTCTGTTCATTCTATAAATATCTCTCTCAATTCCTGGGTGGAGGGCGGGGGTGGGGGTGGGAGTCTGTTTCTAGGAAAAAGTATCCACTGGAAATGAGGGTATGGGGATTTTTTTTCTCCCTAAAGTATAGGCTTGAAGTGCAAGCAGACCAGGAGCTTCTCCTAAATCTGTCTGGCTTAAATTTGAGAGTAAATTTTTATCTGTGTTCCAGAAAACCTATTAGAATAACCCTAAGGAAAGTCAAAGTATTAGTAATGTTAACCTTTACTGAATGTCCATTACATACTAGGGAGAGAATATTATTTATCTTGCCTTTATACTAACCTTGTGAGGTAATGTAATTCTTATGTCCATTTTAGAGATGAAGATACTGATAGTTAACAAGGTCAAGTAGTTTGTTCATAGGTCCATGGTTGATAAGAGTTACATCGCAGACCCTGTCTGATCCAGACGGAACTCCAAAATCAGTACTTTCTTTTTTCTTTTTTTAATGTTTTATTATTTCTGAGAGAGAGAGAGAGAGAGAGCATGAGAAGGGGAGGGTCAGAGAGAAAGGGAGACAGAGAATCTGAAACAGTCTCCAGGCTCTGAGCTGGCTGTCACCACAGAGCCCAATGCTGGGCTCGAACCCATGAACCATGAGATCATGACCTGAGCCAAAGTCGGAAGCTTAACCGACCGAGCCACCCAGGCGCTCCAGAACTCTCAACCACTACCCTACTCTGCCTGTCTCAGGGTTAAAAGCAGGGTTGATTCTCTCATCTCATGGGTGAACTCTATCTGGAATATTTCCTAGAAATGGTCCAAATTATAGTTAACTCCTTGAATACCATGGTGGCCCATATACCATTTGACCACTTTATTATATTCTTTTTTTCTTTTTTTTTACAAATAGTTTATTGTCAAATTAGTTTCCACTATTATATTCTTTATAATATAATTTTTTGAGAGTGAGAGAGACAGAGTACGAGTAGGGAGAGGCAGAGAGAGAAGGAGACACAGAATCCGAAGCAGCCTCAGGGCCTGATGTGGGGCTCGAACCCATGAACTGTGAGATCATGACCTGGGCCAAAGTCAGACGCTCCACTGACTGAGCCACACAGACGCCCTCCCATTTGGCCACTTTAAAAGACTTTATAAAAAGTGACACCAAACATTCTTATGAAAAAACTTTTCATCTCATCTTTTGTGGTCCAATTACCTTGGATCCATCAGTACTTTTACTCCTGGCCAGTGCATCAAATATATTAACTTAGCACTTGCTACGTAAACAGCACAGGGGCCTCACTGTGGTTAGTGCTGAAGGAATGTGAAGGATGTTCTTTGTTCTAAAGAATCTTACAATGTACCTGGACAAACAAAACTAATAACCAAAACTCTATTGTATTAAACTGCAAAAATCTTTCCAATGTTCCTCATGATAGTTAAAATGATGTGTCCAGTTTGGCTTCCTTTATGTCCTACATGCATGCATTTCTACACACTGAGGGCTGTTTTCAGTATACATTCAAAGCTCTCTGTTCCTGGGCTTCCTTTCCTGGCTATGAGCATGGTAAGCCTGCACACGGGCAGCTGGAAGTGCCAGAGAATGAATGCCAGAAGGAGCATAGGAATCTGGTTAATAAAGAGCCTAACTTCCTGGCCGCCTGGGTGGGTGTTCAATATATACTGTCTTGGAGTTTTCTCAGGGGGTGGAGATCCAGGTGCCCCCAATGATACCCTGTCCACTAATGCACCCTTTATTGATTTCATTTTCTCCCCTCTCTCACTTCCCCCCACCCCAACCTCCTCAATAAACCATGGGTGCTCAAAATCTCATTAGGGAATTTGCTTCTGGGAGAGGCCAATTGAAGTCAAAGGCTCTGTTTGGTCCAGTGTTGGAGAACAAGAAGCCAGAGGCACAATGAGAATGTCTTGAAGGAAAGGGACGGAGTGGCAAGGATCTGAAAGCAGCCCCATTCTCAGGTCGGAAAGCCGCCGAGACTGCTTGTTCTCTCCAGAAGGATGTCATACGGGTGCCAGGCCAGGCACAGGAAGGCATTTTTCTGGCTCCAGATGTACTTGTGACTCAGTATGGAATACACTGCAGGTGCATGAGATATCAAGTTGTATGTGCTTGCTGTTATCAGAGAAACGGCAAAATCAAAGAGGTTTGAGGGGTGCCTGGGTGTCTCAGTCGGTTAAGCATCCGACTTCGGCTCAGGTCATGATCTCACGGTTCGTGCATTCAAGCCCCGCATAGGGCTCTGTGCTGACAGCCCCCAGCCTAGAGCCGGCTTCAGATTCTGTGTCTCCCTCTCTTTCTCTCCTGCTCTGTTTCTGTGTCTCAAAAATAAATAAACATTAACAAAGTAAAAAGTAAAAAAAGAGGCTTGAACCCAGAGACTGATGCTTTGGCTCCTAGAGAGTCTTAGCACCCTGCTTCTTAATTCTCTCATCACTGCACCTTTGGGACCTGTCTCTCTCTCAGTCCCGCCCCTGGCTGCCTCCTGACCTCATTTCAGAGCACACCTCTTGCATACACTCTGCTCCAAGCAAGCTGATTTTCAAGTGTTTTCCTCCCCCATTCAGGGTGTCCACATCTGCTCTTCTCTGTCTATGAGATGCTAGTTTTTCATCTTTACATGATTGTTTTTTCTAATCCTTCATGTCTCTGCTTAAATGTCACTTTAAGACAGTCTTTCACCACCCAAGCTAAACTCCATCCTCCCCGCTGCAACTCGGCCTTTGCATTTACAACATTGATCGCCATTTGTTACCATATATCTGCCTGTGTGTTTACCAGTAGGAAGTCTGCTTCCTCCATTACTGGGAGCTCCTGGAGAGCTGGAACATGTCTGTTTTCTTCATTATTTTATTTTATTTTATTTTATTTTATTTTATTTTATTTTATTTTATTAATGTTTGTTTAGTTTTGAGAGAGACAGAGAGAGAGGGAGACACAGAATCCGAAGCAGGTTCCAGGCTCTGACCTGTCAGCACAGAGCCCGATGCAGGGCTCGAACTCACAGACCATGAGATGGTAACCTGAGCCAAAGTTGACCTCTTAACTGACTGAGCCACCCAGGTGCTCCTCTCCACTATTTTACATCTAGAGTTTAATACAGAGTCTGAAAATAGTTGGAACTCACTACAGATTGGTCGAATGAATGAAAAAGTGTAGAACGTTGTAAAGCAATTTGAGAATCATTAAGTAGGGCTCTGAGTGGTTTGGGGTGCAGTGAAATCGGGAAAATGAGAGACAGGTTAATTAGGGAGGGTTTTGTGTGGAACTGCACTTAGTCTTGAGGAATAAGTAGGATTTGTAGATGAAAAATGGCTTTTGCCAAGCACCTGCTACGTGCCTGGCATCGTGTCCGGCGTCCCAACAACATGCATTTTATAATGTCATCTTTACACCCTTGCAAAAATTATTCCAATTTTTAAAATAGAAAAGCTGAAGGTCAGAGAGATGGAGTTGCTTGTCTATAGTCCCAAAACTAGTAATGGAGGGAGCCATTATTCAGATCCAGGTTTTTCTCTTACCAATGCACATTGTCTTCTTGGTGCTATCTTGAAACATGTGCACTGATCACACAACCTCCTAGGTGATACAGTATGGATGAAGCAAAGCAGTCCATCATCACTGCTGGGGAAAAAGAAAAGCATCTGACCCAGTAACCATAATCAGTTCTGTAAGTTCTGTTCGCTCACGCATGATGAACCAAAACAACTCTGGCAACACCAAGTTGGTTAAAAGCCCAGAGACCAAGTTTCCACGTCTGTAAACATGGTGATAAGACATCTCTCTTGCTCGCTTCACTGGATTGTTTTGAGACTCAAATGTGAACACATTTGAAAGTGCCTTGTAATTTTCAAAATTCCTATTGACACAGATTGTTAGGACTGCATTCTAATTTTCCAGGTATCACCTAACATCACCCTGCATGTGCCTAGTAGGAAATAGCAATGAAAGTGTTTCAAGTCATTAGTAAGATTCTAGAACGAGGTGTGAAAGGAACAATGACAGATAATTTACTTTATCTACCTATCTCTGTGATTCCGTGAAGATTTACCAAAACCAAACCAAAAAGGAAGCTCCAGGACAATGCTTTAATAAATCATGTGAAGAAAATTTCTTAATGCTAAATATTTTTTTACAGTTAAAAGAACTGTGAATTTTATAGACAACAGGATTAGAACAACAAGTTGGATGAATATATTCCCCGAGACTAGATTCTTTGGAGGATTAGCAGAGTTCTAACTTTCCATTCTCCTTGTTTTTTGATTAGTAAATATTGAAAATACAGGGGAGGGAAACATTTAGCTTAATAGTCTGTCAAAGGGGTGCAAAGTGATAGTTCTCTTCTTTTCAATCCCCAGGTTTTAACACCTCCAGCATCAGCCTGATAGATAAAGTTGACCACAGTGCAACTGCCATCACATGTTTGCTCATCCCTCAGCATGTTATATGGCTCTTTGTGTATTTGCACATTCTGCTCTGGCTTTGCACTTAACGTCACTTGTTTCCACCTGTGCACCTCTAGAAGGTTAGGTTGTGTTAGGTTGTGCTGTATCAGTTGGTCCAATTGGGGACTGTATTTCTCAGAATTACCTACCATGTATGGCTCTAGTTTAGAGTTGGCCAAAAGCAGGACTTGCATGAGATTTGGAAGGCCAAAGTGAAGCAGCAGCCATTACTCTCAGAAGTTCATTATAGATGGACACAGAAGTACCTTCCTATTCTCCTCTCTCTGTAACCAGCATATCTTCCAGACAGCAACCCTGGCTGTGTACCCACAGAGGCAGGGACTAAGGACAATGGCTTCCCATAGATCTTGATCTCAGGCTTGTCAGTTTGAACCCCATGATGGGCGTAAAGATTACTTAAAAATTTTTTAAAAAGAGAAAGATTTAATTCTTACAATAAATCTCTTATATTTGTAATACCCACTGTACTTCTCTTTCTTTCATACTTCATCAGAATGAAATGTAGGAGAACCTGAAGGATGAGCATTTGAATTGCTTCTCCGATTTGGCTAAATTTAAAGCCATCAATGACTATGTTGTCATTGGTAAATAGGATACTAGCAGTCAAGGACAAATAATGGCAAAGTCATTGGTCGGTCATCACCCCATGTTATCTGGACTGAAGTGTTTATAGAAGAAAAGGCTCTGAATGGTCAAGAAGATGTTGCCATAGACGATTAAGTGTAAAGAAAGGGCTGTGGTGTTAAATGGTTTTTTCCCAGTTCACTGGAGGACTTGGAGAAAGAAACTAGTGACATCAGAGCTTAAATTCCCAGCTCAAGGTCCAGATAAGGAATCAGAGAGTTTCTATAATATTCCTGAAACAAACCTTTATCTCCTGGAGCCTAGACATTGAGGTATTTGAAAACCAAACACAAAATTGAATCCTTCAAAGGCTTAATTACAGCACAAATTACATGTACAGCCTCACAGGGCATCTCCTGATATAGCTAGAGTATTGATAAGGAAGACCAGGGACCCTAAAACTCAGGCTAGGAACAAGTGGGCAGATTCTGATAACACTGAGATCCTTAAAACCAAAACTTCTGCTGACCTGGTTTTATTTGTGGAAATAGCCTTATCTCCCCTGTCGGAGGAAGTTAGCTTACCTTGCCTTAGGACGCTTTAATGATCGTTCTAGAGGTCACTGTCCTATTGTAGGGGAGCACTGAACATCCTCATGATTCACCTTCCCCACCTCTCAGTGCTTTTGTATCTCTGTTTACAGATTGAAACGCAGTCAGACAGACCCTGGGGATTGGGTGCAAGCATGACCAATGAGAAGATACATAACCAAATTGTAAGATTTTGACAATTTCCATTGAAAAACAATCTGAGGAATACATATGAGTATGGTTGGGTCAGAGTGAATTTATTGATACGGGTGCACTGACCATAGATTCTGTATTCAGTGTTTTAGCCTGAATGGTTGGGAGTAGCTCTAACAGTTTACTTTGATGGCTGACTTTTTCACCTGCACAGAAGACAGCTGAACCTTTTTTTTTTAATGTTTTTTTATTTTTTTTATTTTTGATAGAACAAGAGAGAGAGAGTGTGTGAGCAGGGGAGGGCAGAGGGAGGGATACACAGTATCAGAAGCAGGCTTCAGGCTCCAAGCTGTCAGCACAGAGCCCGACGTGGGGCTCAAACGCAACCGTGAGATCATGAGCTGAGCCGAAGTCGAACGCTTAACCGACTGAGCCACCCAGGGGCCCCAACACAGTACAGTTTAAAGGTATCACATAAATCCCCATCTCGTCTCTACCCTCAACATGATTGCGTCCTTGGGCAATTTACTATTACTTTCCTGGGAGGGGTTTCCTACCAGTATAATGACTGTGTTAGATTAGTTCCTGGCCCCTCCAGCTCTAACACACATTTATTGATTCAGTAACTCCTTCACCAAATATCTGTTGAGCACTTGCTGCATATCAAGCACTCTACTGGCACGAGGAATACAACGATGTATAAGAAAGAATCTTTGCCCTCCAGGAGATGTTGAATGAAGCTGATCACGTTTGAAATAAAACTGCACCATGTGATAACAGAGGCACATACAAGTTATAAGGGTGAAACAACTTGAAGAGACCCGGGTTCTAGTCTCAGATGGAAATCGGAATCATTGTATCTCCTTTGGACTTGGGGATTCCCACAACTAAGGAATATTTGAAAGACAAAGTATTCAGAATCAGATATTAAAGCTCCTTACAGTTTCTGAGAAAGATAGGTTCTCAGTGGTGGGCTGGCAAAAAAGTCAAAAGCCCTGATCTGCAGAATTTACCATTTCTGTAGTGTAAAGATTCCCTCCAGGGCTAAATTTCAAGTATTTTTGAGCTACCAAGGTGACATCCCTAAGCACGGCATGGGGAGAAATGCACATATCAGTCTTGTGGACCAATGCAAGCCAAGCTCCAGCATTAAAGTGCTTCCTAAGTGGGGCTTCACAGCCCTTCTTCATTAGCCCCTAATGGGGGACAAAAGATATTTTCTTTTGTGTACATGGACACGGATCAGGAAGTACTTCACATCTCAGGCCACAGGAATCTTGGAGTAGAGGGGATGGAGCACTTTCTGAGCCCCAGAGTACTCTCCTCTGTGTGGGGAGTGGCTGGTCAGCCTCAGCCCTTGCTTGCAGTCACAACATTGTTAAGAGAAACACTGCTTCCCCTGAAAGAGTTTCCATGGCAACCTCACCCAGCAAGCAAAGAACAGCACTCTAAGCTTCAGCCGGAAGGTTGGAAGATAAAAATAAATTCTGATTAATCCAAGACCCATGTATGACTAAGAGTCAGGAATTACCTTGCAAACATAAAACCAGTCAGAGCAGAATTCGCATAATTTCCTTTCTTTTCACAAGGAAAAGAAAACCCATGAAGAAATGAACTGATGATGTTTTTTGTTATTATGGCTTCTTGAAAAGCAGAGGTCTTTCTATGAGGCTGAATTTTGCCTGTAGCTTTTCTCTCTGAATTTCTCACTCCCTCTACAGCACGCTGCAAAACAGGCTGTGTTCTGGAACTTGACATGGTCAGTAGGAAAACAAGGAGTCACAATTCATGATTTCGGAGTTGACTGTCATAGCCCAGAGACCTGAAATGTAGCACCATATCCACATGAGTCGGTGAAACCTCCGTATTTCTTAGTTGTCCTCCTTTAAAAACAAAAACACCCAAATACCAAAACCAAAAACCACCTTCCCTGGCTACCTCACAAATGAACAGTGAGGCTCAAATGAGGTCAAAGATATGAAACATTTTTGAAAAACTGAACAGGGTCTATGCACATGTAGGCTGTAATGATGGCTATTATTAATAGGCCTTGGTGGAGGGAAGAAGAGAGGAGGCGAGGGGAGCTCCCACGGTAGAGGCAGGCAGGGACGGAAGGTGTCCGCTGATGGGAGGAGTGGGGGGGTCTCAGACAGTCAGCACTCAGAAGGCTGGATGTTCACGCCTGCTGCACCCAAAGCGTAGACTCTCTTATCATCCATCTACCCTCACGGACATGTCCTCCTCCCCCTCCAGCTCCCCAAACCCAGATTTGCTCCAGCCAGTCTGTCACTTTTAACTTTCTCTGTGCCTGGGTGTCAGTGAATGCACAGCTTCCTTCTAATTTAAACTTGGTAGCTCACTTCTTGCTCAAGGCACATAATTTTTCTCCTGCAGGTTCCAGAAATTTGGCCTATTTACCTTTGCTCTCTTTAGTAATTTCTTCCCAGTTGGGCTCTCTTGCCTGACCGCGTCTGTCTTCGGCGTAAGGAAAAGCCTCTCTTACAGTTATTTTAGACTGCTTTAACAGACCAAGAAGCCTTTAAAATGTTAAGGAGGTAGGTCATTTTTTTAAATGTATTTTTAGGGGGGCCTGGGTGGCTCAGTTGGTTAAGCATGTGACTCTTGATTTTGACTCAAATCATGATCTTGCAGTTTGTGAGTTTGAGCCCCTGTTGGGCTCCAAGCTGACACTATGGAGCCTGCTTAGAATTTTCTTTCTCTCCCTCTCTCTCTGCCCTTCCCCTGCTCACACTTTCTCCTTTTCTCTCTCATCTCTCTCTCTCAAAATAAATAAATAAATGTTAATAAACAAACACATAAATAAATAGACACTTGCATTCATTTATGTGTTTGTGTGTATATAGTTCTAAGCAAGTTAATTCCATGTATAGATTTGTATAACCACCCCTATAAATAAGATCCAGGACTGTTCGGTCACCACAAATGACCACTACCCCCACCCCAATCCACTCCCGACCCTGTTCCCTAGCAACTGTTAATCTGTTTGCTAGCTCTATTTACTTGGTCATTCCTGGAATATTCTAGTCTAGTAATGGCATCATACATGTCATTTTTTGAGATTGATTTGTTTCAGTAAGCATCATCCCTTTGAAGTCTGTCCAGGTTTTTGCATGTATTAATAGTTCATTTCTTTTTATTGAAATATTTTTCAATAAAATATTGAAACCAACTGAGCCAGCCAGGTGCCCCAGGATTTTGTGTTTTTAATAGCATATAGGTCTATGTGTGTTTTATTAGATTTGTATCAAGGTATTTCATTTTGAGGGGGGTAACTATAAATGGTATTGTGTTTTCCACATATTTGTTGCTAATACATAGGAATACAATGCTTTTTGCAATTGATCATGTATCCTGTGAACTTGCTAAATTCACTCATTAGCTCTAAGAACTTTCTCATTGATTCCATGGGATTCTCTAACCATGTCATCTGCAAACTTGGACAGTTTTATTTCTTCCGTTCTAATTGATATGCCTTTTATTTCAAAACATTGAAATATTTTATTGAAGTGGTATTCAGTTGTGTGGATATACCAGGGTTTGTTTAACCATTTGCTCAAATGTCGGTAATAGTATTCTTCTATTATGAAGAAAACTGCTATGAACATTCATGTATAGGTTTTTGTGTGAACCTAAGTTTTGTTTTCTCTGGTATCAGTGCCCAAGAATAAAATTGCTGGGTCACACCTCAACTGCATGTTCAGTCTTATAAGAAATTGCCGAACTGTTTTCTGGAGTCGTTGTAACATTTTCACTCTCAACAGCAATCTGTGAGTGAGCCAGTTTCTCTATGTCACTGCCAGCTTTAGCGTTGCCACTGTTTTTGTTTTTGTTTTTTTTATTTTAGCTGTTCTAGAAAATGCATAATGGTATCTCATTGTGATTTTAATTTGCTAATGGCTATGATGTTGAACTTTTCCTGTGCTCATTTGCTATCTTTATCTCCTTTTAAGTGAAATGTCTGCACATATCTTCTGCATGTTTTATCATTGTTTTGTTTGTTTTTTAATGTTGATTTTCAAGAGCTCTTTATATAGTCTGGATATGAGTCCTTGTAAGATATTTTCTGTGGCTTACAGATATTTTCTCCTTGTGTTAGATTTTATTTTAATCCTTTAAATGAGGTATTTCATGAGGGCAAGTTTTTAATTCTGATGAAATCCAATTTATCAAATTTTCTTTTTATGGATTGTGCTTTCAGTGTCCTGTCTAGTAGGTCTCTGCCTAGCCTAAAGATTTTCTCTGACGTTTTCTTCTAAAAGTTTCATAGGTTCACACTACAGACAACCCTGTGATTCATTTTGAATGAATTTGTGTGTATGTTATGAGGTGTGTGTCAAGATTCGTTATTTTATGCCCACAAATGTCTAATTGTTTCATTGCCATTTGTTGAAAAAAATATCCTTCCTCTGTTGAATTGCTTTTGCATCTTACCAGCAATTAATTGGCATATTTGTGTTCGTCTCCTTCTGGGTTTTTTATTCTGTTCCATTGCTATACATGCCTATCCCTCTACCAATACTATACTTTGTTGATTACTGTCACTATATAATGTTTTAGCACCTGGTACAGTTATTCCTCTTACTTTTTTTTGTCTTTTCCAAAATTATTCAAGCTATTCTATTCCTTTACCTTTTCATATTAATTTTATAATAAGTTTTTCAATATCTACAAAAATTCCTGTTTGGGTTACATTAAATCTATAGGTCAATTTGGGAGCAATTGACATCTTCACAATAACAAGTCTTCTGATCTTTGAACATGGTATATCTCTCCAGTTGTTGAGATCTTCTTTGACTTCCTTCGTCGGCATTTTGTGTTTTTAAAAAAAAATTTTTTTTGATGATCTCTACACTCAACATGGGGCTCCAGCTCATGACCCGAGGTTAATAGTCACATGCTCCACCAATTGAGCCAGCAGGTATGCCAGCATTTTGTGGGTTTTAGCGTATGTGTTTTATTAGATTTATATCAAGGTATTACATTTTGAGGGGGTAACTATAAATGGATTGTGGTTTTAGTTTTTGTTTTCCATGTATTTGTTGCTAATACATAGGAATACAATGGTTTTTGCAGTTGATCAGGTATCTTGTGAACTTGTTGAACTCACTCATTAGTTCTGAGAACTTTCTCGTTGATTCCTTGAGGTTTTCTAACCATGTCACCTGCGAATTTACAGTTTTATTTCTTCCTTTCTAATTGGTATGCCTTTTATTTTATTTTTTTTCTTGGCTTGTTGCTCTGACTAGAACTTGTACTGTTATGTGGAATAGAAGTAATGAGAGTGGACATCCTTGCTTTATTCCTAATTATAGAAGGAGAGCATTCAGGTATTATTATTAAATAGGAAGTTAACTGCTGATTTTTATAGGTGCTTTGTATGAGTAGAGGAAGTTGCCCTTTATTCTTAATTTTCTGAGACTTCTTATCATGAATGGATGTTGAGTTTTGTCAAATTAGTTTTCTGTATCAATTGATGGATTTTCAAATATTGAATCAGTCTAGTTCATAATTCCAGCCCTTAACCCACTTGGTTGTGGTATATAATCCTTTTTATATATTGCTCAGTTCAATATGCTCGGTTCAGCATTTTTAAAAAAAGGATATTTGCATCTAAGTCAACACGAAATATAAGCTTGGAGTTTTATAATTTTTGTTTTTTACACAATTTGTCTGGTTTTGATATTAGAGTAATAGTATAGCCACATAAAAAGTATTTCTCCCTCTTCTAGTTTCTGGAAGAGATTGCATAGAATTGATGCTAATTCTTTTTTTTTTTTTTTTAATGTTTGGTAGAATTCTCCAGCAAGCCATCTGGGCCTGAAAAGTTCTATTTTGGAAGCGTTCGAATTACAGGTTCAATGTCTTCACTATTTATAGGATGGTTCAAATGATCTATCTGATGTTAGGTAAGGCCTTTATCATTTTTTTGAAGTCTGAAATCTGGGCTTCCCAGAAAGCAGAACTTGAGACACAGTGTATGGGCTGTTACCTGGTGACGGTGTAGAGTCCCAGAAAGCAGGAGTGAGGGAGAAGCAGGGGAGGGAGAAGTGACACAAGGGAGTTCGTCACCACTTGACATGAAACACAGCTAGAGGTTTCATTTCACATGATCTTTCAAGCTACACATGATTGTGTCTCAGGACAGTTTCTCTGGGGGAGGAATAGAGAATTAGCCGCCAGTGCCCACCTTCCATTGGTCAGTTTGCCACACAGGATTCATTTTCCCTGTGCTTCTGAGCAGCTGATGTGCAAGCACCCAATTGGTGGGGCTGTTTCTCACCTCACTGTCAGCAGGACTCTTACAGATGAGAACGAAGTAGTACCATCTCAGGCACGAGGCAAGGCGCTGTCGAAATGTCCCTGCACGATGCTGCTTGGTGCAGTACAGTTGTTACAACAAGTACAGTGACTGGAACAAGTGCTCCAAGGCCGCTGAGATGGTGAAGTTGGGAGAATATTTTTTTAAATGTTTACTTATTTTTGAGAGAGAGACCGAGAGAGAGCATGAGTATGCTTGTGCAAGCAGGGGAGGGGACAAAAGGATCCAAAGTAGACTCCATGCTGGCTGTCAGCACAGAGCCTGACGTGGAGCTCGAACTCACGAGCCATGAGATCATGACCTGAGCTGAATCAGATGCTGAACCGACTGAGCAGGTGCCGAGAAGCTGAGAGGATGTTAGGTGGTGGGAAGAGGTGTCTGGGGCCATTGCAAAGCAAGAGAAAGGGGGTTAAAAATAAGTCAGAGTTGGGCAAGTTTCAAGAAATCTCAAAAAAAGTTTTCTAAGGTTTGTCCTCAGTGTCCATTTAAAGTGTTACATGGAGGTAGGCCTATTTTTCTCACACAATCTTCTTTTGGTACAATTTACTTTCATCTTTTGTATCGAGGGATGGAGTTTATTAACCTTCTTTGTCCCTCGACAAGAACCCCTTCCCAGTGGAGGTACCTCCATGTTTCTTTCCATAAAGGAGTTTCTCTGGATATCACACAAGGCTCTGTCACAGAAGTGTCAGCCATGGGTCATTAAGAGTAAGTGGCTCAGGACAAGTATCTCAACTCTGAATTTCCCTGTCTTACATATGAAGAGACAATTTGGGACATCCCTAGACTAAGTGTTCCTATTTCCATGGTCCTCAGCCTAGAAGGTCACTTTAAAAATCACTGGTGGGGCTTAGTTAGTTGGGCGTCTGACTCTTTATTTTGGCTCAGGTCCTGAACCCAGGGTTGTGGGATTGAGCCCTGAGTCGGGCTCCATGCTGAGAGGGGATCCTGCTTGCTATTCTTTCTATCTCTCTCTCTCTCTCTGTCTCTCTCTCTCTCTCTCTGTCTCTCTCTTCCTTTCACCTCATGCATTCTTTCTCTCTCAAATAAATAAAATGAAAGAAAAAAAACCCCAAATCCTGAATAATTGGATTATACCTCTGTTTCCAGGCAGGGCACATCTTAATAACCCTCAACCAATGACAGTTTATTAAATTTTTAAATTAATTTAATTCTATGTTTTAAGTTTATTTATTTATTTGGGGAGGCATGGGCAGAGAGAGAGGGAGAGAGAGAATCCCAAGCAGGCTCCGAACTGCCAGCGCAGAACCCCACCTTGGGCTCGAACCCACAAACTGTGAGATCATGGCTTGAGCCAAAACCAGAGTTGGATGCTTGAACAACTGAGCCACCCAGGCGCCACTAAATTAATATTATTTTTTATCAAAGTAATAAATATACATAATTTTAAAGCCAAATTGTATTACAAGCCTTACAATAATAAAAGCTCTTCCATCTCTGCTCCTAAGTCCTATTCCTCAGGGCAGCCACTGTAATCTCTTAGCTGCTCTGATATTTTCTTCCATATATCAAAACAAGCATGCTTGTGCTTCTGTATCTTTATTTCTTAGGCTTAGATGTATTACAGTAGATGAGGGTTTAACACATTCACACTCTGATTTCCCCTGTCTGTCCTTCATTCTGGTTCCAGGAATGATATTCCAGACACTTAGTAACTGCTGGAAAACAGTAGAACAGTGGCAAACTGCCTGGGCACACCAGTGCACTAAGATGACTATCACATTTTTTGTTTAAATTAGCAACAACCTAAGATAGTAGAAAAATGTCACAATTCTGGAACCAGACTTCCTGGGTTCAAATCCTGCTTCTACTACTTATATGCCTGATTATCCTGCGCCTCTTCTGGAGATATTAATAGTAGCTACCTGCAAAATTTTTGTGGAGGTTAAATGAGTAAATGTAGATCAAGCACTTAGAACAGTGCCATAATAATCCATACATGTGTCTGTTATTATCATTAATGTATGACTACATTATTACTACTACATAAGACCAACTTGCTGAGCCAAGAGAATACAACTATTTCCTTTCTTTTTTAAAATTTACATCTGACAATGGCTTCCAGAGAAGAGTTGAATAAGTTATACTTTTTAAAAATTTTTATTTATTAATTTTGAGAGGAAGAGAGAGTGAGCAGAGGAAGGGTTGAGGGAGGGGGAGAGAATCTCAAGTAGGCTCCACACTGTTAGCACTGAGCCTGATGTGGGGATTGATCTCACAAAATATGAGATCATGGCCTGAGTGGAAATCAAGTCAGATGCTTAACCAACTGAACCACTCAAGTGCCCCGAACTGTACATTTTTTGAGGTCTTGCAAGAAATTTTAATCCAAGCTTATGCTTGGTTGCTAATTTGACTGAGTGTAGAACTGTATGGATTGAAATAATGCTCCTCCTATCCTTCCCTCTGGCTTTTCAAGCTATTGCTCCATGGTTTTTAGCTCTTAGGATGGTTATTAAGAAGTCTAATGCCACTCAGGGTCGCCTGGGTGCTCAGTCAGTTGAGCATCTGACTTCGGCCCAGATCTCACGGATTCATGAGTCTGAGCCCTGCATGGGGCTCACTGCTGTCAGCACAGAGCCCACATTGGATCCTCTTTCCCTCTCTCTGCCCCTTCCTCAAAAATAAAAATAAACATTAAAAAAAAAAAAGAAGAAGAAGTCTGATCCCATTCAGATGCATCATTTTCTTTTGGCCATTATTTTAGATATCATTGGTTGCATAACACACCATCTGTAACTTAAAACAATAGCCATTTTATTATTGGGTTGATTGGGGCTCATCTGTTTCACTTGGGCACTCTTGTGTGGTCTCCCTCTTACAGGGCAGATGGGGCTAGAATATCCAACACAGCTTCATTAATGTGTCTGCCTTGACCAGATGGCTGGAAGAGGTTCTGTTATGACCCTGGGAGGGAAGAGGCTCCCGTTTCATGTAGTCTGAGGACCTTTCTCTCTCCACATGAGCTCTCCGTGTGGTCTCTCCAGTGGGTACCCAGATTTCTTACATGACAGCACAGCTTCCAAAAGCATGAAAGCAGAAGCTGCTAGATTCCTACCATCAATGGTAAATTCCAGTGTCAACCTAACCTGCTGCAAGGAATGACCCAGTGGTTCTCAATGCCAGCTGTAGTAATTATCTGGGTAGCTCTGAAAAATACTGATGCCTGTACCCCACCAAGATCAAGGTAATGAGAATCTCCCAAGTGGGTACATGCAGTAAATAATAGGCTTTTCTAATGTGTAGCCAGGGTTGAGAATCAGTAGTGTGGCAGACTGGGGGTAAATGTTGATGTTGGGATGGCATTTGACTCCAAACTCTGGTGATTCCTGCAAAATACACACTCCTACACACATGCACAAACACACATACCCTTTCTCATTGGCCTTCCATGCAAAGTTGTCCATGTCTAGCTTTGAAGAATGAAATATTGGGAGCTGTTGCAACTAAGTCTGATTTTCACTTTCCTGTTGTGTTCTGAGCCATTACAGACCTCACAGACACTAGGGGCACACATATCCAGAACTCTAATTTCAATTACTTAGGGGGTAATAAATCTCAATTCTATCTCTCCTCCATTCCCTTAGTTTGTGCTAAAGGGAAGCCACAAAGAATCGAGATTAGAAACTGAAGACAAGTTGCAGAGGAAAAACTAAAACATATACTGGATGATCTCAGGCTTTCTGGATTTCAGAAATTTGGTCTTTCTTAGTCTTTGTGTAGGTGTCTTTTTTTTTTTAATTAACCTTATTTATTTATTTTGAGAGAGAGACAGTGTGAGCAGGAGAGGGTTAGAGAAAAAGGAAGAGAGAGAGAGAATCCAAAGCAGGCTCTACAATGTCGGCACAGAGCCCCACGTGGGGCTTGAATTCACAAAACTGAGAGATCATGACCTCAGCTAAAACTGTGAGTCAGACACTTAACTGACTGAGTCACCCAGATGCCCCCCAAGAGTTTTTAAGCTTATTTTACTTATTGAGAGAGAGAGAGTGAAAGCACACAGGAGGAGGAGAGAGAGAATCCCAAGCAGTCATTGCAGAGCCCAAGGCTGGGCTCAACCTCATGAGCTGAACCATGAGTTCATGACCTAAGCCAAAGTCAAGAGTAGGATGTTTAACCATCTGAGTCACCCAGGCACCCCAGATGTCCTAAATTAGAAAATTCATGTAAAGATTCTTCAGAAAGTATAATGTGCTAGAAACTGTTTTTTAAAAATCTGAAGTGTGTCATGTTACAAGGACTCATTATTAAGGTCACAAATTAACAGTCAAGTCAGTTAAGATCTTTATAAATTATGTCTAAGAAAGAAAATAATAAAGCAGTAACGAGACCCTGACACCTGATATTCATAATCATGATACGATTAATTTTTAAGGTTTTGACATCCTTTGGCTGCTCAAAGGACCACATAAATTGTTTTTATAATTCTCATTGCTTACATGCTGTTTTCTCAAATTTTTTTTTCTTTATTTCTAGGAGAGAGAGAGAGACAGCGCGAGCAGGGGAGGGCCAGAGAGAGAGGGAGCCACAGACCGAAACAGGCTCCAGGCTCCGAGCCGGCAGCCAGCACAGAGCCCGTCGCGGGGCCCCAACCCACGAACCGCGAGACCACGACCCAAGCGAAAGTCGGACGCCCAACCGACTAAGCCACCCAGGCACCCCTGTTTTCTCAAATTTTAAGATTCCCGGGTCACCTGAGTGGCTCAGTAGGTTGAGCATCTGAGCTCAGGTTATGATCTTACCGACGGTGAGTTCAAGCCTTGCATCGGACTTGTTGCTGTCACTGCAGGGCTTGCTTTGGATCCCCTGCCCCCCTCTTCTGTCCCTCCTCCACTCACATTTTCTCTCTCTCTCTCTCTCTCTCTCTCTCTCTCTCAAAAATAAACATTTAAAGAAAAAAAAGAAGGGTGCCTGGGTGGCTCACTCCATTGGGTATCCAACTTGGGCTCAGATCATGACCTCACAGTTCATGGGTTCAAGCTCTGAGTCGGACTCTGTGCTGACAGTTCAGAGCCTGGATCTTGCTTTAGATTCTGTGTTTCCCTCTCAATCTGTCCCTCCCCGACTCATGTGTGCTCATGCCCGCACACAATTGTTCTTTCTCTCTCAAAAATGAATAAATATTTTTAAAAAATTTTTAAATTCCCTGAGCTAAGTACATTCTTAGTGTCCTGGACATGGTGTTTGGATTTAAGGACAAGCGTCATTACATATTTTCTTTCCTGCTGTAGATGTATAGACTTACCATCATATTGGAAAAATTGGCCATCGTCCGTCATATATGGCATGCCTGTTTTTCCCTTGCACAAGACACTGGTTGCTCTGCTCTCACCAATTCTGTGAGTTTGTGTGTGCATGTGCAGCAAGTATTCATCTGTTCATTTGAAAAATCATTATTGAGCACCACTCTGTGCTCAGAATTCTCTGCCAAGTGATGGGGATAGAACATCAATCCAAACACATAAAAATCTCTTTCCTCGCTAAGCTTACACTCTCATGAGGTCTGGGTGTGTGGTTTATATGCATTTGTGATAATATTTTGGCAGGGTCCCTCATTTGTCAGCCCGTTTCAGAATTCTTGACGTAACAAGCAGACTGCTAAGATGTAAATTGGAATGAAAATACAAGACTTTCTTGGAGAAACAGCAAAAATACTTTTGATTGGGCCTCTCAGACACTGAGACTACGGTCCTAACAAAAAGGTCCCTTAAATTACACACACCCAATCAGTTTGCTGAAAGAAATAGCAACACAAAAGTCATATTCAATGTTTAAAAAATATTAGTATGGGGGTTAGCCCCATCACTGCTCAGTGACGCTCCCTTGTGTTCTCAAGATTGGTGAGAGTTAGCTGCACTGTAGACATGTCACCCCCGTCGCTAACACTCTAGAACCTACCTTGACGTGGATCCTCCCCCAAGACCCACAGTGAGCCCCAGAGCAGTCCGAACAGACATCTGCTGGTTTTGTGACAGTTCCCTCTGGGAACAGTCTGTGAATGAAAGAATACTAAAAGTCCCTCTTCAAGTGTTTTCTAGTCTCTTCTGAAGATGCCCAAAGGAGATCACTGAGTTCTGCTAACAGGAGAACCAAGGAAAAAGGACCCCGGCTTTCTAGTCTGAGTGGGTGGCAGAGAGCTTACGTTTGGTTCCTATCTTTTATCCAAAACCCTGGAATCTGGGAGCAAGGCCTCTCAAAGATGTACAGGCAGGTTAGTATGAATATGTGCTACTTCCTGATTCCTGCTGTCCCCTTTATAAATGAGCTTTTTTCTTGATGATAGAACATCAGTACAAATGAGCATTAAATGTTTCATAGCCCACAAATCGATTTTACTGGCTTACCCTTTCCTGAGGGGCAGCTGGGGAATGGATCACACAAAACCAGTCCTCTGGACCATTCTCTAACAAATAGAAATCGTTAATGAGTCCAGGTTACCATTTACAAATCCTAGCTGAATGCTTTCAGACCTAGGTAATTTGTTCTGTTTCCTGCTGCCTAGGTACATCACCCTGTCAATCTTAAATTTTCATTTAAAACTTCCTCCATTCTCCAAAACTGGGAATTGATCTGGTGGGCAGTTCCTGGGACTACATTGCCTAAGGTTCTTTACAGAGGCTAGAATTAAAACACTTCTAGGTAACTAATGCATTTAATACAATTAGAATTGCATCAGAGCAATTTCCAGCCTAGGGCACTGCTTTGGTATCGTATTTAGTTGTCCACAACCCTCTCATATACCTTTGTCTTATTTTTATTTCATGATAACTCTGAGATAGACACTATCATCCTGTTTTATAGACTAAGGGATCGAAGCTTAGAAAGTTTAAATGACTCCCTCATTGCTGGCACCTGTTTGAGGCTGGACTTAAAACATGTGTGGATGTGTGTATAATTGTGGTAAAAACCACATAACAGAAAACCACCATCTTTACTACTTGTAAGTGTTCAGTTCAGTAGTGGTAAGTATATTCACATTGTTGCACAACAGATCTCCAAAGCCTTTTCATCTTGCAAAACAGAAATTCAGTGCTCACTGAAAACAACAACTCCCCATTTCCCCCCCATACTCCCAGTCCTTGGAACCCACCATTCTACTTTCTGCTTCTATGAATTTGACTACTTCAGATACCTCATGTAAGTGTAATCATATATCTTTTGCTTTTTTGGACTGGCTCATTTCACTTAGTCTAATGTCCTCCAGGCTTGTCCATGTTATAGCACGTGACAAGATTTCCTTCTAAGCGTGAATAATATCCTATTGTACCAACAAAACATTTTGTTTATCCATTCATCCTTTGGTGGACATTTGGGTTGCTTCTACCTCTTGCCTATCATGGATAATGCTGCTTTGAACATGGGTGTTCAAGTATCTCTTTAGGATCCTGCTTCTGATTCTTTTGTGTTTCTGTCTAGAGGTGGAATTGCTGGTAGTTCTATTTTGAATTTTCTGAGGGACTGCCATGCTGTTTTTTACAGTAGTTTGCACCATTTAACAATCCCACCAACAGGGTATGAGTGTTTCAATGCCTCAGCAACTTCATCAACCCTTACTATTTTCTGGGTTTTTTTAAAAGTTTGTTTGTTTGTTTGTTTTGAAGGAGAGGGGCAGAAAGAGAGGGAGAGAAAGAATCCCAAGAAGGTTCCACAATGTCAGCACGGAGCCCAATGTGGGGCTCGAACACATTGACCGTGAGGAAGGTCATGACCTGAGCCGAAATCAAGAGTCAGCTGCTTAGCTGACTGTGCCACCCAGTCGCTTCTATTCTCTGTATTTTTTAATGGTAGGCGTCTAAATGGGTTTGAAGTGACTGCAAGTCAAGTGCAGGTCCCACCACAACACAAAAACGACATCACATCGCACCAACAACAGGCGCACAAGAAAACACCAGGAGAAGCCATCACAGAAATATGTGGTCACGTATCTAATGACCCCTTCAGTCCCTGATCAAGCAGTTCCCATAGTAACAGAGAGCATCTATGGAACAATGCTGATACAGGCTGACCTCCTTCTCCCCCGCCCCCCATTTTGCATTGAGACCCTAATGTGCCGAAGCCCTAATCCCCAATGTGTGAGGGTTTTAGAGCTGCAGTCTCTAGGAGGGAATAGTTTTAGATGAAGTCATAAAGGTGGGCTCTTGTGATGAGACGCATGTCCTTATAAAAGAGACACCAGTTGCTTGTTTACATGCTATCTCACCTTTACAGTGAAGAGGTCAAGGGAGCAATAGGGAGAAGGTGGCCATCTGTAACCCAAGATGAGAGCTCTCACCAGAAATCAACCATGCTGGCATTTTCATCTTGGGCATCTAGGCTCCAGAACTGTGAGAAAATAAATTGTTTAAGCCGTCCAAGGTATGGTATTTTGTTAAGGCAGCTCCAAGCAGACCAAGACATGTACCTTATCTGTAGCTTTCCTTCTCAAATCTACCCAGTGTCTACCTCAACTAGTTGATGGTGACTGGACCCTGATCCTTGGCCACAAAGCTAATTTCCAAAATCTTACAGAACAACAGAGGCTCAGGAAAAATGGCTGTCGTCAATAATACATTATCTGAGATGAATAAAAGCTGGATGTAGTAAACAAATCCCAATGTGTACAGATACAAGGCTTTCCGATGAGGGCTGGAAAGAAAGGTTTCTGAGAGCTTTAGCGGTGAATGTGAGTGGTTCTGTCTAGAAACAGAGAGCCTGATCATCTAATACATCTCCACTCAATGGGTCTCTGAGCCCTCTTTCTTAACCCCGTTCCAGAATAGAATCTGTAATTGCTTCCAAGATGTGAAGAATATTTGAGCCTGACTTCATCACACCATTAAAGTCTTTGAATTTAGCACTGGCCCATATTCTTGACAGAAAATAATGCCTGTGTCTGCCATGCATGGAGAGAGGCAAAGGACGCGGAGCAACCGGCTGCACTCCCTGATCAGCGCTGGAAGCTTTCCTCATTTAGACGAGCAAAACAGGGAGGAAGTATCTTGTTTCAGTGGCTCGTATTGATTTCTCGGTCATGCCTGCTACCTGCCCATGGACTGACTTAATGGCTGCACATAAATGAGGCTTGTTCAGCTAGTGGAAGGGAGGCTGGGAAAAATTGCGAAAAAACGCATGGTTCGTGCAGGCCCGGACAAAAAAATAAATGCGGCTTTTAGGCTGCAATTTACTGTGGCCCTGCCAGGCTAGGCACTGGGGAGAATTTAAATTATGGTTATTGGACTTCTGATTTGTGGAGGGAGGTTTAGGATATGTCTAGTGAGGCACAGAAATGAGATTCAGCTACTACATTAGGTGAAGAGCTTCCTGGTCGCCCTGGCTTCTTAGGTGAGCACCCTCTGTACATTTCCTGGACTGCCTTTCATACTGGGAAACTGTTCTTGGTGCAGATATTAGGCAGGATCTGTTTGGACTGTATCCTGATCATGATTCTTCATTTTCTTCCTAATGCTAGACCTTTAGTGCATAATAAATGTTCATGCCACTTAATCATCACTCATATGCACTCCCTTGCATTTCTTTTTCCATATTCTGTCTGCCAATGGGATTGCAAGCCTTTTGCATGCAGGGACCAGTCTCATGCTCTCTGCATCCCCGGAATACTTCTCCTGTGCCTGAGCAGGGCTGGGTATGAATGGCTGAGACAGCAGGAAATGACAGAGAGGGCGGGCACAGAGGTGACATTAGAACCCTCCTAGGAATGGGGAAGGGGCTGAAGAGGGACATGGGAAGGAAGAAAGGCTTAGCTGAAGTTGAAGGAGTGAGTAATGACTGGTATGTAGACATGGCATATGATTAACAGGATAGCATGTATTATGGGAGCTAATCGGTAAAGTGCTTTGTATCAGGAAGGTCCAACATGAATAATGAGTGAATGCTCCTTGGACAGACAGAACATAGTGACAGAGGAACTAGGAAGAAGACATATTTAAGGACTCAAGCAGACAAAAGGCAGAATCAGAGCATTTTCTCATAGGTGACCACAGCCTATCTGCCAACTGGGTGTCAAAGATAGAATTTCAATCCTTGATGCTTGAAGGATGAATTTACAAGAACAAAGTGGAGTCCTGGATGCAGAAAGCCTAGTGGTAGAGTATCTGTTGGGTGTGTGAGCTCAGAATTAACCCCCAAGGTTTGCATCCCACTACTAGCTGTGTTACCGGTGGACATTTACTCAACTGGCACCTCAGTTTCCTCATCTGACATATGGGGATGATAATGACACATACCTCACAGGCCATGGATATCAAGTGGTTTAATCCATGTGAACTGAAAAAGTACGTGGCATATAGTTGCATGAAATAAACATTGGGTGCTATTGTTTTTCATTATAACTATTGTTACTATTATAAGATTGAGCCATATGAAATTGCTTATACTTAACTGTTTTTGACTTATAAAAATGGATGCTTTTGGGGTGCCTGAGTGGCTCAGCCAGTTAAGCATTCAACTTTGGCTCAGGTATGATCTTGCACTTCTTGAGTTCGAGCCCCACATCAGGCTCTGTGCTGACAGCTCGGAGCCTGGAGCCTGTTTCAAATTCTGTGTCTCCCTCTCTCTCTGCCTCTCCGCCGCTCATGCTCTGTCTCTCTCTCAAAAATAAATAAACATTTTAAAATATTGTTTTTAAATGGACACTTTTGTATAATAAACCTAAGACAAGTCAGGTTACCTAGACAGATAATCAGGAAGGGTGATAGCATTATCTGTCAGTGACTCGATGATGCCATTTTGATTACTCCCTTTAGCAGCATAGGGCATGTGGGATTAGATCCATTTAGCTGAAGAGGACAGTTAACCAGGTTTGGTCCCAGCCCACTGGAGCTCCTCCCTATGTCAGACATTGGCCACTAGACAAGACAACCAATAATGAACAGGACTACAGTAGGTGAGGCATGAACATTTACTTGGTTATGGACAGAAGGAGAGAGAAATACATATAATGGGACTGTCTCAGGTCAATTCCCGTTTGACATAGGAGAGGCCAGCTCCCACGGTCGTATAATAATAATGACAATAATAATCACAGAGAGTATTTATTGAGGGTTTCCTTTGTTCCAGGCATTTATGTAAGTGTTTTATGCACTTCATAATCTTTTATCAATTCACAATCTCACAGCAACCCTAGGACAGAGATAATACTATGATCCCTGCATTTCAGATGAGGAAACAGAGGCACAGAGAGGTCACACTGCTAGTGAGGAGCAACTGAGGATGTGAGCCCTGGTTCAGAGTGATTCCTCCATTTGAAGGGCTCAGTAGAAGAGATGGTATTTCAAAAAATGCTAGAAGAGAAGGAACAGAGAGACGAAAGGGGTACATGGGCATTTGGGCTTTGACCTGAGAGATCTGGGAGTGGGGGTGGGGGGTTGCCTTCATTTTTAATTTAAGGAAACTTTGGCAGCTACAGACTGGCTGTGAGGACAGGAAAGGCCCCACAAAGGCCTGGCATGGGAAACATGCCCCTTTGAGGACTTTAGATGCTGCACAAGCACGAGGGTCCTCAGATTGACCTTGTAGTTCCCCTACAGGAAATGTCCTAGGCCCAGAAGGAGTTGGGAGCAGGGAGCTTGGGGTCAGAAGGAAGGAAGATAAGACAATGGAGATGGGGACATGGGGTCAGAGTGCCCCGTAGGCCTGCTGGGCTGGCGAAGCTGTGACTGAGTCCGTTTGAGGCCCAGGAGTCAGGGAGGGAGGGAGACTCACAAATCACTCAGGCTGTTGGAAACACCCGGAAACTCTGGTGAGAGCCTGACCAATGGCAGAGATCTGGGTGCATGTCCATTTCCCTTTCTGTCAAATGAAAGGTTTTGTTTGCTTGTTCATTTTAATATCTGTGAAATTTTCTGTAACCGTGTCATTCTGTGTTTCTCTGGCTTCCACAGAGCAGGCTGGCCACACTCTAGTGACAAATGTGGCACTCTCCCTCTCCTCCTCCCTACCTTCCTACTCATCAACCACCAGTCACTGAGACCCAGAGCTAGGCTGTTCCATCCTCATGAGGGCCCTGACAGAGAGGCATAGTTGTTTTTTTTTTTTTAATGCTTATTTATTTATTTTTGAGAGAAAGAGAGAGAAAGAGAGGGAGAAAGAGAGAGGGAGAATGAGTGGGGAGGAGCAGAGAGAGGGAGACACAGAATCTGAAGCAGCTCCAGATTCTGAGGCATCAGCACCGAGCCCAACATGGGACTGGAAACCATGAACCGTGAGATAATGACCTGAACTGAAGTCCCACACTTAACCGACTGAGCCACCCAGGTGGCCCGAGAGGTGTTTGATTTTATGGATGTGAGAACTGAGGCTCAATGGGTGACTTCCCCAAGGACAGAGTCACCAGTACACATTGGGAATTCAGACTCAGACTTGCCCCCAACCTTTGGGTTGTCCATTGTGTTATATTGCTTCTGTACTTTATGTGGATTTCTCCCCACCACTGAGCAAATACTGATTTTCTGTGGGGGTGGGATGAATGGGGAGCGGTGTCTGCCTTGGAAGGCAGGCATCCTATTTGGGGCTGTGACCCACTGAGGCCTTTGAAAGGACGTGGTGGGCACTCACACACAATAGGCTGCACTCTATTTCAGCCTCAGGCCCCAAGTGGCACATCACATGAAGCTATTTCTGCTGAAAGCTTACAAAGAATCCTGCTAGGTTACTCTTATTACATGTATTTTTTACACACAGCCTTTGCATATCATAGCAGTTGCTATAACACAAGAAGAGTCCATTATTGGCTGTGTTCTCCTAGGTGGGTTTTTCTGCCTCGGCCCACCTACCCACTTCCCAGGGGAGGCTGAGCAGAAAGCTGAGATGGGGGAGGAGGCCGTGGCTGCCTCTGCAGAGCTGACATTCAGCTGGAGCGGTAGGATGTAGGTGGGGGTTTGGGGATGGGGGGAAGCAGAGCTCCAAGGATCAGAGTCTGCGGTGGTGCTGGGGGGTCGGTGGAGGGGGTTCACTTCCAAGAGCTTACCTTTTATATCCAAGCCAGCCACCCTCTGAAATCTTTAATTATTCATACAGTCATTCATTAAAAAAAAATAAACATGATTCCAGCTCTCAGAATACCAATATTTTAGTTGGAGGGATAGAAATTAGTCAGTTAGACAAATAAATATGTATTATAATGTTAGGTAGTGATGGATGGCTTAAAGAGAATAAGTTATGGCATGGGGCTAGGGAGTAACAGAAATGCTATTCAGTGGGGTGGCGGGACAGGTCTCCCTGGGGAAATGACAAATGGAAAAAGACTTGGATGTAGTCAAGGAGCAAGCTGGGGAAATAGCTGGGAAAAATTGGTCTAAGAGCGGGAACCGAAAGTGCATGGTCCTGAGGCAGGACTGAGAACGGTTAATACTTCCTACTCTTGGAGAAAAGTAGGAAGCCAATGAACCTGGAGTCTAAGGGACAGGGATGAAGTTGGAGAAGGATCATGGACCATGGTAAAGACTTCAGGTTTTATTTTGAATATAACAGGAAGCTATTGGAACATTTTGAGAAGGGCAATGCATGATGAGATTGGTGTTTAACAGAATCTCTGTGGTTCCACAGATTGTAAGGAGGCAAGAGGGAAAGCAGAGAGGTTATTGTAACAGTCCGGGCACGACGTGTTGGTGGCTTGCATGAGGTGATAGTAGTCAAGGTGGATAGAAGCAGTAGGATTTGAAATTTTTTATTAGATGAAACTAACAACATTTGCTGTTAGAGTAGCTGTAGGATTTGTGAGAAAGAGAGGCCAAAGATGACCCTGGGATTTGGGGGCTGAGTGACAGGGGCAAATAGAGTCTTCTGCTGAGAGGGGGAACACTGAGAAAAGAGCAGGTTTGGGGACGGGAGTGGAAAAAGGAACTCAGTTTGGGACATATTAGGACTGAGATCCCCGTTAGACATTCAAATGGGATGTCAAGGAAGCTGCTCTTTATTAAAGTCGGATGTTTCGGGGCACCTGAGTCAGAAGAGGGTGCAACTCTTGATCTCAGGATCATGGATTTGAGCCCCACGTTGGGCACAGTGATTAGCAAACAAAACCTAAACTTTTTTTTTTTTTTTAAGTCGGATACTTATAGGAAAGACTGAGATAGGGACGCAGGACCATCAGTGTATTGGTGACTTATGCTGGTTGGGGGCCGGATTATACCACTCAGAGGATAAGAATAGGTAAGGACAGAAAGATGTCCAAGGGTTGAGCCATGGGCACGCTGACACTCAGAACTTGTATGAGGATGATGATCCAGGAGACCAGACTGTAAAGAAGTAGCCAGTAGGGGAGGAGGCAGAGGAAGAGGGTAATTTCTAGGAGGAAGTGCTCTCCTGGGTCAAATGCTGCTAGGACAGCATAAGGGTTGAGAAACGATCATTGGATTTGGCAACCTAGTCAAACCTAGTCTCTGTGCTTTCAGAGGACAGTGAGGAAAAAAAGTCAGATTGAAGAGGTTCAAGAGAAGCCGTCTTTTTTTTTTTTTGCATTTTTATTGTTCTATTTTATTAAAACAAAGGAAAATGACAAATCTAAAGGCTAATTTTATACACACGTCTACATTCACACCCACATTCTCAAGTAAGCACTCACTCAAGAGAAGCCTTCTTGATGGTGATATTATTAGTGAGTTGGTAAAGAGGTTTTCCTTATTTTTAAACTAGCAGGTTGAATGAAGGCCACCCATAGAGATGAAGTCCAATCCCTGGAATTTGTAAATACTACCTTATTTGGAAAAAGAGTGAATAATATCTTATATGGTCATACCTGTGATTAAATTAAGGGTCTTGTAATGAAGAGGTTATCCAGGCTTATCCAGGTGGGTTTTGTAAGAGATAAGCCAAAGCAGATGACAGACACACACAAATTGAGAAGAAGGCTGGCACTGGAGTGAAGCAGTCACAAGCCCAGGGATGCCATATGGGTGGGCAGCCACCTCACACTGCCAGAGGCCAGGAGCAGATTCCCTGTTAGCACCCCCAGAGGGACTGCCACTATGTAGTGGGATGCATCCCCAGAGGGATGCCACTATGCAAAAATGGGATGATTTTGGCCCAGTGACACTGGTTTTGGACTTTGGGTCTATATAACTATGACAATAAGTCGCTTTTGTTTTCAGCCACCAAAACTGTGGTATTTGTTACAGCCACCATAGTCATCTGACATAAACGCAGGGAAGGCTCAGCAAAGCCAAGTGCACCAAGACGAAAACCCTCAGTCTGTTAGACCACTGACACATAGAAAGGAACATTGAGAAATGGGCAAGGATGGTGGAAGTCCCAGGAAATACCAGGAGAAATTCCTCCTGGAAAGGAAGGGGCAGGGCAGACAGAGTGGAGAGAGAGGAAGGCACGGGCGAGCTCTTGACTCCGGACTGAGGTGCCTTGGCCAGATTAGCATCGTACCCTGGGCTGAGACAGACCTCCTCATTCAATCCAAATTGGACTTTTTTATGCCTTAATTGAACTTTGCTGAAACTGAGCTTTGTTTCCTCTTCGTCTAAATTCAAGTCTTGAAATGATCCCTTGGTTTAGATTAGGTGGTTTTCCCAATGTCTGCTTTCTTTCTGCTCAAAGTTGACTTTGGCCAGCCATTCCCAATTACCTGCCCAATTTGCTTGCATTTGGATTTGGCCTGATTGAACACGGCAAGCACACCATGTCTGCTTCCCCTCCTCCAGCTGACTGCAGCCACTCCGGGCTCCCCTAATGGACTGACATTTCAGTGCAGTGTAGGGAGGAGGGCTGGGGCAGTGGACGGATCTCAGTGCTAGGAGTAAGAACCCTGTTTGGCACAATGATTAAGACAACAGCCTCTGCAATCATGCTGGCTGGATTTAGATACTGTTACCATCACTTACTTCCAGATGGTCATGGGCAATTACTTAACCTTTCTGGTTAAGGTAAGTATTTTCCAACTGACTTTGGCTCTGTTCTTTGCTAGCCTTAAGTGAGTGTTGTGGCCACTCTGAGCTTTATTTCTTTCACAAATAAAAGACTGGACTAGACTAGGTGATTTCTCTACCTCCTTCAAATCCAGGATTCCATAGTTCTACTAGACAACAAAGAGACTGAACATTTGGTTCACTTTTTTGGTTCAAAGTGTGTCATCCTTTTCTTTGAAGTCTTTCATAACCTACTTCCCCATAAGACAGAATTAATCACTTTTACTGGGCCTTGAAAAATGCAGAAATCATTAAATAGCAGCTTGGGCCTTATAACCAGCCTGATCTAGGTTTTTCTTCTGTCACATGCATGTTACGTGCACCTGGGTGACTTAGTGGGCTGAACGTTCGACTTCTGCTCAGGTCATGATCTCATGGTTTGTGAGGTCAAGCCCTGCATTGGGCTCTCTGCTGTCAACACAGAGCCCCCTTTGGATCCTCTGTCCCCTCCCCCCCTTCTCCTCTCCTGCTTGTGTGCATACTCTCTCTCTTTTTCTCAAAAATAAATAAACATTTTAAAAAATTTAATATTGGACTACCATCTGACCCAGAAGCTGTACTTCTGTGTATAGACTCACTTCTACTGTGGGATAAAAATGAAATCAGTGTCTTGGTGAGATTATCTTCATCCCCATGTTCACTGCAGCATTATTTACAATAGCAAGAACAATCTAGATGTCTGTCAGTGGATGAATGGCCAAAGATAATGTGATGTATATACACCATAGAATATTATTCAGCCATAAAAAAATAAGAAGATCCTACCATTAACAATGACATGAATGAAACTTGAGGGCATTGTGCTAAGTAAAAGGAGTCAGAGAGAGAAAGATACATGCTGTATGATCTTACTTATATGTACAATCTAAAGAGAAAGTGAACTCAGAGAAACAGATTAGGTTGGTAGTTGCCTAAGGTGGGCAGGAGTGGGGAGATGGGGAGGATGGACGAAGGTGGTCAAGGTTTATAAACTTCCAGTTATAGGACGGGTAAGTTCTGAGGATCTAACATACAGCATGGGACAATGGTTAACAATACTTTCTTGTATACTTGAAATGTGAAAGTTGCTCTAAGAGTAGATCTTAAATGCTCTCAGCGCACACACACACACACACACACACACACACACACACGGTAACTATGTGAGATAATGGATGAGTTCACTAATCTTATTGTGGTAACCATTTTGTAATATATACGTGTATCAAAGTATGACCTTAAATTCACACAATGCTGTGTGTTGATTATATCTCAAAGAGCTGGTTGGGGTGCCTGGGTGGCTCAGTCCTTTAAGTGTCTGACTTCGGTTCAGTTCACGATCTCACAGTTTGTGGGTTTGAGCCCCACGTCAGGCTCTGTGCTGACAGCTCAGAGCCTGGAGCCTGTTTCAGATTCTGTCTCTCCTTCTCTCTCTGCCCCTCCCCTGTTCAGTCTCGCTCTGTTTTTCAAAAATGAATAAACGTTAAAAATTTAAAAAAAATTTAAAAACAGCTGGTTAAAAAGAATTACTGTGATGACTCAGTGAGATTGTAGATGTATTGACAAAATGCCTTGTGTCTAATAAACATTCAATGATGTAGGTGTTGCTTTGTTTTTATTAACTTGTTTCCTAAAAAATAACTTAACATGTGATAAAGTACATCCCATAAATTTCTTTTTTTAGCTCTGTATATTTTTACATCTCTATATTCCTATGTGGCAATCCCTACATCAAGATATGAAATATTTCTAGCACAACAGAAAGTTTAGTTTTGTCCCCTTTCCATCAGTTTCCACACTGCTCCCCAAAATAACCAATATTCTGACCTTTATTATTACAGATTAGTTCTTCCTGTTCTTGAACTTCACATAAATATAATCATATAGTTCTTTAGGGTCTGGCTTCTTTCAATCAACATTATATTTACTGATATTCATCCATGTTTCCATAAGCAGCAGTATTTTGTTCTTCATTGCTGTATAACATTCCACTATTGAATATATGATACCATAATTGACGTATATGCTATACTATTGATCAACATTTGAGGTGTTTTCCTTCTTCTGCTATTATAAATAATCTGCTATGAATATACTTGTGCATGACTTGGATGCACATAAGCATTCATTTCTATTGCTATATACCCCAAACGGGAATTGCTAGGTCATAAGGTTAGCCTTGGTAGATATACCAAGCTGTTCTTCAAACCATGTGCCAGTTTCCGTTTCCTACAGAAGTGTTTAGGATTTCCAGATGTTGCATAGCCTCGTCATCATTTGGTTTTCTGAGTCCTTTTCATTTTGGTCATTGTAAGGGGGACATAATAGTATCTCACAGAACTTATAATTTGCATTTTCCTGATGATTAATATTTGTAATTTGCCTTTTCCTGATGACTAATAATTTGACCACTTTTGTGTGTATTTTGTCCATTTGGAAATTCTGGCTGATGAATTTTTTTTTTTAGGTCTTTTGTTCCTTAAAAAATGTTAGCTATTATTTTGTATTATCACTATTGTACTTTTTAATAATCTGTATAGCTGTCTACTCTCCAATGGATTATACTTTAAAATTTTTTTTTAGTGAGAGAGAGACCATGAGCTAGGAAGAGGAGCAGAGGGAGAGAGAGAGAAAATCTTAAGCAGGCTCCAAGCCCAGTGTGGAGCCCTATGTGGGGCTCCATCTCATGACCCTGGGATCATGACCTGAGCTGAAATGAAGAGTCAGACACTCAACCGATTGAGCCCCCCAGGAGCCCCTAGATTATACTTTTTGACATCAAGGTCTAAATGTCATTCATGTACGAATTCTTGGTGCCTAGCATAAGCTTCCTGCTATACATTTGCTGAATAAATTAGCAAATGGCCAAGACTTAGTCAATCATGATAAAATGTCGCCATCTGGTGTCAATAGGGGTGAATGAGAAATGGAGGAACGCAAAGCCCGCTGTAGACAATTCCTTAGGTTTTCTATTTGAGCTTTCCCTTAGATGTGATTTTTTAAATTATTTTTTTGCATTGCCTCTGTATACTTGTTTTTTTTTAATTTACCACATATGCTTTAATTTCTTCAAGTCTATTTCGAGTTTGGACTTGGAGAACTTTTTCTTAGGGTGAAACATCAAAAGCCAAGTGTGATGTTTCTAGATAAAACAATCAGTGCTTACTATGTTCTAGCCCTGCGGTAGGTTCCAGCATGTACTCTGAAGTATATTCAAGAGAACTGAGGAGCTTATAGGTAAGGAAGAGAGAAGCACAAAATCAGAGTGAAGTATTGTAATAAATGCCTAAAATAGGTATTCATTCATTCATTCATTCATTCATTCATTCATTCATTTTCATTCACTCTACAACAGATATTTATTGAGCACTTACCAAGCACCAAGTACTGTTTAGGTAATAATAATCCAAAGGTGTGTGGTCTAAAACCTGACTGCTCTAAGAAAACTTACAGTAAAAGTACATATTATTTTTCAACGATTCTGGATTTACATATTTGTCTTTCCAAAGTAAATCTCTGAAGACAGTGGGCCATATGAGACTCCAGTCTTTATTAAGATTACACATTGAACTAATATTACACTATATGTTAACTAACTAGAAATCAAATAAAAACTTAAACCATAAACTTAAACCAAAAAAAATTACACATAGAGGAAGGTGGTCCTAGGTAAAAAATGTTTTTCCGTGAGGCATACTGAGGTAGAGGGGAGGTGGTGACATTCACAGTTCTCAATGATTTTTATCCTCTACTCACTACTTCTCAATCAATCCACTGTCAAGAAGAAGAAAGTTTGCAAAGGATTTATCAGGCTTTAAAACATAATAGTACTCACAGGACACCTGGGTAGCTCAGTCAGTTGAACATCCAACTCTTGATTTTGGCTTAGGTTATGATCCCAAGATTGTGGAATTGAGCCCCACATTGGGCCCAGTGTTGAGTGTGGAGCCTGCTTAAGATTCATTCTCTCTCTCTCTCTCTCTCTCTCTCTCCCCTCCCCCCACCACTCACATATGCTCGGGTGCTCTCTCTCTCTCTCTAAAAAGGAAAAGAAAAAAGAAAAGAAAAGGAAATGGAAGGGAAGGGAAGGGAAGGGAAGGGAAAGGAAGGGAAAGAACATAATACTTCTCCTTTGCCCATAGATAAAGTCTCTGCTAAGGGTGATGGCAAGGGCTCACGTGGTGTGACCTCTCAGACACAGCCATGTTGTCAGGTAGCATAGGCCTGCATGGCAATTCCCTTCTGAGAAAGGCCACTGGGGGTGTCTTAGACTTGCTTTATTCTAAGCCCTGGGACACATATCCTGGCATGCTTTTCCTCTTGTACTTCTGGTGAGCAAATATATTCTGGAATTTCTCATGTTGGAGTGCTAAGACCTGAGACTCAGATTTGGGTTTTGGGGTGAAAGTAGAACATAGGATCCAGCCTGAATCACTCAAGTTCTGGGATGGGGTTTGGGGACTGAAGTCTCAACTAATTATCTTACTTTCTTCTCTGCTTATATCTCCTCTGGGAAGCTTGTGGTATGTGGTAGCTGGTCAAAGGAAGTATTCCCTTGTCTGCATCCTACAATAACATCTTCATTAAGTTGGTAACTCATCTTTTTATCCTCCATTATACCAGTTCCCAAATAGTGCCTATGATGGCATCAGCCAACTTCTACACGCTCTCCTACACTTTTTTGGACATTAGATTATTATTCAATAAACACTTGTTGATTTCCTGCTACTACATATCAGGAATTGTGCTAAGTGTTGGGTAAACAAAACCAAGAAGAAAGTTAACAGATGATCACAACTCAATATTCAAAGGGCCACATAAGAAGCATATGAAGGGAGGGCCACCTGGGTGGCTCAGCTGGTTAAGCAACCGACTTCAGCTCAGGTCATGATCTCTCGGTTTGTGAGTTCCAGGTCTGCGTCGGGCTCTGTGCTGGCAGCTTGAAGCCTGCTTCGCATTCTGAGTCTCCCCCACGCTCTCTGTCCCTTCCCTGTTTGTGCTCTGTCTCTCAAAAATAAATAAATGTGAAAAATTTTTGAAAAAAAAAGAAGCATATGAAGGGAAAATAAGAGCACACTTCTTGGAGGATGTGCACCACGAGTTGAGTTTTCAAAATAAAAAGGAATTAGCAGGTAAGAGTAGGGACACGTGAGCCATGGACAGAGTGGGGGATGGATAGAAGAAGCTGCATCCATAAATGGCCTGTTGGCAAAGCTAAGGTGTTTGTATTCCACCTTGAATATGTTGTGGAGCCACTGAGCACTTGGACAGAATAGAAGTAAAAGGATGCCATTTGATATTTAGAAAGATTGCTGGCAATCATGCAACATTGGAGGAAGCAATTGAATATGTCAGAAGACCATTGTAAGAACTCACAGGATGAAGCCTGAACCACTGCAGTGGGGAAGGGGGCAGAGGAGAAATGAGAGCAAGACACAGATGTCATTGATAAAGATAATTTAGAATTAGCATCACTAATGGGATACAGAGAGAAAGGGACAGGACGGAACCTGGGACAAATCACAGGTTTCTGCCTGAGGTAGAAGACAGCCACTTTCAAGAAGGATTATAGACTTGGGAATGCTGGGTTTAGTCACAATTCTGTCCTCACTCATTACCCCAACTTCTTTTTGTTTCTGGAGAGGACTTACCATTTTCGGTGTTATAAGGAAAAGGTCTATGGGCTTCGTGATGTATTTTTGTACTGAATTCCTTAGGCACTTTGATCACTTACCTGTTTACACAGTTCAGGGTCAGAGTATCAGAAGGTGAATACATTGCCTCTCAGCTTGACAGCATATGAAGGCTTGAGGTCTAAAGATCTAGGTGGTCACAGGCAGTCCAGTTTTGGTACAGATATCTCTTTAAAGTTCGAGGCAGCAGCACAGAGCTTTCAAAATATTAAGGTCCCAGACACACCCCTATTTCTTTCCTTCCAACATTTGGTTTTGCAGATCTGGAGTCTCTGTGGAGGAACCAAGCCTCCAGCGTTGGGTGTCGACCTCTAGTGGTAATTCCTTAAACTGCAACTGCAGGTCTGCAAGTGAGAAGAACCTGACCTTGGAGCTTTGGATCTGGATTCTATTGTTTGCCCCACTGGCAGTTCAGAGTTCCAGCTTCAGTTTGGTGGTGTCAGGCTCGGTACTCACTACCCTCAGGTTCCTTCCTCTGAGTAGAGGGAGTCTTACACAGTGGTGAAGAGGAAGAATTGTGAGACAGATTGGAATCTGGAGATTTAAATGTCAGTTCTAGTAATCGCTAGCTGTGTGATCTGAAGCAACTTATTTCACTGTTTTGTGCCTCACTTTCTTTATGTGTGACGTCAGTTGACCAGAATTATTTCTTCTTAGGTATATGATTTGGATCCCCCAAAAGATTTGTTGAAGTCCTAATCCCTGGTACCTATGAATGTGACCTTATTTGGAGATGGGTCTTTTGCATATCAGTTAAGATGAGGTCATACTGGAATAGGGTAGGCCTTAAGTCCAATTACTGGTGTCCTGATAAGGAGAGAGAGTTTGGAGACTTGAAGACACACACAGATCGCCATGGAAAGTTGAAGGCAGATGTTGGAGTGACACAGCTATAAACAAAAAATGCCAAGGATTGCCAGCAACCAGCAAAATCTGGGAAGAGGCAAGGAAGAGTTCTTCCCTCCAGAGGGAGCCTGGCTCTGCTGACACCTTGATTATGGATCTTTTGCCTCTAGAACTTTGGGAGAATAAATTTTTGTTGTTTTAAGCCACTTATTTTATGGCCACTGTTAGGGCGTTCCTTAGAAAACCAATACACCAGGGTTTTTATAAAGAGTAAATTAGTGAACATAGTAAAGCACTTAGAAAATTGACCAGCACATGGTAAGTGCTACATAAGTGTTTGTTCTCATTAATCCCTAGAGTCACATAAGTGCTAAATAATGGGACCAGATTTAAACTCAGATGAATCACCATATAATACTGGCTTTGCAAAATGGGGAAGAAACACAGATTTAAAGGTTTGAAATTAAAATGAAACACAGGATGAACGTATCTTTTTAAAATAATTTATCAGCTTTGGAGATTAACTGACAAATTACTGATCCCAATCACAGTAGATTAGCAAGTTTCCACCCTACTGGGCTTTTTTTCTGGGGGTTTTTTGGTGTGGAGTGGTGGGGAGGTCCCTGAGGTACAACACTGGAAAGAACCACCAGCAGCACCACAAGGATAGGAAAGATTTAGGATTTTGTTGAAATTGGAAAAAAAAGAGATAATAGCAGGTGATCGGGACTTGGATGGGGCAGGAGTACAAGCCTATGAACTTTGCTTGTTTGACTCTGCAACACAGGGAAGTGGAGGCTGTCAATCAAAGTAGACCCTTACTACCTCTCACTCTGAAGACTTCTGCAGTGGGAAGCCAGATATGCAGGAATTAAGTGGGAACTGGGAAAGGGAATTACAAAATTTGAAAAACCTATTGTGGATGCTAAGTGAAGGGAATCCTCTGAGAAAAACCCCACAAACTGGCCAGAAACTTTCAAATCATGCAAGAGAAGGATTTCAAAAGCTACTCTTCAGGAGAGGAGATGGTTTACAAGAGAGATTAATTTTCTCCTGGGACATAAGAAGCTTCTTAAGGGGATATTTCTCTCTCACTGTACATGATAGACTTGGATTGATTTGTACTTAGTAGAAGCAGAAACCATAGTCTCTTTCTTGATCACTCTTTTTCTTTTTTTTTTAAAATTTCTTCCCCTTCATTACTTAAATCTCTGTCATTATTTGCAACTGCAAATAGCAGTGGAAATAGCTGGAAAACTGCAGGAAATAACAATGTGGTTTTAGAAGATGATATGGACCTAAGAACATAGATCCATAGCTTTTGTTGGGAACCAAGATTGTTATGGAATTGCCACGGCTGCCCGGGTCACATGGGTTCTGAGACATTCTTGAGTTTTCTAGGGGTGCCTAGTGGCTCAGCCAGTTGAGTGTCTGACTTGATTTCGACTCAGGACCTGATCCCAGGGTCATGGGATTGAGCCTCATGTTGGCTCTGTGCTGAGGATGGAGCCTGCTTGAGGTTCTTTCTCTCTCTCCTCCCAACTGCTTGCATGCTCTCTCTCTCTAATAATTTTTTTTTCCTAAAATAAAAAATTTTTATATGAGACATCCTTGAGTTTCCTAAACTTTGTGGGTGTGGGACTGGTGCTAGGACAATCCTTTATGTCCTTAAACTCTGGATTCTTAGAAGAGTAAGACGAATGTGTGATATAGTCCTAACCAGCAGGCAGCTTCTGACCCATGGTTGGAGATTTCTGGACACCATGCATGGACCAGAATGAAAAGATTCAACACATAGTTGGGATATTAGGTTCTTCTTATGGGAAAAGACAAAATTAAGATTATTGGAGGAGAGGGATTTAATTTACCTGTAGCAAAAGATTTACTTGAAAATGGAGGGAGTTCATATTATTAAATTTTATAGGATGGCTTCAAATTTCAAGGTATTTTAAGGTGATACACTGGTTATTATAGGGCTATCATCTGGTTCTCATTAGATAACTTTTTCTGGCAAGTTTGGGTGGAAATACCGAATGAATCTGAGTCAAGAGAATCCCCCCACCCCCACCCCCGGCCTGGTGTATTCTGTGCCATAGAAAAAAATGAGATTTGAAGTGACATTTTCACCTTGGTGGCTTCTGGAATTATAAAAACAGAGGTCCAGAGGTGCCAGATTGCTTTTCTCATTGATCCTAGGAGTGGTAGAAAGAATCAGGGTCAGGCTTTAGTGAAAACATAGGCAGGACTTTTCTGATAACAGAGATGCTGTCTCACACAGGGGCGATAGCAGCCTGGCTGGCCACATGTCCAGTCATTGAGTAATTTGGGTTAATATGACAACTCATAGAAATAATGGCTTCTGGGGTGCCTGGGTGTCTCAGTCGGTTAAGCGTCTGACTTCAGCTCAGGTCATGATCTCATGGTTCGTGAGTTCAAGCCCCACGTTGGGCTCTGTGCTGACAGCTCAGAGCCTGGAGGTGGCTTCAGATTCTGTGTCTCCCTCTCTCTCTGCCCCACCCCTGCTTATGCTCTGTCTCTGTCTTAAAACTAAACAAAAAACACTTAAAAAATTTTTTTAAAGAAATACTGGCTTCTAAGGGATCTGTTAATATCCTCAGTTTACAGATGAGAAGCCTTAGAGGTGTTAAGTAACTTATATGCCCAGATCATATAGCTAATAGATGATGGAGGTGGGATTCAAATCCAGGTCCTTATATATAGGTCTACTTATCCAGAGTCTGTGCTCTTCACCACTGCCCTGGTCAGCCTCTGTCTTAATTGAATCATCTCTTCCAGCAAAGTTGACCACCTCCTTTTTATGCGCTCAATCTACTTAGTCCATCTCATATATCAGGTAGGAGGCTAGTCTTTACCACCAGTTCATGAATTCCTTGGAAGCAAAGCTCTTAGTAATCATTGTACCTAACACAATGCTTGGCACAGAGCAGATGCACCACAAATGTCTAATGAATGTGTGGTTATTACTATTCTATTCTCTAGACTCTAATAACTAGCAACTCATGCATCACCTCTACTGCTCTGTTTAGTAGACATCTCACAGTTACCATGTCCAATCCATGCTCACCATATTTGTGGCACGATGTGCTTTCCCTAACATCCTTCCTACCTTAGCCAAATGATATCTACTCTCTTTAATTTACTCAAGCCAAAACTTAGAGTGTTCCTTAACTTGTCTTTTCCTCAAGTCTCACACCCACCAGTAAATCCTGTAAATTCTACTTTCAGTATAGAATTTGAACCCTACCACTTACCACTTTCACTGCTACTGTTCTTGTCCAAACTATGCCCATCTGTCACCTGAACAATCAGGTATCAGCTTGCCTGGTGGTCTTCCATCTTTGTTCCCCAACAATCCATTCTCATTCTCTACATGTTTCTATAATTGTAGTGAGATCATATATCGGTTTTTTGAATGATAGACTCTCGTGGATCCCCACTGCGTTGAGAGTAAAAGCCCAAGTTGTTCCAATGGCTTATAAAAATCTCCATGATTGGCTTCCTCATATCACACCTCCTCTTACCTTCAGCCTCACTCTCTCTGCTCCCAGATCACAGAAGCTGCTTACTGCTTCTCAAAGAAGCCAAGCACAAGCTTTGTCTCAGAGACATTGCACTTACTATTCACTCTAGAATTCTCTTCCCTGTAATATGCATGACTTACTCTGTCAATTCTTTGAAGTCTGTTCAAATATCTCCTTCTCTGTGAGCCTTCCTTGCCGGCTCTCTGCCCTATCCCTGGAGTGCTCTCTACGCTCCCCCTGATTAATTCTTCTTCTTGGCATTTGTCACCTTTTAGGATGCTATGTAACTTAAACAATAATTTTGTTCACTGTTTGTCTCCCCTCATCATAATATAAGCTCCATGAAAATAATATTCTTGTCTCTTTTCCTAATACCTAGAACAGAATCTGTTACATGATGAATATTTACTAAATGCTCTCAGAGTATATGAAAACAGAAAGAAAGGGCAAAGAAACTCATCATGTGGTTCGGGAACTGTACTTTCTGATCTACTGGATGGGGTGTGCCCTATGTGTGTTTCCAGCTCTGTGATCTCATAACCATGAGCTTCTAATTCAGATGCCCCCTTACTCATCCACAGGCAGGTGTTCACTAAGAAACTTCAGCATAAGGGACTCAGGGCTCAGCTCAGTCCCCTGTCTGTCCTCTCCACCTTCTTGAATACAATAATTTAGAAAGAAAGAAAAGAAATTGAAAATACACAATAACAATTATATAGAACAATAATTATTTATATAGAGTGCCTTTTTGTTGGTCAGTTCAGTAACAACTTTCTACACATACAATTACCCTCTCTCTATTCATGTAACAGTCTTCTCCATAATAAGCATGACCCTTTCCTACTCTTTCTGAGCCCATTTCCCTACTTTTACACACACCCCCCATTTTCAGATGATGAACATGGCACTTACTTCAGGAGAAGATAGAAACCCTCAGTTATTCCTTTGATGTTCCTTCCCCACCCCCGTATACAAATATGATCATATTTTGTATTCACCTGAACATTTTGTTCTTTTTGTGTCAAAATGAGCTATTTTTAAATGTTAATCCATCCACCTGTACTTTTGATTCTATTCTCTTAAGGATTTGCTTCCTCCATTATCTCCCCTTTTGTATTTTTAGTGTTTCTGGCTCCCCTTGTTACTTCTCTTCAGGTTACTTACCTTGATATGTACCAGTAGAGCCAGCATGGTGTCTGGCAAACAGCAGGTAGTGGATATGTATTAGTTTGCCTCATCTACTGCTTGGAGTCCCCCTTACACACTGAGAAAAACATATCTTTGACACAAATCTCCCCAAATTGCCACATGCTTTCTTCAATCTCAAGCTTTCTTTCCATTTCATCAACAGTCTGTAGTTTGTTTCTTTCTCCATTCCTATGTGCCTATCTAATTTTCACCCCACATTTCACTTTGCTATAGAACTTAGCAGTCTCCCACTAAAGACACAGGGAAAGTCTCCACCCTTTGACTTTGGGCTCTGCCATGAGACTTGCTCTCACCAATGGGTGTTAGCTGACTTGAGACATTAGGCGTGGCGAGCTCCTGGCAGTTGGCTTGCCTTCTCAGACCTTTGCAGTCACTGTAGGGGTCATATACCATGGCTAGCCCCACCAGGCCCAGGAAAATGAAAGACATGTGAAGCTGCCCCCGCTGCCCCACGATCACCAAGGAGAAGCAAAGCCACTCAGCCAAACCCAGACAAGATCAGCTTCTGGAAATCTAGACTATCTCCAGATGCATAAACCCAATTCGTGCTTATTGTTGAAAGTCACAAACATTTTGTGTTATTATGAAGGAGATAGAAATACCAATGGATAGAAATACTAACATCTTCTTTTACTCTTTTTCTTCTTTCTTTTGACATTATACATCCCTTCTTGGCTCTATTCTAGATAGTATGCTTATGTAAAAATGACTGGCTTTGTAGTCAAAGTCTTGCTTTTGAATCCACTCCACTAATGACTATAAACTGAATAAGCAACTTCGTTCCTTTCAGACTTGATGTTTTTAATCTGTGAAAAGAGAAAAATAAATATCTGCAACACATCCTCATGATTAAGTAAGCCATGCTAAGCACCCAGCACATAATGACCAGATTATACTCAACAAATGAGTGGTAACTGATGGGCAGGAATCACAAAAGGAGGGAGAGCAGGTGACTCTGCTCATTCTAGTTCCTGCTCCTGCCCCTCCCATCCCATTTCTTCCCCCTCAAACTTTTCTTCTTCTTTAGCTCAGAACAGATCTTCTCACAGTGTGTCCTCTCTGCCTCCAGTACTGTGATAAAGATGGTCTGTCTCATTCCCTTCTTGGCTATATCCATTCTCCAGGGACAATTCATTGTGAAAAATTGTGCTTTGGGGCACCTGGGTGGCTTAGTGGGTTAAGCGTCCGACTTTCGCTTAGGTCATGATCATGATTCGTGGTTGAGCGGCGTCAGGGCTCTGTGCTGACTGCCAGCTCAGAGCCTGGAGCCTGTTTCAGTCTGTGACTCCCTCTCTCTCTGACCCTCCCCTGCTCACGCTCTGACTCTCCTAGAAATAAATAAAACATTAAAAAAAAATTGTGCTTTTTATGTTCAGCTTTCCTGTGGTCTTTAAGATGTCTCCTGTGTGTGTGTGTGTGTGTGTGTGTGTGTGTACATAATGCTAGTTTGGTGTTTAATTGGGAGCGTTTAATCCATTTATATTTAATATAATATTTATACATTTGGGGTTTTAGCTTCCATATTCTCATCTGTTATTACTTTGTCTCCCTTTTTATATTCATTTTGCTATTTTTTGCTGCCTTCACTTGTGTTGATCTTTTACAAGTTCATTATTTTTCCCTTTACTATTCTTTAAGTTGTTATCCTGAGATCACAACATATCTCCTTTATTACTGTCTAAAAAAACAGTATTTCACCACTTTCCCAATAATGCTAGAACCTTAGAACATTTTAACTACATCCTCTCTCTCCATCTTACACGTTATTGACATATATTTTGATTTTCATAAGACATTATATTCATATCGATCAGTATTGGTTTATATCTATCTACATGTTTACATTTCTGTAGCTTATTATTTACTGTATTCCTCTATTTTCATCTCTTACTCAATATTGCCAGAAGTTTTAGTCATCGTTTCATAGAACCAGCTTTTTTACTGTTAATGTATTCTTGGTCATTACTGTCCAGAGTTACCTCCTTTCTATATTCTTTATTTAAAATATTCTTAAGCTGATAATTTAGCTAATTTTTTAGCTTTTCGTATTATTACCCTCTATACATCATTTTCACTGCATTCTGCAAGAATCAATAAACAGTATTCACATTTCATTTTAGTTCCAAGTATTAGAAAATTTGTATGTGATATCTTCTTTATTTTTTATTTTTTATTTTTTATTTTTTTTTATTTCTAGGAGAGAAAGAGAGACAGTGTGAGCAGGGGAGGGTCAGAGAGAGAGGGAATCACAGACCGAAACAGGCTCCAGGCTCTGAGCTGGCAGTCAGCACAGAGCCCGACGCGGGGCTCGAACCCACGAACCGCGAGATCATGACCTAAGCGAAAGTCAGACGCTTAACCGACTAAGCCACCCAGGCGCCCCTGTGATATCTTCTTTAAAACGCAAGTTATTTATGTGAACATTTAAAATTCTCCAAATATAGTGATTTAAAATTTTTGTTGTTGTAGTTTTTCAAATAAAATATATCATGGTCAGAGAACATCACCTATATAATATGCACTTGCTATTTGTTGAGTCTTTTTTTTATGTTTATTTATTTATTTTTGAGAGAGAGAGAGAGAGAGGGAGGGAGAGAGAGAGAGAGAGAGAGAGAGAAAGAGAGAGAGAGAGAATAGGCAGAGGAGGAGCAGAGAGGTAGACACAGAGTCCAAAGCAGGCTCCAGACTCCGGGCTGTCAGCACAGAGCCTGACACAGGGCTTGAACTCATGAACCACGAGATCATGACCTGAGCCAAAGTCAGATGCTTAACCGACTGAGCCAACAAGGCACCCTGCTATTTGCTGAGTCTTAATTACACTCGATAGTAGCAATTATTTTAAGTGTTTTATACTTGTTTGAGAACATATATTCTGTAATTGTGAGGCAAGGATTTTTCCTGCCCATAGTTACTAACTTGTGTTGTATAAATATGTATCCTCACTGGGTTTTCCATTTGCTCTATCAATAACTGGGGGAGGGGTATTCAGATGGTTCACTAAGGTGATGAGTTTGTCAATTCTCCTATGTATTTCTACCAATTTTTTGGTACATAACCTGAGGCTACTCCATTAACAACATAGAAATACAGACTTGTTATACTTTCCTGGGAGATTAAACTTTAAAGTATATTAAGCCTTATTTCTCATTAGGCTTTTTGTATTTTAAAAAAAAACTGTCAATATTAAAATAATTCCCTTAGCTTCTTTAGGTTAATTATTCTCCTGGTATATATATTCTCTCCATTCTTTTAACTGTTCATTATTTTTGTGTATCTCTGGTATGTGGCCTATTGCTTGAATTGACTTTTGAGCCCACCTTAAAAATCTCTATCATTTAACCAGTATTTTGTGTTTTCTTCATGTATTTGGGCTTTCTGCATCTTTTAGTTCTATTTGTCCTATCTTTAGATGCTTATTTTTTTTGCCTTTCTTTGGACAATATGAGTTAGTTTCCGACTTCTTGTTTTTAAATTCTTCCAATTTTCCCTCCACTATTTAGGATATTATTTATTCCATTTCTTGTAATAAGGATCCTTGATACTGTAGAGTGCATACTTAATATCCAAGGTCAACCAACATCTTCTAGCTTTTGTCCTGAACAATTGGTGAATGCTAAAACACTTACATTCTTAATAACCTACCCCAACTTACATGATATTTCTGTTCTCTATTAGTAGTTTATCCAAAATATAGTTCCATTGTAGCAGAGGGCCTCTTAAACTATCTCCTCAGAGGTAAAGAAAGAAGCAGAGGTCTTCTTCCTGTGTTTTGCGGATCCAGTTTTCTGTTTTAGTATCAATGTTTCCTGGCTCAAGGTTAACTCATTGTTTGGGCACTTTCTTCCAACTACCCCCTCCCACCCCGCCGATCTTCAGCCTTGAGCTTTTTCTCTGTAGAACTTTTGCAGAGATTCAGTAAGTGAACTGAAGCACCAAACAGTTGCCATAGTTGTCTTCTTGAGATCTTCCTTTGAGTAGTCTTTTAAGCTCTTCTGAGGGATCATAAGATGTACAACTAATGAGGAACCACAGAGAAGAACCCAGAGCGGTAATCTTATGGGAAACTCTGGGAACTTAATTTCCATTACCTTCCTGTACAAATGGCCATTTGAAGCCTTGTCGTATTCTGTACAGATTACTAAGATTTATACTCTACTTAAATGAAGATTTATTTTCCACACACCTCTGCAGAGGGTTGGGTCTTCTTGTTCCAGCTACCTACTACTTCTGCTTATGGGTGGAAGTCATTGGAGAAGCTCTGTTCTTTGCCTCCCAGGCTCCATGGAAGAGTCCCCACCCTTACAGATCTCCAAATAGTCTAGCCTGTGCTCTTTTGTAAAAAACTCAAATTGTGGGGCACCTGGGTGGCTCGGTCAGTTGAGTGACTTCAGCTCAGGTTATGAACTCACGGTTCCTGAGTTCAAGCCACGTCAGGCTCTGTGCTGACAGCTCAGTGCTTGGAGCCTGCTTCAGATTCTGTGTCTTCCTCTCTCTCTGACCCTCCCCTGCTAGTGCTCTGTCTCTCTTGTTCTCAAAAATAAACATTAAAAAACTTTGTTTAAAAAAATAAAAAATCAGATTGCATTCCCTCTTCTTCCTTTTTACCTGAAACCTCCATGAGCGTACATACACCGTAAGAACAGGAACTGTATGTTATGGGTTACCTTTACTTTTGATGACCTGGCAAGAATTCTCCATTTCTTCTTGTTATTAAGGATAATTTACAACTGATATCTGAAGAGAGCTCAAAGCTTGTCTTTGCCTCCTTCTCAGGGCTTCCCCAAGGAGGAATCACGTTTTTCTACTTACAAGGAGACAGGCTCCAAGTTTAACACTATGTTCTGCCAAAACGAAGGTTCGTGAGTACATTGGTAGGGCACCCATTTTTTTCTGGCTTACTGTTAGTTTGTTCATCTCTCAAAGATCAGATGAAGGGGTCAGTCGGCTAACATCACTAGAAATTTAAGGAGACAGAAAAAAATTATATATTTCTCTCAGGAGAGTTATTGTGGCTAGAAGGAATACTCTGGTCAGTTGAGGGAGATGTTTGAGGTAAAACTAATGAAAAGTATCGGTGTGGAAGACTACTAATGTGTATGGCATATCACAATTTTCTATTTCTCAGTATAGCTTTCATCGTACAAAACCATCAGAGGCTCAAATTAATGCCCATCTGCAATGGTGTCCTTCCTAGGTGCCTGGTGAATCAAAACAACTTAGGAAGGGGTGCACATTAGCTTCTTTTCCTCATGCAAAGGATGGACTGGAGGTTGCTGTTCTGACATGTGGAAAGTGGAGCAAATAGCCTCTGCCAACTTTGCAGGACCCAGTGGAGCATTTTCTTGCTCCCCATCTTGCTGCTTTGTGGAAAGAATGCATGTCATATTAGATCCTTTGGTTGGGTTGGGCTTTGAAGAGGCTTTTTTTTTTTTTTAAGCTTGCTTTGCTTCTAGCACTTTGCTTCTAGCACTTTGTTATTAATCCAATCAATGAAACTTTCCATGAAGTTCATCTGAGATCACTAGATTCTGCTCGAGCCTTTATCGAGATAATAAAACTACATTCTGCCTTTATCTCTGTCCATTTATTTCTTTTGGGTAACTGGGGTGGAGAAGAGGCTGAATATTTCTTGGTTATTCCTAAACGAATGGCCAAAAGCTCACATTATCATTTTAATTTCATAATGTCATTAGTATGTCACTTCATTTCCAACAATCTAGCAGATTTCTTAAATTGATTTATTTTGTAGCTTCCTCCAAGTATTATCATTAAAATCTTGCCTCTTTGTTCTCCAGGAAATTTAATTTAGTACTGTTTTCCAAAGCACCCATATTCAACTGTTTACAAAGTTCTATGGGGAGCCCCTTCAGAGTAGGAAGGGTAACCTGTGCCCCAATATGTGTCCATGTCCCACTGTACCGCTTGTCACTGCAGGTTCTTCTCTTCTGCTGTAAACTACAGTCCTGCTCATGCTCAGGTTTACAACACAGCATGCCCCTCCACAAACCTCAGAAAATACGGTGTTTTATGAGAAAGCAAAAATTTAGAGTCAGCACATGAAACTTTGCAGGGCGATCGGCAATAAGAATGATTTGATGTTCCAACAGACTGGATCAGTCTCTCCAACTCTCCCTCACGTAGATTCTCTTGACAGTTTCTCACTTACTGCAATGATGCAGGCGCACCAGTGAATAAAGTCACAGTTATCTCCAAAATTTTATTAATTCCCCTAATTGGTAGGCACGAAGAGAAATTATCTTTTGAGACTATGACATTTCATCCAGGACAAATTATGCTTTGATGCTCTATGGGTCAGAAATGTCTGCACTTTATAGGAATGTCTTCTGCAAACCACAGGCACAGATATTACCTTGGTATGCATCCACTCCACATGGGGCTCTGCTAACCATACCAAGCCCTCTCTAGCCTCATAGAAAACTACTCCGTACTCCCCGATCTCTTTGTATACATGACATTCAGAACAATCTGGAACCTGAAGCCTTGGAAAGTGAATAGATAAAATGGAAAGTTCCAGAAACCAGGGAACATGGCTGCCAGTGTTCCTTTTACACATATGAAAATATGTGTATATTTCTAGGACAATGGCTGACTGGTATTAAAACCAGACTGGCCAGTTGGAATACCATTACTGACCCAAACAAGAATGGCCTTGCTACGCCACCCATATTCTCTGTACGCACTGGCACATAATGGATTGAGAAAACGGCTGAAGAAACCAGGCATGAAAGACAATTGCCCTTCTCATGCTTTAATCCCATACCCTGTGCTCCATTTAGGGTGGACGTCCATCCAGTCCTTGCCATTCCCACAAGCAGAGCAGGTGAGATTCATACTTAATTCAGCCTCATCTCCACAGAACCTTTATCAGGCAACAGAGATCCTACCATCAGGCCATGAGATACTACTATTTAGTTCTTAATTACATAAAAATGAAACCACGTAAGAAAAAGGAAAACAACGCAAATACATGAAAGCCATTTACTCCTGGTAGTTTCTTCAGGGTCCCAGGTGCTGGGGTTCATAATGTTCCCTGATTTCAGAGAACCAAGGCAGGGAGAATAGGGGCCAGGGTGTCAGAATAGTCTTGATGGCCTTAGCCAACAGCAACAGCTTTTATAAAAACTTTTTTCCCATAATTTGGTCTCAGATCTTCATGTTTTCTTCATGTAAATGAAGGGACTCAGTCAATCAGGATTCTAGAATTATTATAGTATCTATGTAAGCTGACAACTGTTCCAAAAATCCCTTCACAAACCCACAAACAGAGGGCAGGATGGGTGGGCTTGTACACAGGTGGGAATGTAAATGACTTCATGATTTAATTATGCTTTACAGAACCCCCCAGCACCCAACTGTTACATCTCACTTGTTAGCAGAAGTGCTAGGGGCAAAACCAAGAGGCTGGTAGAACAGTAGGAAGGCTGGGCATGAGAATCGTAACAGGAAAACACCCCATAAGGAAAGAGGCTTCTGACTCGGTCCTCTTTTCTAGCAGGGTCTGGCACCTGGCACCGTTTTGGCACTGGGGAAGGGAGCAGCCTGACAAGGTCCACATGGAGCAGCCTCGAGGTTTCCCCCCATCAAACACTTCGCCCATCTCTCCCCAGAATCGAAGGAAAGTGCATGGTGAAGGAGTGGACCAGTGAGAGATTTCTACAGTCATCCTGTGAGTGTGTGGCTGAGCCGTCAGGATGCAAATCTCCTGCCTGGAGTTCCGGGCTGTGTGCTTTTAAGAGTTGAACCCAGTTAGGACAGATTCCTAGAGGCTGGTCCCTTGCCAAACCTAAAGGGCTGTCCTGGGCAACTTTACACTTGAGGCTGTTAAGCAGTCTTTAGGATATGCAGCAGCCGATTTTGGGTGAAACAGAATGGCCATGACCTCTTAAGTCTTTTAAATCTCCTACTTCATACCCATGAGGTAGAGGCAGGAGCCTCCAGTCAAGGAGATGCTTCCACCCAAGTTGTACTTTGGGCAAAAACTTTCTTCCAGGTATAGAAGAAGGTTGACAGGTTCTGCCCAGGGGGATTTGATTCAGCTGTGGGAAGAGGTGACCTAGGTCTTCAGGGAGACGCCCTGGAAAAGGTCTTCCCGAGCAGACGAGAGGGCTTCTCCTTGCCCATCCCAGGGAAGGGCTGAATGCACATCTCCTCCCATGGGAACCGGGCTAGGAGGTCTTTTCTGAGTGGGTCCTCTGATGCCTGATTAGGTGATAGCCCCTGCTGAAGCTTTTTCCACAGGTAGGGCATGTGAAGGGTTTCTCACCAGTGTGTGTTCTCTGATGCCGGACAAGGTGGTCCCTCCGACTGAAACTTTTCCCACATTCGTTGCACCGGCAGGGCCTCACTGAGGCATGTCCCCTGAGGTGCTTGGCAAACGCGGCACTGTGGTTGAAGCATCGCCCACACTCGCTACAGAGGTAGAGCTCCTCGGCCGCGTGGGTCTTCCGGTGCGCCAGATACCGCCTGTGGTCACTGAAGTCCTCTCCACACTCTCCACACAGGTAGGGTTTGCCTCCAAGGTGGATTCTTTGGTGTGTTGTCAGCACAGATTTCTGGCTGAAGCTCTTGCCACAAATAGTACAAAAGAAGGGTTTTTCCCCTGTGTGTGTTCTCTGGTGCCGGACAAGGTCCGAAGTCCAGCGGAAGCGTTTTCCACAATCGTCACATCTAAAGGGTTTCTCAACCGGTGGAGTTCTCTCAGCCTGGACCAGAGGGGAGGTCTCATCCAAATTCTTCCGGTTTAGGGGAAATTTATAAGTGCCCATTTTGTGAACCTTCTGGTGCCTGGCAAGATGTGAGCTCCGCGTGTAACTTTTTCCACACTCCATACATTTATATGGTTTCTCTCCTGTGTGAGTTCTCAGGTGTCTAACGAGGTGGGAGTTACAAGTGAAACTTTTTCCACATACGGGACAGTCATGGTGTCTCCCTAACAGGGGGTAGATAGGCATGGTTTCCTGAAGATTCGATAAACTATTGACTTGAGAGATATTTGTACCAAATTGTCTTTCGTTAAGTCTACCTGGATCATCCTCAAAGACTATTTCCCAGTCTGGAGTCTGGTGGATTTCCGGGTCTCCCAAAATAGATGTGTGTAGATCCTCCAAACTTACATCTTCTTGCTCAAGGTACTCTTCTTCATCTTCGCTTCTGTCTCCTGTAGAGAGGGTGAGAGGTGAAAAGGGGAACTTATACAGGTAATGGTGCCTTCTACACAATGACAGGATTGTTAAACAGTCTTGGGAAGGCAAGACCATATAGAGAGAAGCCCACATTTCATAAGATAGAGGCTGGGAAAGAAGGAAATAACTAGTCAACTGAATTCTGTCGTGTGCCAGGCACTTTCTGATAGGTTATCTTGTGCTGTCCACAAGCCTTAGTAGGGACAAAGATTATCACCCTCATTTCAGAAATGTGGAGACTGAGGACCAGGAGTTTAAGTGACCTGCTTAGTAAATGACAAGAGCTGCACTTCCAAAGTTCCAGTTTCGCCACTTGGCACGACATATCCCTCACATGAATGATGGGAGGGGAAAGAGGAGGGTGCAGACAGAAGAATCTGGCATTCAGAGGAGGACAGGGGTAATGGCCAACAGGTTGGAAGAACCAATGAGAGGGGCACCCCAGAGTGGGAGAGGGGATTGCCAGCTCTGTGAGGGGAGATTCCTTTTGTTGTTCCTCACCTGTGTAGGTAAAACTCAGGATTTCTGGCTCTTGAGGCTCTTGAGGCTCTGGGATATCTGGGACCAAAGGCTCTTCCTCTCTAACGTGGGAGATCTCATCTAGTCTGGGGATTGGAAATGCTGCTCAAGAGAGGGAAAGCGGGACATTACGATTGGTTCAGCAATTCCCTGCACTAAGAGCAGATCTCTTCTGCTGGGTAGGCTGGAGAACAAAGGTACAGCCTGGTCAGTGGACCAAAGCTGGTCTTTTTAGCTTGATCACCTCTCACCAAATCCTGCACAGTCCTTGCCCTTCATCTGCACCTCAATGGTCATACGACTGCTAACGCTCTCTTTCCCCATATTCGAGTAAGCAGATCATCTTCTATAGATGGTTTCAAAACTCAAAGCTGCCTCAGATAGGCTAGAGCTGTCATATTATCGTTTTCTTTTCTCGTTAGAAGTTTCCAACCACTTTCTAGGCATCTTCTCTTCCCCTGAACTTGGAAGATACCTTCTTCCTTAGCTAATCCTTCAATCTCATTGGTGGGGGAGGCGTAAGAGAAAAGTGGTGCATAGAGTCTAAGGTCTAAGACTCCCCCCACACACACCCTCCTCCCTGTAATTTCCAACAGGAGAAAGACCTCTGTGCTCAGAACACTCTAGAAACACTTGAAATTCCTTACACAAAGAGACCACAATTCCGCAGTCTTCTTCCAAGACATATTCTCCATAGAACTCTTTCTGTGTTGGATCCATATCACTCCACTGGTCCTGGGAGAAGCACACAGCCACGTCCTTGAAAGTTACCAATCCCTGAAACGACACAGGCTTTGGTGAAAACAGGATGCTTCATGGAGCCTCCTATTTCGATCCTGGGGTGAAGCTTACGCCAGGAGACAAAAGGGAGTCTGGCAGGACTCTGGGCTCCCTTTCAGAAAATCTGTTTCACCCTCGGCTGCTGCTCCCTGACTTCCTACTTTTGCAAGGACCCTCCCCTGTGCCCTCAAGTCCCCCTGCTTTCTCTCAGGGCCAGCCTCTGCTCTTCTTTCAGAGCACAGTGGTGGAAATACAAGACAAGTCTTCAAAGTCATCATTAACTCTGTCTTTGAGGCTTTCATGCCACCTACATTTCTGCAAGGATTCAACTCTTCTAGAAAGCTTTCCCTAACTGACTTTCTCTGGGCACCCCCAACACTCATGCAATCGACACAGCACGCGCAGGGCCCCTTCCTGCAACTAGGGTACAATGCAAAACCACGGATGAAAGCTACAGCTTTTGTCTCTAGCCTCACTGTGCAGCCACAGTGAAAGTTTCGTGTGGACCACGGCCTGACTGAACGTGGTCCCTGGAAGGGGACGACACACAAGTTCAGAAATCATTCCTGCGGCACAGCAGCCATTCTTACAAGTGACGATTAACGTTACCCCCGAAGAGAACGGAAATAAGCCCTCAGTCAGCGACTCACTCAAGTTGTGCTGGAGTGCTCCAAAATAATCGCATTCGGTCAGCCCCTGTCTCTGGGTAGCAGCAAATAAAAAGGCTCTGGAGCCTGACAATCTGACTGTGACAACTATCATTCACCTCATCACATGCGGCTCCTCCCGCCGCAGACACGTCTAGAACTGAGGACTTAAACTGACAAGAAGGAGAATGGGAACTGGCGCCCTGCCCGACCTGAGGGTGTGGGGTATGGGGCGTGAGGCGTGAGGTCCGAGCCAGTGCCTGTGGCGTCTTCAGGTTCTCTGTGGCACAGAGGGAAACTAGAGCACACCTGTGAGAGAGCAGTAAGAAGGGCAACCATGTCTGGGTTTCCAGAGCTCCTCTCTTCAGGAAGGCCTGGGGCCTGGGACACTGGAACCTCTGAGAAGAAAAGAAGGCAGCGATCAGCTACATGTAAGGCCACCCCATATGTGGCAAACAGCTCTCATCATCTTTGGTAGGAATCCAGAAACGGGACTAAAGGCAGCTCAGGTCACCCCAATGCCACCATCAGGAGCACTAGTGGAGGGCCAAGAGAACCACCAAGAATACTGCCATTTCAGCATGGCTGTTTCTGGGGGACTGGCTAGTACGGTCTCCTGGCAACACCCCGGATTCTGGGATTGATTCCCACGATGCTCCACCTCGCCTCCTGAGGAGTGGGGAGACATCGTCCTCCCCGCACTCTGCCCGTCACAATGCCCCCTTCCCGCTGAGGCTTCCCACCGCTCTGCTGCAGGGGCTGGAACTCCAATTCATGGCACAGGCTCGGCTCCTCTGGCAGCCCCAGCTCCGGGCTCTGTGTGGTCTCCTCCTGGGACTCCTCAGGAGTTGGGGTCGGCGCGACATGCTGCAGCTCACCAGGCGATTCAGGCTCTGCTCCTGGGTGCACTGTCTCCTCTGACAGGACTTCCTGCCCATGAACGTGGACAGTCACCTGGGAAGAATTCCAATTTCCAGTCAGCATGGCGTCCAGGGGAATGTCTCGGTTGTCATCGGGGCTTATTTGAGGAGAAGCTGCCAACAGAAAAAAGTCCCAGAGGGTCCTAGAGGAAGAGGGGACACTCTGGTTCCACTGGGGCACGCGAGAGCTGTTGAAGGAAGGTTATCCTCACCAGGACGAGGCAGGGACATTTGGATGCTGCACGGCTTGCTCACTTTCCTCAAGCCTGCCCCTGTCACCCAGGGCTCCGAGGTGCCCATCCCGCCCATCTCCACCTCTCCCACCTGCAAGCTCCCCTTGCTGTTTGTTTCCCTATCTTATTGTCCTGGGAAGCCAGGGGGCCCCTGGGACAGAGAGGATAGGAGAACCTCTGAGGAAGTCACAAAACTGGCTTCCCCAGGAAATGGAGGTTTGGCATCCATAGAAAGGAAAACCAAAACCACATGACCCTTGGGTGCTGAGGTCTCTAAGAAGGTCCCTAGGCATGGGTTTCAAAAACCAGAAAGTCACACTCACACACACACACACACACACACACACCACACCTCTGCCCCTTATCATAGGTGCAACCCACACACAGAGCCGATTAAAGGGTAAATTATGGGGGCCCTGTAGGCCTCTCCCCCCCAAATCCATCTTTCCAGCAAAAGTCCCCCTCCACATCACACAGATCAGGACTCCCCCTCCTCACCCACCGCCTTGGTCTCCTGGGTTGTTTCTGCAAACCCTCCACCAGCGTCACAGCCTCCTCGCCACTCTCTGGCCGCTGGCCCCGCACCCAGCTCTGCAGCTCTCCAGGCAGGACAGTGAGGAACTGCTCCAGCACCAGCAGCTCTAAGATCTGCTCCTTCGTCCGCCTTTCGGGCCTCAGCCACTGATGGCAAAGTTCTCGCAGCCGAACGAGGGCCTCTCGAGGACTCGCTGCTTCCTGGTAGCGAAAGCGCCGGAAGTTCTGGTGTGAGGTCTCAAGCACAGGGTCATCTCTCTGTAAGACAGACTCTGGCCTACAGGTGAAATCATCTTCCAATTTCACCATCAGGATTCCCTCTTCTTCCCAGAGATCCTGGTCCTCCGGCTCCAAGGCTGTAGCCATTGTTTGGCTCTGGGGGTGGGGAGGGGTCTCACACCATCCAGAGCTCACAGTGTCATTACCCCCCAGTCTCAGCCTGGGCACCTCAAGGAGTTTCTCCCAAGAGACCTGGGGCAGAGAAGTAGAGACAGACAACCGTGTAAGCATGAGATCACACACAGGGACAACGGTTCCAAGTTCGAGCGTAACCCCACACACATAACACTTCCTCAAACCATTAAATCCCCACCTCCCCATCTCCACAACCATCAGCCCTAACTAGATTTGGCTAAAATAGGATCATCTACGCCCGAAGGTATGTTCTCTTACCCCTTTTCCTAGGCCAGGTTCACACCCCACAGAGAAATAGCAAAAGACAATGCATTTCTACTTCATGAAACCTGTGAGCTGGCGAGGACAAAGGACGCTGTTAACGAACTGCTAGACCAGGTGTACCGACCAGTGTCTGTGTTACACACATTTACATACACACTAGAACGTACAGTCTGAGAAGACACCTATCAGCCACGCTGAAATAGACGGGGAAGCCTTCACAAAGGTTCATTTTGAATGGGTTCACACTCACTATGGATTCCTCTGTGCAGTGGGCACTCTCAGAGATCTCATCTGAGAGGGAGGGGCCAACTGCGTGAGGCAAAAGTGAGGAAAGCCACTTGCCCAGTGGCTGACATGGGCAAGTGCCAGACATCTGATCAAGACATCTTAAGGAGAAGACCCCCAGACCCTCAAACCCAGGTGTTCAGAACTAAATTCGCCATGCTCCCCCAAATCTACCCCTCTTGCTGGGACCCTGTCTTGGCTGAGATCACCACTTGCTAAGTAAACATTCAACACTGTGATTTTTAGACCTCCACTTGGACTCTTCCCCATTGCTTACAGCTCATTACACCAGTTCTCCCTCTTAAGCCCCTCAGATCGGTTTCCTCCTCTTCTTTCCCACAGACTGACTGGGTTTGGGCCCTGGGCTCTCTCCTGGACTCCGGCCAGAACTTTCCAACTGGGACCCCTGCAGTGCTGGACCAGGAGTAAAGTGCAGCATAATTACAGCGGAGCTTTCGCAAAACAAGTAACACAAGTCGCTCTTCTGGATACTTTGATTTAGTTGACTTAGGTAACCTTAACTTTAGAAATGCCACATGAAGTTCTGATGTACATCATGGCTGAGAAAACACCTAGGGTGCATAAGGTAAGGAGTGAGGGCCCTGGCCTCAGATGGCCAGGGTTTAAATCTGGGCTCTACCGTTTACTAGGTGTGAGGCCACAGCTCAGTTCCTATGTTCCTTATGCCTATTTCCACTTATGGCTTGGAGGGAAAAGTGGTATCCATCTAATAGTGTGACAACGAGGGTCCAATGTTATCACAGCTATGAAGGGCTTAGAAGAGTGAAGGCACCCCAGTTAGCTATTATCTTTCTAAATAATAGTCCCAACTGCACAGCTCACATTTGAAAATACTTGTTAGTAAGATCAGCTCTAAAATCATTGGCACGGCACGTGGAGCTCTTCACCATCTGCCCTCAACTGGTTTTTCAAGCCTCATATCCTACCCTTTTCTGTGTCTTAACAACTATAAAGGGTGCATTGCTCATCTCCTGAAACGGTGGAGGGGGGGGGGTTCTTCAGGTCACCATGCCTGCAGGAAGGCTGTTCCCTCCGGTGATGCACGGTGTGCTCCCCTCGTCTTCATTCCCGTGACTTACACTTGAGGTTATTTACCAGTTCTTGTCTGCATAACTCCAAATGCCTCCAAATGTGAGCTACCTGCCTCCACACTGGTTACCTTCAAGTTATCATGGACGGGATCTCAAGACTGACCCGCACTCTTGACAAATGTGGTCATGTCCCTTCCCTATTTAAGATCCTTAATCATTCTCTTTGTGACATACAAACTTCTAAGTATTATATATTAGGCTGACTTTCACCTTGTTATTCCTTTCCCCCTCCTCGGTCCTTTCAAACACAAACACACAGACAGTGCGTGAATGTGAAGCATGCAAAAGCCTTAAGCTTCTTGGCTTTAGAACATGTTATTCCTTCTGATTCTTTATCCTTCATTACGTTAAGCTTTGCTTATGAGACAGCTCATACTTCCTGGGTTCTGAAAGGTCTTCTTTGATCCCATTCCCCTTTCCCTGAAAATAGCTGGAAGCCACTGTGCTTCTCCAGCAATCTGGGTACAGCTCTATCACACTAGCGGCGGGATCATACGGCCACTGTTTATCCTGCCAATGTCACTCCTTGAAGTTAGGGACTGTTCTCCATCAATCGCCAACACATGTGATGAAGTGCTCAGTAAGTGAATTTAAAGGAATAAACCTCCACTTTAAAATTTTCTTCCTACTTTTTGTCAGGAAGAACCCACCTTTCCCCTCCACTGTTTCTCCTCTTCTTTATTCATCTAGTTAATTCTACCTTCTAAATGTCTTTCAAATTCATCGATCTCCTCTCCACTGTCACTCTCCTGGTTGAGCCATTTTGAACCACTGAAAAGTATTAATAGGACCTTTCTAATCAGGACCCTCCCCTTCACCACACTGACATAACAGGCACTTGTACGCTGAATGAACGACTTGCTTCAAGTTTTACTAGTGTTTCCGGTCCTGCCCCATCCAGACCACTCTCCACATGCAAACTGAGGGATTCTTCATTTTCTAGTCTTTTTGGGCTTCATTACAATGGTCTCAGTTAAGAATCCACTGTCAAGAGCTGGGTCTAACGTGATGTTGCCCATCAAATGGAGTTTAATTTCATTGACCTTATTATTTACTATCTCAATCGCTTTTCATGCATTCATGCTCTTATTTCTCATCCATGATCCTCAAACATCCACTATAGATTTTCATAGCCTGTTCTAGGTAGTCCTATAATTTCTACATCATTTTGTGGTTAATTTTCCTACTAACTGAATCTGCTGTCTACCTCATGGTGGTCGGTTTTCTATGGGGTTTGTGGTTTTTAAAATTGTATGCCCATCTTCGGTTAGATGGTTTTCTTTGGAAGTCCTGAGGGAAGATGGAATTGATGGGGTCTTTGGTTTAACGAAGGGATCTCTATTATCTTCAAAGCCCAAGAATCCATGCCCAGGGAAGCAGAGTAAGAAGCTCTCCTTGTTTCCACATGGCACTGGCTATAAGAGACGGTCTGCTATGGATTCTACCAAGTCTGCATGGCCAGAAGTGTTCCTGCTCTCAGAGGGCTGTACTCTCCACCAAGAAAAAGGAATGGAACAGCGCCACATAAAACCTACTGTTTTTAAATGCTCCTCAGAAATCACGAATTGACGTTTCCATTGCTTGCTTTGGATTTACTTTGGCAGCTTAGGAATCAATGAAGGCAAACAGGTCAGCAACAGCAGGATGATGGGAGGAAGAGAAGCCACTGGTGGGGCAAGGGATGAGAAGGCATGGAAGGCAGGTGGTGCCGTGGAAAGATGCGTGTCCCAGCCCCACGTCATCAAGTGACTGGAGCAGCTTGAAGGGTTTCATAAGATAACGTACACAAGAGCGCTTGTAATGGGGAGAACCCACTGCAGGTAACTGCTCTCCTAACTCCCAGAATTAGCTGAACTCTGTGAGCTTATGAACTAAAATATGCTGTGCAAATGTCAAGTGTCATTATCAGAAACAGAAAAAGGACCCTATTTTATTCTGCAATTTGTGGAATATGTTACACTGCCAAGTTGGCATTGCAATTTATTGCCCTTGCTTTTCTAATACCTTCCCTCAAAGTCTGTCCTTGGAAGGTTCCGCAATGACCTATAAAAAGCGAACAGGATTATAGAGATAGACAGAAGCCAGGCCAGAAGAGCAAAACTTGGTTCCAGAAGGCTCTAAAACATTATCTGCAGAAAAGCTGCACAAGCCTAGGGCTGGGCAGGCTCCATGACCTAGACTCTTGAGTGCGTGTTTCTAGGGCGTATTAGCAGGACTGAAGAGATGTGGAAGAAACAAGCGCCTTCTCCAATCTTTGGTACAATACCTAAGCCCCTTATCTGAATGAGTCATGTGCCACTGAAGGCTTTACCTCCGTTCTACTGACAGCAGAAATCTGCAGGCAATGAAGGGACATCTGATTCCCTACTTTACAATGTTACTACTTGGGGAGATCTTTCTGGGCCCTTAATGATAAGGTTTGTGGTCCTACACTAGCTACCGAATAGAGAGACAGTGATCTATTTACTGGCAAATAGTCCTCAGAAGTAGTGATCAGAGAGGTTCAAATGATTATATTTAGCAGATCCTTATTTCCCTTCCTATTACCATTCTTATTTTTTACCCTAATGCTGGCCACTGACCTGGAAATCTGGTTATGTCTGCTCTCTGGGACGAGCCAGACCTTGCCACTGCTCCTCTTTTTGTTCTGGAATAGAAATCAACTAATAAAATTTGTTAACTGTCCTGTGCTAATGCTGTATTCTTCTTTAAAACTAAAGATTATCTGGTATAATCCTTCTACTGGAAAATGATCTTTGTTGCTAATTGTCCTATATACAATTATCCATGCTTTCACATAATGGTTCGGGGCTCTGGAGCCTTGGATTTAGATCCCTCTCCTCACTGGCCATGCGATACTCCCTAAGTCTTGGTCTCATTTTCAAAATGTGGCTAATGCTACCTATTTCACATGGTTGTTTTAAGAAGTAAATAAAGTTACATACAGAATCACTTCAGCACAGAGCTCAGGACAGTTAGATGCTCAATATATTTTGTTTTCTGCCCTTCAAGTTGCTTTACAGTCTTTTGTGAAGAAGGCAAGATTTAAATCTTATACAAGCAAACAGTCCTTTATTTAATCATAATTGCAAAAAAATTTTTAAGTGCAGAGGAATAATTATGGTCTGTTTACTGCTATACCAAAAGTAAAAGTGTTATAGGGGCACCTGGGTGACTCAGTTAAGCGTCCGACTTTGGCTCAGGTCATGATCTCATGGTTCGTGGGTTCAAGCCCAGCGTTGGGCTCTGTGCTGACAGCTAGCTCAGAGCCTGGAGCCTGCTTCAGATTCTGTGTCTCCCGTTCTCTCTGCCCCTCCCCCACTCACACTGTCTCTCACTCTCCAAAATAAATGAATGTTGAAAAAAATAAAAAAGTAAATCATTATACAGAGTCCTTGCTTCAAGACTTATAAGCTAAGATTAAATAGGATCCTTGGAACATAGATGGGATGGAATCTTAAAACAGGTTTTCCACCGAAGACCACATTAGCAGTGCTTCTACTTACCAACTTCACAGTCCTGTCTCCTCCCTCTAACTGGGAGGAGGTGATTTGGGGCAAGCCCAGTTAGTACACCTACTAGGTCCCTTGAAAATCTAACCCAGAAGGCCAAAGCAATGAACGGGAATGACTGTTCACTGACTTTTGGCCTTCTAATGCATCGTAAGCAGTATGCCTCAAACTATGCCTTAAACCAATTTCTTTTTAAATATTTTTGCCAGTTAGGGGTCCCTGGGTGGCTCACTGGCAAAGAGTTCGACTTCGGCTCAGGTCATGATCTGACGGTTTGTGGGATCAAGCCCCAGTTCAGGCTTTGTGCTGACAGCACGGAGCCCGGAGCCCGCTTTGGATTCTGTCTCCCAATCTCTCTGCCCACCCCTCCTTTGCTTGCACTCTGTCTCTCTCGCTCGCAAAAATAAACACTAAAAAATATTTTTAATATTTTTGCTATTTAAATATTTCTTTCTTTCAGTGTAAAATATCTGAGCAGCAAGGGGAGAAGTGGCTCAAAAAGCTTACTGCAACAGATTTCAAAGACACAGGCTGAGTCGGAGTGAAGGGGAAGATAGGAAGAGAGCCAAACAAGTTAGTGGAAGTGGGTGGTACAGGGAAACCAGGAGAAGCTAAGATATGAACATCTTCCAGCCTGAAATTCTGTAGACTCTGTGGTTAGGGACCAAGGTATAGAGTAGGCAGAAACATGTCATCGAGAGTCGATGTAAATACAAATAATGTAAAATATAGCTATAAGTGCCATAGCGATTCACTTTATTTTCCAAGAAAATGTTTCCTATAGGCATATACCAGAGGCCCGGTAGGCGGTGTTGGGCCTCTGGCCACTCTGCCTTTGGAGGTTGGTGATCTGTGTTCCACCTCCTCAAGATGAGTCATCCCAAAAATGGGAATGAGTCTCCACCTAAGGGTAGAGAGCCAGGTCATGTTTTGAGAAACCATCGTGCTTCCTGATGGGGCTTCTTTACTGAACACCTGAGCCATAATGTATTAATTAGCATAAGATGGTGAAAGGGATTTATTCAAGAGTTTAGATGGACTAGAGGCCAAAAACAGATTTTAAGAGTCCACAATTGAGTGTCTGACCATCATGATGACAGTGGTGAACCACCACCATGAAGCTAGGCTTTTTAACCTTAAGGGTTACCTAGAGGTGGTTAATGGCTTAAACAAAGCAGGTCAATCTATAGGCTTCAGTTTGAAACAGAACATCACACGGGCGCCTGGGAGGCTCAGTCGGTTAAGCATGTGACTCTTGGTTTCAGCTCAGGTCACGATCTCAGTTTCTAAGGGGTCAAGCCCCGCATGGGGCTCTGTGCTAATAGTGCAGAGCCTGCTTAGGATTCTCTCTCTCTCTCTCTCTCTCTCTGCACCTCCCCCACTCGTGCTATCTCTCTCTCTCTCTCTCAAAAATAAATAAATAATCTACAAATGAAAAACCGTCACAACCTAATCTGAAGGGGGAAACGGGCAGTCATCATACTTGACACCCACCTTGATGAGGGGGGCAGCCAGGTTTAACAAGCTGTGTCCAATTCATTCCTATAATAAACATGGTCAATGCCAATCACAAAATCAGAGCAACCATTATTTAATGAAAAATAACGGTATAATATATTTTATAAATAAGGCTTGACCTGAGGAGTAAATATGGATAAATCAGAACAGTCAATTCAAAAATTATCTACTATGTTTTTAGTTTTATAACTGATATCTCTGTCAAAATATTCTTTGCTTTGTATAGAGATGACTTCCTTCTGGCACTCCAATACTCCCTTGCTTATAATGAGATGGTGAAAGATGGATAGCACGCCTGCTAGACCAGAGGAATCAGAGGGCTGGCAGGTTTCTACCGCAGATTAAATCATGGGCCAAAGTAGAAGGAATCCCAGAATGGCACTCCTGTTGTGGGCACTGTTTAGTGTCTTTATCTCCCCACTGCGAGCCCTGTCCCGGAGGGCAAGGACCTCTGTATTCATTTTTATATCCCAAGTGCCTAACACTTTGTCAAAGTCTTGCTGAAAATGGTACTCAGTCATCAGTGTTGAATTTTATTAAGCCATTTCACTTACTCCAATATGGATACAGAGGCACTAAATTCAGATACAATGGGTGCCACGGCTTCTGGGTAATAAACCACTCATAGGGACAGTTTATAGGAACTTGGTTTATCCCAATCTCCTGGGGGAATCTGGTGGCATAGCCATCTACTGCTTTACTCAGTTGTACAGGACTCATGGAGAGAAACTTCTTCAAAGGGAAAAGAGAGCAGGGGATGGGGTTATTCATTCTGCAAGTATTTACTGAGCCATCAGTCGTGCATCCCAAAGAACTCAGGGTGCAGGGCAGAGAAAGACTAAGAAAACACTGGCTCTGACCTTAAAGAATTTAATAAGTAGTTAATGTATAGCAAGGACCTAGCACATTGGTGACTCACAACCAAAAACCTAGCTTGGATACAAGCTATATGGTCAAAATGGAAGCTCCTAATAAGAGAAATAAGAAAATCAAGGGGAAAACGCCTCACTCTTTCATCTTCCATTTGGCATAAGACAGCTAGCATTCAGAGGTGTTTTTTAAGTTCATGTTCTTAATTTTAAAAACGAAAGAACTCAGACCGAAGTGGTTACGTTATCCACACAAGATCATATTACTAGCTTCTAGCACAGAAGTACACACACAGGTCTTTTTGATCCCCCAAACCACTGCACTGCTTACGTGAAGGAGACTGGCCAAGGGCAGCGGTTCTCGGTGTGAGAAACCCAAACCAGCAGCACAAACACCTAAAAACTTGTCAGAAATGTGCACATTGTCAAGCCCTGGCCCTGTCCGTTCTCAGAACCTGGGAGGGGGCAGGGGGCATCTGTTCAACAGACCCTCCCTTCAGGTGCTTAAGATGCCTACTGAGTTTGAGAGCCAGCACCTAAGGCAAAGGAAGTAAACTTGAAGTTCAGGCAGAAAGGACCCAGCTTTTTCAGTGCTTGGCCAAATTTAAAGGAGGGTGCACAAAAGCCCAAAGAGCCTAGGGCTGTTGCTTTATTATGCCTGAGCCGAAATAACTGGGAAAAAAGGCTGTAAACCTGTAACTTACCTCATCTGTACCATGTGTAATGCCCAAGGGTCCCTCACATCATAGTAAACCTTGCCGTGCCCTTGACATGACTGTCGACTGCAACATAGTACTTAGCAGTGCAAAAGGGGGTATAGCTGGAGAAGGGGGGAAGGATTATGAATCCCCTTCCTCCTCCAACCTTGTCTACCCTCTTATGCTACAAGAGTCCCAGCAGAGTGTTAGCAAAACAAATGGCCCCAAACTCTAACTATGAGGCTGACACATACTTCCCACCCATATGCCTCCCGATGCCTTCCTCACAGCCTTTCGGAAGTGGCTGTCAGGATCAAGGCCCACGGAGCAAATTGGAAGAGAAGCTGGGAGGAGGAGGAGGGACTCCACTAGCTTTCTGTGGCTCCTGAGTAAGGCTCCCTGGGTGTCACCTACCAAGTGTGGACAGAGAAAGAGTTAACAGTTCCAGCCCTAACTTCTGAGGGAGAGCCTGGATTCGACTGTGCTCTCCAGGACCCAGGCGGTCAAAGAATCGCTAAGGCTAGAAGCCTCTCTCTGCGGTGGCCGGCACAGGGACCAGGGCAGACAAGGAAATCAAAGCGCCTGGGAGACAAGAATACCCAATGCCCAGAAAGATAAAAATTCGCCTGACACCTGAGAGGGCGGATCCAAGGCACACAAACGAACAAACTTTTGCTCAAACCGGACAAGCCGCAGAGGCCTATACACTTCTGCTGGGGGTAACGGTAGTGCTCAGAAGTGTCAAAACTGGATGTTAGGGGTTGGGGGGAGGGAAGCTGCAAGTGGAGACAGAAGCTACTAGATTGAGGCGAAGCTTGGGGTCAGTCACAGTGGGAGCTGAAAAGCCAGAGGCCAGACGATGTCCCAGAGTGATAAGATCACGGGTGAGTGTGTGTATGTGTGTGTCGGAGGGAGGGGTGGTGGTGGTGGTGGAAAGGGATGGGGTTTGCCAGGAGCCTGCCGGGGGGTGATGTCGGGGGGAGGGGGGCTCTTGAAAAATCTGAAAGACCAGGTGGGAAAAGGTACGGGAATTGAAGGGGCCTAGACCACTCCTCCCTCGGTTCCGGGGGGCCAGTTGGCGCGGAAGCAATGCGAGGTACGAACTAACTGCGTTTCTGCAGGCCTCCGAGGGGGCGGAGGGCGGTGGCTGCACCGAAAGAAGCCCAGAGCGCCGTCCGCGTCCCCGGAGGTTCTAGCTTCCGCCACCAGGAGCCCCGGGGACCACTACGCCCCGGCCCCCTCACTCCACTGCCGCCGCCCCTTCTCCAGGACAGTGCGATTTCCCCAGACTCTGGGGGGGCGGGGTCTCCGACCTCTCCCTCTCTTCCCCGCCCTGCCCAGCCCGGCCAGCGCGATCGGGCCCGGCCCGGCCCAGCCCCTCAGCACTCACGGCTCCGACTGCTCCGGCGGCTCCTCCCCTGCCCCGGCTTCTCCCCCACCCACTCCCGGTCGAAACAGCGCCGCCGGATCCGAGCCGCGCGGGGCCTGGCGGGTCGGAACACGTGGGGCCTTTGCGCCAGGAACCGGAAGCTACGCTTAGCCCCGCCTCCTCACGGTTGGAGCCCTTCTAGGCTCCGGGAGGTTTGGTATCTCTGTGCGACCCCGCGGGTGGAGGCTCAGAGCGTCTGTAGGGCCCCGCGTCCAGAGCGTGGGGCTGGATTCCTTCTGCCCGCACGCCCCACTCCTAGGCACCCGACCTTCAGTTTACACTCGCAGGCGTTTCTCTGGTTTTCATCTTTGCTTTAATTTTAGCGTCTGTGCGTGTACTTGTTTTTCTTGGTTGTCCGCGAAGCAAGATTGCAAAGCCTGCAGTTTGGGGTTTGGCTGGTGCATTGGCCAGCAGTTGTGGGGCCTAGGGCAAACCCTTCCACCTCTGTGCAGCTCAGGGTCCATCTTCTAGAATGGGTGTAATCATTCCCTTGCTCTGAGAGCGAAGGGAAATACTGCATGTGAGCTCTTTGGAGCTTAGCAGAAGCATACTGAGAATAGTTGTGGTAGCCTGTTCTTTTCTGTTTTCCTTGGACACGTCTTTGTATTTCTTTAAGACTGACTTCCCCGATCACCTTTGCCCGGTTGGTCCATGTCAGTGGCGTTTCTGCCTGCATCTGCTATTTTCCTTTTTACTCTCCACCTGTCCCTTTAACCCCCCAAGTCACCACTCTCCATGTGCCATGGGAGGGCCTTCTCTCTCCCTAATGGGTCTTACACATTTCATTTTTATGGGACACAGTGCTGAGATAGACTTATAACAATAGGCTTATTGTGTTTGAACCGGAGGTATTCATTACTTGGGGTGGAGGGACAGGAATGTACAGTTCATGAAGGCCTACTGTGCGCCATGTGTTTTCATCTATGTCTCATTTTTAAATACTTTAAAATATGTTTCTTTCTGTCTCATTTTTAATCTTTTTAAATATTAGTATTAGGTCATAAATCTTTTTCTAACCATTTCAAACATTGCAGATAAAGCTAATGACCTTTTATTAATCCTGGCCTCCTCCTCTGTCTCACCAAATCTTTATTCTTATGTATTTACATTCCAGGCTTTATTCTATGCTTTTACACAAAATACACATGTGTATTCATAGAATCATATATTATTTTGTGGGCATATGCATTTATGTGTGGGTTCATGTTGGATTCCTCAATTTGCTATTTTCTCCTAGTATTGAGCCTTGGATACCTGTTCATAGTACATACGGATATCCTTTATTCCTTCTACTTTTTGCACAACATTCTATAGTGTGAATAGCCATTTGTCTGTGGATAATATATGCTGTTTATAATTGCCGCTGTCGCAACAATGCTATAATAAGCTTCTTCTTGATGCATATATGCAAATATTACTCTGGAACAGAGAAAAAAGATTGCTGGGTCATAGATTGTATATATTCCATTGGTACAACCAAAGTATCTTCCCAGAGACTATACCAATTTATAATCTTAACAGCCATATATGAGAATATTCCCCCACCCCCATATCCATGCCACTACTTGCTAAATTTGCAAAATGGGTAAAAAGCGATTCCTCATTGTTTTACCTTTCCTTTCCATGATTAAGAATGAAGATGAGGGGCGCCTGGGTGGCTCAGTCAGTTAAGCATCCGACTTTGGCTTAGGTCATGATCTCATGTTTTGTGGGTTCGAGCCCCTCATCGGGCTTTGTGATGACAGCTACCTCAGAGCCTGGAGCCTGTCTTCGGATTCTGTGTCTTCCCCTCTCTCTGACCCTCCCCTGCTCAGGCTGTCTCAATCTCTCTCTCTAACATAAATAAAACATTTTAAAAAAATTTTAAAAAGGAAATAATGAAGATGAATCACTTCTTGGTCTTTTGGCTAAGATCAAGAATGAAAATGAACATTCATTGTATGTTTATTGGTAATTTGTAGCTTTCCTATGAGTTTGCCTATTTCTCAAATTGATTTTTTTCTTATCGTTAGTTGTTACATATTCTTGATACTAATCATGTAATATATATGTTGGAAATACTTTCTCCGACTTTATAGTTTATATTCTAACTTTGTTTATGGTATTAAAGTTTCAACTTTGATACACTCATTTTCTCAGTAGCTTTGAATTTCGAGTTGTATTTAAGAACATTTTTTTCCCCACACCAAAATCATCAGGGCATCCTCCTATATTTTCTTTAACAACTGTTTTGCTCTCCTTTTAATGGTTAGATTTTGAGTTTATTTTTGTAATTGGTATAAATTGGCCCTTCAATTCTTTTTTTAAAAAATTTTTTAAATGTTTTATTTATTTCTGAGAGAGAGAGAGAGAGAGAGAGAGAGACAGCGTGAGCAGGGGAGGGTCAGAGAGACTGGGAGACACAGAATCTGAAACAAGCTCCAGGCTCTGAGCTGGCTGTCAGCACAGACTCTGACGCGGGGCTCTAACCTACCAAACGTGAGATCATGACCTGAGCCAAAGTCAGTCGCTTAACCAATTGAACCCCCCAAGTGCTCCAAAATTGGCTCTTCAATTCTAATCTTGTCTATGGTAGCTCATTTACATTGTTGAAACATAGAGCATGGGATATTTACATAACAGAGCTACACAAGTTATAATCTATATGTGGTCTGACTTATTTTCCCTCAGTCTGGTCCTTCCCTCATCAGTGATTTATTTCATTGAGTAACTACGATTGCAGGGCACTGTGGTAGTTATATGGAATAGAGCGGGAACCAAAAACGTTGTAGTATCTGTCTTCATGAACCTAACTTTCATGTGGTATGTGTGTCTGGGAGGAAAGAAACAGAGTTTTAAATAAATTATTTATGATTGTGAGAGGCTCTACAAAGGAGAGGTATGGCATGTTATGAGAGCTTATAACTGGAGGTCCTAATTCTGGTGGTAGGGCTGGTAGAGAAGCAGTTAGGGGAAACTTTGTTGAGTAGTAACATTTGAGGAGAATTCTGAAGGATGAGTGTGCAGGCTGAGATTGGGGATGGGAGTGAGAAGTGGAGTGAGTAAGAAAGAGTATTTGAAGTGATGAGAAATAGTGTGTATGCAAGGGTCCCAAGGTGGGAAAGAGCTTAGGGTGTTGGAGAAATTGAGAGAAAGATAGTGTGTCTAGGGCTAGAGAGCAATAGAGAAATGTGTGACATGAACCTGGTATTGTGAACAGGGATCAGATCTGATGGACCAAAAGTCTTATAGATTAAAGTAAGCATTAGCTGGCATAATTAATGGGAAGCCACTGACGGATTTTAATTAAGTGACGTGATTAGATATCCATTTTTATAAGATCCTTCTGGCTGCTGGTGAGAACCAAGGGATCCAAGAGGAGATGTGGAAAGGTGATTTACAAAGTTATTATTGTGGATCAGCAGCTTGGTGCTTGGACTCAAACATCTCCATAGTGTGGAGATGGGGGCATTTAGTTGTTATTTATTTTATTTTTTTCATACTCTCTGATGTGGGCAAAATACTATTTATTAGGAAAATGGTTGCCTCTGCACATGGAAGAGAGAGACCATTTTCGAAAAATCAAATAACGTCAGGAGTGGTTAGTGGAGTGGGCTCATCTGAGAGTGTGCGTAGCTCTACTCTTCATTGTTCAAGCCAGGGCTAGCTGAATACCAGGTACAGAAAGTGGATGATTCTGGAAGAGTTGTATGTAAATGGGATTTTTATAATTGGAGTCATTTAAACTTGCAACGAAAATATGTGGCTCAAAGCAGCAGTGAGTAACGTGGTCAAATACTAGATACTTTGGTAAATACCTCGGTAAATATCTCCCAATTCTTCGTGTTATTGCACTTCAGCTTTTCTTGTATTGGAGTTTTAAAATTTCATATCCAAGGAGGTTGGTCATTTACAAATATGATGGAATTATAAGAGCCTGATAAAAACAGAGAATGACTTTAGGTGCACTTTAAGAAAGATAGTGGGAAATCTTTATTCTAAGGCACATTGAAAACAAAGTGGCCTGTAGCTGGGTAAGCTTTGGTAAGGTATATTTTCCACTTGGGGATTTTTAATGCATGTGAAATTTGTTAGAACTGGAAAAGTAAAGTTGAATGTATCACTTGACAGGTAAGGTAGAGCGGTATCACTCAAAAGTGACTTTGGTCTTTCTGAGTGAAAAGGGAAGGGTTACTTCTGGGATAAGGAAAGGAAGTCTTGCCCAGATCAAGCAGGATCCTGAGGCCACCATTTGACTGGTTAAGGAGAGGATTGTAAAGTCAGCCTTTGAAATGGTCATTGCTCTGGTTTACATCAGTAAGCAGTAGACACAGTTCTTAGTAAAACCAAGGTGATCTAACAGGCAGTTTTACATGTAAAAGCTTGGGAGTTAGAATATTTTTTTCAACATAGCCTTAAAGATTCTGAGAAATTGAGTAGTGAAGGAGCCTACTCAACCTTGTCTAACCCTGTATCTTTCTCAGTTTGAATAGTTGAGTCCTGCTTTTAATAACTAATACATATGGACCACATCATGGAAACAACTGCTTTACTTAGGTGTGTATGTTTTGGGGAACAAATGAACTCAAGACCTCATTGTCAAGGATTTGGCTCAGATGTATGCGTGAGCTCAACCTTGTCATTAGAGTTACCGGCAGTAGAAAAATAATATCCAGGGATCTGTGTAAGAGGTTGTTTACAATATTGTTTGGATGAGTTGTTGTGTAATTTCTTATTCTGTGGGAAAAAGCTGGAGTATGTACATTTGGGGAAGAGATTTGGGCTTCAGAGCCCTAAGAAACAAAGGGCAATGTGAATAACCTCTGGCATGTTGTCTCCGTGCCCAGAGCTCCTTTTCCTCAGAACAACACCCCAGAGCCTGCAGGCACTAGAGGCACACAACACACTCCCTGGAGGCTTTGGTGGGACCATGTTGGTGAAGATCTAAGACAGGGCTGCCTGGAAGACTTGTAACTCATTTCATTCTGGGTGTTCAGGTTGTTGGAGCTTCTTTGTTGGATAGGCTTCTCCAACTCTGGTATTTCCAATTCCTAGAACTGATTTTCTGGCAGACTACAAAAAAAAAAAATGTTTTTTTTTCCAACGGAATCAGTACCTGGCACATCGCTTGTTACGTGATACCAGTACATCCACAGAATGTGAAAATCGTGCACGAATAAATCGTGTCTATTTGGCACTTCATGAATTGGAGCCAGGTGGCACTCTCACACTTGTTCTTCTCTCCTTTATAAGATCTGTCAAGGGGTACCTGGATGGCTGGGTCAGTTAAGCATCCGACTTCAGCTCACGTCATGATTTCATGGTCCGTGGGTTTGAGGCCAGTGTCAGGCTCTGTGCTGACAGCTCAGAACCTGGAGCCTGCTTCAGATTCTGTGTCTCCCTGGCTCTCTGCCTCCCCCCACCCCCATAAATAAACATTAAATAAATTTTTTAAAAGATCTATCAAGGTGTTTTATGTTACCCTCTATGTACCATTAAATAGGTAACTCTTTTTTAAAAATTTTTAAATGTTTTTTATATATTTCTGAGAGAGAAGGAGAGACAGCATGAGCAGGGGAGTATAAGAGAGAGAGGGAGACACAGAAAATGAAACAGGCTCCAGGCTCTGAACTAGCTGTCAGCACAGAGCCCATTGTGGGGCTCAAACCCATGAACATGACCTGAGCCAAAGTTGGACACCTAACCGACTGAGCCACCCAGGTGCCCCTAAATGGGTAACTCTTAATAAGCCAGACCCAGGAACACTAATACTTGTGCAACTTGAAAGCAGATATTTAAAAATGTTTTGAAGTAATATTATAAACCCTATGTCTCAATTCCCCTAGATCTAGGCTACCTGGAGCCATGTCCAAATCGATGAAAGTCTGAGGTTTCTCCTAAAATTTCTACATGTTCTGTGGCCATTGCTGTGAGCTTCTCTATGGGCCGTCTCTAATTTAAACCACATCATACCAATATGAAACTCAATTCACATTGGTACCAACTCACTCATACCAACAAGAAACTCAATTCTCCCTTCACTTACACATAGAATACCCACGTGACATATACAACCTGCTCATAATACATTAGCTAACGTAGAAGACTTTACTGACAGTTGAAGGGGAAGGCGGTTTAATAGCATAGAAAGGTGGCCTCAAATTGAGTATAGGTGTCTCCATCTTTAAACTGTTCTATAGGCTCTGCAACTGGCTTCTTCCCACAGATCTTTCAGCTACATTCACCTTTCTGGCTCATTTCTCCTCTCTTTACTTTCTCTGCCATTTTCCTCTCTGAGGAGCACTTAGTTATTACCAGGATTTTCTCATTCAGGTCAATTTAAACCATTCTTTCGAAGATAGGGCTCTTCATAATACTTGTCCTGAAGCTCTCTCTCTTTGCCTTCAAATGACCAATTTCACCTGCCCAGCCCCAGCACGGCTCCTCTCTAAGATAAAATCAGATCAGGCAGTTGAGGTAATACCATTTTCACCTCATTACACTTTATTTTGCTTTGCAGTTTTCAATTCAGTATTAAAGGGAATGTGCAATAATCCTTGTTTTAAAAATCACACTTTGATGGGCTTTTAATGAGAAGGTCATCTCTAATACTCATTATTAAGAACTGTGCCTTACCTACATCGTCATTCTATAAAGACTCTTTAAAATGTCTTGCCTGAGAAAAAGGTTAAACCAATAAAAGGTTTATCACTTACCTTGAGGACCTCATGTGAAAACCTCACATACAAACTCTATATTTAATGTAAATATAGAGCTGAATTTTACAGTAAGAAACCCTTTTCAGTAGGCTCTCAGACTTCTTTTGTTTTCCTGGACACATGGGCCTATTTTGATTGAAGCATAGGAATTGACCTAATCCAATGTGAAATTTTCATACGATGCCCTCAAGTTTGGTATTATCTAGGAATAAACACACCTGGGCGTGTGTAACTCAAGAAGGAAAGTCCCCTTATTGAGACATCTTCAAATAAAACCTTGGTTTATTTAAAACATTTTGGAAGACTATTCCAATGGATTAGGAGACTACCTACTATGAAGAAAAGAAGTACTGAGAAAATGTTCAGGATACGTTCTGCCTTTGATAAGGAGATGAGGCAAAGGGAGTTACTCTAAACAAAGAGGGAGACAGGTTTCCTTACATTTTACAAAAAACATTACTGACAGTTGTCCTTGACTCTTGTGGTTTCTACTTTCAGAAATTTTGTATCTGCCTTAAGTTCATCTGATGTGTTGCATGTTTTACTCTGGATGATGAATTCTTGGACAAGCCATTGTCTTCCTCAGGGCTGCTTTCACCTCCTTGTTTCTAATTGTATAAATGAAGGGATTCAGAAGGGGTGTCAGGATAGTATTTAGCACTGACACCACCTTATTAATCTTAAAGGAAGAGTGTGTTGTGGGTCTCAGGTACATGAACAGAACAGCACCATAGAGCAGGGAGACTACTGTCAGGTGAGAGGCACAGGTGGAGAAAGTCTTCTGTCGGCCAGTGGCTGAAGGGATCTGTAGAATGGTGGACAGGATATAGACATAAGAAATCACTGTCAAGAGGAGTGACCCTGGGACCACCAGGATGGTCACCAAAAGACCCAGGAGCTCCAAAATGCTTGTGTCTGCACAGGCTGCTTTCAAAATGGGACCAACATCACAGTAGAAATGATTGATGACATTGTTGCCACAGAATGGCAACTGGATGATCAGTAGCATCTGAAAAAAGATGATGGTAAAGCCTGCCGCCCAGGAGCTGAGGGCAAGCTGCAGGCAGAGGTGGTTGGTCATAATGGTGGGGTAGCGAAGGGGCTTGCAGATGGCCAGGTAACGGTCAAAGGACATGACAGTGAGGATAAAGAACTCGGTGGTTCCTAGGAAAAAGTGGAAGAAGGATTGCAGTAGGCAGCCGACTATGCAGATAGCTGTTCTTGCCACCACAAATGTTTCTAGTAGTTTAGGAAGGACTGTGGTGGTATACCAGATCTCTAGGAAGGACAAGTTGCAAAGGAAGAAGTACATTGGTATTTGGAGCCTGGGCTCAGCCCAGACAATGGTGATTATGAGTCCATTGCCTGCAAGGGTTAATATGTAGATACAAAAGATCGCAATAAAGAGAGGGATTTGTAGTCCTTGGGTATCAGGAAAGCCTAGGAGGATGAACTCTGTGATTGTCATGCCATTTCTCATGTCCCTTGATTCTCTAGAAAGACAGGCAAGAATGTAGCTCTTTAGAATGTCAAACTCTGATATAATTTGGACCCCCCCCCCCAAAAAAAAAGGAGGATTCTGAAGGATTCTGATTCCATTTAAGGTCATTCAGGACATTCTCCCACCTTCACATACACATATACAACCTAAGCCCTCCTTCCTTACTCATGATTTGGTTCGTCCTTTGGCCAGGTAACCTCACTTAATGCACTTTGAAAGTACTTAGTATACTGATGAGTGGAAAAGCAATTTTCCATCCACGTAGAGCTATGAGAATAATTGTTGCAATGTGTTTTAATATGATTTTTTAAATCCATATGATTTTTTAAAAATTTTGCTTAAATCCATGTTAGTGAGCATAGAGTGTAATAATGTTTTCAGGACTAGAATTTAGTGATTTGTCAGTTACATATAACACCCCATAGGATCATGTAAGTATATATGCCTAAATTGAGCTGTGGTTTCATAAGAAGTGAATCCACACTTTCCTATTCTATTCTAATAGAAATTATCCAGTTATATTGCAAATATGTTTAAGAATATTGATTTTGTAATCCCCCTCATATCTCTGTGTGTGTATTTATACAACTAAAAATCTTGCTGTTATAGATTAGTGGTGAAATACAGCTTAGATAATGGAACAGATGTTTTTCTCAAGAATCCACTCTCAAATTCTAGTTCAGACTCTTAACAAAGGAGACTGAAAAAATATTCAAACTAAACAAATAAAACTGCTTAGCAAGTAGGAAAATGTATTAAACTCTAATTCAAAATGCCAAGACCAGCTGAATTAGGGCCTAATATGCAGAAATACCTAATAAACGTATACTGGATAAAGATACACACACAAACTCATAGACATGAACCTAAAAAAGTGAAAAAAAGGCTAGCAAATGCTTAGGATAACAGGCAGGATCCTGACAAGAAGGTTCCTACCAAAACCTTCCTTTATGACTAAGTATCCTTCTATACCAACCAAAGCACTCCTATTTGCATATGCAAATTTACAAGCTGAGCACTTTTTCTTCCTGTTCTATTAAAATTCACTAAAAAACAGTAAAACTACTTCCTACCTTATTGAGAATATTCTGCCACATGGTTCTTTTTTTGCAATGGGTAAGGTAAATTACTATGAAATGAATCACCCCATTTACAAAGTAAGAGAAACAGCATGAAAGAGGCAGCTCATAGTTCATTGTGATATGTGGATTAATTCTATTCCCATATTAGAGAACAAGGATCCTCTGAGAGCCTAAGGGATAAATATGCTTCCATTTCCTCCCAACTATTTTCTGGACCAGGAAAGGATTATTTTTTTGGTCTATAATATCACAAGCTTCAATTATTTCCCATGAAGGCTATAAGAAATGGAGAAGTATTAGAATTTGTACTGATGACTAGAATAACTGGCCATGTGCCTGGTCCCTCCAAATAGGGTAGATACAGATTTATCTTCATGTTGCACTCAGAGGAGAGTGACGGTCTCTCCTGGTTAATATAAAATTTCTAAGCTCTAAACATTCTGCAATTGGGAGAATAAGACCTATAAATACCACAGGCATTTGTTGAGAGCTTTCTTTGTTGCAAATCCTGCTAGAGGATTAAGGAATTTATCATTTGGATAGGGAGAGAGACCATGTATGATAATTGCAGTCTAGCCCAGTGAATGATCCTGGGGAGTTGTGTGCAGACTGTTTTTGGAAGAGACCCAGAAGAGACCCCCTTACCCAGCCTGGGAAGGGTTACAGAAGGTTTTCCAGAGAAGGAGGTGCCTAAGCCAAGTCTACAGGAGTTCAATAGGAAAAGAGAGTGGGATAGGGAGGGAGAATGCATTCCAGACAAGGCCCAAAGTCTGGGAAATAGAACCAAAGCATAGAATCTAGCTTGAGCTGAGGTTGGGAGTTAGGACTGTCCAGGTACTTTCGAGAAGCTAACAGGTAGGGCAGGCCTCCTGTAAGTCAGTGTACAAGATAGGTTCTCATATGAGCCTTTTGGAGGGGAGAATCTTGAGTCAGGGAGTTTGCAAACATAGGGTAAGTGCATGCATATGTGTGTGTGTGAAAAATATGGTGTCACCTTCCTCCCTAACACAGTACACATTTATCTCCGCTTCATGGAGGAAACATCTGCAGGTGGTGGTTGAAAAGAGCTCCTTTGGAATTCTAGTCACAGACAGCATTGCTGTGTATCCCTGGAATAAAGCAAGGCACATACGGGGAGATACAGGTTCTGTCTACTTTTGTAAAGACCATGATTTGGCTTTGGCACCACAAGGACCCGGGGGTAGTAGCAAGGGTGTCAGCAGAAGTGGCCATGCCCCGTGCGAGTGGTGACCCCTGCAGCCGTGACAGCGGCGTCCACCCGAAAGGGACACAGAGCAAGAGAGAAGCGGTAGGAACCAAGCTGTTTGGATAACTGACTTATTGGGTTGTGAGCACAAGGGAAGTTTTGCGAGATACTGAAGGAGCTTAGATGGCGTGAATTAGCAGGTAAAAGCGATATTCAGAGAAACACAGGGAAGTACCCTGAGGAAGCTAAGGTTATGGAGTTAAAATAGTGGGTTAAACATTTGCAGTTGACATGCTGGCCAAATTTAACTATATAGTCTAGACTCCTTCTCTTTTCCTTTGGCGAAGTCGCAACATATAGAGTCAGATAGTCTTCCTTCTCATTTCCCCGCATCAGTCAGCAATTATCCTGTTAACATTACCTCTTTACTCTCCATTCTGTTTCTTCTGTCTCATTCAGACCACTGTTGTTCATGCCATCATCTTTCATTAGGATCAGTACAGCCTTCTAACTGGACTCATTGTCTCCTGACCTGCCATGTACTTGCCTATTCTTGTCTCAAACTGGAGCAAGAGCAGTGATTCTCAAACAATGCTGACCACTCGCTTCTCAGAACCTTGAGGGTAGCATCCAAAATCCTTGGTGTGACATTCAAGGCTGTTGATGATCTGGTCTTACTGTACCCAATCTTCCAGCCTGATCTGATGTTTTCCTTTTCTTTCCCCATTCTATGCTCTGTCCTTACTGAGATACCCAAGTTTAGAGTTTGGCTAACTGTTAGTAAGATTTCTACGGAACCATACTAGTTCATTGGTGCTAGAATGGCAGAGTTGAGTAGTTATAGCAGAGACTCTAGGGCCCCCAAAGCCTAAAACGCTCATGATCGGGCCCTTTACAGCGACAGTTTGCTGACCCGGCTCTGGTTCCCTGAAGGTGCCACCTGCTCTCTCATCACCTAATTACTGCACGTGCTGTTCCCTTGGCCTAGAATACCCTCTTCCGATCTCCTCCAGCATTTGGCTAAGTCCTGTCTGAAGTCTAGACCTCAGCTAAGGACTCATGTCATGGGAAGCCTTCCCTGACTTCCCATCTCCAATCTAGTTCCGGTGCTACTCCTACCCTCCGTGATCCCCTGGACATTTCCATGTCTGAATGCTTACACAATTTTATTTATAGTTTGTTTGGCTTCCTCCATAAACGCTAAGGTCGTAAGGGCAGCAACAATATCTGTAGGGCTTAAGTGTGGGCTTGTCATAAAATAAGCCCTCAAGAGATATTTTTTGAAGGATTGTATAAATCGATAGTTTGTTGACACTGTATCCCCAGTTACCTATGAGTTTACATAGACTGATACATGCATATGTTTATAAAATGCTACTGGTATATTTCAAAGACTGGAGACATAACAGGGACCGTTTGCTAAATAATTTGTCTCCAAGTCTGCTGCTGCTTCCAGCTTTTATGTAAATTTTGCTGCGTGTAAACATTTCTGCTTCTCCATCTTTCCCTAATCAGGGATATGTGTTTTCTTTACTGCATTCTGACCAATCTCCAGGATCTCCAGACTGCTCCCAAGTACAGAGAGCTTTCTTAACCCACTTAATGCTCAATGATTTCAGATACAGTTGAATCATTATTTCCCTAAGCTATGTTGTTGTAATCAAGCACCCTTCATTTTGCTTAATCTTTCATAGTCTCAAAGAAAAAAAGTACAAAAATATTAACATATATCTTTCCTGGATTGGAGCTAAAGGCAATATGTCCCCAGCCTCATCTTTTGTTGGTTCGTTTACTTATTCATTTTGTCTTTTTAACTGTTGATCAGGAGCAATTTCTTCAATTTTTCAAGACTTTGATCATGTAGTAAGTTTGAAGATGCTCGGTAGTGTGTGACCTTCCAGCAGACGCACCTGGATTATACACTATCAGTTCCATAAAGGCAAGTGCATCAAGAACCACTGCTTGGGGTGGGGCACCTGGAATGCTCAGTCGGTTGTCTGACTCTTGAATTCAGCTCAGGTCATGCATGAGTTCAAGCCCTGCATCGGGCTCTGTGCTGTCAGCACAGAGCCTGCTTGGGCTATTCTGTCTCCTTTTCTCTCTGCTCCCCACCTCCCTCTCAAAAACAAATAAACATTAACAACAACAACAACAACAAAAAGAATCACTACTTGTGGGACTATGCAACGCTGGGATGCAAATAAAGATAGCCACTTTGAAATTCATTCCAAGGATTTATGATTCTGGGTGAAAATGCAGTGAACTAAGACTGCTTGTTGGTCCAAGTCCAAGTCAGGCTATGACTTTTCTGTATGAGAATGAGATTCATGTATTGGAATTTATTTCTAGATTTCAAGGCATCAAGGCTAGCCATAGCTATTCATTCTTGAGAAAAGCAAAACGTTATCCAAAACAGTACTCTTTGCTTCTCTGTAGCAAAGAAATACTCACAGCACTAATGATTCCCAAGGAAACACTTCTGGTCCTGGGGTGCGTCCTTGTCCACACGGGCACTGAAAGAAAAGGAGACACTCTTATAAGGGCACTGAATTGAAACAGAAAAGTTCCTTCTTTTTTGCATTAGGAAAATGTATCTCTTTTTCTAGAATGTAAGGAAAGTGCTGTTATGCATTGCTGAGTTCTATTCATAAAGCTTTCAAGAAATGCAAGATTGCTTCAGTGTTTAAGAGAATTGTATTGAAAGTGATTAATAGATCCGTTCACACTACGTCAAGGTTTCTTCTCTCAAAATAATGATTTGTTAGTGGGGCACTTTCCTAGCTTCCTCTGGGGCTTTAATCTCCACGGACGTGGAGACTCCCAGGAGAAAACAAAGTCTTGCTAAAAGTTTATTCATAAGTCAAGGTAAGACATTGCAGCTTTCTAAATTCTAATTGGTACCAGTCAGGCCCCCCGTCCTGAAATAATTCATCAGAATCTGAGAATCAGTGGGGTTGAGATCTTGAATTTCGTAGTTTCTGCAAGTAGAAAAATCAGTGGTTTCTTAATAATTAGAAATCAGTGGATCCTCTAATGAACTAAGTTGGATCAAGCATAGGAACTTTGATTAATAATGTGAACACTGGCCAGGTATGCAGAAACGCAAGTGTCAACGGCATACGATCTTATGGTGATAAGTGAAAAGATGGGGTTTTGAATTCTTGAAGGTCAGCAGAGGGTTGATGGATATAGCAAGCATAACGAATTGTTGGAAGACAGTGTACAAAAAAGGGAAATAGAGCTGGAATTTTAATTTAAAAAACTTTAATGAGGTGTAGTTTACATAGAATAAAATACAGACATTTTAAGTATACAGTTCAGTGAGAGGTTTTTTTTATTTTTTAATATTTTTTATTTATTTCTGAGAGACACAGAGACAGCATGAGTTGGGGAGGGTCAGAGAGGGAAGGAAATACAGAATCTGAAACTGGCTACAGGCTCCAAGCTGTCAGCACAGAGCCCGACGCGGGGCTCGAACCCACGAACTGTGAGATCATGACCTGAGCCGATGTTGGATGCTCAACCAACTGAGCCACCCAGGTGCACCTACAGTTCAGTGTATACCCACGGAATACCCCTTCAGTTAAGATTTAGAATGTCCTCAGCACTCCAAAAAATTCCTTTGTGCACACTTTCAGTTGGTCTATCTCAACACTTTCTATCCCACCCCAACAATCACTGATCTGATATCTAGGTCTATAGATTAGTCTTGACTTTTGTATGATTTTTATGAATGAAATCATGCAATATGAATATGTTTTTGTGTCTGGATACTTTCACTTAGCAAACTGTTTTTCAGATTCATCCATATTGTCAAATATAAATAGTTCATTCCTTTTTTTCATAGTTTATTGTCAAGTTGGTTTCCATAAAACATCCAATGCTCATCCCAACAAGTACCCTCCTCCATGCCCATCACCCCCCTTCCCCTCTCCCCCATACCCATCAGTCCTCAGTTTGTTCTCATCATTCAAGAGTCCCTCATGGTTTGCCTCCCTCCCTCTTCCCCCCTATTACCCCCTTTCTTCTCCCTCACGGTCCTCCATTAAGTTCCTCCTAATTCTCCTATATGTGCAACCGTAAGGTAGCTGTCCTCTGCCTGACTTATTTCGCTCAGCATAACACCCTCAAGGTCCATCCATGTTGCTACACATGGCCAGATTTCATTCTTTCTCATTGTCATGTAGTATTCCATTCTATACTTAAACCACATCTTCTTGATGCATTCGTCTGTCGATAGACACTTAGGCTCTTTCCATGTTTTGACTATTGTTGAGAGTGCTGCTATGAACATTGGGGTACATGTGCCCCTATGGATCAGCACTCCTGGATCCCCAGGGTAAATTCCTAGCAGTGCTATTGCTGGGTCCTAGGGAGTTCTATTGTTAACTTTTTGAGGAACCTCCACACTGTTTTCCAGAAGGGCTACACCAGTTTACATTCCCACCAACAGTGTAGGAGGGTGCCCGTTTCTCCACATCCTCACCAGCATCTAGAGTTCTCTGATTTGCTCATTTTAGCCACTCTGACTGGCATGAGGTGGTATCTCAGTGTGATTTTGATTTGTATTTCCCTGATGAGAAGGGATGCTGAGCATCGTTTCATGTGTCTGTTGGCCATCTGGATGTCCTCTTTGGAGAAGTGTCTGTTCATATCTTCTGCCCATTTCGTCACTGGGTTGTTTGTTTTTCAGGTGTGGAGTTTGGTGAGTTCCTTGTAGATTTTGGATATAACCCTTTAACTGATATGTCCTTTGCAACTATCTTTTCCCATTTCATCAGTTGCCTATTAGCTTTATGGATTGTTTCCTTTGCCTTGCAGAAGCTTTTAATCTTGATGAGGTCCCAATCGTTCATTTTTGCTCTTGATTCCCTTGCCTTTGGGGATGCGTCTAGTAAGAAATTGCTGTGGTTGAGGTCAAGGAGGTTGTTTCCTGCTTTCTCCTCTAGGGTTTTGTCGGTTTCCAGTCTCACGTTCAGGTCTTTTATCCATTTTGAGTTTGTTTTTGAGTATGGTATGAGAAAATGATCTAGTTTCATTCTTCTGCATGTTGCTGCCCAGTTCTCCCAGCACCATCTGTTAAAGAGGCTGTCTTTTTTCCAATGGATACTCTTTCCTGCTTTGTCAAAGATTAGTTGGCTGTATACTTTTGTGTCCAAATCTGAGTTCTCAGTTCTATTCCATTGGTCTATTTGTCTGTTTTTGTGCCAATACCATACTCTCTTCATGATGGCGGCTTTGTAGTAGAGGCTAAAGTCTGGGATGGTGATGCCTCCCGTTTTGGTTTTCTTCTTCAATATTACATGGCTATTCCAGGTCTTTTGTGGTTCCATACAAATTTTAGGATTGTTTGTTCTAGTTTTGAGAAGAATGCTGGTGCTATTTTGATTGGAATTACATTGAATGCGTAGATTGCTTTGGGTAGTAATGACATTTTAACTATATATATTCTTCCAATCCGTGAGCATGGAATGTTTTTCCATTTCTTTGTGTCTTCTTCAATTTCCTGCAGAAATTCTATAGTTTTCATCATACAGATCTCTTATATCCTTCGTTAGGTTTATTCTTAGGTATTTTATTGTTTTTTGTGCAATTGTGAATGGGATCAGTTTCTTGATTTCTCTTTCTGTTGCTTCATTGTTGGTGTATAAAAATGCAACCGATTTCTGTATGTTGATTTTGTTCCCTGCAATTTTGCTGAACTCTTGGATCAGTTCTAGTAGGCTTCTGGTGGAGTCAGTTGGGTTTTCTATGTAGAGAATCATGTCGTCTGCGAAAAGTGTAAGTGTGACTTCTTTGCCAATTCTGATGCCTTTGATTTCCTTATGTTTTCTGATGGCTGATGCTAGGACTTCCAGCACTATGTTAAACAACAGCGGTGAGAGTGGACATCCCTGTCGTGTTCCTGATCTCAGGGGGAAAGCTCTCAGTTTTTCCCCGTTGAGGATGATGTTAGCTGACGGGTTCTCATACATGGCTTTTATGAGGTTTAAATAAGTTCCTTCTATCCCAACTTTCTCGAGAGTCTTTACTAAGAAGGGATGCTGTATTTCGTCAAATGCTTTTTCTGGATCTATTGAGAGGATCATTTGATTTTTATCTTTTCTTTTGTTGATGTGATATATCACATTGATTGATTTGCGAATACTGAACCAACCCTGTGACCCAGGATTGAATCCCACTTGATCTTGGTGGATAATTCTTTTTATTGAATTCGATTTGCAAGTATCATGTTGAGGATTTTTGCATCTGTATTCATCACGGATATTGGCCTGTAGTTATCCTTTTTTGCTGTGTCTCTGTCTGACTTGGGAATCAGAGTGATGCTGGCTTCATAAAATGAGTCTGGAAGTTTTCCTTCGATTTCTATTTTTGGAATAATTTGAGAACAATGGGTATTAATTCTGTTTTAAATGTCTGGTAGAATTCCCCAGGGAAGCCATCTGGCCCAGCGCTCTTATTTCTTGGGAGATTTTTGATAACTGATTCCATTTCCTCACTTGTTATGGGTCTGTTCAGGTTTTCTATCTCTTCCCGTGTGTATTTTGGTATTGAGTGTGCGTTTAGGAATTTGTCCATTTCTTCTACATTGTCCAGTTTGTTGGCATGTAGTTTTTCGTAGTATTTCCTGATAATTGTTTGTATTTCTGAGGAGCTGATTGTAATCAGTCCGTTTTCATTCATGATTTTGTCTGTTTGAGTGCACTCTCTCTTTTCTTTTTGAGAAGCCTGGCTAGAGGTTTGTCAATTTTGTTTATTTTTTTCAAAAAACCAACTCTTGGACTCATTGATCTCTTCAACTGTTTTTTTGGTTTCTATATTGTTTATTTCTGCCCTGAGTTTTATTATTTCTCTTTTTCTACTGGGTTTGGGGTGCTCTTGTTGCTCTCCCTCTAGTTGCTTTAGGTGCGCTATTAGATTTTACACTTGCACTTTTTCTATTTTCTTGAAATAGGCCTGGAGTGCAATTTACTTTCCTCTTAGAACAGCCTTCTCCACATCCCATGGGGTTTGGATTGTTGTATTCTCATTTTTATTTGTTTCCATATATTTTTTAATTTCTTCTCTAATTGCCTGATTGGCCCATTCGTTCTTTACTAGGGTCTTCTTTACCCTCCATATTTTTGGAGGTTTTCCTGTGATTGATTTCGAGTTTCATAGCACTGTGATCTGAAATTGTGCATGGTATGATCTCAATTCTTTTGTATTCTTTGAGGGCTGCTTTTTATCCCAGTATGTGATCTATCTTGGAGAATGTGCCATGGGCACCTGAGAAGAAAGTGAATTCCATAGCCTCAGGAAGTGGAGTTCTAAATATGTCTGTCAAATCTATCTGGTTCAATGTGGCATTTAAGTCCATTGTGTCTGTATTGATTTTCTGTCTAATTGATCTGTCCATTGCTGTAAGTGGAGTATTAAAGTCCCCTGCTATTAGCACATCCTTATCGATAAGACTGTTTCTGTTTGTCATTGTTTTATGTATTTAGGTGCTGCCATATTTGGTGCATAGACATTTATAATTGTTAGCTCTTCCTGATGGATAGACCCTTTAATTATTATATAATGCCCTTCTTCATCCCTTGTTACTGTCTTGACTTTAAAGTCCATTTTGTCTGATATAAGTATAGTTATTCCATCTTTTTTTTTTCTTCCTGTAGCATGATAAATATTTCTCCATCCTCTTACTTTCTATCTGAAGGTGTCCTCCAGTCTAAAATGAGCTTGTTGTAGACACAAATAGATGCATTTTGTTTTTTGATCCATTATGCTACCCTATGTCTTTTGATTGCTGCTTTTAGTCCCTTTACATTCAGTGTTATTATTGAAATATATGGGTTTAGAGTCATTGTGTCACTTGTGGGATTCATGTTCGTGGTGGTGTCTCTAGCATCTTGCATTCCTTGCAACATTTCCCTTATAGAGTACCCCTCAGGATTTCTTTTAGGGCTGGTTTAGTGGTGACAAATTCAATTTTTATTTCGCTGGAAAAACTTTTATCTCACCTTGTATTCTGAGTGACAGGCTTGCTGGATAGAGGATTCTTGGCTGCATATTTTTTCTGTTCATCACATTGAAGATATCCTGCCATTCCTTTCTGATCTGCCAAGTTTCATTAGATAGGTCTGTCACCACTCTGATAGTTTTACCTTTGTATGTTAGGGCCCTTTTCTCCCTAGCTGCTTTCAAAAATTCTCTCTTTGTCCTTATGTTTTGCCAGTTTCACTATGATATGTCGTGCAGAAGATTGATTCATGTTATGTCTGAGGGGAGATCTCTGTGCCTCTTGAATTTCAACATCTACTTCACTCCCCAGGTTGGGGAAGTTCTCTGCTATAATTTGTTCCAGGACCCCTTCAGCTCCTTTCCCCCTCTCTTCCTCTTCTGGGATTCCTATGATATGAATATTGTTCTGTTTGATTGTATCTCTGAGCTCTCGAACTCTTCTTTCATGTTCCTGCATCATTCACCTCTTTTTTTCTCGGTTTCTTCTTTTTCTATAATTGTGTCTTCTAAATCACTTATTTTCCTTTCAGCCTCTTCAATCCGAGCACTGGACGCCTCCAGTTTATTACGTATATCATTTATCACATCTTTTAATTCATCATAACGATTTTTAAGCTCCACAGTGTTTGTCGCCATAGTTTCTCTGAAGTCCTCCATGCTTTTTTCAAGCCCAGTGATTACTTTAATGATTATTGTTCTAAATTCTTGTTCAGTTATTTTGCTTATATCTCTTTTGAGCAGTTCTTTAGCTGTCAATTCTTCATGGAAATTCTTCGGAGGAGAGCTCTTTTGTTTTGTCATTCTGGTTTGCTTTCTATGTCTTGTTAATTTTAAAAGCTTGTTATACACTCTGCACCCGTTAGCGCTGGTGTACCAAAAAAGGCTCTTTGACTGTCCAGGGCCTGTCCATTCAGATAGTGTTCTTTGAATGGTATCTCTTGGTCTCTCTTGTTATGAACTTGGTTATTTTATTTTCCTACTCATAGTGGTATTTGGGACCCTCCACCATGTGTACTTTGGCTTGTTTCTTGAGGTAGTACTGGAAAAGAAAAAAGACAGACAAACACACAGGGAACAAAGGCACACAATCGCACAGACAAATCCAATAAGCACATAAACTGAAATGGAAAACGAAAAAGAAAAGAGAAAATAGGAAGGAGGGGAGGCGAATAATAAGAAATAAAAATACATAAAAAAGAAAAAAAGAAGAAAGAAAAGGAAAAAAGAAGAAACCCAAAAGGCAAAGAACACTTTAAAGCATATAAACAGATTTCCCAGATACAAATAAATACCCAGGTGTATGCAGTAATGGTGGAAGAGCATAGAGAAAGTGAGAAATGACCGGGCAGGAATGAAGCAAAACTAGAAATGAAATGAGCAGACAGTAGGTATAAGAAGCTTTTTTCAAAGAGCGAAAGAGTAGAATATGGTTGGAGAAGAGGGGAAAGAAATGATGATAACCCTATCTAGGAAACTCTATAGTCTGATTACTCCAGAGAGAAAGAGTTGAAAAGGTAGGTAGGTGTAGAATTTACATCTAGAGAATGGATTAAATGTGACTGTTTAAACAAGCCAGTGACCTGAATTAATCAGGACAGTGCATCCATGTTGGTCTTGCCCTGGCTCCAGTAAAAAAAAAAGAAAGGAAGAAAGAAAGGAAGGAAGGAAGGAAGGAAGGAAGGAAGGAAGGAAGGAAGGAAGGAAGGAAGGAAGGAAGAAAAGGAAGGAAGGAAGGAAGGAAGGAAGGAAGGAAGGAAGGAAGGAAGGAAGGAGGGCACCTTTGTAGCAAGGACGGGCATGGTTTGATCCAGTGTATCCTGCGGGAGTCCTACCTTGGAGGTTGTGGGGAGAGGAGAGGCGGTGCCCCAGTCCCTTCTTGAACCAAGGGTTGCAACTCACTTTTTTGGGTGTGTAAACCCCCTGTGCTGGGGGTGTAGCCAAGGTGGGCAGTGCTCTATATCCCAGGCCAGGCCTCGTTTACAGATCTCAGTCCATGCGCCTTACTGAAATTGCTGGAAATAGAAACTCGCAGGCGAGCCCCTCAGGGCAGTCCCAAGCCTCTCGTCTTCCCCCTGGGGATCCAGCCAGAATCCACTGCTCCCGTCTCCTCCAAATCAGGCTAGCGAGTGAGGGGGTCGCTGGGACCAGTGCGTCCTGCCTAAGGTCAGCTGGAGAACAGGAAACCGGGTCCCTCTGTGTCCCGTTGCCCGAAATATAAACTCGTGGGCAAGTCTCTCAGAAGTTTTAAGCCTTTTGCCTCCCCCCTAGGAGTCCAGCTGAGTCAGAAGCACAAAGGCACGGCTGCTGCGTGTCCCCTCCAGGTCGATTGGCGAGCGGGGAGCAGTTTCCCTGGGGGTCACCTGGGAGGAGTGCGTCCACCTAGGGTCAGCTGGGAGCAGGAAACTGGATCCCTCTGTGTCCAGAGCGGAGTTTTTCTCTTCTCCAGCGACAGGGACAGTGTCTTGAGCATTTTTAGCCACTCTTTTTCCCCTCTAGACTCACTGTGGCTCCGCACAGAGGGGCATCCCCCCACCCCCCCGTGTCTCTGGTCCCGGACCGATTTTATCTTCCTCAGTTCGCACTCATGGTAGGAGGTTTTTCAGCGGACTCTGTCTCCTTTCCCTCCCAAACTCCTGGATTCTGTAAGGGTTCCTATGGCTTCAGGCCTTCTCCGTGTGACATATGGTGGTGAGTGAAATGTATGGAGTTCCCTACTTCTCTGCCATCTTAAAAGTTCATTCCTTTTTATTTTTTTCCCCATTTATTTATTTATTTAGAGAGAGAGAGAGAGCACATGCATTCGTGTGCATGAACAAGGGAGGGGTTAGAGAGAGAGGGCAAGACAGAATCCCAAGCAGGCTCTGTGCTGTAATCACGGAGCCTGGCCTTGGGCTCGATCTCACAAACCATGAGATCATGACCAAGCTGACATCAAGAGTCAGGTGCTTAACCAACTGAGCCACCCACGTGCCCAAAAGTTCATTCTTTCTGATTGCTGAGTAGTAAGGTTCAGGGCAGTAAGGTTAAGATTCAGGGCAGACTACTCCAAAATATAATACTTTGGCATATTGATTATTTTTAAAGTTACTTAAGAAGCAACCAATGTGTGAAGGAAACTCTGACGTTTCTTGGTCTCCTTAAAGGCAGGAAAGAAATCTTCCATGAGAAGTGTACCCTTCTTGAACCAGGAGGAAGAGAGACATCCTTCTTACCAGAGAGAGAGAGAAATTGCGGTCAAGAAAGCTGTATAAACAAACCTCGTTACTTTACCAGTTTCCTTCCCCGAGCCCAAATTTTTCTGTCTTGTCAATTCCTTACAAATGTATTGTTTCTTTGTCTAAAAGATCTAAAAGCTGCCTGGTTTGGTCACTTCTTTGAGTCTCGTATTTCTATGAGCTCCTGGATATACAAAATTGAAATTTGTTTTTTTGGTCTGTTAATCTGCCTTATATCAATTTAATTAGATCAGCCGAAGAAACTAGAAGGGAAGAGAGGAAAAGTTTTCCTTCCATACATATCACATTCCATGCACATACCACAGCTTATTTATTCATTTAGTGATTGATGTGCTTTTGAGTTGATTCAGTTTTGATCATATGAATACAGCTGTGGTGATCACTCATATGTGAATGTTTTGGTGAGCATATGTTTTTGTTTATTTCAGATGACCAAATGTGAGATGAATTTTTTGAGTATGAGGTAAGGGTATGTTTAATTTTTTAAGAAAGAGCCAAACTACTCTCCAGCGAGATTTTACAGTCCTATCAACCAACATAGGAGAGTTCTAGCTTCTCTACATTTTGCCAACATTTGTTATTGTCAGTTTTTTATAAAGGCATTATTGCAGGTAGGGCTTTCTCATTGTTAATTTAATTTCCATTTCTGTCATGACTAGTGACATTGAACAAATTTTTATATACTTATTGACTTCATATATTTGTTGCTTGTGGAGAATTAAATATTTAGTTCACTAAAAATTAGATTAAGTTTCCTTTTATCATTGTCATGAAAGTTCTTTATTCTAGATGTAAGTCCTTGGTCAGATAAAAAAATTTCAGAATATTCTTTCCCAATTTGTGGCTTACTCATAATTTTTAATAATATATTTTGATATATAAAAGTTTAAAAGTTTTAAAATCCAATTTATTCTTTTTTTTCTTATGGTTCTTTTTTTTCTTTTTTTGCATCCTATCTAAGAAATATCTGCATACCATAAGATTGCAAAAATTTGTCTGTGTTTTCTTTTAGATGTTGAAGTGTAGGATCCATTTTGAGGCAATTTTTAACATGCAGTGAAGGTCTGGTGGCAAGAAATTTTCCTCAGGTTTTGTGCAAAATTTATGTGTCCTTCATTTTGAAGAGTATATTTACTACATAAAGAATTATATGTAGTTTGTTCCACTCCATCCCTCACCCCAAGCAGTTTAAAGATATTGTTTCATTGTCTTCTGGCTTGCATGGTTTCTCATGAGACATGTATTATGTATATTATGTATATTTCCATGTTTATATAACACAAATTGTAATGTGTGAGTGTGTGTGGTAGGTATTTTAATTTCTGATTGTTGTGACAGTTTTTCATCATTGAGATTTAGAAATGTAATTATAATATGTGTAGGTATAATTTTCTTTTGCTTGTCAAGCTTCGTGAACATGTGAATTAGTTTTCTATCCAATTAAAAAAAATTTTTTGTCTTTATGTGAATTTTTTCTTCAAATTCTTTTTTCTGCCCTCCTCCCCTTCTTTTGTCCTCCAATTATACATATATTAGATTGTTGGGTTATGGCCCCAAAGTCACTGAGAGACTCTGTTCATTTTGTTTTTAGGTTGTTTTTTTTTTTTAATCTTCTTATTTTTGAGAGAAAGAGCCTGAGCACGGAGGGGCAGGGAGAGAGGGGAACGGGGAATCCAAAGTGAGCTCTGTGCTGACAGCAGCCAGTCTAATGCGGCACTGGAACTCAGGAGCCATGAGGTCATGACCTGATCTGAAGTTGCAGCTCAACCGCCTGAGCCACACAGGTGCCCCTTGTTTTTAGTTTTTATTTCCTCTCTGACGTGTAATTTAGATAGTCTTGTACCTAATCTTTAAGTTCTTTTATTGTGAAGTGCCTAATGAGCTGTTGAACACATCCAGTAAAATTATCACTTCAGTTTTATATGATCTTGAGTTATGTTTACTTATTTTTTAGTCTTCCATTTTTTCCTCATATGTTCACATTAAAAATAAAAAGAATCCTAGGGGCACCTGGGTGGCTCAGTGGGTTATGCATCTCACTCTTGGTTTCAGCTCAGGTCATGATCTCATGGTTTGTGAGACTGAGCCCCACGTCCGACTCTGTGCTGACAGCTTGGAACCTGCTTAGGATCATTTCTCTTTGCCCCTTACCCACTCTCTCTTTTTCAAATAAATAAATTAAAAAAAAAAAAAAGACTCTTAGAACGTATTTACCATAGCTCTTTGAAATCCCCATCTAGTAATTCTATCCTCTCTGTTATTTCTGGATGTGTTGCTATTACCTGATATTCATCTTCATTTTGAATCATATTTCCTTTTTATTTTTGTCTAGTAAGTTTTGGCTGAAGGTGGACATTATACATATTGACTTCTGTATCTTGTTTTCTTTCTTTAAAGAGTATTGTAGGGGTGTCCGTGTGGCTCAGTCGGTTAAGCGTCTGACTTCGGCTCAGGTCATGATCGGTTCGTGGGTTCGAGCCCCGCTTCGGGCTCTGTGCTGACAGCTAGCTCAGAGCCTGGAGCCTGCTTCTGATTCGGTGTCTCCCTCTCTCTCTGACCCTCCCCTGCTCACGCTGTCTCTCTCTCTCTCAGAAATAAGTAAAACATTAAAAACAATAAAGAATACTGTCGTTTGTACTGACAAGTTGTGAGTGTTTTTCTAAATTTACTTGATTATTTCAAGATTGTCTTTTGAAGCTTCGTTAGGGCACAGTAGAGTAGACTTCATTTTAGAGCTAAATACTGTCTACTGCTAAGACAAGGACTTCTGAGGGTGTCCAGTGACATCCTTCCATTCTGGTTGCTTGACTCTCAAACATCTAATCCTCTGCAAGCTCTGTAGTTCAACAGTCAGCTCCGCAGTACTTGTTCTCTCTCTTACAATTGTCCTTTGCTTGGGTTTGTAGAAGCTCAATCTATCCATTACTGTTTTTGGCTATAAACTAGAAAACACTCCTTTGCAGATTTCTGAAGAGTTTTCTTTTTTGATTTCTGTCCCTCAGTTGCTTCAGCCTCCTTGAACTCTGAACTCTCTCTCCACCCGCTGTGCCTTGCTCGGGTTTGCCCTCCACTGTTGTCTAATAGATGCCCCCAGGTGGAGATCCTGGCTGTTGGGGCTCAACTAATTTGTTTCCCTTCTCTCCTGGATCTCCATTCTTGACTTCCTCTTCAGTGCCTGAAAACTGTTGTTTCATATATTTTGTCTAGTTATTCTTCTGTGTTTATGATTGGAAGGTTAGCCTACCAGGATTACTTTGTCACGGCTGTTTATTGGATTCTTCCTAAATAATGGAATGGAAATTGGAAAGTGCACTGTTACCCAAAGATGATTTATTCATAATTGAAGAGACATGAGATAGTTCAAAAGCAGGAAAAGCAGCATAAGGATGGGGAAGGATGGTCATCTTAGAAAAGGATGATTTTCTCTAGAAGTTGAAAGAAGAATCACATCTATTTATGTGTGTAGTTATTAATGTTAGCATTATTGTTTGTGTAATTGATATTCATTACTTATCATCTCTCAGAGCATACTTGATCGTATATTCTACTTTCTTTGGCAACTTCACCTCCCTTCCCATCACCAAATTGACTCCTTTTCTTCTTCCTTAAGAAGGCACAATTCCATGTCTTAAAACAACCCACGAAGAATTTTTGACTGCTTAGGTGTCTTGGGTTTATTTTACTGCAAAATTTCCTAAATAATATGTGATTTCACCTCTATTTCATTGCCCATATTTAGTTTCTTGAGATTTAGTTTCCACTAATATTTGTTGAATTTATATACCTGAGATTATTCTTAAATTTTTAAATTATCTTTCAAATCTAAAAGGATTTTTCTTAGTGCTTTTTTTTCCACCTATATCAATCTGTAGCAGTTGATACCACTAACTACCTCCTTTTTGGATCTCTCCTCTTTCCTGCCTTTTATGACTACACATTCTTGTTTTCTCTATCTCCTTCTTCCTCCTTCCCCTTGTCTTTTATTTGAGAGGAGGGTGTCAGTTTTTCATAACTTACTTTTTCTGTTGTATCAAGCCAATCAGTCCCATTAATAACTAAAACAAATTAAGTTAGACATCTTAATTAAATGAGAACTGTTTAGGTCCATGGAATAATACAGTAACACCCTACTGAACTCATCTATATGTTTTGAAGTCACCAACATTTTGTTATATAATATTCAGCAAACTTCTCCTCTATCTTGTAATATTTAGGTGTTTAAATTGGATCATTGGATCATATATCTTGATGGAAACAGTTTAAAGCCTATTCATAACTGGAATGTTTATAAACACATTTGGACTTTGAGATGGCCCCTGAGTGAGGTGAATTCCCTACACTCTGAGGGAAAAACTCACCATATGTGAGGAATCTGGTAGGTAGGGTTGGCTTGTGGGTGGGATACATTTCGAGAAGACAGTGATATGCCCCCATACAGGAGAAACCATACTTGCCCACTCTCTTGATCTTTCCCGTGTTGAAGTGCCTTTGTGCTCTGGGAATGAGAAGACCAGGGTTAAATGAAGAACTTTGTTATGAGGGAACCAAATAGCCATAGGAATTGTTTCTAAGAATGCCCACCGGGCTGACTCACTTGAATGTCATGACCCAGAAGAACAGGACTAGAGATTTTCCTGACAAGCCCTGGGATATGCAGTGTATGGATAAATAGAAATAAAATACAAGAGACCTAATTCTCCCTGCCAAAAATAAGGGAAGGAGCTTCTCTTTTTTCCCTTTTATGGAGCCTTTTCTTAAGAAAACATCTAATTATAATTTCTTTCTTTGTCTCTTTGAAATGTGTATAATTTTTTTAGGAGCTAAATGAACCTCTTGCCACCTTTATGACTCAGACATGTCTTTCTCAAGGACATTTCTTTGAAATGTAACCATCTCTTTGAAAGGTAAACTGCAAGGGTAATAGTACTCCATCTCAGAGTTTCTGTGGGAGGGTAGGAGCCTAACTTCCTTGGGTGCCTTACCCTAAGTTACAAAACCATCTCCCGTCAAGAAGATAGAAGAAGATTGTTTTTCCTCTGGATAGAGCCAATTAGCTAACACAGATGGTCCCTCCAATTGCCAGATGAGTCTAGGATGAACTACGTGTTACAAATGGTGCTGTCAAGTCAGCTTACTTGAGAACTAGTTCTTGTTTATCTTGAGAGCGTGTATGTAAGGGACTCTGCTTGATTACACAAAGGGGTGAGACTTCTCTCTGTCTTTGCAAGCTCTTGCAGGGTTGCTTGTGATACACATCACACTCTGGTTTACTTCTTATTGAATAATAACAGTATTTTCTTTCTCTACCACCTTTGCGGAGAGGTTTTCTGGGTTGGAAGATTTTCTTTTTGGTTATACCCACCAGTGGGTACTGGAGGAGAAGCAAGATTTAGAGTGCTCAGAACCAGAAGTGTACAGAATGAGAAGTGAGTCTGTGAAAGGGTCTTCCCTTTATTGGTCATGTAAAACGGTAAGCAGACAATATCATTAGTGCCTACTCAAAGCAGATATTCTCTACCGGCAGGTGTATACTCTGTATACATAAACAAACGCAGTGTAGCCATTTATCATACAATTCCATACTGTAAAATACATACAACACAAAAGTGAATTCATTTATGTATTATAAACAATGTATTGTGAAGTGAAAAGTGATTTCTCTAACATAAATAAATTAAAAATATTTCAGTTAACCATGTAAGAGAAAAGCTAAATTAACTTTCCATTTTCTCTACAGAAAGTGGTATTACAAGACCATTGTTGTAGGATCAAAGAGATGTTAAAAACAGTTTCATAGGGGCGCCTGGGTGGCTTAGTTGGTTAAGCATCCGACTTTCGCTTGGGTCATGATCTCGAGGTTCGTGAGTTCGAGCCCCGCGTCGGGCTCTGTGCTGACTGCCAGCTCAGAGCCTGGAGCCTGTTTCAGAGTCTGTGATTCCCTCTCTCTCTGACCCTCCCTTGCCCACGCTGTCTCCCCCTCTCTCTCCTAGAAATAAATAAAAACATTAAAGAAAAACCAAACAGTTTCATAAACCAAAGAGCCAGAAACTTCCACTAACAAGAGAAGCTATCCGCTAATGAAATATTGTGTTGTTTTCTTGGGTTGTGTGAGATTTATTGTATTTTGTTGCTTTTTAAAATTGTGGATTGTTATTTTCCCCTCTCATTTAAAATACAATTAAAGGGGTGCCTGGGAGGCTCATTCAGTTAAGCATCTGACTCTAGACTGTGGCTCAGGTCAAGATCTCACAGTTTGTGAGATTGAGTCCTGTGTCAGGCTCCATGCTGACAGTATGGAGCCTGCTTGGGATCCTCTCTCTCCCTCTCTCTCTGCCCCTCCCCTGTTTGCACATGTGTGTTCACTCTCTCTCAGATAAATAAACATAAATATATATATTTAATGATAATATATAATATAGTATAATAAACTTAAATATATATATATAATATGTATTAATTTTTCACCTAATCTGTATTTTCAATTTAGTATTCTTAAAGATGGCCTTCCCAGTGTATATGCTTTAGCTATAATTCTGGATCCATTATCAGAAACATTAAAAAGATTATACTATTGGCTATAAGGAAAATTTCTTATGTTAGCATCTTCTGTGAGTGGGCAGCCATCACACACACACACACACACATACACACACACACACACACACACATTCTTGTTTCTTCCTGGCTCTCAAAACATGAAATGCCATCTTTTGTTTCAACTCAGGTGCCTCAGAATGGCTGGTGACGTTTCTGGGTTTTGAAAAATAAAATTACTAGGTACAAAACTGAGAACTAGTATACAGATTCAGAAGAGTGTTAGGAAATCTCCTATTGCTTTAAAAAAAAAACTTATCAGGTTATCACCAGGTTTATAGATTCAGAACATTATTCTCATGTCAGTTTTCTGTTCTCCAAAGCTTCAGCTGAGATTACAAAGTCAAGTATTAGATTTGTGGTTGATCCAAGTCAGAAGGATGTATGAATTTCACAAAGTAAAAAAGATGAAGAGTATTTTTTAAATTATTAAAAAATAAAAATCAAATGAAAAAGAACGATAATAAGAATCAAGGCAAACAATTGCATAGTGCTTCCTATGTGCCAGGTACTATGCTAAGTGCTCTTGGGAGTCTTTCATCTCTACAGCAACCCTGGGTGGTAATGTTGCTATTATTATTTCTATTCTATAGATGATGAAACTAGGACACAGAATGGTGAAGAAACTTGACCAAGGCCATACAGATATGAAATGACAAGTTCAACCCAGGAAATATGGTTTCAGAGAGTGAGTTTGAGAAAATAGCACTTCTGAAAGAAAAGATTTATAGAAGTACAAAGGGGACTACAAAGTTGGGGCCATGACGTAGAAGGAAGGCTTGGGTCCAAATATATTCCTGGCTTCTGCATGCCTCTTTGCCATAGCTAGATAATCCTCTTCAGAGCATGAGTGGGGGAGGAGCAGAGAGAGAGAGGGAGACACAGAATCCGAAGCAGGCTCTAGGCTCTGAGCTGTCAGCACAGAGCCCGAAGGGACCCGAACTCATGAACCATGAGATCATGACCTGAGTGGAAGTCGGACGCTTAACCAGCTGAGCCACCCAGGTGCCCCAGATGCCAATCTTCATCTCATTCCCATGACTAAACCTGACCTACAGCAGAAGGTAATTTCCTAAGATCAAGTGTTCCAGTTTCCAATCTCAGTAAGTTCTGAAGACTGAGCTTTGGTCTGGATGCTGAGGTCCAGACTTTTTCTTCATTCCCCAGCCTTGCTTGCACCAACCCAAAGTTAAATCTGTAATGACTGGGCCTTCCCTAGATCCCCTCCGAGGATTGGAGTCTTGTTCCAACATCATCCTGGAAGCTGGAACCTTTCTTACTAGTTGATGATCTATTTGCCTTCCTGCCTGGCTCCTGGGTTTCAATGACCTCTGATTCTCTATGATGGTTCATTTTCATCTCTAGAGGTCCTCTGAAATTTTATTTTGTTCCATCTGTGAGTCTTTCAAACAATATGTTGATACCCACAGATCACTACTATTTCCTGGGATCTAGCAGAAAAAGTAGGTAAGATAAAAATGAGCTAGTACATACATAGTGAAATAGCTTGGAATCACAATAATCTGAATAAAGCAGACAAAATACTCATAACACTTATAGAGTGCTTTTAATTTTCCATTTTCCAAGTTGTAGAACTCTAGTTAACAACTCACAACAACTTTGTGAGGTCAACAAGACCCCAAGTGAATATTTTTATGAGAGAAATCTGGGGTAGTTCTATGGTATGTAAACATTATGCACAAATGATCTCTTTGCATTTTTGTACCGATCATTATTTCTTGTGTTTTGGAACTTGCTTGTGCTATAAGTTAGGGCACAGTTAGTCTTTGTCAAATTCGGTGTAAATGGTAGAAATTAACATCCATAAATCTTTAATGGTTGAGGATACCACTGTTTCCTGATGTAGAGATACCCGATGAAAGGATTACCTTTCACGAAGTCAGGGTATAGGATAGAAGTTTAGCAGTAGTAGAGTGGTAACCTGTCTTAAATCACCTATCCTGTTATCTCCCCAAAAATCACCATTGGAGAGCAATTATTTTTTGATCATGGATTATTCTGAGTCCTCTGTAGTCCTCCTTTAAATTCAAACATCCAAATGGATAAGGATGACATTTAAAGAATTCTTTCCAACCATATCATTGAGGCTGTTCAGTTACCTAAGGAAAATATTCAAGAGGAGTTGAAGACAGTGCAGGGTCTATCAAAAGCAGTGAGAGGGATCCAAAAAGTTATAGCAACATGAACTTCAAATAATTTTCCAAATTCAGAAGAAATTTTTGAGGAACTGCTCTTGGCTATACCACTTTTGACTCTATATTGCTGTCAGATAAGTGAGGATATTGGACATCAGCCCTAACGTCCTAGAAACCTAACATCGAGCAAATAAATGTCTTCACTTTTACTAGCTTCAAAGCCCATGTTTAACCACAATCGATATCCATTTTACTATACATATAAAATACCTTTATACTCCATCATTTAGCTTTGGTGCACAGTATACTCCCTGCTTGAAATGTCACCTTCCTCTTCATCAAGTCATACCTCTCCCCAGTATGAAGTCTACAAACTTCAGACTCAATATTCATTTTCTTCACAAAAAGTTCCCAAGCACACCATTTCTACATTAATCCTCATGACTTAGTAAATATGCGTAAAGATCTCTAAGCCAAGTGCTTTGAGTGGTTGCAATCATGGACAGACATAGGGTCATGGAAATGGTCACAAAAAAGACCCATTTTGTGGTCCAGCAAACATCTGCTCTACAAGATCTTAAGCTCCTCTCACATTCCTTCCAAATATTTTCAGGCAAATAAATCCCTGGCCCCACCATCCCTTCCAGGACTCAAGATATGACAGAGGACACAAGCCCTGAGTTAGCTCAAGTTAAGCCTTCAGAGTTGTCCAAATAAAATAAATAAATATGTAGAATAAGACAAGATTAAAAAAAAAAAAGAGGCCAGACCATGGTGGGGGTGAGGGATGAGGATGGATAAGGGTGGAAGTGTCTGTGAGTGTGAGGAAGAATTCTTACCACTGCCAGGACACCCCCTCCCTCCCCCCAAATTCCCCTCAGGTCCTTCCCAAGGGCACAGCCCCTTACATTATTCCTCAGAACACTCATGATCTTGACCTTTAATGTGTTATTTACCAGGGCACCCTGGTGGCTCCATCAGTTAAGCGTCTGACTTTGGCTCAGGTCATGATCTTGTAGTATGTAGGTTCGAGCCCTGATTCAGGCTCTGTGCTGACAGCTCAGAGCCTGGAGCTGCTTCAGCTGTGTCTCTCCCTCTGCCTCTCTCCTGCTCACACTCTGTCTCTCTCTCAAAAGTAAATAAACATTAAAAGAATTGATTTTTAATTTGTCATTTGCCAACCAATGAATTTGGGAGCAAATGCTTTACGTGACAGAGGATTGCTTTTCAGCCTCATATCTTCAGGTTTTTTCCAACAAAGGAAAAAGAAATTGGAATGGCCTGGGGAATCAGTCTTTACTGACAGCGCTCCTTGTCACATCTTTATAGAAAAATCTGCTTCATAATCCATGCTCTGGCTCATTTAACCCCATTTTTAATTTAATTCTTTTTGAGGGCTGTGGGAATATAGCTGTTACCTTCCCTGTTGAACGAGGGGTAAAGGTGCACATCACCTCTGTGGTTAAGAGTAAGGTCAGTAACAGCAGCAAGGACACTGTCACCACCACCACCACCTTGTACTGAGATAAATAAACAATCCTTTCCCTGGAGTCCCCCAAGAAAACGAACAAGGTCATCTTGTCTGCTTCTAGTCCCTAAAATAAATGAAACCTTGAGTGACTCCTATGAACTACTGATTCTCTAAAAAAAAAGGCCTTGCTCCTAGCCTTTGCAATGCTGATACGCAAAGATACATAGTGACATTGTGGCCATAACAATGTCTTTCAGATTATTTTCATTTTCCAATCCGGTAAGTGGCCAACTCTTTTTTCCTTCTTTTTTTTAACATTTATTTATTTTTGAGAGACAGAGAAAGACAGAGCACAAGTGGGGGAGGGGCAGAGAGAGAAGGAGACACAGAATCTGAAGCAGGCTCCAGGCTCTGAGCTGTCAGCACAGAGCCTGATGCGGGGCGTGAATTCACAAACTATGAGATCATGATCTGAGCCAAGGTCGGATGCTTAACCGACTGAGCCACCCAGGAGCCCCAGTAAGTGGCCAACTCTTGGTGTAGGATCAGGTCGTGATCTCATGGTGGCGTTCAAGCCCTGCATAGGGCTCTGTACTGAGAGTCAGAGCCTGTGTGGGTTTCTCTCTCTCCTTCTCTCTCTGCCCCTACCCAGCTTGTGCTCTATCTTTCTCAAAAATAAATAAAAACAAAGTATTTAGAACAGTCTCATTTTCCACTATGAGCAGATTTAACCATACACTTGATAACTTTTTTCTTTCGTTCTATTTGGTGAGCCAATTCTTCAAAAGTCTAAACTGACTAGTAAAATTTGCAAGTAGATCTGTTTTATTTTCCAAAAGCTCTTATCTGAATCTTTGAAAGGGTAAAAGCTGTCTTCAATTTTAAGAGTACCCTTCCTTCTAGCTTCCCTCTTAAGTGAGCACCTGTTAGATGCCATACACCATTGTTAATAATCAAAATTCAACCAAGCAAATTGAAGATCTAAATTGGCTTTATTAAGCAATTCACGATTCAGTGAGCATCCCACCTAAGCAAGTAGAGAGATGCTCTGAGGAATTGTATAAAACGGAGGATTTTTATAAGAAGGGGCATAGAGTGAGGGGGAGTTGTTATTAGCAAAAGAAAAGAAAGGATTGTTTCAGGCCTGGACATCATCCTTTCCAGGGGGATGGGGGTGGTGAGGTAGGGTGGGTGAGCAGAAAACAGCAGGGTTTTTATCATGCAGATTACTTCCCTAGTGCTGATGGGGAAATTTCAGTTTGACTTTATAAGGTCACATTTCTAGCTAAAACTGTAATTCAGTCTTCCATTGCTGCCATGGGGGGGGGGGGGACAGGGGTAAATGTCTTCATTTTGAGCTTGTTTTTCCTTCCTTCCTTCCTTCCTTCCTTCCTTCCTTCCTTCCTCCTTTTTTCTTCTTTTCCAATACTGTATTTGGGCAGATGCAAAGGATAAGAAGACTGTAGGTGATGGGAAAATTTTTCTTTCCTCTAACTTCTTTGTCCGGTCTAATAATTAAATTAACACAAAACCAATTAACAGGAAAAAAGAATTTAATTCACATGTACAGGAGGGTGTAGAAATTGGAGACCAGACTAGTAAATAAGGGACCAAAGCAGGCAGCTTTTATATCTTTTAGGTAAAAAGAAAAAAAAAAAGATACATTTGTGAGGAATTTACAAGCCAAAGAGTTGGCCTTGGGATAGGAAATCAGTAAAGTAACAAGATTTGTTTTCCCAACCTTCAGAGCTCTAAATTCTCTGTCTCTGGTGATAAGGATAGCTCTCTTCCTCCTGGTCTGAGGAGGGTTCCTTTCTGCAAGATTTATTTGCTGTATTTAGAGAGACAACGGATGAACAGAATGTCCTTTCTGCATCGGTTGTGTCTTACATAACTTTAATTCAAAATAATCAATGTGCCAAAAGTGGCATGTTTGGTGGCCTTGTCCTCACATGACTTTCTAATTTAGCAGAGGAGCACAGCTACAAATAATCACAAAACACAAAGGCACAGGAAAGTCAAATGCAAATTGAGATGGAGCAACAAAAAATACATGACAATACCAGGTGGAAGTAAACCTAAAGGTTCCAAGTTTAATCCCTTTATTTTAAAGCTTATTTTGAGAAAGAGAAAGCAAGCAGGGGAGGGGCACAGAGAGAGGGGGGAAGAATCCCAACTAGGCTCCAGGCTGTCAGCACAGGGTCCAATGCAGGGCTTGACCTCACCAACCTTGAGATCATGACCTGAACTGAAATCAAGAGTCTTACACTTAACTGACTGAGCCACCCAAGAGCCCCTAACTCCTTTATTATACAGATAACGAAACTGACCTCAGGGAGATAAAGTAATTTCAGTAACTGTTGCAGTGTGAAATGAACCTGTGGACAGGGTCTTGGTTTTCTGGAACTTTCCAGAACACTCTCTACAGTATCTCTCATACCTTTCACTGCAGTGCCTCCCTATAGGGCTCTACCTGCCAAATATGAAGTTGTTGTTGGTTGTCTGATGCACACACGCATTTCTTGAGGTTATATTTTCCAATGGATTTGAACCCCGAAAGAAGCATTCAGTAAAGAATTAAAGTCAGTTGTATTTGGGTGAGAGAGGTGAGGTGCTTTTATATGCCTTTTCAATTTGACAACTCTTTTTTATGAGGATCATGCATTAATTTAATTTACACTTCATAAGAGAAAGGAATCACAATGCATGAACAGGAAGAGTAGTTGGTTTGGGGAAAAGGGAGAGGAGATTTCAGATGAATTTGCGTTCTGGCAGGAGAGGAGACACATCCTGAGAACCTGGCAGAAAGAGCCTCCAACCCTAGAAACTCCTGGGAATAGTTCTCCAACAGCTGCAGGCTGGCCTGCCTTAGCCAAGCTTGTCCAGCTTATCCTGCGGACTTTGTGGGTGATGGGGTTCTGGAGGCCGGATTTCTTCAAATCTACATGTTCGGGTCTTGCTGTAAGAGATCAAACAAGATGTGATTGGGTTGAGTTTCCCAGGAAATACAATTGAACAAGCAAATAGCTTTGGATGAGCATTTTTTTACTTAAAGCATAAACATTTCTTCCAAGGTATATATGAGGCATCTATTAGGAAAGGAATAGAAGACCCTAGGGTTCTTGTGAGGAAGGCACTGGGCCCAAGAAGGTTATGGAAGGTAAGACATGAAGCCCTGGGAAGAATATTTTAATGACCACATAGTTTTATCAATGTTTATATTCAATTGTGTGTGTTGCACAAAACTATTTCAGAGGAAATACACTGGAGGAGGAAAAGAATTGGAGGAGAAGTGAAACAGAGGGAAAGAGCCTCAATGACAGGGTGCCATCAAAGATGTTAATTTTTAGGTAACAATTACCTCAAACTCCGCTATGGTCTACATCCCCCCACCAAAAACATTTTATTATTCTGAATTAGACAAACCTCACATTAATTTTTATAATCACAATGTGAGTCATGCAAATGATTTAATGGCCAAAAATTTAAGAAAAAGGAAGAACTGGGAAAGAGAGGCAGGGTTTCATTTCTTCGATTTACTTCTGTAAGCTTTCTCATTGTTTACAGAATAAGTGAAGTTCTCCGGGAAAATATCTTCCATCCCTCAGATCTTACGGCACAAAAGTGTCATATTGGGCAATGCAGTTATTTAAACAAAATTTAATGACCCAAAATAGTTTGTTTGGCATATTTATAATGAATATCCATCGATACTGGAATTCGAACAGAACTGGGATGATTCTTACACGTTTCCTTGGTATTATTCTAGAGGGTACTGAAGTCCTGTCCTTTTTTTCTTTACAAAAGTCAATTTCATTAAATAGAAAAATTTTTACTGATCTGTTTCTGTGGTCACCGATCCCTTATTTTGCCATTTCGCTCTGCCACTGAACCCTACCAATGGCTTTTTCATTCCACACAATTTGCTTTTCAGTTCTTGAGTTTCAATTTTTTTCTTTATATTATCATTCCTGTGCAGAGACTTCCCCATTTGTTCATTAATTATGACCATGTTCATCTTTTCTTTTTTTTTAAGCCTCTTTATTGATTTTGAGAGAAAGATAGCAGAGGGGAGGGACATAGAGAGAGGGGGAGAGAGAGTATCCCAAGCAGGCTCTACACGATCAGCACGGAGCCTGACGTAGGGCTCGAACTCACAAACCAAGAATCATGACCTGAACTGAAATCAAGAGTCTGATGCTTAATCAACTGAGCCACCCCAGGTGTCCCTTATAACCATATTCTTCTTTAAGTTAAAATATATTTGTGTCACCTGGGTGGCTCAGTCGGTTAAGTATCTGACTTCGGCTCAGGTCATGATCTCACAGTTCGAGGATTTGTGCCCCACACCCGGCTCTGTGCTGACAGCTAGCTCTGAGGCTGGAGTCTGCTTTGGGTTTTGTGTATCCCTCTCTCTCTGACCCTCCCTTGTTCACACTGTCTCTCCCTCCCTCAGAAATAAATAAAACATTAAAAATATTTAAAAATATTTTTAAAGTATCTGTTTTAAAGCTGTTGCTGACTTCAGTGTTCAAGTCATCCATGAGTCCGTTTCTATGAACTGCTTTTTCTTTTGCTTATGGGTCACGTGTTTCACAGATTTGGAGAGTGTTACTTGTATTGTTGCCATACATACTGTGTACTGGAGAATGATAATTTGTATAGACTCTGGGTTCTTTAAGGTTTCTCTGAAGAGCATTTATACTCAGAAAGACACATTATTGATCAATCACTTTGAACCTGTAAAGATTTGTTTTTATACTTTTCTCTTTTTTTCCTTAATATTTTCATTTATTTCTAGGAGAGAGAGAGACAGCATGAGCAGGGGAGGGTCATAGAGAGAGGGAGTCACAGACTCTGAAACAGGCTCCAGGCTCTGAGCTGGCAGTCAGCACAGAGCCCGATGTGGGGCTCGAACCCACGAACCGCGAGATCATGACCTAAGCAAAGTCGGACGCTTAACCGACTAAGCCACCCAGGTGCCCGTTTTTATACTTTTCTTTTTAGCATTTAAAAAATGTTTATTTGTTTTGACAGAGAGAGTGGAGGAGGGGCAGAGAGAGGGGGATACAGAGACTCTCAAGCAGGCTCCGTGTTGTCAGTGCAGAGCCTGATGTGGGGCTCAAACTCATGAACTGTGAGATGATGACCTGAGCCAAAGTTGGATGCTTAACCGACTGAGCCACACAGGTGCCCCTCTTTTTATACCTTTTAAAGACTGGTCTGTTTTGGTTTTGCCTTTATTCTTAGAACAAGTCTTTAGTCTTGAAGCACAGCTTTTAGTTCTCAGCAATTTCAGCGGAAACTCCAAGTTGTTTATCCATTCTTCTAAATTGATGGAATTCAAGCTTCAAGCTTTCTTTCCTTTGTCCTGAGCAGGAACTGAAATTTCACTTTCTCAGCCTTCCAGATGTTGATTTTCTCTGGATATCTTGAACATTTTAGGAGTCAGACAATGATGTGAGGGAACTTTACATGCATGTATTGGATCTTCACTGTTACATTTTTATGAACTGTTTGTATATGTGTCAGTTTCCCTGTACCTGTGCCAATTTCGGAGGTTATCCATCTTTTGAAATTTTTGCCAATTAGATATGCAGAGAAGTTATTGTTTCAACTGATATTCCCTAATCATAATTAGGGTGCTTGTTGGCCATTTACAATTTCTCTTTTGTGACGTGACGGTTCATATATCTAGGACATTTTTTTTCTATTAAGTTGTCCTTTATATGCAATTCGTTTGTAGGTGCCTTCAAAATCTTAGAGATATTAACCTTTGCCCATTATGAATGTTGCAAATATTTTTCCCACTCTGTCATTTATTTTGACTTTGATTATACTTTCTTTTATCATGTAGAAGTTTTACATGTTTATGTGCTAGGCTCCGTTTTGGTGCTGGCAATTCAGGGACAAGAAAACAGTTAAAAACTTATTCTTAGGGAATTTACAATCCAGTCACCACTTGGACCTTTTTCTGGATTATATTCTGAAATGCTGATTAACTTTTTATTTTCCTGTGGCAGTATTTATATGTTCAACTCCCTGTTCGTTTAATGTCTTGTCAAAAATTATTTGACAATATTTACATTCATTTTATCCTTATTATATTCCTTTAAAAAATTAATTATAAAGTGGTTTAGACATTGCAGAGTGCACAGAAAATAATACAGGTGCACACCTGCGCGTGCACACACAGTATCAGAGCATTTGGGTGGTTTGATTGGTCCAGGCTCTACCTTCAGCTCAGGTCATGATCTCGTGGCTGATGAGTTCAAGCTCTGCGTGGGGATCTGTGCTGACAGCTAGCTCAGAGCCTGGAGCCTGTTTCAGATTCTTTGTCTCCCTCTCTCTCTGCCCCTCCCCCACTCACACTGTCTCTCTCTCTCTCTCTCTCTCTCCAAAATAAATGAATGTTGATAAAAATAAAAAAGTAAAGCATTATACGGAGTCCTTGCTTCAAGACTATTAAGCTAAGATTAAATAGGATCCTTGGAACATAGATGGGATGGAATCTTAAAACAGGTTTTCCACCGAAGACCACATTAGCAGTGCTTCTACTTACCAACTTCACAGTCCTGTCTCCTCCCTCTAACTGGGAGGAAGCGATTTGGGGCAAGCCCAGTTAGTACACCTACAAGGGCCCTTGAAAATCTAACCGAGAAGGCCAAAGCAATGAAAGGGAATGACTGTTCGCTGACTTTTGGCCTTCTAATGCATCGTGAGCGGTATGCTTCAAACCATGCCTTAAACCAATTTCTTTTTAAATGCTTTGGCCAGTTAGCAGTCCGTGGGTGGCTCACTGGCAAAGAGTTCGACTTCGGCTCAGGTCATGATCTGATGGTTTGTGGGTTCAAGCCCCGTTCAGGCTTTGTGCTGACAGCCCGGAGCCCGCTTTGGATTCTCTCACAATCTCTCTGCCCGCCCCTCCTTTGCTTGCACTCTGTCTCTCTCGCTCGCAAAAATAAACACTAAAAAAATTTTTAATATTTTTTCCATTTAAATATTTCTTTCCTTCAGTGTAAAATATCTGAGCAGCAAGGAGAGAAGTGGCTCAAAAAGCTTACTGCAACAGATTTCAAAGACACAGGCTGAGTCGGAGTGAAGGGGAAGATAGGAAGAGAGCCAAACAAGTTAGTGGAAGTGGGTGGTACAGGGAAACCAGGAGAAGCTAAGATATGAACATCTTCCGGCCTCAAATTCTGTAGACTCTGTGGTTAGGGACCAAGGTATAGAGCGGGCAGAAACATGTCAGCGAGAGTCGATGTAAACACAAATAATGTAAAATATAGCTATAAGTGCCATACCGATTCACTTTATTTTCCAAGAAAATGTTTCCTATAGGCATATACCAGAGGCCCGGGAGGTGGTGTTGGGCCTCTGGCCGCTCTGACTTTGGAGGTTGGTGATCTGTGTTCCACCTCCTCAAGATGAGTCATCCCAAAAATGGGAATGAGTCTTCACCTAAGGGCAGAGAGCCAGGTCTGTTTTGAGAAACCATCGTGCTTCCTGATGGTGATAGAGGGGCTTGGAAAAGAACAAGGATATATGGCTTCATTACTGAATACCTGGGTCAGAATATATTAATTAGCCTAAGATGGTGAAAGGGATTTATTCAAGAGTTTAGATGGACTAGAGGCCAAAAACAGATTTTAAGAGTCCACAATTGAGTGTCTGACCATCATGATGACAGTGGTGAACCACCACCATGAAGCTAGGCTTTTTAACCTTAAGGGTTACCTAGAGGTGGTTAATGGCTTAAACAAAGCAGGTCAATCTATAGGCTTCAGTTTGAAACAGAACATCACAGGGGCGCCTGGGAGGCTCAGTCAGTTAAGCATCTGACTCTTGGTTTCAGCTCAGGTCACAATCTCAGTTTCCTGGAGTTGAGCCCTGCATCGGGCTCTGTGCTAACAGTGCAGAGCCTGCTTAGGATTCTCTCTCTCTTTCTCTCTCTGCCCCTCCCCCACTCATGCTATCTCTCTCTCCCTCTCTCTCTCAAAAATAATTAAATAATCTACAAATAAAAAACCGTCACAAACTAATCTGAAGGGGGAAACGGGCAGTCATCATATTTGACACCCACCTTGATGAGGGGGGCAGCCAATGTTTAACAAGCTGTGTCCAATTCATTCCTATAATAAACATGGTCAGTGCCAATCACAAAATCAGAGCAACCATTATTTAATGAAAAATAACGGTATAATATATTTTATAAATAAGGCTTGACCTGAGGAGTAAATATGGATAAATCAGAACAGTCAATTCAAAAATTATCTACTACGGTTTTAGTTTTATTAACTGATAACTCTGTCAAAATATTCTTTGCTTTGTATAGAGATGACTTCCTTCTGGCACTGCCCAAGGCTCCCTTGCTTATAACGAGATGGTGAAAGATGGATAGCACGCCTGCTAGACCAGAGGAATCAGAGGGCTGGCAGGTTTCTACCGCAGATTAAATCATGGGCCAAAGTAGAAGGAATCCCAGAATGGCACTCCTGCTGTGGGCACTGTTTAGTGTCTTTATCTCCCCACTGCGAGCCCTGTCCCGGAGGGCAAGGACCTCTGCATTCATTTTTATATCCCAAGTGCCTAACACTTTGTCAAAGTCTTGCTAGAAATGGTACTCAGTCATCAGTGTTGAATTTTATTAAGCCATTTCTCTTACTCCAATATGGATACAGAGGCACTAAATTCAGATACAACGGGTGCCACGGCTTCACTCATAGGGACAGTTTATAGGAACTTGGTTTATCCCAAACTCCTGGGGGAATCTGGTGGCATAGCCATCTACTGCTTTACTCAGTTGTACAGGACTCATGGAGAGAAACTTCTTCAAAGGGAAAAAAGAGCAGGGGATGGGGTTATTCATTCTGCAAGTATTTACTGAGCCATCAGTTGTGCATCCCAAAGAACTCAGGTGCAAGGTAGAGAAAGACGAGGAAAACACTGGCTCTGACCTTAAAGAATTTAATAAGTAGTTAAGATATAGCAAGGACCTAGCACACTGGTGACTCACAACCAAAAACCTAGCTTGGATACAGCTATATGGTCAAAATGGAAGCTCCTAACAAGAGAAATAAGAAAACCAAGGGGAGGTGCCATGGGTGGCTCAGTCGGTTTAGCGTCGGACTTTCGCTTAGGTCATGATCTCATGGTTCGTGGTTTCCAGCCCCGCGTCGGGCTCTGTGCTGACTGCCAGCTCAGAGCCTGGAGCCTGTTTCATACACTGTAACTCCCTCTCTCTATGACCCTCCCCTGCTCACGCTGTTTCTCTCTCTCTCTCTCTGCTAGAAATAAATAAAATATTAAAAAGTAAAAAAAAAAAAAGAAAGAATAAAAAAAAAAGAAAATCAAGGGGAAAACGCCTCACTCTTTCATCTTCCATTTGGCATAAAACAGCTAGCATACGGAGGACTGTTTCTTAAGTTCACGTTCCATACGGAGGACTGTTTCTTAAGTTCACGTTCTTAATTTTAAAAACGAAAGAACTCAGACCGAAGTGGTTATGTTATCCACACAAGATCATATTACTAGCTTCTAGCACAGAAGTACACACACAGGTCTTTTTGATCCCCCAAACCACTGCACTGTTTACGTGAAGGAGACTGGCCAAGGGCAGCGGTTCTCGGTGTGAGAAACCCAAACCAGCAGCACAAACACCTAAAAACTTGTCAGAAATGTGCACATGTCAAGCCCTGACCCTGCCCGTTCTCAGAACCTGGGAGGGGGCAGGGGGCATCTGTTCAACAGACCCTCCCTTCAGGTGCTTAAGATGCCTACTGAGTTTGAGAGCCAGCACCTAAGGCAAAGGAAGTAAACTTGAAGTTCAGGCAGAAAGGACCCAGCTTTTTCAGTGCTTGGCCAAATTTAAAGGAGGGTGCACAAAAGCCCAAAGAGCCTAGGGCTGTTGCTTTATTATGCCTGAGCCGAAATAACTGGGAAAAAAGGCTGTAAACCTGTAACTTACCTCATCTGTACCATGTGTAATGCCCAAGGGTCCCTCACATCATAGTAAACCTTGCCGTGCCCTTGACATGACTGTCGACTGCAACATAGTACTTAGCAGTGCAAAAGGGGGTATAGCTGGAGAAGGGGGGAAGGATTATGAATCCCCTTCCTCCCTCCAACCTTGTCCACCCTCTTATGCTACAAGAGTCCCAGCAGAGTGTTAGCAAAACACATGGCCCCAAACTCTAACTATGAGGCTGACACATACTTCCCACCCATATGCCTCCCAATGCCTTCCTCACAGCCTTTCGGAAGTGGCTGTCGGGATCAAGGCCCACAGGGCAAATTGGAAGAGAAGCTGGGAGGAGGAGGAGGGACTCCACTAGCTTTCTGTGGCTCCTGAGTAAGGCTCCCTGGGTGTCACCTACCGAGTGTGGACAGAGAAAGAGTTAACAGTTCCAGCCCTAACTTCCGAGGGAGAGCCTGGATTCGACTGTGCTCTCCAGGACCCAGGCGGTCAAAGAATCGCTAAGGCTAGAAGCCTCTCTCTGCGGTGGCCGGCACAGGGACCAGGGCAGACAAGGAAATCAAAGCGCCTGGGAGACAAGAATACCCAATGCCCAGAAAGATAAAAATTCGCCTGACACCTGAGAGGGCGGATCCAAGGCACACAAACGAACAAACTTTTGCTCAAACCGGACAAGCCGCAGAGGCCTATACACTTCTGCTGGGGGGTAACGGTAGTGCTCAGAAGTGTCAAAACTGGATGTTAGGGGTTGGGGGGAGGGAAGCTGCAAGTGGAGACAGAAGCTACTAGATTGAGGCGAAGCTTGGGGTCAGTCACAGTGGGAGCTGAAAAGCCAGAGGCCAGACGATGTCCCAGAGTGATAAGATCACGGGTGAGTGTGTATGTGTGTGTCGGAGGGAGGGGTGGTGGTGATGGTGGAAAGGGATGGGGTTTGCCAGGAGCCTGCCGGGGGGTGATGTCGGGGAGAGGGGGGCTCTTGAACAATCTGAAAGACCAGGTGGGAAAAGGTACGGGAACTGAAGGGGCCTAGACCACTCCTCCCTCGGTTCCGGGGGGCCAGTTGGCGCGGAAGCAATGCGAGGTACGAACTAACTGCGTTTCTGCAGGCCTCCGAGGGGGCGGAGGGCGGTGGCTGCACCGAAAGAAGCCCAGAGCGCCGTCCGCGTCCCCGGAGGTTCTAGCTTCCGCCACCAGGAGCCCCGGGGACCACTACGCCCCGGCCCCCTCACTCCACTGCCGCCGCCCCTTCTCCAGGACAGTGCGATTTCCCCAGACTCTGGGCGGGCGGGGTCTCCGACCTCTCCCTCTCTTCCCCGCCCTGCCCAGCCCGGCCAGCGCGATCGGGCCCGGCCCGGCCCAGCCCCTCAGCACTCACGGCTCCGACTGCTCCGGCGGCTCCTCCCCTGCCCCGGCTTCTCCCCCACCCACTCCCGGTCGAAACAGCGCCGCCGGATCCGAGCCGCGCGGGGCCTGGCGGGTCGGAACACGTGGGGCCTTTGCGCCAGGAACCGGAAGCTACGCTTAGCCCCGCCTCCTCACGGTTGGAGCCCTTCTAGGCTCCGGGAGGTTTGGTATCTCTGTGCGACCCCGCGGGTGGAGGCTCAGAGCGTCTGTAGGGCCCCGCGTCCAGAGCGTGGGGCTGGATTCCTTCTGCCCGCACGCCCCACTCCTAGGCACCCGACCTTCAGTTTACACTCGCAGGCGTTTCTCTGGTTTTCATCTTTGCTTTAATTTTAGCGTCTGTGCGTGTACTTGTTTTTCTTGGTTGTCCGCGAAGCAAGATTGCAAAGCCTGCAGTTTGGGGTTTGGCTGGTGCATTGGCCAGCAGTTGTGGGGCCTAGGGCAAACCCTTCCACCTCTGTGCAGCTCAGGGTCCATCTTCTAGAATGGGTGTAATCATTCCCTTGCTCTGAGAGCGAAGGGAAATACTGCATGTGAGCTCTTTGGAGCTTAGCAGAAGCATACTGAGAATAGTTGTGGTAGCCTGTTCTTTTCTGTTTTCCTTGGACACGTCTTTGTATTTCTTTAAGACTGACTTCCCCGATCACCTTTGCCCGGTTGGTCCATGTCAGTGGCGTTTCTGCCTGCATCTGCTATTTTCCTTTTTACTCTCCACCTGTCCCTTTAACCCCCCAAGTCACCACTCTCCATGTGCCATGGGAGGGCCTTCTCTCTCCCTAATGGGTCTTACACATTTCATTTTTATGGGACACAGTGCTGAGATAGACTTATAACAATAGGCTTATTGTGTTTGAACCGGAGGTATTCATTACTTGGGGTGGAGGGACAGGAATGTACAGTTCATGAAGGCCTACTGTGCGCCATGTGTTTTCATCTATGTCTCATTTTTAAATACTTTAAAATATGTTTCTTTCTGTCTCATTTTTAATCTTTTTAAATATTAGTATTAGGTCATAAATCGTTTTCTAACCATTTCAAACATTGCAGATAAAGCTAATGACCTTTTATTAATCCTGGCCTCCTCCTCTGTCTCACCAAATCTTTATTCTTATGTATTTACATTCCAGACTTTTTTCTATGCTTTTACACAAAATACACATGTGTATTCATAGAATCATATATTATTTTGTGGGCATATGCATTTATGTGTGGGTTCATGTTGGATTCCTCAATTTGCTATTTTCTCCTAGTATTGAGCCTTGGATACCTGTTCATAGTACATACGGATATCCTTTATTCCTTCTACTTTTTGCACAACATTCTATAGTGTGAATAGCCATTTGTCTGTGGATAATATATGCTGTTTATAATTGCTGCTGTCGCCAACAATGCTATAATAAGCATCTTCTTGATGCATATATGCAAATATTACTCTGGAACAGAGAAAAAGGATTACTGGGTCATAGATTGTATATATTCCATTGACACAACCAAAGTATCTTCCCAGAGACTGTACTAATTTATAATGTTAACAGCCATATATGAGAATATCCCCCCCCCATATCCATGCCACTACTTGCTAAATTTGCAAAATGGGTAAAAAGCGATTCCTCATTGTTTTACCTTTCCTTTCCATGATTAAGAATGAAGATGAGGGGCGCCTGGGTGGCTCAGTCAGTTAAGCATCCGAGTTTGGCTCAGGTCATGATCTCATGTTTTGTGGATTTGAGCCCCTCATTGGGCTTTGTGCTGACAGCTACCTCAGAGCCTGTAGTCTTTCTTCGGATTCTGTGTCTTCCCCTCTCTCTGACCCTCCCCTGCTCATGCTGTCTCTATCTCCCTCTCGTAAATAAATAAAACATTAAAAAATTCTTTAAAAAGACAATTAAGATGAATCGCTTCTCAGTCTTTTGCCTAAGATCAAGAATGAAAAAGAACATTGTTTGTATGTTTATTGGTAATTTGTAGTTTTCCTATGAGTTTGCCATTTCTCAAATTGATATTTTTCTTATGGTTAGATGTTACATATTCTTGATACTAATCATGTAATATATATGTTGCAAATACTTTCTCAGACTTTATAGTTTATATTCTAACTTTATTTATGGTATGAAAGTTTCAACTTTGATACACTCGTTTTCTCAGTAGCTTTGAATTTCGAGTTGTATTTCAGAACATTTTTTTCCCCACACAAAAATCATCAGGCCATCCGCCTATATTTTCCTTAACAACTTTTTGCTCTCCTTTTAATGGTTAGATTTTGAATTTATTTTTGTAATTAGTATAAATTGGCCCTTCAATTCTTTTTTAAAAAATATTTAAAAATGTTTTATTTATTTCTGAGAGAGTGACAGAGAGACAGGGAGACACAGAATCCGAAACGAGCTCCAGGCTCTGAGCTGGCTGTCAGCACAGAGCCAGACACGGGGCTCTAACCCACCAAACATGAGATCATGACCTGAGCCGAAGTCAGTCGCTTAACCAACTCAGCCACCCAGGTGCCCAAAATTGGCCCTTCAATTCTAATCTTGTCTATGGTAGCTCATTTACATTGTTAAAACTTGGACCATGGGATATTTATATAACAGACCTACACAGGTTATAATCTACATGTGATCTGACTTATTTTCCTTCAGTCTGGTCCTTCCCTCATCAGTGATTTATTTTATTGAGTAACTATGATTGCAGGGCACTGTGGTAGGTATATGGAATAGACTGGGAACCAAAATGTGTCTTCATGAAGCTAACTTTCATGTGGTATGTGTGTCTGGGAGGAAAGAAACAGTTTTAAATAAATTATTTATGATTGTGAGAGGCTCTACAAAGGAGAGGTACGGCATGTTTTGAGAGCTTATAACTGAAGGTCCTAATTCTGTGGTGGTGCTGGTAAAGAAGCAGTTAGGGAAAACTTTGTTGAGTAGTATCATTTGAGGAGAATTCTGAAGGATGAGTGGGCAGGCTGAGATTGGGGATGGGAGTGAGAAGTGGAGTGAGTTAGAAAGAGTATTTGAAGTGATGAGAAATAGTGTGTATGCAAGGGTCGCAAGGTGGGAAAGAGCTTAGGGTGTTGGAGAAATTGAGAGAAAGATAGTGTGTCTAGGGCTAGAGAGCAATAGAGAAATGTGTGACATGAACCTGGTATTCTGAACAGGGATCAGATCTGATGGACCAAAAGTCTTATAGATTAAAGTAAGCATTAGCTGGCGTAATTAATGGGAAGCCACTGATGGATTTTAATTAAGTGACATGATTAGATATACATTTTTATAAGATCCTTCTGGCCAATGGTAGAATGAAGGGGTCCAAGAGGAGATGTGAAAAGGTGATTTACAAAGTTATTACTGTAGATCAGCAGCTTGGAGCTTGGACTCAAACATCTCCATAGTGTGGAGATGGGGGCATTTAGTTGTTATTTATTTTATTTTTTTCATACTCTCTGATGAAGGGCAAAGAACTAATTATTAGGAAAATGGTTGGCTCTGCACGTGAAACAGAGAGACCATTTTCAAAAAATCAAAGAAATGTCAGAAGTGGTTAGTGGAGTGGGCTCATCTGAGAGTGTGCGTAGCTCTACTCTTCATTGTTCAGCCCAAGACTAGCTGAATACCAGGTAGAGATAGTGGATGGTTCTGGAAGAGTTATACGTAAGTGGGATTTTTATAATTGGAGTCATTTAAACTTGCAACAAAAATATGTGGCTCAAAGCAGCAGTGAGCAACGTGGTCAGATACTAGATACTTTGGTAAATCGGTAAATATCTCCCAATTCTTTGTGTTATTGCACTTCAGCTTTTCTTGTATTGGAGTTTTAAAATTTCATATCCAAGGAGGTTGGTCATTTACAAATATGATGGAATTATAAGAGCCTGATAAAAACAGAGATGACTTTAGGTGAACTTTAAAAAAGAAAGTGGGAAATCTTTATTCTAAGGCACATTGAAAACAAAGTGTCCTGTAGCTGGGTAAGCTTTGGAAAGGTATATCTTCCTCTTGGGGATTTTTACTGCAAGTGAAAATTGTTAGAACTGGAAAAGTAAAGTTGAATGTATCACTTGACAGGTAAGGTAGAGCGGTATCACTCAAAAGTGACTTTGGTCTTTCTGAGTGAAAAGGGAAGGGTTACTTCTGGGATAAGGAAAGGAAGTCTTGCCCAGATCAAGCAGGATCCTGAGGCCACCATTTGACTGGTTAAGGAGAGGATTGTAAAGTCAGCCTTTGAAATGGTCATTGCTCTGGTTTACATCAGTAAGCAGTAGACACAGTTCTTAGTAAAACCAAGGTGATCTAACAGGCAGTTTTACATGTAAAAGCTTGGGAGTTAGAATATTTTTTTCAACATAGCCTTAAAGATTCTGAGAAATTGAGTAGTGAAGGAGCCTGCTCAACCTTGTCTAACCCTGTATCTTTCTCAGTTTGAATAGTTGAGTCCTGCTTTTAATAACTAATACATATGGACCACATCATGGAAACAACTGCTTTACTTAGGTGTGTATGTTTTGGGGAACAAATGAACTCAAGGCCTCATTGTCAAGGATTTGGCTCAGATGTATGCCTGAGCTTAACCTTGTCATTAGAGTTACCGGCAGTAGAAAAATAATTAATATCCAGGGATCTGTGTAAGAGGTTGTTTACAATATTGTTTGGATGAGTTGTTGTGTAATTTCTTATTCTGTGGGAAAAAGCTGGAGTATGTACATTTGGGGAAGAGATTTGGGCTTCAGAGCCCTAAGAAACAAAGGGCAATGTGAATAACCTCTGGCATGTTGTCTCCATGCCCAGAGCTCCTTTTCCTCAGAACAACACCCCAGAGCCTGCAGGCACTAGAGGCACACAACACACTCCCTGGAGGCTTTGGTGGGACCATGTTGGTGAAGATCTAAGACAGGGCTGCCTGGAAGACTTGTAACTCATTTCATTCTGGGTGTTCAGGTTGTTGGAGCTTCTTTGTTGGATAGGCTTCTCCAACTCTGGTATTTCCAATTCCTAGAACTGATTTTCTGGCAGACTACAAAAAAAAAAATGTTTTTTTTTCCAACGGAATCAGTACCTGGCACATCGCTTGTTACGTGATACCAGTACATCCACAGAATGTGAAAATCGTGCACAAATAAATCGTGTCTATTTGGCACTTCATGAATTGGAGCCAGGTGGCACTCTCACACTTGTTCTTCTCTCTTTTATAAGATCTGTCAAGGGGTACCTGGATGGCTGGGTCAGTTAAGCATCCGACTTCAGCTCACGTCATGATTTCATGGTCCGTGGGTTTGAGGCCAGTGTCAGGCTCTGTGCTGACAGCTCAGAACCTGGAGCCTGCTTCAGATTCTGTGTCTCCCTGGCTCTCTGCCTCCCTCCATCCCCATAAATAAACATTAAATAAATTTTTTAAAAGATCTATCAAGGTGTTTTATGTTACCCTCTATGTACCATTAAATAGGTAACTCTTTTTTAAAAATTTTTAAATGTTTTTTATATATTTCTGAGAGAGAAGGAGAGACAGCATGAGCAGGGGAGTATAAGAGAGAGAGGGAGACACAGAAAACGAAACAGGCTCCAGGCTCAGAACTAGCTGTCAGCACAGAGCCCACTGTGGGGCTCAAACCCACGAACATGACCTGAGCCAAAGTTGGACACCTAACCGACTGAGCCACCCAGGTGCCCCTAAACGGGTAACTCTTAATAGGCCAGACCCAGGAACACTAATACGTGTGCAACTTGAAAGCAGATATTTAAAAATGTTTTGAAGTAATATTATAAGCCCTATGTCTCAATTCCCCTAGATCTAGGCTACCTGGAGCCATGCCCAAGTCAATGAAAGTCTGAGGTTTCTCCTAAAATTTCTACATGTTTTGTGGCCATTGCTGTGAGCTTCTCTATGGGCCGTCTCTAATTTAAACCACATCATACCAGACAAGAAACTCAATTCTCCCTTCACTTACACATACAATACCCATCTGACATACACAACCTGTTCATAATACATTAGCTAACGTAGAAGACTTTACTGACAGTTGAAGGGGAAGGCGGTTTAATAGCATAGAAATGTGGCCTCAAATTGAGTATAGGTGTCTCCATCTTTAAACTGTTCTATAGGCTCTGCAACTGGCTTCTTCTCACAGATCTTTCAGCTACATTCACCTTTCTGGCTCATTTCTCCTCTCTTTACTTTCTCTGCCATTTTCCTCTCTGAGGAGCACTTAGTTATTACCAGGATTTTCTCATTCAGGGCAATTTAAACCATTCTTTCGAAGATAGGGCTCTTGATAATATTTGTCCTGAAGCTCTCTCTCTTTGCCTTCAAATGACCAATTTCACCTGCCCAGCCCCAGCACGGCTCCTCTCTAAGATAAAATCAGATCAGGCAGTTGAGGTAATACCATTTTCACCTCATTACACTTTATTTTGCTTTGCAGTTTTCAATTCAGTATTAAAAGGAATGTGCAATAATCCTTGTTTTAAAAATCACACTTTGATGGGCTTTTAATGAGAAGGTCATCTCTAATACTCATTATTAAGAACTGTGCCTTACCTACATCGTCATTCTATAAAGACTCTTTAAAATGTCTTGCCTGAGAAAAAGGTTAAACCAATAAAAGGTTTATCACTTACCTTGAGGACCTCATGTGAAAACCTCACATACAAACTCTATATTTAATGTAAATATAGAGCTGAATTTTCCAATAAGAAAGCCTTTATAGTAGGCTCCCAGACTTCTTTTGGTTTCCTAGACACTTGGGCCTATTTTGATTGAAGCATAGGAATTGACCTAATCCAATGTGAAATTTTCATACGATGCCCTCAAGTTTGGTATTATCTAGGAATAAACACACCTGGGCGTGTGTAACCATTTGTATTATATCAGGATGAAAGTCCCCTTATTGAGACATCTTCAAATAAAACCTTGGTTTATTTAAAACATTTTGCAAGACTATTCCAATGGATTAGGAGACTACCTACTATGAAGAAAAGAAGTACTGAGAAAATGTTCAGGATACGTTCTGCCTTTGATAAGGAGATGAGGCAAAGGGAGTTACTCTAAACAAAGAGGGAGACAGGATTCCTTACATTTTACAAAAAACATTACTGACAATTGTCCTTGACTTGTGGTTTCTACTTTCAGAAATTTTGTATCTGCCTTAAGTTCATTTGATGTGTTGCATGTTTTACTCTGGATGATGAATTCTTAGACAAGCCATTGTCTTCCTCAGGGCTGCTTTCACCTCCTTGTTTCTAATTGTATAAATGAAGGGATTCAGAAGGGGTGTCAGGATAGTATTTAGCACTGACACCACCTTATTAATCTTAAAGGAAGAGTGTGTTGTGGGTCTCAGGTACATGAACAGAACAGCACCATAGAGCAGGGAGACTACTGTCAGGTGAGAGGCACAGGTGGAGAAAGTCTTCTGTCGGCCAGTGGCTGAAGGGATCTGTAGAATGGTGGACAGGATATAGACATAAGAAATCACTGTCAAGAGGAGTGACCCTGGGACCACCAGGATGGTCACCAAAAGACCCAGGAGCTCCAAAATGCTTGTGTCTGCACAGGCTGCTTTCAAAATGGGACCAACATCACAGTAGAAATGATTGATGACATTGTTGCCACAGAATGGCAACTGGATGATCAGTAGCATCTGAAAAAAGATGATGGTAAAGCCTGCCGCCCAGGAGCTGAGGGCAAGCTGCAGGCAGAGGTGGTTGGTCATAATGGTGGGGTAGCGAAGGGGCTTGCAGATGGCCAGGTAACGGTCAAAGGACATGACAGTGAGGATAAAGAACTCGGTGGTTCCTAGGAAAAAGTGGAAGAAGGATTGCAGTAGGCAGCCGACTATGCAGATAGCTGTTCTTGCCACCAGCAAAGTTTCTAGTAGTTTAGGAAGGACTGTGGTGGTATACCAGATCTCTAGGAAGGACAAGTTGCAAAGGAGGAAGTACATTGGTATTTGGAGCCTGGGCTCAGCCCAGACAATGGTGATTATGAGTCCATTGCCTGCAAGGGTTAATATGTAGATACAAAAGATCGCAATAAAGAGAGGGATTTGTAGTCCTTGGGTATCAGGAAAGCCTAGGAGGATGAACTCTGTGATTGTCATGCCATTTCTCATGTCCCTTGATTCTCTAGAAAGACAGGCAAGAATGTAGCTCTTTAGAATGTCAAACTCTGATATAATTTGGACCCCCCCCCCCAAAAAAAAAGGAGGATTCTGAAGGATTCTGATTCCATTTAAGGTCATTCAGGACATTCTCCCACCTTCACATACACATATACAACCTAAGCCCTCCTTCCTTACTCATGATTTGGTTCGTCCTTTGGCCAGGTAACCTCACTTAATGCACTTTGAAAGTACTTAGTATACTGATGAGTGGAAAAGCAATTTTCCATCCACGTAGAGCTATGAGAATAATTGTTGCAATGTGTTTTAATATGATTTTTTAAATCCATATGATTTTTTAAAAATTTTGCTTAAATCCATGTTAGTGAGCATAGAGTGTAATAATGTTTTCAGGACTAGAATTTAGTGATTTGTCAGTTACATATAACACCCCATAGGATCATGTAAGTATATATGCCTAAATTGAGCTGTGGTTTCATAAGAAGTGAATCCACACTTTCCTATTCTATTCTAATAGAAATTATCCAGTTATATTGCAAATATGTTTAAGAATATTGATTTTGTAATCCCCCTCATATCTCTGTGTGTGTATTTATACAACTAAAAATCTTGCTGTTATAGATTAGTGGTGAAATACAGCTTAGATAATGGAACAGATGTTTTTCTCAAGAATCCACTCTCAAATTCTAGTTCAGACTCTTAACAAAGGAGACTGAAAAAATATTCAAACTAAACAAATAAAACTGCTTAGCAAGTAGGAAAATGTATTAAACTCTAATTCAAAATGCCAAGACCAGCTGAATTAGGGCCTAATATGCAGAAATACCTAATAAACGTATACTGGATAAAGATACACACACAAACTCATAGACATGAACCTAAAAAAGTGAAAAAAAGGCTAGCAAATGCTTAGGATAACAGGCAGGATCCTGACAAGAAGGTTCCTACCAAAACCTTCCTTTATGACTAAGTATCCTTCTATACCAACCAAAGCACTCCTATTTGCATATGCAAATTTACAAGCTGAGCACTTTTTCTTCCTGTTCTATTAAAATTCACTAAAAAACAGTAAAACTACTTCCTACCTTATTGAGAATATTTTCCCACATGGTTTCTTTTTGCATTGGGGAGGTAAATTTTTGTGAAATGAATCACCCCATTTTCAAAGTATGAGAAACAGCACGAAAGAGGCAGCTCATAGTTCATTGTGATATGTGGATTAATTCTATTCCCATATTAGAGAATCCTTTGAGAGCCTAAGGGATAAATATGCTTCCATTTCCTCCCAACTATTTTCTGGACCAGGAAAGGATTATTTTTTGGTCTATAATATCACAAGCTTCAATTATTTCCCATGAAGGCTATAAGAAATGGAGAAGTATTAGAATTTGTACTGGTGACTAGAATAACTGGCCATGTGCCCCGCCCCTCCAAATAGGGTAGATACAGATTTATCTTCATGTTGCACTCAAACGAGAGTGATGGTTTCTCCTGGTTAATATAAAATTTCTAACTCTAAACATTCTGCAATTGGGAGGATAAGACCTATAAATACCATAGGCATTTGTTGAGAGCTTTCTTTGGTGCAAATCCTGCTAGAGGATTAAGGAATTTATCATTTGGATAGGGAGAGAGACCATGTATGATAATTGCAGTCTAGCCCAGTGAATGATCCTGGGGAGTTGTGTGCAGACTGTTTTAGGAAGAGACCCAGAAGAGACCCCCTTACCCAGCCTGGGAAGGGGACAGAAGGTTTTCCAGAGAAGGAGGTGTCTAAGCCAAGTCTACAGGAGTTCAATAGGAAAAGAGAGTGGGATAGGGAGGGAGAATGCATTCCAGACAAGGCCCAAAGTCTGGGAAACAGAACCAAAGCATAGAATCTAGCTTGAGCTGAAGTTGGGAGTCAGGACTGTCCAGGTACTTTCGAGAAGCTAACAGGTAGGGCAGGCCTCCTGTAAGTCAGTGTACAAGATAGGTTCTCATATGAGCCTTTTGGAGGGGAGAATCTTGAGTCAGGGAGTTTGCAAACATAGGGTAAGTGCATGCATATATGTATGTGTGAAAAATAAGGTGTCACCTTCCTCCCTAATACAGTACACATTTATCTCCACTTCATGGAGGAAGCATCTGAGGGGGTGGCTGAAAAGAGCTCCTTTGGAATTCTGGCCACAGACAGCATTGCTGTGTATCCCAGGGATAAAGCAAGGCACATACGGGGAGATACAGGTTCCGTCTACTTTTGTAAGGACATGACTTGACTTTGGCACCACAAGGACCCGGGGGTAGTAGCAAGGGTGTCAGCAGAAGTGGCCATGCCCCGTGCGAGCGGTGACCCCTGCAGCCGTGACAGCGGCGTCCAGCCAAAACAGACACAGAGCGAAACAGAAGTGGCAGGAACCAAGCTGTTTGGACAACTGACTTGTTGGGTTGTGAGCACAAGGGAAGTTTTGCGAGATACTGAAGGAGCTTAGATGGCGTCAATTAGGAGGTAAAAGCGATATTCAGAGAAACACCAGGAAGTACCTTTAGGAAGCTAAGGTTATGGAGTTAAATAGTGGGTTAAACATTTGCAGTTGACATGCTGACCAAAATTAACTATATAGTCTGGACTCCTTCTCTCTTCCTTTGGCAAAGTCACAATATATAGAGTCTGATAGTCTTCCTTCTCATTTCCCCGTATCAGTCAGCAATTATACTCTTAACATTACCTCTTTACTCCTCCATCTGTTTCTTCTGTGTCATCTAGACCACTGTTGTTCATGCCATCATCTTTCATTAGGATCAGCACAGTCTTTTAACTGGACTCATTGTCTCCTGACCTGCCTTGTTCTTTTTTTTTTTCCTGGTATTGTTTACCTATTTATTTATTTATTTATTTATTTATTTATTTTAGAAATAGTTTATTGTCAGGTTGGTTTCCATATAACACCCAGTGCTCATCCCCACAAGTGCCCTCCTCCATGTACATCTCTCCTATCACCGGCCATGTTCTTGCCTATTCTTGTCTCAAACTGGAGCAAGAGCAGTGATTCTCAAACAATGCTGACCACTCGCTTCTCAGAACCTTGAGGGTAGCATCCAAAATCCTTGGTGTGACATTCAAGGCTGTTGATGATCTGGTCTTACTGTACCCAATCTTCCAGCCTGATCTGATGTTTTCCTTTTCTTTCCCCATTCTATGCTCTGTCCTTACTGAGATACCCAAGTTTAGAGTTTGGCTAACTGTTAGTAAGATTTCTACGGAACCATACTAGTTCATTGGTGCTAGAATGGCAGAGTTGAGTAGTTATAGCAGAGACTCTAGGGCCCCCAAAGCCTAAAACGCTCATGATCGGGCCCTTTACAGCGACAGTTTGCTGACCCGGCTCTGGTTCCCTGAAGGTGCCACCTGCTCTCTCATCACCTAATTACTGCACGTGCTGTTCCCTTGGCCTAGAATACCCTCTTCCGATCTCCTCCAGCATTTGGCTAAGTCCTATCTGAAGTCTAGACCTCAGCTAAGGACTCATGTCATGGGAAGCCTTCCCTGACTTCCCATCTCCAATCTAGTTCCGGTGCTACTCCTACCCTCCGTGATCCCCTGGACATTTCCATGTCTGAATGCTTACACAATTTTATTTATAGTTTGTTTGGCTTCCTCCATAAACGCTAAGGTCGTAAGGGCAGCAACAATATCTGTAGGGCTTAAGTGTGGGCTTGTCATAAAATAAGCCCTCAAGAGATATTTTTTGAAGGATTATATAAATCGATAGTTTGTTGACACTGTATCCCCAGTTACCTATGAGTTTACATAGACTGATACATGCATATGTTTATAAAATGCTACTGGTATATTTCAAAGACTGGAGACATAACAGGGACCGTTTGCTAAATAATTTGTCTCCAAGTCTGCTGCTGCTTCCAGCTTTTATGTAAATTTTGCTGCGTGTAAACATTTCTGCTTCTCCATCTTTCCCTAATCAGGGATATGTGTTTTCTCTACTGCATTCTGACCAGTTTCCAGATCTCCAGACTGCTCCCAAGTACAGAGAGCTTTCTTAACCCACTTAATGCTCAATGATTTGAGATACAGTTGAATCATTATTTCCCTAAGCTATGTTGTTGTAATCAATCACCCTTCATTTTGCTTAAACTTTCATAGTCTCAAAGAAAAAAGGTACAAAAATATTAACATATATCTTTCCTGGATTGGAGCTAAAGGCAATATGTCCCCAGCCTCATCTTTTGTTGGTTCGTTTACTTATTCATTTTGTCTTTTTAACTGTTGATCAGGAGCAATTTCTTCAATTTTTCAAGACTTTGATCATGTAGTAAGTTTGAAGATGCTCGGTAGTGTGTGACCTTCCAGCAGACGCACCTGGATTATACACTATCAGTTCCATAAAGGCAAGTGCATCAAGAACCACTGCTTGGGGTGGGGCACCTGGAATGCTCAGTCGGTTGTCTGACTCTTGAATTCAGCTCAGGTCATGCATGAGTTCGAGCCCTGCATCGGGCTCTGTGCTGTCAGCACAGAGCCTGCTTGGGCTATTCTGTCTCCTTTTCTCTCTGCTCCCCACCTCCCTCTCAAAAACAAATAAACATTAACAACAACAACAACAACAACAACAACAACAAAAAGAATCACTACTTGTGGGACTATGCAACGCTGGGATGCAAATAAAGATAGCCACTTTGAAATTCATTCCAAGGATTTATGATTCTGGGTGAAAATGCAGTGAACTAAGACTGCTTGTTGGTCCAAGTCCAAGTCAGGCTATGACTTTTCTGTATGAGAATGAGATTCATGTATTGGAATTTATTTCTAGATTTCAAGGCATCAAGGCTAGCCATAGCTATTCATTCTTGAGAAAAGCAAAACGTTATCCAAAACAGTACTCTTTGCTTCTCTGTAGCAAAGAAATACTCACAGCACTAATGATTCCCAAGGAAACACTTCTGGTCCTGGGGTGCGTCCTTGTCCACACGGGCACTGAAAGAAAAGGAGACACTCTTATAAGGGCACTGAATTGAAACAGAAAAGTTCCTTCTTTTTTGCATTAGGAAAATGTATCTCTGTTTCTAGAATGTAAGGAAAGTGCTGTTATGCATTGCTGAGTTATTCATAAAGCTTTCAAGAAATGCAAGATTGCTTCAGTGTTTAAGAGAATTGTATTGAAAGTGATTAATAGATCCGTTCACACTACGTCAAGGTTTCTTCTCTCAAAATAATGATTTGTTAGTGGGGCACTTTCCTAGCTTCCTCTGGGGCTTTAATCTCCACGGACGTGGAGACTACCAGGAGAAAACAAAGTCTTGCTAAAAGTTTATTCATAAGTCAAGGTAAGACATTGCAGCTTTCTAAATTCTAATTGGTACCAGTCAGGCCCCCCGTCCTGAAATAATTCATCAGAATCTGAGAATCAGTGGGGTTGAGATCTTGAATTTCGTAGTTTCTGCAAGTAGAAAAATCAGTGGTTTCTTAATAATTAGAGATCAGTGGATCCTCTAATGAACTAAGTTGGATCAAGCATAGGAACTTTGATTAATAATGTGAACACTGGCCAGGTATGCAGAAACGCAAGGGTCAACGGCATAGAATCTTATGGTGATAAGTGAAAAGATGAAGTTTTGAACTCTTGAAGGTCAGCAAGGAGTCGGTGGATATAGCAAGCATAACGAATTATTGGAAGACAGTATACAAAAAAGGGAAATAGAGCTGGAATTTTAATTTAAAAAACTTTAATGAGGTGTAATTTACATAGAATAAAATGCAGACATTTACGTATACAGTTCAGTAAGGTTTTTTTATTTTTTTAAATGTTTTTTATTTATTTCTGAGAGACAGAGAGACAGTGTGAGCTGGGGAAGGTCAGAGAAAGAGGGAAATACAGAATCTGAAACATACTCCCCTGCTCCGAGATGTCAGGACAGAGCCTGAGGAGGGGCTCGAACCCATGAACTGTGAGATCATGACCTGAGCCGAAGTTGGATGCTCAACCAACTGAGCCACCCAAGCACACCTACAGTTCATTGTATATCCATGGAACACCCCTTCACTTAAGATTTAGAATGTCCTCAGCACTCCAAAAAATTCCTTTGTGCACACTTTCAGTTGGTCTATCTCAACACTTTCTCTACCACTCCAACAATCACTGATCTGATATCTAGCTCTATAGATTAGTCTTAACTTTTTTTTTTTAAGATTTTTTTTTTTTTATTTCTAGGAGAGAGAGAGAGACAGCGTGAGCAGGCGAGGGTCAGAGAGAGACGGAGTCACAGACTGAAACAGGCTCCAGGCCCTGAGCTGGCAGTCAGCACAGAGCCCGACGCGGGGCTCGAACCCACGAACCGCGAGATCATGACCTAAGCAAAAGTCGGACGCTTAACCGACTAAGCCACCCAGGCGCCCCTAGTCTTAACTTTTGTATGATTTTCATTAATGAAATCATTCAATATGGATACGTTTTTGTGTCTGGATACTTTCACGTAGCAAACTATTTTTAAGATTCATCCATATTGTCAAATATAAATAGTTCATTCCTTTTTTTCATAGTTTATTGTCAAGTTGGTTTCCATAAAACACCCAGTGCTCATCCCAACAAGTGCCCTCCTCCATGCCCATCACCCCCCTTCCCCTCTCCCCCATACCCATCAGTCCTCAGTTTGTTCTCAACATTCAAGAGTCTCTCATGGTTTGCTTCCCTCCCTCTCCCCGCCTATTTTCGCCCTTCTTCTCCCCCACGGTCCTCCATTAAGTTCCTCCTAATCCTCCTATACGTGCAACCATATGGTAGCTGTCCTTCTCTGTCAGACATATTTCGCTCAGCATAACACCCCCAAGGTCCATCCATGTTGCTTCACATGGCCAGATTTCATTATTTCTCATTGTCATGTAGTATTCCATTGTATAGTTAAACCACATCTTCATGATCCATTTGTCTGCTGATGGACACTTAGGCTCTTTCCATGTTTTGACTATTGTTGAGAGTGCTGCTATGAACATTGGGGTACATGTGCCCCTATGCATCAGCACTCCTGGATCCCTAGGGTAAATTCCTAGCCATGTTGTTCCTGGGTCCTAGGGGAGTTCTATTGTTAATTTTTTGAGGAACCTCCACACTGTTTTCCAGAGGGGCTGTACCAGTTTACATTCCCACCAACAGTGTAGGAGGGTGCCCGTTTCTCCACATCCCTGCCGGCATCTAGAGGCCTCTGATTTGCTCATTTTAGCCACTCTGACTGGCGTGAGGTGGTATCTCAGTGTGATTTTGATTTGTATTTCCCTGATGAGGAGGGATGCTGAGCATCGTTTCATGTGTCTGTTGGCCATCAGGATGTCCTTTTTGGAGAAGTGTCTGTTCATATCTTTTGCCCATTTCTTCACTGGGTTGTTTGTTTTATGGGTGTGGAGTTTGGTGAGTTCCTTGTAGATTTTGGATACTAACCCTTTAACTGATATGTCCTTTGCAACTATCTTTTCCCATTCCATTGGTTGCCTATTAGTTTTGTCGGTTGTTTCCTTTGCTGTGCAGAATCTTTTAATCTTGATGAGGTCACAATCGTTTATTTTTGCTCTTGACTCCCTTGCTTTTGGGAATGTGTCAAGTAAGAAGTTGCTGCGGTGGAGGTCAAGGAGGTTGTTTCCTGCTTTCTCTTCTAGGGTGTTGATAGTTTCCTGTCTCACGTTCAGGTCCTTTATCCATTTTGAGTTTATTTTTGTGCATGGTGTGAGAAAATGATCTAGTTTCATTCTTCTGCATGTCGCTGTCCAGTTTTCCCAACACCATCTGTTAAAAAGGCTGTCTTTATTCATTGGATATTCTTTCTACTTTGTCAAAGATTATTTGGCTGTAGGGGCGCCTGGGTGGCTTAGTCGGTTAAGCGTCCAACTTTCGCTTGGGTCATGATCTTGCGGTTCGTGGGTTCGAGCCCCGCGTCGGGCTCTGTGCTGACTGCCAGCTCAGAGCCTGGAGCCTGTTTCAGAATCTGTGACTCCCTCTCTCTCTGACCCTCCCCTGCTCACGCTCTCTCTCTCTCCTAGAAATAAATTAAAAAATATTAAAAAAAAAAAAGATTATTTGGCTGTATACCTTTGGGTCCAACTCTGAGTTTTCAATTCGATTCCATTGGTCTATATGTCTATTTTTGTGCCAATACCATACTCTCTTGATGATGACAGCTTTGTAGTAGAGGCTAAAGTCTGGGATGGTGATACCTCCCGTTTTGGCTTTATTTTTCAGTATTACTTTGGCTATTCGTGGTCTTCTGTGGTTCCATACAAATTTTAGGATAGTTTGTTCTAGTTTTGAGAAGAATGCTGGTACAATTTTGATTGGAATTGCATTGAATGTGTAGATAGCTTTGGGTAGTAATGACATCTTAACTATATTTATTCTTTCTATACATGAGCAAGGAATGTTTTTCCATTTCTTTGTGTCTTCTTCAGTTTTCTTCATGAGTTTTCTATAGTTTTCATCATACAGATCTCTTATATCCTTGGTTAGGTTTATTCCTAGGTATTTTATAGTTTTTTTTGTGTGTGTGCAATATTGAATGGGATCAGTTTCTTGATTTCTCTTTCTGTTGCTTCAATATTGGTATATAAAAATGCAACCAATTTCTCTATGTTGATTTTGTACCCTGCAAGTTGGCTGAATTCTTGGATCAGTTCTCTTAGACTTCTGGTAGGGTCTGTCGGGTTTTCTATGTAGACTATCATGTTGTCTGCGAAAAGTGAAAGTTTGACATCCTCTTTGCCAATTCTGATGCCTTTGATTTCCTTTTGTCGTCTGATGGCTGATGCTAGGACTTCCAGCACTATGTTAAACTACAGTGGTGAGAGTGGACATCCCTGACATGTTCCTGATCTCAGGGGGAAAGCTCTCAGTTTTTCCCCGTTGAGGATGATGTTAGCTGAGGGCTTCTCATCGATGGCTTTTATGAGGTTTAAATAGGTTCCTTCTATCCCAACTTTCTCTAGAGTCTTTATTAAGAAGGGATGCTGTATTTCATCAAATGCTTTTTCTGCATCTATTGACAGGATCATATGGTTTTTGTCTTTTCTTTTATTGATGTGATGTATCACATTGATTGATTTGCGAATGTTAAACCAGCCCTGTAACCCAAGAATGAATCCCACTTGATCTTGGTGGATGATTCTTTTTATGTGCTGCTGGATTCGATTTGCAAGTATCTTGTTGAGGACTTTTGCATCCGTATTCATCAAGGATATTGGCCTGTAGTTCTCTTTTTTTGCTGGATCTCTGTCTCGCTTGGGAGTCAGAGTGATGCTGGCTTCATAAAATGAGTCCGGGACTTTTCCTTAGATTTCTATTTTTTGGAATAGCTTGAGAAGAATTGGGATTAATTCTGTTTTAATTGTCTGGTAGAATTCCACAGGGAAGCCATCAAGTCCAGGGCTCTTATTTGTTGGGAGATTTTTGATAACTGATTCGATTTCTTCCCTTGTTATGGGTCTGTTCAGATTTTCTATTTCTTTCCGTGCGAATTTTGGTAGTGAGTGTGTGTTTAGGAATTTGTCCATTTCTTCAAAATTGTCCAGTTTGTTGGCACATAATTTTTTATAGTATTCCCTGATAACTGCTTGTATTTCTGAGGGGTTTGTTGTAATAAGTCCATTTTCATTCATAATTTTGTCTATTTGGGTGCTCTCTCTTTTCTTTTTGAGAAGCCTGCCTAGAGGTTTGTCAATTTTGTTAATTTTCTCAAAAAACCAACTCTTGGTTTCATGGATCTGTTCAATTGTTTCTTTGGTCTCTATGTTGTTTATTTCTGATCTAATTTTTACTATTTCTCTTTTTCTACTGAGCGTAGGGCATTCTTGTTGCTCTGCCTCTAGTTCCTTTAGGTGAGCTGTTAGATTTTGGACTTGCGCTTTTTTTAATCTCTTGAAATAGGCCTGGAGAGCAATGTACTTTCCTCTTAGGACTGCCTTTGCTATATCCCATAGATTTTGGATTTTTGTGTTTTCATTTTCATTTGTTTCCATATATATTTTAATTTCATCTCTAATTGACTCATTGCCCCATTCATTCTTTAGTAGGGTATTCTTTAACCTCCATGTTTTTGGAGATTTTCCAGACTTCTTCGTGTGATAGATTTCAAGTTTCAAAGCATTATGATCTGACAGTGTGCATGGTTTGATCTCAATTCTTTTATATTTATTGAGGGCTGCTTTATGTCCCAGTATGTGATCTATCTTGGAGACTGTGCCATGCTCACATGAGAAGAAAGTAAATTTCCTGGCCTCAGGATGTAAAGTTCTAAATATATCCGTCAGATCCATCTGGTCCAATGTGTCTCTCAAGTCCATTATTTCTTTAGTGATTTTCTGTCTGGTTGACCTATCCATTGCTGTAAGCAGAGTATTAAAGTCCTCTGCTATTAGCACATTCTTTTCTATAAGCTTCTTTCTGTTTGTGATTAATTGTTTTAGATATTTAGTTGCTCCCATATTTGGCGCATAGACATTTATGATAGTTAGTTCTTCCTGATGGATGGACCATGTAATTATATGTAGTGCTCTTCTTGATCTCTTGTTATTGTCTTTAATTTAAAGTGTAGTTTGTCTGATATAAGTATAGCTACTCCAGCTTTCTTTTGATTCCCTGTAGCATGATATATATTTCTCCATCCCCTTACTTTTAACCTGAAGGTATCTTCCAGTCTAAAATGAGTTTCTTGTCGACAGCATATAGACGGATTTTGTTTTTTTATCCATTCTGCTACCCTATATCTTTTGATTGGAGCATTCAGCCTATTTACATTCCGTGTTATTATTGAAATATGTGGGTTTAGAGTCTTTGTATCTTTTGTAGGGTTCATGTTTGTGGTGGTGTCTCTGGTATCTTTGTTCCTTGCAACATTTCCTTCAGAGTGTCCGCCTCAGGATTTCTTGTAGGGATGGCTTACTGGTGACAAATTCTTTCAATTTCTGTTTATTTGGGAAGATTTTTATCTCTCCTTCTATTTTGAATGACAGGCTTGCTGGATAGAGGATTCTTGGCTGCATATTTTTACTGTGCATCGCATTGTAGATCTCCTGCCATTCCTTTCTGGCTTGCCAAGTTTCAGTAGATAGGTCTGTCACCACTCTAATAGGTTTCCCTTTGTATGTGAGGGCCCTTTTCTCCCTAGCTGCTTTCAAAATTCTCTCTTTTTCCTTGTATTTTGCCATTTTTACTATGCTATGCCTTGCAGAAGATTGATTCAAATTACATCTGAGGGGAGTCCTCTGAGCCTCTTGTATTTCACCATTTACTTCCTTCCTCAGGTTGGGGAAGTTCTCTGCTATAATTTGTTCCAGGACTCCTTCAGCACCTTTCCCTCTCTCTTCCTCTTCTGAGATTCCTATGATATGGATATTGTTGCGTTTGACTGTATCGCTGAGCTCTCGAACTCTTCTTTCCTGTTCATGGGCCAGTTTGTCTCTTTTTTTGTCAGCTTCCCGATTTTCTATAATGGTGTCTTCTAAATCACTTATCCTCCTTTCTGTCTCTTCAATCCGTGCATTGGAGGCCTCTAATTTATTATGTATCTCATTTATCGCATTTTTAAATTCTTCATGCCTATTTTTATTTTCCATTCTGTTTGTAGCCATAGTTTCTTTGGTGTCCCCTATGCTTTTTTCAAGCCCAGCTATTAATTTTACCATTATTATTCTAAAATCTTGTTCAGATATGCTGCTTATATCTGTTTTGAGCAGTTCATTAGCTGTCATTTATTCTTGGAGTTTCTTTGGAGGAGAGCTCTTTCATTTCGTCATTTTAGTTACCTTTCTGGCTCTTATTAGTTTTAAAGACTTGTTATGCTCTCTGCATCTATGAGCGCTGCGGTATCCAAGAAGACTCTTTGACTGTCCAGGGCCTATCCTTTCAGAGAGTGTTTTTTGAATGGTATCTTTTGGTCTCTCTTGTTGGGACCTTCGTTATTTTATTTTCCTACTCGTAGTGATATTTGAGACTCTCCACTTTGTGTACTCTGGCTTGTTTCTTGAGGTAGCCCTGGAGAAGAAAGCAGACAGACAAACACACAGGGAGCAGGAGCACACAAAGGCACAGACTAATTCAACTAACATGCAAACCGAGAGGGAAAACGAAAAAGTTAAGAGAAAAGATGGAGGCGGGAGGGCGAATAATAGAAAATATAAAATACATAAAAGGGTCAAAAAGGAAAAAAGAAAAAGAAAAAAGAAGAAAACCTATGGACAAATAACGGTTTAGAGCATATAACCGGATTTCCCAGCTACAGTTAAATAGCCGTGTGTATGCAATGCTGGGTGAAGAGCATAGAGAAAGAGAGAGAAGAAAGGGTGGGGATGAGGCAAATTGGAAATAGAATGAACAGGCAGAAGGGATAAGAAGCTTTTTTCAAAGAGCTAAAGGGTGGAATATGGTTGGATAGGTGAGAGAAGGACTCTGGTGTTATCCAGAGAAACTATATAGTCTAATTACTCCTGAGAGAAAAAGATGAAAATGTAGGTAGGTGTAGAATTTACATCTACAGAATGTGCTAAATGTGATTGTTTAAGCAAGCTGGTGACCAGAGTTAATCAGGTCAGTGTTCTGGGGAAAAAATAAATAAAAGAAAAAAAAAAGGGAGGAGGGCAGCTCTCAGCAGAGATGGACGTGGTGTGATCCAATGCATCAGGGGGGATTTCTGATTTGAGGGTTGTGGGGAGGAGAGTGGCGATGCTCCAGTCCCTTTCTGAACCAAGTGCTGCACCTTTCATTTTTGGGCATGTAAATTCCCCATACCGGGGGTGCAGCCAAAGTTGTTTGCACTCTTCAACCCAGGCCAGTCCTAGTCTCTAAATCCCAGTCCGCGCGCCCCGCTGAAAGTGCCTTAGACACAACTTCCCAGGCAATCCCCTGGGGGCAATTCCAGGCCTCCAGCCCAGCTCTGGGGGTGGAGCCAGAATCGCTGCTTCCTTCTCTGGGTCGGGCTGGCGCGCATGGGAGGGGGCTTGCCTGCCGGTGCGCGGAACACGCTGGAGTGAGGAAATCCAGGTCCCTCTATGTCTCGTCACCCAAAACACGGACTCCCGGGAAAATCTCCCAGTTTTTAGCTCTTTGCCTTCCCTCTAGAGTTCCAGCTTTTGAAGAGCGCAGACGCCCGGGGGCTGAAGCCAGCCAGGAGGACAATGACGGCAGGTGTGCCGCTACTCTAGTAGTCCAGCCAGCCAGGAGCCAGCACAAAGAAGCAGTCCGCAAGCTCAACCCCTCCGGAACCAGTTGGCGCGAGGGGACCTGGTGTACAGGTATTTGGCACGCAGGGTCTTTCTATGCCCCGAGCGGAGGTTTTTCCCCGAGAAGAGGTTTTTCTGTTTCGGACTCTCTCTTTTTCCCCTCTTACTCCCCGAAGAGGGGGATCGCCCTGTCCCTCCAGTCTCCAATCCGAGCCCGATTTTATCTTGCCCAGTACCCACTCACGTTAGAAGGCTTACTCAGTGGATTCTGCGTCCTTTTTCTCCCAGTCTCTCGGGTTTCATAAGGTTTCCAATGGCTTCAGATCTTTTCCGTGTGAGATATGGGCACAGGTGCAAGTACGGAGCTTCCTACTTCTCCGCCATCTTGCCAGAATCCCGCATATTGATTATTTTTAAAGTTACTTAAGAAGCAACCAATGTGTGAAGGAAACCCTGACCTTTCCTGGTCTCCCTAAAAGCAGGAAAGAAATCTCCCATGGGAAGTGTACCCTTCTTGAACCAGGAGGAAGAGAGACATCCTTCTTACCAAAGAGAGAGAGAGAGAAATTAGGGTCAAGAAAGCTGTATAAACAAACCTCATTACTTTACCAGTTTCCTTCCTCAAGCCCAACCTTTTCAGTCTTGTCAATTCCTCACAACTGTATTGTTTCTTTGTCTAAAAGATCTAAAAGCTGCCTGGTTTGGTCACTTCTTTGAGTCTCATATTTCTATGAGCTCCTGGATATACAAAATTGAAATTTGTTTTTTTGGTCTGTTAATCTGCCTTATATCAATTTAATTAGATCAGCCGAAGAAACTAGAAGGGAAGAGAGGAAAAGTTTTCCTTCCGTACATATTCCACATTCCATGAACATACCACCCCTTATTTATTCATTTAGTGATTGATGAGCTTTTGAGTTGATACAGTTTTGATCATATGAATACAGCTGTGGTGAATAGTCATATGGGAATATTTTTGTGAGCATATGTTTTTGTTTATTTTAGGTGAACAAATGTTAGATGAATTTTCTGAGTATGAGGTAAGGGTATGTTTAATTTTTTAACAAAGAGCCAAAGTATTCTCCAGGGAGATTTTACAGTCCCATCAACCAACATAGGAGAGTTCTAGTTTCTCTACATTTTGCCAATGTTTGTTATTGTAAGTTTTCTACAAAGGCATTATTGCAGGTAGGGCTTTCTCATTGTTAATTTAATTTCCATTTCTGTCATGACTACTGACATTGAGCAAATTTTTATATACTTATTAACTTCATATGTTTCTTGTGGAGAATTAAATATTTTGTCCACTAAAAATTAGCTTAAATTTCCTTTCATCATTGTCATAAAAGTTCTTTATTCTAGATATAAGTCCTTGGTCAGATAAAAAAATTTTTCAGAATATTCTTTCCCAGTTTGTGGCTTACTCATAATTTTTAATAATATATTTGGATATATAAAAGATTAAATGTTTTAAAATCTAATTTATTCTTTTTTTTTCTTATGGTTCATTTTCTTTTGCATCCTATCTAAGAAATATCTGCATACTATAAGATTGCAAAGATTTGTCTGTGTTTTCTTTTAGATGTTGAAGTGTAGGATCCATTTTGAGGCAATTTTTAACATGCAGTGAAGGTCTGGTGGCAAGGAAATTTCCTCAGGTTTTGTGCAAAATTTATTTATGTGTCCTTCATTGTGAAGGGTATATTTACTGCATAAATAATTCTACGTAGTTTACTCCACTCCACCCCTCACCCCAAGCAGTTTAAAGATAGTGCTCCATTGTCTTCTGGCTTGCATGGTTTCTCATGAGACATGTATTATGTATATTATGTATATTTCCATGTTTATATAACATGAATTGTAACGTGTGACTGTAGTGGTAGGTATTTTAATTTCTGATTTTTGTGATAGTTTTTCATCATTGAGTTTTAGAAATGTAATTATAATATGTGTAGGTGTAATTTTCTTTTGCTTGTCAAGCTTCGCGAACATGTGAATTAGTTTTCTATCCAATAAAAAAAAATTTTTGTCTTTATGTGAATTTTTTCTTCAAATTCTTTTTTCTGTGCTCATCCCCTTTTTTTGTCCTCCAATTATACATATATTAGATTGTTGGGTTATGGCCCCAAAGCCACTGAGACTCTGTTCTTTTTTTTTTTTTAGGTTTTTTTTTTTAATCTTTTTATTTTTGAGAGAAAGAGCCTGAGCAGTGAGGGGCAGAGAGAGAGGGGAACGGAGAATCCAAAGTGAGCTCTGTGCTGACAGCAGCCAGTCTAATGTGGCACTGGAACTCAGGAGCCATGAGGTCATGACCTGATCTGAAGTTGCACGCTCAACTGACTGAGCCACACAGGCGCCCCTTGTTTTTAGTTTTTATTCCCTCTCTGACGTGTAATTTAGATAGTCTTGTACCTAATCTTTAAGTTCTTTTATTGTGAAGTGCCTAATGAACTGTTGAACACATCCTTTAAAATTTTCACTTCAGCTTTATATGATCTTTAGTTATGTTTACTTATTTTTTAGTCTTCCATGTTTTCCTCATATGTTCACATTAAAAATAAAGAGAATCTTAGGGTCACCTGGATTGCTCAGTGGGTTATGCATCTCACTCTTGGTTTCAGCTCAGGTCATGATCTCATGGTTTGTGAGACTGAGCCCCACGTCCGACTCTGCTGACAGCTTGGAACCTGCTTAAGATCATTTTTCTTTTCCCTTTACCCACTCTCTCTTTTTCAAACTAGGTAAATTTTTAAGAAAAGAATCTTATGGGTGCCTGGGTGCCTTAGTCGGTTAAGCATCCGACTTTCGCTTAGGTCATGACCTCGCGGTTCATGGGTTCGAGCCCCGCATCAGGCTCTGTATTGACTGCCAGCTCAGATCCTGGAGCCTCTTTCAGAGTCTGTATCTCCCTCTCTCTCTGACCCTCCCCTGCTCATGCTGTCTCTCTCTCTGTCTCCTAGAAATAAATAAAACATTTAAAAAAATTAAAAAAAAAAATCTTAGAATGTATTTACCATAGCTCTTTTTTTTTTTTCTAGGAGAGAGAGAGACAGCGTGAACAGGGGAGGGTCAGAGAGAGAGGGAGACACAGACTCTGAAACAGGCTCCAGGCTCTGAGCTGGCAGTCAGCACAGAGCCCGATGCGGGGCTCGAACCCACGAACCGCGAGATCATGACCCAAGCGAAAGTCGGACGCTTAACCGACTAAGCCACCCAGGTGCCCCTACCATAGCTCTTTGAAATCCCCATCTAATAATTCTATCTTCTCTGTTATTTCTGGGTGTGTTGCTATTACCTGATATTCATCTTCATTTTGAATCATATTTCCTTTTTATTTTTGTCTAGTAAGTTTTGGTTGAAGGTGGACATTATACATGTTGACTTCTGTGTCTTGTTTTCTTTCTTTAAAGATTATTGTAAGGGCTCCAGGGTGGCTCTGTCGGTTAAGCGTCCGACTTCGGCTCAGGTCATAATCTCACGGTTCTGGGTTTTAGCCCCGCGTCAGGCTCTGTGCTGACAGCTAGCTGGGGCTGTCAGAGCCTGGGGCCTGCTTCTGATTCGGTGTCTCCCTCTCTCACCCTCCCCTGCTCACGCTGGCTCTCTCTCTCAGAAATAAATAAAACATTAAAAACAATAAATAAAGAGTATTGTCGTTTGTACTGACATGCTGTGAATTTATATGTAAGTTTACATGATTATTTCAAGATTTTCTTTTGAAGCTTCATTACGGCACAGTAGAGTAGACTTCATTTTAGAGCTAATTACTCTCTACTGCTAAGACAAGGATTTCTGAGGCACTGGGTGTCCAGTGACATCCTTCCATTCTGGTTGCTTGACTCTCAAACATCTAATCCTCTGCAAGCTCTGTAGTTCAACAGTCAGCTCCGCAGTACTTGTTCTCTCTCTTACAATTGTCCTTTGCTTGGGCTTGTAGAGGCTCAAACTATGCATTACTGTTTTTGGCTATAAACTAGAAAACACTCCTTTGCAGATTTCTGAAGTGATTTCTTTTTTGTATTCTGTCCCTCAGTTGCTTCAGCCTTCTTGATCTCTGAACTCTCTCTCCACCTGCTGTGCCTTGCTCGGGTTTGCCCTCCACTGTTGTCTAACAGATGCCCCCAGGTGGAGATCCTGGCTGTTGGGGCTCAACTAATTTGTTTCTCTTCTCTCCTGGATCTCCATCCTTGACTTCTGTTCAGTACCTGAAAACTGTTGTTTCATATATTTTGTCTAGTTATTCTTCTGTGTTTATGATTGGAAAGTTAGCCTAGCAGGATTACTTTGTCACGGCTGTTTATTGGATTCTTCCTAAATAATGGAATGGAAATTGGAAAGTGCACTGTTACCCAAAGATGATTTATTCATAATTGAAGAGACACGAGATAGTTCAAAAGCAGGGAAAGCAGCATAAGGAAGGGGAAGGATGGTCATCTTAGAGAAGAATGATTTTCTCTATAAGTTAAAAAAAGAATCACATCTATTTATGTGTGTAGTTATTGATGTTAGCATTATTGTTTGTGTTCTTGATATTCATTTCTTATCATCTCTCAGAGCATCCTTGATCATATATTCTACTTTCTTTGGCAACTTCACCTCCCTTCCCATCACCAAATTGACTCCTTTTCTTCTTCCTTAAGAAGGCACAATTCCATGTCTTAAAACAACCCACGAAGAATTTTTGACTGCTTAGGTGTCTTGGGTTTATTTTACTGCAAAATTTCCTAAATAATATGTGATTTCACCTCTATTTCATTGCCCATATTTAGTTTCTTGAGATTTAGTTTCCACTAATATTTGTTGAATTTATATACCTGAGATTATTCTTAAATTTTTAAATTATCTTTCAAATCTAAAAGGATTTTTCTTAGTGCTTTTTTTTTCCACCTATATCAATCTGTAGCAGTCGATACCAGTAACTACCTCCTTTTTGGATCCCTCCTCTTTCCTGCCTTTTATGCCTACACATTCTTGTTTTCTCTATCTCATTCTTCCTTCCTTTTGTCTTTTATTTGAGAGGAGGGTGTCAGTTTTTCATAACTTACTTTTTCTGTTGTATCAAGCCAATCAGTCCCATTAATAACTAAAACACATTAAGTTAGACATCTTAATTAAATGAGAACTGTTTAGGTCCATGGAATAATACAGTAACACCCTACTGAACTCATCTATATGTTTTGAAGTCACCAACATTTTGTTATATAATATTCAGCAAACTTCTCCTCTATCTTGTAATATTTAGGTGTTTAAATTGGATCATTGGATCATATATCTTGATGGAAACAGTTTAAAGCCCATTCATAACTGGAATGTTTATAAACACATTTGGACTTTGAGATGGCCCCTGAGTGAGGTGAATTCCCTACACTCTGAGGGAAAAATATCACCATATGTGAGGAGTCTGGTAGGTAGGGTTGGCTTATGAGTGGGATAATTTTTGAGAGGACAATGATTTTCCCCCATACAGGAGAAGCCATACTTGCCCACTCTCTTGATCTTTCCCATGTCTTGAAGTGCCTTTGTGCTCTGGGAATGAGAAGACCAGGGTTAAATGAAGAACTTTGTTATGAGGGAACCAAATAGCCATAGGAATTGTTTCTAAGAATGCCCACCGGGCTGACTCACTTGAATGTCATGACCCAGAAGAACAGGACTAGAGATTTTCCTGGCGAGCCCTGAGATATGCAGTGTATGGATAAATAGAAATAAAATACAAGAGACCTAATTCTCCCTGCCAAAAATAAGGGAAGGAGCTTCTCTTTTTTCCCTTTTATGGAGCCTTTTCTTAAGAAAACATCTAATTATAATTTCTTTCTTTGTCTCTTTGAAATGTGTATAATTTTTTAGGAGCTAAATGAACCTCTTGCCACCTTTATGACTCAGACATGTCTTTCTCAAGGACATTTCTTTGAAATGTAACCATCTCTTTGAAAGGTAAACTGCAAGGGTAATAGTACTCCATCTCAGAGTTTCTGTGGGAGGGTAGGAGCCTAACTTCCTTGGGTGCCTTACCCTAAGTTACAAAACCATCTCCCGTCAAGAAGATAGAAGAAGATTGTTTTTCCTCTGGATAGAGCCAATTAGCAAACACAGATGGTCCCTCCAATTACCAGATGAGTCTAGGATGAACTACGTGTTACAAATGGTGCTGTCAAGTCAGCTTACTTGAGAACTAGTTCTTGTTTATCTTGAGAGCGTGTATGTAAGGGACTCTGCTTGATTACACAAAGGGGTGAGACTTCTCTCTGTCTTTGCAAGCTCTTGCAGGGTTGCTTGTGATACACATCACACTCTGGTTTACTTCTTATTTTATAATAGTATTTTCTTTCTCTACCATATTTGTGGAGAGATTTTCCGGGTTTGGGAGATTTTCTTTTTCTTATACCCACCAGTGGGTGCTGGAGGAGAAGCAAGATTTAGAGTGCTCAGAACCAGAAGTGTACGGAATGAGAAGTGAGTCTGTGAAAGGGTCTTCCCTTTATTGGTCATGTAAAATGGTAAGCAGACAATATCATTAGTGCCTACTCAAAGCAGAAATTCTCTACCGGCAGGTGTATACTCTGTAATGTACATAAACAAACACACTGTAGCCGTTTATCATATAATTCCATACTATACAATACATACAACACAAAACTAAATTCATTTATGTATTATAAACAATGTATTGTGAAGTGAAAAGTGATTTCTCTAACATAAATAAATTAAAAATATTTCAGTTAACCATGTAAGAGAAAAGCTAAATTACGTTTCATAAACCAAAGAGCCAGAAACTTCCACCTACAAGAGAAGCTGTCCGCTAATGAAATATTGTGTTGTTTTCTTGGGTTGTGTGAGATTTATAGTATTTTGTTGCTTTTTAAAATTGTGGATTATTATTTTCCCCTCTCATTTAAAATACAATTAAAGGGGTGCCTGGAAGGCGCATTCAGTTAAGCATCTGACTCTAGACTGTGGCTCAGGTCAAGATCTCACAGTTTGTGAGAGGGATCCGAAAGTTATAGCAACATGAACTTCAAATAATTTTCCAAATTCAGTAGAAAATTTTGAGGAACTGCTCTTGGCTATACCACTTTTGACTCTATATTGCTGTCAGATAAGTGAGGATATTGGACATCAGCCCTAACGTCCTAGAAACCCAACATCGAGCAAGTAAATGTCTTCACTTTTACTAGCTTCAAAGCCCATGTTTAACCACAATCGATATCCATTTTACTATACATATAAAATACCTTTATACTCCATCATTTAGCTTTGGTGCACAGTATACTCCCTGCTTGAAATGTCACCTTCCTCTTCATCAAGCCATACCTTTCCCTAGTATGAAGTCTACAAACTTCAGACTCAATATTCATTTTCTTCACAAAAAGTTCCCAAGCACACCATTTCTACATTAATCCTCGTGACTTAGTAAATAGGCGTAAAGGTCTCTAAGCCAAGTGCTTCGCGTGGTTGCAATCTTGGATAGACATAGGGTCATGGAAATGGTCACAAAAAAGACCCATTTTGTGGTCCAGCAAACATCTGCTCTACAAGATCTTAAGCTCCTCTCACATTCCTTCCAAATATTTTCAGGCAAATAAATCCCTGGCCCCACCATCCCTTCCAGGATTCAAGATATGACAGAGGACACAAGCCCTGAGTTAGCTCAAGTTAAGCCTTCAGAGTTGTCCAAATAAAATAAATAAATATGTAGAATAAGACAAGATTAAAAAAAAAAAAGAGGCCAGACCATGGTGGGGGTGAGGGATGAGGATGGATAAGGGTGGAAGTGTCTGTGAGTGTGAGGAAGAATTCTTACCACTGCCAGGACACCCCCTCCCTCACCCCAAATTCTCCTCAGGTCCTTCCCAAGGGCACAGCCCCTTACATTATTCCTCAGAACATTTATTATATTGACCTTTAATGTGTCATTTGCCAGGGCACCCTGGTGGCTCGGTCAGTTAAGCATCTGACTTTGGCTCAGGTCATGATCATGAAGTTTGTAGGTTCGAGCCCTGATTCGGGCTCTGTGCTGACAGCTCAGAGCCTGGAGCTGCTTCTGATTCTGTGTGTCTCTCTCTCTGCCTCTCTCCTGCTCACACTCTGTCTCTCTCTCAAAAGTAAATAAACATTAAAAGAATTGTTTTTTAATTTGTCATTTGCCAACCAATGAATTTGGGAGCAAATGCTTTACGTGACAGAGGATTGCTTTTCAGCCTCATATCTTCAGATTTTTTCCAACAAAGGAAAAAGAAATTGGAATGACCTGGAGAATCTACCTTTAATGACAGTGCTCCTTGTCACATCTTTATAGGAAAAGTCTGCCTCTTAACTTGCTCTGGCTCATTTATCCCCATTTTTAAATTTTATTCTTTTTGAGGGCTGTGGGAATATAGCTGTTACCTTCCCTGTTGAACGAGGGGTAAAGGTGCACATCACCTCTGTGGTTAAGAGTAAGGTCAGTAACAGCAGCAAGGACACTGTCACCACCACCACTACCTTGTACTGAGATAAATAAACAATCCCTTCCCTGGAGTCCCCCAAGAAAACAAACACGGACATCTTGTCTCCTTCTAGTCCCTAAAATAAATGAAACCTTGAGTGACTCCTATGAACTACTGATTCTCTAAGAAAAACACCTTGTTCCTAGCCTTTGCAATGCTGATACGCAAAGATACATAGTGACATTGTGGCCATAACAATGTCTTTCAGATTATTTTCATTTTCCAATCCGGTAAGTGACCAACTCTTTTTTTTTTTTTTTTAACATTTATTTATTTTTGAGAGACAGAGAAAGACGTAGCACAAGTCGGGGAGGGGCAGAGAGAAAAGGAGACACAGAATCTGAAGCAGGCTCCAGGCTCTGAGCTGTCAGCACAGAGCCTGATGCGGGGCATGAATTCACAAACTATGAGATCATGATCTGAGCGAAGGTCGGATGTTTAACCAGCTGAGCCACCCAGGCGCCCCAGTAAGTGGCCAACTCTTGGTGTAGGATCAGGTCGTGATCTCATGGTGGCGTTCAAGCCCTGCATAGGGCTCTGTACTGAGAGTCAGAGCCTGTGTGGGTTTCTCTCTCTCCTTCTCTCTCTGCCCTACCCGGCTTATGCTCTATCTTTCTCAAAAATAAATAAAAACAAAATATTTAGAACAGTCTCATTTCCCACTATGAACAGATTTAACCATACACTTGATAACTTTTTTCTTTCGTTCTATTTGGTGAGCCAATTCTTCAAAAGTCTAAACTGACTAGTAAAATTTGCAAGTAGATCTGTTTTATTTTCCAAAAGCTCTTATCTGAATCTTTGAAAGGGTAAAAGCTGTCTTCAATTTTAAGAGTACCCTTCCTTCTAGCTTCCCTCTTAAGTAAGCACCTGTTAGATGCCATACACTGTTGTTAATAATCAAAATTCAACCAAGCAAATTGAAGATCTAAATTGGCTTTATTAAGCAATTCATGATTCAGTGAGCATCCCACCTAAGCAAGTAGAGAGATGCTCTGAGGAATTGTATAAAACGGAGGATTTTTATAAGAAGGGGCATAGAGTGAGGGGGAGTTGTTATTAGCAAAAGAAAAGAAAGGATTGTTTCAGGCCTGGACATCATCCTTTCCAGGGGGATGGGGGTGGTGAGGTAGGGTGGGTGAGCAGAAAACAGCAGGGTTTTTATCATGCAGATTACTTCCCTAGTGCTGATGGGGAAATTTCAGTTTGACTTTATAAGGTCACATTTCTAGCTAAAACTGTAATTCAGTCTTCCATTGCTGCCATGGGGGGGGGACAGGGGTAAATGTCTTCATTTTGAGCTTGTTTTACTTCCTTCCTTCCTTCCTTCCTTCCTTCCTTCCTCCTTTTTTCTTCTTTTCCAATACTGTATTTGGGCAGATGCAAAGGATAAGAAGACTGTAGGTGATGGGAAAATTTTTCTTTCCTCTCTTTTAAGTTCTTTGGCAGGTCTAATAAGCAAATTAATATGAAACCAATTAACAGGAGAAAGGAATTTAATTCACATGTACAGGAGGGTGTAGAAATTGGAGACCAGACTAATAAATAAGTGACCAAAGCAGGCAGCTTTTCTATCTTTTAGGTAAAGAAATGATACATTTGTGAGGAATTTACAAGCCAGAGTTGGCCTTGGGATAGTAAATCAGTAAAGTTACAAGGTTTGTTTTTCCAACCTTCAGAGCTCTAAATTCTCTGTCTCTGGTGATAAGGATAGCTCTCTTCCTCCTGGTCTGAGGAGGGTTCCTTTCTGCAAGATTTATTTTCTGTATTTAGAGAGACAACGGATGAACAGTGTCCTTTCTGCATCAGTTGTGTCTTACATAACTTTAATTCAAAATAATCAATGTGCCAAAAGTGACATGTTTGGTGGCCTTGTCCTCACAAGACTAATTTTCTAATTTAGCAGAGGAGCACAGCTACAAATAATCACAAAACACAAAGGCACAGGAAAGTCAAATGCAAATTGGGGTGGGGCAACAAAAAATACATGACAATACCAGGTGGAAGTAAACCTAAAGGTTCCAAGTTTAATCCCTTTATTTTAAAGCTTATTTTGAGAAAGAGAAAGCAAGCAGGGGAGGGGCAGAGAGAGAGAAAGGGGGGAAGAATCCCAACTAGGCTCCAGGCTGTCAGCACAGGGTCCAATGCAGGGCTTGACCTCACCAACCTTGAGATCATGACCTGAGCTGAAATCAAGAGTCTTACACTTAACTGACTGAGCCACCCAAGAGCCCCTAACCCCTTTATTATGCAGATAACGAAACTGACCTCAGGGAGATTAAGTAATTTCAGTAACTGTTGCAGAGTGAATGAACCTGTGGACAGGGTCTTGGTTTTCTGGAACTTTCCAGAACGCTCTCTACAGTATCTCTCATACCTTCCACTGCAGTGCCTCCCTATAGGGCTCTACCTGCCAAATATGAAGTTGTTGTTGGCTGTCTAATGCACACACACATTTCTTGAGGTTATATTTTCCAATGGATTTAAAGCAGAAAGAAGCACTCAGTAAATAATTAAAATCAGTTGTATTTGGGTGAGAGAGGTGAGGTGCTTTTATATGCCTTTTTTAAATGATATCATGTATTAATTTAATTTAGACTTCATAAGAGAAAGGAATCACAATGCATGGACAGGAAGAGTAGTTGGTTTGGGGAAAAGGGGGAGGAGATTTCAGATGAATTTGCGTTCTGGCAGGAGAGGAGTCACATCCTGAGAACTTGGCAGCAAGAGCCTCCAACCCTAGAAACTCCTGGGAATAGTTCTCCAACAGCTGCAGGCTGGCCTGCCTTAGCCAAGCTTGTCCAGCTTATCCTGCGGGCTTTGTGGGTGATGGGGTTCTGGAGGCCGGATTTCTTCAAATCTACGTGTTCGGGTCTTGCTGTAAGAGATCAAACAAGATGTGATTGGGTTGAGTTTCCCAGGAAATACAATTGAACAAGCAAATAGCTTTGGATGAGCATTTTTTTACTTAAAGCATAAACATTTCTTCCAAGGTATATATGAGGCATCTATTAGGAAAGGAATAGAGGACCCTAGGGTTCTTGTGAGGAAGGCACTGGACCCAAGAAGGTTATGGAAGGTAAGACATGAAGCCCTGGGAAGAATAAATATTTTAATGACCACATAGTTTTATCAATGTTTATATTCAATTGTGTGTGTTTGCACAAAACTATTTCAGAGGAAATACACTGGAGGAGGAAAAGAATTGGGGGAGAAGTGAAACAGAGGGAAAGAGCCTCAATGACAGGGTGCCATCAAAGATGTTAATTGAGTTTTAGGTAACAATTACCTCAAACTCTGCTATGGTCTACATCCCCCCACCAAAAACATTTTATTATTCTGAATTAGACAAATCTCACATTAATTTTTATAATCACAATGTGAGTCATGCAAATGATTTAATGGCCAAAAATTTAAGAAAAAGGAAGGACAGGGAAAGAGAGGCAGGGTCTCATTTCTTTGATTCACTTCTGTATGCCTTTTCATTGTTTGCAGAATAAGTGAAGTTCTCCGGGAAAATATCTTCCATCCCTCAGATCTTACGGCACAAAAGTGTCATATTGGGCAATGCAGTTATTTAAACAAAATTTAATGTCTCAAAATAGTTTGTTTGGCATATTTGTATTGAATGTCCATCTATATTGTAATTCGAATAGAACTGGGATGATTCTCACACGTTTCCTTGATATTATGCTAGAGGGTACTGAAGTCCTGTACTTTTCTTTACAAAAGTCAATTTCATTAAATAGAAAAATTTTTACTGATCTGTTTCTGTGGTCACCGATCCCTTATTTTGCCATTTCGTTCTGCCACTGAACCCTACCAATGGCTTTTTCATTCCACACAATTTGCTTTTCAGTTCTTGAGTTTCAATTTTTTTCTTTATATTATCATTCCTGTGCAGAGACTTCCCCATTTGTTCATTAATTATGACCATGTTCATCTTTTCTTTTTTTTTAAGCTTCTTTATTGATTTTGAGAGAAAGATAGCAGAGGGGAGGGACATAGAGAGAGGGGGAGAGAGAGTATCCCAAGCAGGCTCTACACGATCAGCACGGAGCCTGACGTAGGGCTCGAACTCACAAACCAAGAATCATGACCTGAACTGAAATCAAGAGTCTGATGCTTAATCAACTGAGCCACCCCAGGTGTCCCTTATAACCATACTCTTCTTTAAGTTAAAATATATTTGTGTCACCTGGGTGGCTCAGTCGGTTAAGTATCTGACTTCGGCTCAGGTCATGATCTCACAGTTCGAGGATTTGTGCCCCGCACCCGGCTCTGTGCTGACAGCTAGCTCTGAGCCTGGAGCCTGCTTTGGGTTTTGTGTATCCCTCTCTCTCTGACCCTCCCTTGTTCACGCTCTCTCTCCCTCACTCAGAAATAAATAAAACATTAAAAATAATTAAAAATATATTTATAGGGGCGCCTGGGTGGCTTGGTCGGTTAAGCGTCCGACTTTGCTTAGGTCATGATCTCGTGGTTCGTGGGTTCGAGCCCCGCGTCGGGCAATGTGCTGACTGCCAGCTCAGAGCCTGGAGCCTGTTTCAGTTTGTGACTCCCTCTCTCTCTGACCCTCCCCTGCTCCCGCTGTCTCTCTCTCTCCTAGAAATGGAGAAAACATTAAAAATATATATATATATATATATATATATATATATATATATATAGTATCTGTTTTAAAGCTGTTGCTGACTTCAGTGTTCAAGTCATCCATGAGTCCGTTTCTATGGACTACTTTTTCTTTTGCTTATGGGTCACGTGTTTCACAGATTTGGAGAGTGTTACTTGTATTGTTGCCATACATACTGTGTACTGGAGAATGATAATTTGTATAGATTCTGGGTTCTTTAAGGTTTCTCTGAAGAGCATTTATATTCAGGAAGACAAATTATTGATCAATCACTTTGAACCTGTAAAGATTTGTTTTTATACCGTTCTTTTTAGCATTTAAAAAATGTTTATTTGTTTTGACAGAGAGAGTGGAGGAGGGGCAGAGAGAGGAGGATACAGAGACTCTCAAGCAGGCTCTGTGTTGTCAGTGCAGAGCCTGATGTGGGGCTCAAACTCATGAACTGTGAGATGATGACCTGAGCCAAAGTTGGATGCTTAACCGACTGAGCCACACAGGTGCCCCTCTTTTTATACCTTTTAAAGACTGGTCTGTTTTGGTTTTGCCTTTATTCTTAGAACAAGTCTTTAGTCTTGAAGCACAGCTTTTAGTTCTCAGCAATTTCAGCGGAAACTCCAAGTTGTTTACCCATTCTTTTAAATCGATGGAATTCAAGCTTCAAGCTTTCTTTCCTTTGTCCTGAGCAGGAACTGAAATTTCACTTTCTCAGCTTCCAGATGTTGCTTTTCTCTGGATATCTTGAACATTTTAGGAGTCAGACAATGATGTGAGGGAACTTTACATGCATGTATTGGATCTTCACTGTTACATTTTTATGAACTGTTTGTATATGTGTCAGTTTCCCTTTACCAGTGCCAATTTCGGAGGTTATCCATCTTTTGAAATTTTTGCCAATTAGATATGCAAAGAAGTTATTGTTTCAACTGATATTCCCCAAGAATAATTAGGGTGATTGTCTTTTCATGTGCTTGTTGGCCATTTGCAATTTCTCTTTTGTGATGTGCTGGTTCATATATCTAGGATTTTTTTTCTATTAAGTTCTTTATATGTAATTCGTTTGTAGGTGCCTTCAAAATCTTAGAGATATTAACCTTTGCCCATTATGAATGTTGCAAATATTTTTCCCACTCTGTCATTTATATTTTGACTTTGATTACATTTTCTTTTACCATGTAGAAGTTTTAGATGTTTATATGCTAGGATTTGTTTTGCTGCTCTCAATTCAGGGACAAGAAAACAGTTAAAATTCTTGTTCTTAGGGAATTTACAATCCAGTCAGCACTTGGACCTGTTTCTGGATTATATTCTGAAACGCTGGTTAACCTTTTAGTTTCCTGTGGCAGTATTTATATGTTCAACTCCCTGTTCATAAGTGTTCTTGTCAAAAATCATTTGGCAATTTTTACATTCATTTTATCCTTTTTATTTTATTCCTTTAAAAATTTAATTATAAAATGGTTTAGACCTTGCAGAGTACACAGAAAATAATATAGGTGTGCGCGCGCGCCCACACACACACTATATCAGGGCACCTGAGTGGTTCCATTGGTTCAGGATGTGAGGGCGATCTGGCTGCGACATCTGTCACCCCATTGATCGCCAGGGTTGATTCGGCTGATCTGGCTGGCTAGGCGGGTGTCCCCTTCCTCCCTCACCGCTCCATGTGCGTCCCTCCCGAAGCTGCGCGCTCGGTCGAAGAGGACGACCTTCCCCGCTAGAGGAGGACCGTTCCTCGGTCAAGGGTATAGGAGTAGCTGCGCTCCCCTGCTAGAACCTCCAAACAAGCTCTCAAGGTCCATTGGTTCAGCCTCTGACTTCAGCTCAGGTCATGATCTCATGGTTTATGAGTTCAAGCTCTGCATTGGTCTCTGTGCTGACAGTTCAGAGCCTGGATCTTGTTTCAGATTCTATGTCTCACTATCTGCTCCTCCCCCTTCTTACTCTCTCTCACCAAAGTAAACATTAAAAAATTTATATATGCGATATTTGCATATATATATGTGCATAAATATCTATATATCACTAAATTTAAGAGCTGTTACTATTTTATTATATTTGCTTTAGATATGTTTCTATTAAAAAGAACATTGCAGATAGTGCTAAAACACCACTATTTTCTCTTCCTGTTCTCTTGCTCCAGGACCTACTTCCTCAAAGTCAAAGGGTATTGATCCCATACATGTTTCTACATTTTTGTAGATATTTAAGTGTCCATAAGTAATATACAGTGTTGTTTTGTGCTTAAAATGCAAATAATTGGGCGCCTCGGTGGCTCAGTCGGTTGGGCATACGACTTTAGCTCAGGTCATGATCTTACAATCCACAGTCTGTGGGTTCGAGCTCTGCATTGGGCTCTGTGCTGACAGCTCAGAGCCTCGAACCTGCTTCAGATTCTGTGTGTCTGTCTCTATCTGTCTCTCTCCTACTCGTGCTCTGTCTCTCTCTTTCAAAAATAAATAAACATTGAAAAAAATAATAAAATTAAATAAAATGTAAATAACTTATAGTACACCTGTTATTTTATACTTTGCTTTTTTCTACTCAGTAATTTTTTTTTTAGATTTGTCCAAGTTGACACCTAAAAATGGAATCCATTCATGTTAACTGTTGCATAATATTTTTTGTAGGTATAGAGTTGATTCCTGCTGGACAGATAACTGTTTTCAATTTTTCAGTATTATAACTCATATTATAATTGTTGTGCCCATTTTCTTGCCCAGGTCTTGTGCAGAGTGTTTCTATAGGTAATACATCTATCAAGTGAATTTGCCTGATCTTAGGTAGCTGTACACTGGATGTTTGTTCATATGTTGAAATTCTAACCCCCAATGTGATGGTATTAGGAGATGAGACATTTGTGAGGTGATTAGGTCACAAAGTCCTCATGAATGAGGCTGGTGCCCTTATGAAAGAAACTCTAGAGAGTTTTCTTATCCCTTGTTCTGTCTAAGGACACAGCAAGAAGACTGCTGTCTATGAACCAGGAAGTGGGCTCTCATTAGACATTGAATCTGATGATACCTTGATCTTAGACATGATAGCCTTGAGCTATTGAAATGCCCAGAGTTCGAGAGAACCCCAAAATCAGACCATCAGAGACCAGAGTCAAAGCCAAGCGGCAAGGGTTGTTTATTCGCAGGTTCGAACCCGGACCTCCGCGCACTCGTTGCCAGTGACGCTAAGAGGCCCTGAACAAAGCCTTTGCAGCCTTTTTATAGACAAAAGTAAACAAGTCATGGGGAGGGACAGGAGATTTCCATGGTTACAAGTTTGCCATTGGTTAACATTTAAATGTGAACATATACCGTATCTGATTGGTTCCCGCCATCAGGTGTTTGGCGGGATCCAATTACAACATTGGGATACCTTTGAATTCAGCCTATCATAGAGCGAGTCTAAAGTCTTGTTTGGCGACTAACAGGTTAACATCTCTCTCTCCAGGCCCTTCCCTCAGCAAGGTGGGGGGTAGCCGCTGGCCTTTTCGGATTGGCTGCCGCCAAGGTGGGGTGATGGAGGGAACATGAGGCTAGTCGCTTGGGCAATCCGGTGGCCTAGGACCGTGTGTAGCCGCCCGGTAGATCCGGGGAAGCGGGAAAGCAAGCCTTAAGCATTGTTACAGAAGCAGAAAGAGCTGGTTAGGTAATAGCTTCCCGTAGCGCAAGCACTTGTTCAGAAGCGGAAAAGCTGGTTAAGTTTTTGGTTTAGTTTATCTAGGCCTCTCACTATGAGAAATAAATGTTTTCATATTTTTATTTTTATAAAATATATATGTACAATTTTTAAAATTGTATTCCTAGTCTGTGGTAATCTGCTACAGCAGCCCAAATGGATGAAGATATATTCACTTTTCCTTGCTAGTATTGAGCTGAACGTCTTTTCGTGCATTTTTTTTTTTGCTTCTATAAGATTTGCCCATTTTTCTGAGATTAATTTAAAACATTTAAAACATTTAACAATTTTAAGTTTTAAATTTAAATTTAAATTTAAAAAACTTAAACAATTAAAAAATTAATTAATTTAATTCTTGGTAGAATCTCTATGCAAATTATTTCCTGTGGTGCAAACATTGTCTCCATGTCTCAACATCTCCCTCCACCTCACACTTAACTAATGGAAATTTTCAATGATGCGGAAGTTTTACTTTTAAAATAATTATATATAGTTAACCTTGACCAACTCCTGGAAATATTTCAGATTACATATTTTAAAAGTCTCCTGCTATACTATCTTTGTAAAGCTTGATAAAATATTAAAATAAAAACCCCACTCTTTTAATCTTTTTTAAAAATGTTTATTTATTTTTGAGACACAGAGTGCAGGTGGGGGAGGGACAGAGTAAGAGGAAGACAGAGATCCAAGGCGGGTTCTGTGCTGAAAGCAGGATACTGAATGTGGAGCCAGAACTCCTGAATCATGAGATCATGGCTTGAGCCAAAGTCAGATGTTCAAGCAACTAAGACATCCAGGTGCCCCCAAACCCCACTCTTTCAATTGCATAAGTGAACTTGCCAGAGAGTAGGGGCACTCTCTCAAGCCAGGACAAAGTGGGGGCACCAAATCAGCTGTATGTGGCATTTTTTGACACCAGGTGGCCTTGAGCTTTGGTTTGATGGGAGTACCTTCATGTACGGGAAATGAAGTTTTGCACCTGTGAAGGGCTCGGAGGTAGGATTAAACCCCCCACATAAAACAGACCAAAGAAGAGGTATACTCTCAGAAAAAGAGCGAACTAGAAAAGAAATCTGACCTAGAAACTTTTCTATTTTGACCTTGGTTATAAATTATGGGAAAATAGTCATTTTGTGATTTAATGACCCTTACACTTATTCTTCTTTGAAAACTATAAGCAGTAAATGTTAATTTAAAGTAAACCTAGGTGGACAGTGTAGTGCTTTCCAGGCAATTGGCAGGAGTGAATGCAAGCCTTTTGTAGAGGAAGGCATCCTTTTTTTTTTTTTTAAACAAATAGTTTATTGTCAAATTAGTTTCCACATAACACTCAGTGCTCATCCCCACAAGTGCCCTCTAGAGGAAGGCATCCTTAAAGGAGGGCTGAAAATCCCTCCATAGAGATATGTAAGAAACATGACCTATAATTAAAAAAGGTACAAAACTCATGAGAATACCAGGCCATTGACAACAGTGGGCAGAAACAATAAACAGCAGAACTAGACCTGTAAATGCCTGAATATTAAAGTATCAGAATTATTGGATTCAGAAAAAAGTATGTTTAATGTGTTTTAACAAATGAGAAGGAATCAAAATGAGTTAAGAGCTAGATACAATGAAAAAATGATCAAATAAGATGTGAAAAAGACAGAGATGAGGCTTATAGAAGAGCAATTAAATTTAACAAATTAGTGATTGAGTTCAATAAGAAATCCATAGAGCTGAAGAGTGAATTGGAAGATAGGAAGAAATGACTCATATGCAGAGACAAAAACACAGAAAACATGAAGGAGTAAATAAAAGACATGAAGGCTAGAAGCACAGATCAGATAACTCTCTCTTCAGGAGTCAGATGATAAATATTTTAGTCTTTGTGGGCCTCTGGTTTCTGTTACAGATTCTCAGGTCTGCTGTTGTAGCCTGGAAGCATCCATAGTCAATTCATAAATTTGTGTGGCTGTGTTCCAACTGTAATTTTTATAACACCAGGTGAGTTCCAGTGGATACAAGAGTTTGCTAACCCTTGGACTAGAGTGTTCTAACAACCAATTGATTGCACATAAAAAACGAGAGAATCAAATTAATGGGGAAAGGCAAGATTCAAAAAATGAATCACTCAATTACAGAAATATGAAAGATACCAATTCTCAGATTTAGGAATCCCAGTGAGTCCCAAGTGGATTAAATAAAAGGAAATCAACACACAGACATTGCAGAATACCAAAGAGAACAGGACATAAAATAAGCCAGGGAAGATATTACCCATGAAGCAACATGAAATAGACTATTGGCACAGCATAATGGTAGCTAGGTAGGGGAAGAAATTCCTGCCATCCTGGAATTTCACACCCAGAATACTTAAGAAGAAGGAGAAAGAGAAGGAGGAGGAAGATGAAGAGGAGGAGGAGGAGAAGAGGAAGAGGAAGAGGAGAAACACTTTCAGATGAACAAAAATTGAAAGCATTTGTCACCAGGAAGCTCTCAATGAAAGAAATTCTAATAAAACATCTAATTTGAGAGCTTAAAAAAGACAAAGCTGTCCAGACAGCAATAGTACATGAGCCAAGAAGGAGATAATGGAGATAAAAATGTCTTTTATCATTAAGGAGGGGAAGGATATTGCTTAATTTAGACATTTTAAATATGCAGTTAAAAATCTCAGGAATTCCCAGGCCACCTGCCTGTGTGGCTCAGTTGGTTAGGTGGCCAACTTTGCCTCAGGTAATGGTCTCACTGCTCAAGGATTCGAGCCCCTCGTCAGGCTCCTTACTGATAGCTCAGAGCCTGCTTTGAATTCTGTGTCTCCCTCTCTCTCTGCCCCTCCCCTGAGCTCATGCTCTGTCTTGGTCTCTCTCAAAAATTAATAAACATTAAAAGAAATAGAAAACAAAATAACCCCCCAAAAGCAGGAAAAATAAAAAGAAACACTAAAATGGACAAATGGGGAAAAAAAGACATAAGTAAAAATAAGTCCAAATATGTCAATAATAAAAATAGGTGTAACTGAATTAAACTCTTCAGGTAAGAGACATAGAATATCAGATTAGATTTGAAAAAGGAACATACTGTATGCCATTTCTAAGAAATGCACCTAAAATATAAGGACAAAAAAAAGTCAAAGGCAAAAACATTAACAATGATAGACCAGGCAAATACAAAACAAAGGAAAACAAGTGTAGCCTTATTTATAAGAGATTAAATAAAATTCAAGACAAAATGTATTATTATGGATAAAGAATGACCCTATCAATGACATTTAATTTACCAGAACATAGACACAGCAGGAATTTACATTTTCATTTACCAAATGAAACAACTCCAAACTATAGGAATAAAACTTTAGAGAGCACAAAGGGATATTGATAAATTGATCATTATGTTGGGGGATGTTAACACATCTCTCTCAATAATTTACACATCAGGAAGACACACAAATTATATTATAGACTACTGGAATCACATAAGAATGTGTTTGACCTGATTACCACATATGTAAAACTCTTTATATTTTATTCCCATATTAGACAACATATATTCTTTTTTTTTAAAGATTTTATTTTATTTTTGTATGTAGTTTCTATCCCCAATGGGGGCTTTAACTCATGACCCCGGGATCAAGAGTACTAACCGAGCCAGCCAGGCGCCCTACACAGTATATATTCTTTCCAGACACTCACAAGACATTTACATAGATCATAAATCAAGTCCTGAAAACGATTTTAAAAATCAGTATCATACCTGATCACACCTCAGACTAGGATGAAATTAAATTAGATGGAATTAACGTATTAAAAAAACCCAGATAACCAAAGACATCTCAGAAATTTTGAAATCACACTTCTAAGAAACTGATAGGAAAAAAAATCACAATGTGTATTAGAAAATATTTGGACCTGCGTGATAATGAAAATATTAAATGTCAAAATATATGCAGCATAGCTAAAGTGGTATATAAAAGGCACTTTATACCTTTAAGTGCTTAGAAATGCTTCTAAGAAAAGGAGAAAGACTGAAAACTACCAAGGCAAAAATCCAACCTAAGAAGTTGTGGGAAAATAAAGAACAAAGAATGCCTGGAGCTAGAGGCCTGTTATCTTGCAGGAGATTCTTTAACACCTCCACCCACACTCATTCAAAGGAAAGCTGATTTATCTCTTCAGCAAGTTTGGGAGAAAGAATTGAGTACCTTTGACCTGCCTTTTGGAGCTCTGTTTTCTCAGACCTTACCACCTCCTGAGAAGGTGTGCTGTATTTCAGTCTGTTCTCTCCCCACGGGTAGGATGATTTGAGCAAGTGCCACCTCGGACGAGGTGCTCATGTCCGTTTTCGGCACTGCTCTTGACCAGAGCATGTGACCTGTGATTCTTGCATGAAGTACCGGTGAGCTAGAAACATGTTCTCCTATCACTTCTATCAGCAGAAATAGTGATATTGCCATTTTCATTGGTCTGTTGTGTCTTATGCCATAATTAATCTTCTTTACTTTTTTTTTTACTGGACAAGTATTTTTGATGTGCAAATTATGTGCAGAGAATTGTTTTAGATGTGGTGGGAGCATTTTTAGGCAAGGGGATGTTTAAGCAAATACTCAGCGCCCGGGAAGAGACAAGTGACAAGCACTTGGGGAATCAGAAAAGACTGTTTATTTTGCATCGGTGCCAGCCCAATGGAGTCACCTCCTGTTGTGCCCGAATTGCGAGTCCTCAGAGACCTCCAAGGAGCCGACACTGATGCAAGTACATAAGGGTCTTTATTACAAGCTCGAGCAGGGGCTCACCCGTCTACTGGCACAGCGGCAGCCTGGCGAAGCCCCGAACGATAGCAGCAGGGTTTTTATGGGGTAAGGGACGGGGATGTTACAGTGCACACGTAGTACGTATAGCATCATCACATAAGCACCAATCATAATTGTAATAGTCATAATGGTAACAGTTTTGACCATTCACTATCTCTGAGGCGTCCGTTAGTTTTGGCAGGACCCAATCATGACTTTTGAGAATCCTTTGAAAATGACCAATTATGAGGTGAATTCAGAGGGCCTACATGGGGTTTAGGCAAGCGGTGAGTGATTGGCTGGTTTGTACAGAGTAACTACCTGCAGTTCCCAGCCCTGACTCAGAGCACAGGAATGTTACACATTTCTTTTGATTGGCTGCTCCGAGAGTGGTCCGAGGGTGGCTTCAGCTGAAGCTTTTCCTGGAACTGGGGCTACGTGCAGCCCGAGGTTGCTCTTCATGTAGGACTTAATTTCAGGCTCCTCACTCCAAAGGTTGCACATCGACTAGGGTTTTACTGGTCTTTTACTCATATGTGCTTCTAGGATGGGTGGGGCTAATACAGTCAAGCTTCTGGTTCTTGGCTACAGGCTGATAAAAGAGGCAAGCAAGATGTGAAGAAGCCAAAAGCATGCAAGGGGAATATTCAGCCTCGGACATCTGGTTGCCCCTTTTTACCTGCTTTTTTACTAGCTTTCCATCTCATTTCCCTCTCTTGATTCTACTGTAGCAGACTTGGAGAAAATCAGTTTGTGCGGGCAGGGAAACCTTTCCTGCCATGGGAGGAGGGACGAAGACCATTCTGGCTTCTTCCTACTGGACAGGGATGTCAAAGGGAGGCATGTGACAGGTAGGGTTCTTCGCCATCCAAAGGAGAGTAGTGACAGCTAGATGGCCCAACTGCAGCCTCATCTGGGGTTTTATAGCTTCTAAGAGAGAGGAAACAAATCTGGCTAGCATATTAAGAATACAAGGACCAAACAGGAGGGCTATGGAAAGCATTAGGGGAGGACCAGCTAAAGGGAGGAGTCAGAATGCGCAATTCCATATGATGCTCCAGGAGTTCCAGGAGTCGGCTAATTTCTGCCTCTGTTCATTCATTTCCTTATCCAGGGGAACAAGGTTTAGGGGAAAGCCAAGGGCCAGCAGCTGTTGCTTTAGGGTTAGATTGCCTATTTTTATTTAGATTCTCCCCTTATGCACTTGATAAAGGGGGAAGGGCACCCATAAAGGATTTTATAAGGGGAGAACCCCATCTGCTTCTTTAGTTTCCCATTTGCAGCTGCAGTTTGCCTTCCTGAAGGTCCCTTATCACTCCCAGCCTAATGTTAACCCTTTCCCTATTCATTCCTCCCCCTGGAATATGGCCTGTTATTGCTGTTAGGGAACAGGGATGATCGCCGTTCTGGCTTCTTCAAGCTGATAAGGGATGGTGTGAGGGTTAGAGTCTACCCAAAGGTCTGTTGAGTGGCCCAAGGTAGGGTTCTACAGGAAGGCTGGTAGGCATGAGGCGGCACAAACGTTAGCAGACACAAAGAGAAAAGCTTAAAGATTATATTGCCCAAGTAGATGGCATCTTTAGGTTATGTCCCCCATTCCCAAATCAGTCAAACAATCCAGGAGAGACCCTAAATTTGTCCAATTATGCCTGAATGTCATCTATTAGTTCTAAGACCCAGTGAGAATTATTGGTTAGATTGAAACAACATGCATCAGGAAATCTCTCATAACCCAGGTGATGAAGGAGCAGTTAAGTAATCAGTGTTGGCTATAATTTCCAAGAGTTTGGCCTTAAATTCACTTAATTTTTTTAAAGCATTTAATGTTTGTGAGGTGTTATAGTTTTACTGAGTATAAGCAGACAGTTTGTCTTATTTCGAGGTATAAAACTTTTCCAAGAGTTGGGAGTACTATTAGAGAAAGACCCAAGGCATCCGTTTACCATATCTTACAGGCTGATACTATTTGCTGAACTGTCCTTGACAAACCTTTTCTGTAAACATCCTTTGGCCCATTTGGTAAGTTTTCTCCCTCCCTAAATGAAAGGTCTGATACAGTGCTTTAATGATCTTTTAGCTCTGTGAGCTCGGTAATAGTAATTGCCACTGCTCTGTTTGTATCCATCCCAAGGGCTAGAATCAGTATTCAGCCATCAGACCCCAGTTTATTTCCTTGAGTGAGTAGGTGGGATTGAGTCTCCTTTAATAATTGATAAGGCAGATGAGCTATTTTCTGAACCCTGGAATCCACAGCCTACAATATCCAGTAATTCCCAAAATCTCACTTGTTTATCTGTCCTAATTTGGTTTAATGTCCCTTTCTAGCAAGGGAATAAGGCTCCCTGGCATTATCAGGAAAGAATGAGAAAAAATTAGGTTTCCCCATATATATGCCAGAGGCTGAGAGAAAAAATTAGTTAGAAGTTTTCCGGAGATGCCTCTAATCATCATGCTGGCATTTGGATCATTGGCCTGGAAAGGAAAGGAGGACAGAAAAAGTGGCTCCGGGATCAAGAAGGAAGTGAATCGGTTTTCTAGTTACCTGAGTTTTCTAGTTACCCGAAGCTCTGGCCTTCTCATAGATAGTAGGTTCTGGGAGCCACCCCAAAAAGTCCCAGGCCCCATCAGTCCCTTCCAGGGGCACTGGTTATCTGAGCCCTAGCAGGTAGAGGTCCCTGAGGGCATTCAGGCTTTCAGTGATTGTCTCCACACAAGGGACTTTGACTTACGGGGCTTTGACTTCTGTGGTCTCTTGTTAGAGCAGTCTTGTTTCCAGTGCCCCGAATGGCCACAGAAGTGGCATTTGGTGCCCGGACCTCGGGAAGTCTGGTCTGACATAGTGTATAAGGCCATAATAAGGACTCTGATTTTTTTAAAGCCTTCTTCCTGTTTTTGTTTGTGTTTTTTTGTTTTGTTTTCATTCTTGTTTTTTTTGAAATCTTGGTTGGCATCTCGGAAGATCTCCTCCAGAGTCCCTTTCAGGCCAACAGCCAATTTTTGCATTTCCTCTGAATATCTACGGCTGATTGACAAATTTGTTCTTCAGGATCATCTCAGCTTTAGGGTGTCAGGGGAGAGAGCCATATATTTAATGGGAGCCTCCCTCAACCTCTCCAGGAAGGCCATCGGGCTCTCATTTTGTGTTTGTAAACTAGTGGCTAATTTAGCATAATTTAAGGCCTTACTCTTAGATTTTTCTTAATTTTTCCAAAACGTGGAGGATACAGCAATATCATTCCCCAATGGGATGGTCATAGTCTCAGTTAGGATCTTGGGGTGGAACTGCCTGAGCTCCAGTAGGGAGCTGGAAGTTCCCCATAGGACCTCCGATCCCATGGTAATTAGTGAGCTGCCCACCTCCATATCTCTTAGCTGCTGCTGGAACCCTACAGTTTTCTGTCCCATTAACAGTCTGATTTTAAAAAAGCACTATATCTTTCCAGGTCAACTCAAAAACATATGTAATATTTTGAAAAGCCTCTGCCTAGCTCTTCTTTTATCTGTCTTCAACCTTATCATTTAAAGGTTTCTCCTTTTGGCTTTCTAACTTGTAAAGGAAACTTTTGTTACATTATGGGAGGTGAAAAGGTGGCAGCAGGGAGCAGAATTGCATTTTTTTAAATGTAGATTGAGGACCTCAGGAGGAAGGGGTTGAGATGGAAGACTTCCCTTCCTCCTTCTGTAGGTCTGCTTTGGATACAGGCCCTTCTTTCCCCTCCTGATTGCTGGACTTTGGAAAGGGTTTCCATTTAATCAGGATCTACCTTACATTGCTTACATATATTTTGATTTTTTTTTTCTTAAGACTCCAAAACAATGAATTCATAGGAGCACATGTACCCCAATGTTCATAGCAGCACTCTCAACAATAGCTAAAACATGGAAAGAGCCTAAGTGTCCATCAACGGACAAATGCATCAAGAAGATGTGGTTTATACCATGGAATACTATATGGCAATGAGAAACAATGAAATCTGGCCATGTGTAGCAACATGGATGGACCTTGAGGGTGTTATGCTGAGCGAAATAAGTCAGGCAGAAAAGGACAAATATCATATGTTTGCACGTATAGGAGGATTAGGAGGAACTTAACTGAGGAACAAGGGGGAGAAGAAGGGGGGAAATGGTGGGGGAAAGGGAGAGAGGCAAACCATGAGAGACTCTTGAATGCTGACAAAAACTGAGGACTGATGGATGTGGGGGGGAGGGGGGATGGGCATGGAGGAGGGCACTAGTGGGGATGAGCACTGGGTGTTATGTGGAAACTAATTTGACAATAAACTATTTGTAAAAAATAAATAAATAAATAAAATAAGTGGGGGAAAAAAAGACTCCAATGAACACAGGGGAGTTCTCCCCATTTCCCTTCACATTTGTGAAACAAGTCCAATTGTAGGATGGTATTGTCACTGATATTTCCCTCTGGCATCCAGGGTCCCTCCTCCAATTTGAATTGGGGCCAAGCCTTTGTGCAAAAGAAAATGAGTCATAACACATTCCAAAGGAGTAATGGCCTTGGAGTAATTACCCATCTATAGGAAAGAGGAAGAAAGGGATCCCTTATTTCAGTTTCCTATAGCTGGCCAGGGTAAACCTCATCTTCTGGCCCCCATTTTGGCTGGCTATGAGAAATCCCTGTCAGTCTTGTGCTGGGAGTAGTTGCTCTTACTCAGGTTCACCCTACCTCCGAGAGGTGACCTGGTCTTCCCCAATTTCTCTTACCCTTCATTTCCCATCTGCAGGATCTTGAGGGTATGGACTGTGACCAAGCAAGACTTCTTCCCTGATTGTTGTAGGATGCACTAATTTTATTTTGACCCAACGGTAACTTACATATTGATCATTGGCCATTGAGGGAGGGGGTTAAAGGGCCAAAGTCAAGATCTATTCCCCTGCCTTTGTCAATAATGCCACATAAATATGTTCCAGCCATGTGGGTATCCATTTTCAGCATACAATGGGCTAAGTTTAGTAAAATCACTCCCACTTATCTCAGTAAAAGCCTTTCATATATCATCCATCCTTCATGTGTCTTAGGCATCCACTCCTCTGCTAAACAGGAACAACACAAATGTGGAGGATTTGGAGGCTGGCACCAAGTGTATTTCCATAACTTTCCCAGCCCAGATCAAAGGAGGAGGAAATTTAATCTTAACCCAGTGTACTTTTAGAATCCATTCATTTAGTTAGTCCTGACCACACATAAAATCCCTTTCTAAAGATTTCCCTTCATGAACCTTCCACAACTTTCCTTTGCATTCAGATTTTGTCCCAAGCCATTTCTCTCCAAATAACCAGTCTCATTTAGGACAAAATTACTTCTTTTACCTTCAACAAAAGCATATTTCCATTCCTTATATCTTTTTTTCATATCTCCTACTTTTCTACATACAGAGTTGCGTTCTTTATTTCCATTAGTTTAACCACATTCAGCAGAATTTAACTCTTAAAAACCTTAGTCTCAAGTGAAAACTAAGTAACCAATTGTGAAATCTGTTACATCAGAATTTTTTAGATGGCAAACTTATGAATTCATTAAGCATAAAGCATGTTTCCCACAGATCTAAATATCCTTAGTTTCTCCGCAAGACATCAGAAGCACAAACCTACATCTAATAATTAGTGTTTTAGTCTCCTATCTCATTAAATATCCAATGAATTCAATCTTCATTTATCATGCAAGCAAAACTTTAACGTTTTGGATTACCAAAGACTTTGAAAAGTATCTTAACAATTACACATGAAAACTTTGAGATCAACAAAATTAACCATTATTATTTTTCTTTTCATCTCTGATGTGCATTTATTTTTATTTTTTTAATAGTTTATTGTCAAGTTGATTTCCATATAACACTCAGTGCTCTCCTCCATGCCCATCACCCCCCTTCCCCTCTCCCCCACCCTCATCAGCCCTCAGTTTGTTCTCAGTATTCAAGAGTCTCCTATGGTTTGCTTCCCTCCCTCTCCCCAGCTATTTCCCCTTCCTTCTCCCCCATGGCCCTCCGTTAAGTTCCTCCTAATTCCCCTATACGTGCAAACATATTGTATCTGTCCTTCTCTGCCTGACTTATTTCGCTCAGCATAACACCCTCAAGGTCCACCCATGTTGCTACACATGGGCAGATTTCATTCTTTCTCATTGCCATGTAGTATAGATAAACCACATCTTCTTGATCCATTCATCATTTGATGGACACTTAGGCTCTTTCCATGATTTGGCTATTGTTGACAATGCTGCTATGAATATTGAGGTACATGTGCCCCTATGCATCAGCACTCTTGTATCCCTTGGGTAAATTCCTAGCATTGCTGTTGCTGGGTCTGTTCTGTTGTTAATTGTTTGATAACCATCATTTTAAGTCACCTTTTTGCTGACAAATTGCCACAGAGATAACAAGAGCTTATTTGACCTTCAGAAAACCTTAGGTAGAAAAACGTTTTATATATTTAATGCTGATCCTCTAAAGACATGTCTATCTTAAACCAACAAACTTAAATCCATTTAAATACCAAATATGTTCCATCTGTGTCCATTTAAAAGTCAATCAATTTGTTCCTCATTATATATTTTCATCTGGGGCACCAGTGGGGAAATCTGAAGTGGGTGGTCTTCTCTCCTTAACATCTAGGGTGGTAGGAGGAGCTGATTGGGCCTGAGGCATTCAGGCCAGTTATGCAGGCCACACCCCACTGGTGCAGAAACAGGAGGTGGGAGAAGGGAAGACAGAAGAGTTGAGGTGCTAGCAGAGGCAGAGAAAGAATTCCCAGTTTTAAATCTTGTTGGCTCAGACACAGGAGTAGATGCCATGTTTTTTCTTTTCCACCAACAAGTGGAAATATGCAGTCCATGGCACTCCAGAGAAGACAGGGAATTTTCCCAAATCAAAGGGAGTTTCTGCAGCTACTTTGCTTGGGAATATTCCTTAAAGTCCCCATTTTGGGGTAGACTGACCAGAGACAGTTGGCTCTATCAGTTGGTTTTCAGGAATTCCCCCCATTCTGGTATCCTAGATGGAGCCCCTCCCAACATACAGTCACCCAGACAGGCACAAGGGAGGAGGTTGTTTTGTCCACCTGGCTGTTCCCCTTGTGGAGATAAAGACTCCTCTTAGCATTGGCAGGTCAGTATAAACCCAACTCAGATCAGGCCTCTGCAGACCTCATTCTTCCTTGAGCTGTATGAGGTTGTCTTGGAATTGCAGGGTATGACTCACTCAGGCTTGGTACCCAAGACTGTGGAACATGGGCACTCCCACATATTTAGACAGATTGTAGACTTCCACCCAGGACTTTCCTGTCCTACGTGGTGACTCTGTTGCCTCTAGGGAGGGCCTCAATTCAATCTTGTGTCCCCGGGGACACTCACCCAATCAGACCCGGTGTCCCGTCCTGGCAGAATTTTCTGATTCCTCCTAGAGGCCATTCCAGCCCAGCAACGGCCAACTATTGTCGGCCCAGCGAGGGTCAGGGTCCAGTGAAATCACCAGCGGCATGCCTTCCTCTCTGTCGTAGGGGTCGTGATAAGTGGCCTCTCCACTGGCCTCCAGCAAAGGTGGCTCAAGGGGCCAGTGTGGCTGTTGGCTTCCCAGCCAATGCACCAAAAATGCTGTAGCAAATACTTGGTGCCCAGGAAGAGACAAACGACAAGCACTTGGGGAACCAGAAAAGACTGCTTATTTCACACCAGTGCTGGCCCAGAGGAGTCACCTCCAAAGGCTGAGCATCCAGTTTGGGTTTTACTGGCCTTTTATACATATGTGCTTCCGGGATGGGTGGGGCTAGTACAGTCAAGCTTCTGGTTCCTGGCTACAAGCTGATACAAAAGACAAGCAAGATTTGAAGAAGCCAGAAACATGCACGGAGGGTGGTGTGGGGGGGTGGTTATCTGGACTCTAATATCTGGCTACCCCTTTTTATCTGTCTTTTTACCACCTTTCCTTCTCAAGGACACTCCTTTCCATTTGCTTTGTACTGTTGTTTAGCCTTAGCCTGAAGGGTGAGCTCATGGGAGGTGAAGCTCGCCATTTAGCAAGTCACTTTCTCTATCAGAGGAGGATTTCTGATGTCAACAGTCACATAAATGGAAACCTGTAAAGAGAATGGGTGTCGTATGATGCAATGTTGGTACTTTGTATGCCAACTTTTTTCCATGTAAGAAAATTTTGTCTAGCTTAAACATTTAAAAAAATTTTTCTTTATGTTGCAATCACGTCTTATAAATTTAGGGGGGCCACATTAATGAATATCCTCTCCATTTAGGATTTTAGAAAAGTCAAGATGATTCATGGAAATGATCCCTGTAAAGGCAGCTTTTAGGCAACAGGCTTGAACAATAGAAACTTGAGGCAGGCAAAGTGCGCATAGCGACCACTGAGCTGAATGCAAACAGACTTACTAAGTGACCCACCTTGAAATAGCCGTAGGCCTTAACTGACCATGGGCTACTTACAACCAGGCAAGGTTACCAGAAAAGGGAAAATTCTATACGTTCTTATATCTCTGCACTCTACCCTGTAACTGTGGCCCCTCACTGTCACGAATATGGTGTTTCCTTTGCTGTCCTGCCCACTGCTCCCTTGCTGTTATTCAATACATTTCTAGCTCTCTTGTTCTGCCTTGGGTGAATTCTTTTACTGCCTGCACCGCCAGCCCCCACCCAACTGGGATGCCCCGCATTTGGTGGTCCCCTATCAGATTGGAACACCCCCAAATCCCCTCATATGCAATATATTGAGAGGGCTGGAAAGGGAACACCCACATGTAAGTGGAATATGTCAACCTTTCTTCATTATATTTCTTTATATTCTTTATATTTTTTGTCTTTCCAGGCATTTAATTAATTAACAATTAATTAATTAAAGATTTTTAATTCCAGTATAGTTAACATACAGTGTTATATTAATTCCAGGTGTACAACATAGTGATTTGACAATTCTCTACATTACTCAGTGCTCATCAAGTTTAAGTGTGTTCTTAAAACCCTTCAACTGTTTCACCCATGCCCCCTGCTTACCTTCCCTCTGGTAACCTTCTGTGTGTTTTCTATCCTTAAAAGTCTGTTTTTTGGTTTGTCTCTTTCTTTTTCTTTGTCCATTTGTTTTGTTTCTTAAATGCCATGTATGGGTGAAATCATATGGTACTTGTCTTTCTCTGACTTCCTTTGCTTAGCATTATACTCTCTAGATCCATCTGTGTTGTGGCAAGTGGCAAGATCTCATTCTTTTTCATGGCTGAATAATATCTCATTATGTATGCATGTCACATCTTTTTGATCTGTTCATCTATTGTTGGGCACTTGGGCTGCTTCCAGCAGCAATATTTGGCTATTGTAAATAATGCCGCAATAAACATAGGGATGCATGTATCCCTTTGAATCAGTATTTTCATATTCTTTGGGTAGATACCCAGTAGTGTGATTACTACTAGATCATATAGTAATTCTATCTTTCTTTTTTTTTTTTTTTTAAGAAACCTCCATACTGTTTTCTAAAGTGGCTGCACCAGTTTGCATTCCCACCAGCAGTGCACGGGGAACCTCCCCCCGGTCCCACTCCTTTTTTCCACATCTTCACCAACACTTGTTGTTTCTTCTGTTTTTTGTTTTAGCCCTTCTGACATGAGGTGACATCTCATTGTGGTTTTGATTTGCATTTCCTTGATGGTGAGTGATGTTGAGAATCTTTTCATGTGTCTATTGGAGTTGTATGTCTTCTTTGGAGAAATGTCTGTTTATGTCTTCTGCTCATTTTTAAATTGGATTATTTGGGAGTTATTTTGGTGTTGAGTTGTAGAAGTTCTTTATATATTTTGGGTACTAATACTTTATCAGATAATGTCATTTGCAAATATCTTCTCCCATTCAGTAGGCTTTTAGTTTTGTTGATTGTTTCCTTTGATGTGCATATTTTATTTTAATTTTTAATTAATTTATTTAAATTCAAGTTATGTAACATACAGTGTAGTATTGGTTTCAGGAGTAGAGCCCAGCGATTCATCACTTACATATAACACCCAGAGCTCATGCCAACAAGTACCGTCCTTAATGCCTGTCACCCATTTAGCCCATCCCCCCACCCACCTCCCTTCTAGGAACTTCAGTTTCTTCTCCTTATTTAAGGGTCTTTTATGGTACAGCCACTCTGGAAAACAGTATGGGGGTTCCTTAGAAAATTAAACATATAACTACCCTGTGCATATTTTATTTGATGTGGTCACAATAGTTTATTTTTGTTTTTGTTTCCCTTGCCTCAGGAAATATATCTAGAAAAATGTTGCTCTGGTTGATGTCAGAGAAATTACTGCCTGCACTCTCTTCTAGGATTTTTATGGTTTTGAGTCTTACCTTTAAGTCCTTAATCCATTTTGAGTTTATTTTTGTGTATGGTATAGGAAAGTGGTCCAGTTTCATTCTTTTGCATGTTGTGCTGTCCAGTGTTCCCAACACCATTCGTTGAGGCTCTTTTCCCCATTGCATATTCTTGCTTCCTTAGTCAAAGATTAATTGACTATATAATTGTTTACTTCTTGGCTCTCTATTCTGTTTCATTGATCTATATGTCTATTTTTGTGCCAGTATTATACTGTTTTGATTAGTACAGCTTTGCAGTATAATTTGGAATCTGGAATTGTTACGTCCAGCTTTGTTTTTCTTTTTCAAGATAGCTTTGGCTATTTTGGATCTTTTGTGGTACTATACAAATTTTAGGATTTTTTGTTCTAGTTCTGTGAAAAATACTGTTGGTATTTTCATAAGGATTGCTTTGGGTCTCTAGATTGCTTTGGGCAGTATGTGTTCTTTCCAGACCTTTAAATGTTTTGCCTCTTTTTTTCTGTGATTAGCACAAGAAGTATCTCCCAAATGCCTCACAAGCTCTATGGTACTCCCAGGTGTGCTTGGATAATGTTTCTTTCTTTCTTTCTTTCTTTCTTTTTTTTTTATTAACACTCTTTCCTCATCCATGTTTAAGACATTCCTTGTCTGGCAAGGTGGGATCATGATATGTGGGAGTAGAGATTCAATATCTACTTTCTCTACTAGAGAAGTTTTTTGCTTCATCCAGCATATTTTTATGGTATCCAATTGAGATATAGTTGGATGTTACAACTTGGGTTCTTTTCCTTCTCTGCCTTTGTGAGACAAGATGTATGAAATCTGGTGTGATATATATATGTTGGATATTGGGGAGGGCATGTTTTATAATGCCAGGATGGTATAAGAGGCTAGACTCCTCTGGGCATTTTTTTAGTGTTAATAGGCAAATGTATTGATCAGCTCAGGCTGCTGTAATGGAATACCAAAGAATAAGTATTTTAAACAACAAAAATGTATTTTCTCATAGTTCTGGAGGCTAGAAGTCCAAGGTCAAGGAGATGACAGTCTTGGTTTCTGGTGAGACCTCTCCCCGCCGACCCTTGCGCCTCCCCCTCACCCCCCGGCTTGTATAGAGCTACCTTATTACTGTGTGTTTCCCACATGACCTTTCCTCTGTATGCATACTCTTTGTATCTCTTTTTCTAAGGACACCAGTCATATTGGATTAGGTCTCTCCCTGATGACCTCATTTAACCTTAATTACCTCCATAAAGGTCCTATCTCTAAATATTGTCACCCTGAGGATTAGAGCTTCGAGCTTCACCTTATGAATTTTGGGTCCATAACAGTATTTGATAAGCTGTGTGGAGCCCATGAGAAGGAAGAACCACTAGATAAGACCTCCTGGAGAAAATCCCTGCAAGTCTTACTCTTCTTGATCTCATGGTTCCCCAGATGCCCAAGGTGTACCTTGGAGATATTGTAGGTTTGGCTCCACACCACTGTAATAAAGCAAATATTGCAATACAGGTAGTCAAAGTTTTTGCTTTCCCAGTACATATAAAAGTTGCATTGTATGGTAGTCTCTTAAGTGTGCAATAGCATTATGTCTAAAAAACAATGTGCATACCTTAATTAAAAATACTTTGTTGTTGGAATGCCTGGGTGGTTCAGTCAGTTGAGTGTCCGACTTTGGCTCAGTTTATGACCTCGCAATTTGTAAGTTTGAACCCCACATTGGGCTTGCTGCCGTCAGCACAGAATCTGCTCTGTCCCCATTCTCTGCCCCTTCCCCCATGACACGCGCACACTCTCTCTGAAAAATGAATAAATATTAAAAAAATGCTTTGTTGCTAAAAAAATGCTAACCAGCAAGTCACAGATCACCATAGCAAATATAATGATGAAAAAACTTGAAATGTTTTGAGAATTACTGAAATGTGACACAGAGACAGGAAGTGAGCAAATTCTGTTGGAAAATGGCACCAACAGACTTATTCGAGGCCAGATTGCCACGAACCTTCAAATTCATAAAACATACAGTATCTGCAAGTGCAATAAAGTGAAATAAAATGAAGAGGCATGCCTGTATTAGTTTTTGTATGGGGAGGGATTAGGAATGAATGAGGAAGAGCTTGGAAAAGATGTTGCCATGGAGATGGGCTTAATCTATATAAACATTGGAGACTCCTGGTTTCTGTCAAAGGGTGAGGCAACATGTGTTGCTGGCTCCCTCACCAAAAAAAGCCCCAACAATCTGGGAGAAACCAAAGAAACAAGAGGGAAGCGTGGTTTCCAGAATAAAGTGATAATTACTATGAAACCACAAAAACAAAGCATTAGAAACTCCAAGGAGACAGAAGGTTGTCTTTTTTTCCTGGGTGGATAGTGGCCAGTTAGGCAGCAAGAGAAAGCTTTAGGAGACTAGGTTGCTTTTCATCTGCAATGCCTTTAGACAATCCTTGCCTACCCTGTGATCACAGAAAGAAGTAGCAACAGTCCAACCATGAAATACCGGGGCAGTGCAAAACTCTGGGTGAGGAACTGATGGAAACAGGTGCGAACTGACCAGCCACACACAAGCCTTCACGGCCTCACGCTCCCCTGCAAACTATCCAGGCCTGGATGTTACAGCCCAGGAGAGCCACCTCAGGGTGAAATCCAACCAGAGGTGTTGCCTGAGGGAGGAGCAGCAGCTAGAAGGATGACAGGGCTTCATCAGAGTTGTTCCTCACCACCTGGGGTCTCAACTCTATCCACTTCTTAAATCAGGGGTCAACTAACTTTTTCTAAAAATTTTTTTAAATGTTTATTTATTTAGAGAGAGAGCGCGCGCGAGCACAAGCAGGGGAGAAACAGAGAGAAAGGGAGACACAGAATCTGAAGCAGGCTTCAGGCTCTGAGCTGTCAGTGCAGAGCCCAACATAGGCTTGAACTCACAAGCTACAAGATCATGACCTGAGCCGAAGTTGGATGCTTAACCAACTGAGCCCTCCAAGCACCCCTTAACTAACCTTTTCTGTAAAGTGCCAGATAGTAAATATTTTAGGCTTTGTGAGTTCTCTCTGCAACTACTTAACTTTGTCCCTGTAGCGCTAACACAATCATAGGTAATGTGTAAACAAATGGCAATATCTGTGCTTTAATAAACTGTATTTATAAAAATGGGCAATGGGTCCACTTTGGCCCATGCCATAGTTTAGGCTACTCTTACATTAATCTGATTGATGCAGACTAATACATGGCCTTTGGCTCCTTACCAACGGGCATTACCAAAAAGAGCAATTGGTGTCTTCAGGAGTGCATGAGTTCACAGACACACACTAGACAAAATGGAGTAAAATTTCTGTTAAAAAAAAAAAGACAAAACAAACACCACCTACCAACTGAGGTAGAGTTACTGATAGAACAGAATTTAAATATGCAAAAAAAGAATATTCAAGGAGATCAGGGAAGATACTGGAAAAATAAAAAAAGAACGGTAAGTCAGGCACGAGCCAAATAGGAAAGGTTAGTATGTAAAATATAATAATTTAAAAAACACAATAAATTATAGCATGGATATAAATGAAGAACCTCACTAGTGACTTGGAAGGTCACACTGAGGACTCTGTAGAAGGTAACAGGAAAGAAGGATAAGATAAAACATCTTTAAAAAAGAAAACATCTTTAAGAGATACAGAAGAGTTTCAGTAGGAAAGAAAAAAAATGGAGAGGTCATATTTGAGGAAATAATAGAGACACATTTCCCAGAATTAGAAAAAAAATCTCTAACTGAAAAGGCTTATTAGAGGGGCACCTGAGTGGCTCAGTTTGTTGGTTAAGTGTCCAACTTCAGCTCAGGTCATGATCTTGTGGCTCGTGGATTCAAGCCCTGCATAGGGCTCTGTGCTGACAGTTTGGAGCCTGGAGCCTGCTTTGGCTTCTGTGTGTGTCTCTCTCTCTGCCACTCCCCTGCTCATGCTCTGTTTCTCTCTCTCTTTCAACAATGAATAAACTTAAAAAATAAAAATAAAAAAAGAGAAGGCTTAAAACGGAAGAGAATTACAATTTTATCTGTCTGAAACATCTCATGGAAAGGAAGTCTCCAGAGAGATTAAAGTTTTCAAATATGAAAGAAATAAAACAAACAGAACTGTAAAGAAGAAAATGTAGGAGGGCTATGTGGGTGGCTCAGTCAGTTAAGCATCCAACTCTTGATCTCAGCTCAGGTGTTGATCTTAGGGTCATGATTTCAAGCCCTGTGTTGGGCTCTGTGCTGGGCATGAAGCCCACTTAAAAAAAGAAAGGAAAGAGAAAGAAAGAAAGAGAAAGAAAGAGAGAGAGAGAGAGAGAGAGAGAGAAAGAGAGAAAGAGAGAGAGAAAGAAAGAGAGAGAGAGAGAAGAGAAAGAAAGAAAGAAAAGGAAGAGAGAGAGAGAAAGAGAGAGAAAGAAAGAGAGAGAGAGAAAGAAAGAAAGAGAGAGAGAGAGAGAGAGAGAAAGAAAGAAAGAAAGAGAAGGAAGGAAGGAAGGAAGGAAGGAAGGAAGGAAGGAAGGAAGGAAGGAAGAGAGAGAAAGAGAGAGAAAGAGAGAAAGAGAGAGAGAGAGAGAGAAAGAAAGAAAGAAAGAAAGAAAAGAAAAGAAAATCTAGGGAAATGACTTTGTAATATTGGATGGGTTCAAAATAGTAAATTATAACTCAAAGAATTGATAAATTTGAGTTATTTCAAAACCAGGACATTTTTTTTTAAAACTATGGACAAGTTTAACATACACATGACAAATTGGGAGAATACTTTTGTAAGTATTTTTAAACCATTAGCAGGACACCTGGGTGGCTCAGTCAGTTAAGTGGCTGACTTGAGCTCAGGTCATGATCTCACAGTTCCTGACTTCGAGCCGCACATTGGGCTCTACACTGACAGTGCGAAGCCTGCTTGGGATTCTCTCTCTCTCTCCCTCTCTTTCTGACCCTCCCTTGCTCTCTCTTTCAAAATAAATAAATAAATAAACTTTAAAAAATAATAAACCATTAGCAACATAACCCACCTGACAAATGAAATTCCCCTAAGGCTGCAGTTTCTTACTATCTCAAAAGTTCTGAGCAATACTCATATCTTTTGATATATTTGACACACAATTGAACACCTATTCACATAGTAAGCTTCAGTCTCAGTTCTTTGTGGTTTAGAGTTGTGCTTTGGTCCTTGTCAAATGTCCTGGCCTGATCTCTGTTCTACTCACTTTCCGTCTTCATCCCTTCATTTGCAAGGGCCAATCGGACACTTAGGATTCATTTATGATTGATCCTGCCTAGGAATTCTGAACCAGCAAATTCTAGTGCCTTACTACACTGAGCATGATATGCAAATACATAACATGACAGCTCACGGGAGCTTATTGGAAGTGCCAAACATTGACCTTCACTTCAGATCAAGTAAATTCGAATCCACGTCTTTAACTGGTTCTTCAGGTAATTTGTAATGATATTCAAGTTTGAGAAGCACTGTTATAGGTTTGGATGAAGGTCTATACCATACAACGCACAACCACACCTTTTATCATTGAAGCAACTCAGAAATTTAGTGACTTCCATGACATTACTGATCTAGATCCTGACCGGAACCCAGAACATCTGATTCTCATTGAAGACTTCTTTCTAAACCACTGTGTAGTCCAGCATTTCCAGGTTTCACAGAGTTCATCCCTGGTCAGGTTTCCCCCTTCTCTAATCTGTGTCAGTTTGTCGTCAGCCTCAGCTGTTCCCGTCAGCTGCTCCTCTTTCTCAGCCGGGTCTTGGTCCACATGCAGGAGACAGCTGTGTGGCTCTCTTGCCAGTTGCCGTCAGGCCTTGTGTGGTGCTGTACATTCTCACGCATACAGAGAAGAGAGCGCAGTTGGGCTTTCTATCAATATGCCATAGAACTGGCATAGAATTTTGCCCAGGCCTAAATTGCAAGTTTACGTCACGATGCCTTAATAATATTTATGGCAAAGAGAATACTTTTCTAAGTTTATAGAATTGGCTTCTTCATGACCTCCTTGGCACACTTGATATAAGAGACTTTTGTTTCTCACGTTCTTCAAATATTATTCTTTGTTAAATGAAATTTAAGTCTTCCATTCTGCGAACCTGATTCTGCTCCAAAACAGGGACCCTTCTGGGTTGGAAGTGGGAAGTAAATTGCTGTGTGAGTTACTGAATTTTTCAAATGCCAACTGTTATACAGGTTGCCTCTAAAGCCTTCCTTGCCAATTGCTGTTATCTGGACTATAATCTGTGAATAATAAACACCTTAATTCTCATGTGTGTGCCATACACTTCTCTCTAAACTTTAAGATTTATGCCTAAGGTGAAAATCAGTCGAAAGAGAGATGCCTGGGACCCATGATACCAAAGTCTCAATTTTGTGACCAGCTGCCTGTAACAGCTGCACATTCTCCTATGAGTTCCTAGGGGGCAAGGCCAAGAGAAGGAAGGCTCTTTGTTACTAGTCTTGGAGCCCAATCTCAATGTATTTCTTTAATGTGAGATATACCATGACTTCTCCTGCCTGGTAGAGGAGGTAGGTCTATGACTAAAAGTAGATTCAGTTCATACCTCAGGGTCACACTCTAATCCTGGTCCTTAATATCTTCCCACCTTGATGGCATCAAGGTGCATAGAAAGGAGTCAACATTCAAAAATCAGTTGCATTTCTATTCATTAACAATAAACTATCCAAAAAAATTAAATAAGAATCCCATTTATCATAGTGTAAAAAAGAATAAAATACTTAGAAATAAAGTTAACCAAGGAAGTGAAAGACTTGTTTGCTGAAAACTATGTATATCGCTGATTAAAAAAATTAAAGAAAACACAAATAAATGGAATGACATCTATGTTTATGGGTTGGAAGGCTGAATATTGTTGAAGTGTCCATCCTACTCAAAATCAGCTACAGATTCAATGTAATCCCTATAAAAGTTTTAAAATATATTAGAAAAAAAATTGTAGAAGTCGTATGGAATCACAAAAGATCCCAGAATAGCTAAAACAATCTTGAGAAAGAACAAAGCTGGAAGCATCACATTTTTTTCTTTCTTCTTCTATTTTTAAAGTTTATTGAGAGAGAGAGAGAGAGAGAGTTGTCAGGACAGAGCCTGACTTGGGCCTTGAACTCATGAACTATGAGATCATGACTTAAGCTGAAATCAAGAGTTGGACACTTAACTGACTGAGCCACCCAGGCACCCCTTCACAGTTTTTTATTCTAAAGTATATTACAAAGCTACAGTAATCAAAACAGTATGTCCCTAACATAAAAACAGACATATAGACCAAAGGAACATGTTAAAAAACAAACTTCACCTGAGTAAATTTGAGTATTTAGTTGGCTTTATTAAGTGATTCCTGTGGCAGGCAGCATCCCATCTAGCAATCAAAAAGAGCTCAAAGGAGCTGTACAAAATGGAAGGATTTCTATAGGCAGAAACAGGGTGACATAATTAGCAACAGGGAAAAAAAAGATTCAGGCAAGATTATTTTCCCTGGGGGGGTGGGGGGGAGAAGAGGAGTGGATCTTCTCATGCAGATTACCTCATCTTCCTTGGTGGGGTGGGGATGGAGAGGGCCCAGGTAACAGGTTACCTCTTCGGTACTGACCAATCCTGACTGATAGGTTAAGACTACATTTCTGGGGGATGTTGAAAGTGCAGGCAGTTTACAGATACTAAGCCCAGTTTGGTAACTTGGCCTAAGTGACTCCATTTTGGGCCTGTGGTTTTTTTCTTTTTACATATACATAGAAAGCACAGAAATAGATCCATGCATATACACTCAACCGGTATCTGATAAGGGAGCTAAGAACACACACAATGCGGAAAGAACAATCTCTCAGCAAATGATGTTGGGAAAACTGGATATCTAAGTGCAAAAGAATGAAATTGGACTCACACCGTACACAAAACTGAGCTGAAAGTGGATTAAAGGTTTAAACATAAGACTTATAAAAGATAAACATAAGACTTAAAACTGTAAAGCTGCTAGGAGAAAACAGAGGAAAAACTTCATGATGTGGATTGGCAATGATTTCTTGAATGGGACACTAAAAGCACAGACAACAAAACCAAAAATAAACAAGTGGACCTACATCAAACTAAGATGCTTCTGCACAGCAGAAGAAAAAAATCAAGAGTGAAAAGACAATAAACAGGATGGGAGAAAAATTTACAAAACAACTATCTAATTAGAGATTATATCTGAAAATATATAAGGAACCCCTACAAGTCAGAAAAGAAACCCCAAGTAACTGATTAAAGTGGGCAAAAGACCTGAATAATCATTTCTCCAAAGAAGACATAAGAATGGCTAAGAGGTTTATGGAAAGGTGCTCACCATTACTAATCATCAGGGAAATGCAACTCAAAACCTTAAGGAGATCTCATCTTACCCCTTGTCAGAATGGATATTATAAAAAAGACAACAAGTGTTGGCAAGAATGTGAAAAGACTGAGACCTCGGGGCACCATGGATGGGATGTAAAATGGTGCAGCCATAATGGAGAATTGTATGGAGGTCCCTTAAAAAATTAAAAATATTCTACCTCTGGGTATATATCCAAAATATTTGAAATCAGGATTTTGGAGAGATTGCTGCACTCTGATGGGGTTCAGGGCAACCTTCCCTGGAATGTGCCATGTTTGCATGTCAATTATTTTTAGCTGAAGACAATCAAGGCTCAATAGACTCAAGAACTTTTTACCTCCTCTTTAATCTCCTAAAAGAATTTACATAGGGAGGCTGTACCAGGAAGAGAGCTATTACCAAAGATAATTTCTATTAAAAAATTGTTTAGTGTTTTTATTTATTTTTGAGTGAGAGAGAGTGCAGGCACAAAAGAACATGAGCAGGAGAGGGGCAGAGAGAAAGAGGGAGACACAGAATCTGAAGCAGGCTGCAGGCTTCCTGAGCTGTCAACATAAAGCCCAATGTGGGGCTTGAACCCATGAACTGTGAGATCATGACCTGAGCTGAAGTCAGGTGCTTAACCGACCGGGCCACCCAGGCACCACTATTTTTTTTTTTTTAAATAAGGAAGACTTCATGTGGCATGACAAACATTTGTTTACCAAATATTGGCTTTCCCCATTTTCCTGTGAATTGTCTTCCTTCTCTTTGAGGTCCCAGATCCGCCCACCTACTCTTCTCCTTAGCTCATGATGGCATACAAACCTCAACTGCCTGATTATTGGAGAGATTCTCATGTCTTTGTGTGGCTTCAGTACATATGGAATTAAATTTGGTTAATTTCTGTTAATCTGTCTTGTGCCAATTTAATTATCTGGCCAGGCAAAGAACCTAGAAGAGGAAAGGAAAAGTTTTCTTCCCGTACCACACTTCTGTTCATTGCAGTACTATTCACAACAGCATCCACTGATGTATGAATGGATAAAGAAAATGGTGCCATATATATTCGATGGAATGTTACTCAGCCTTTAAAATGAAGGGAATCCTGCTATATGTGACAACATGAATGAACTTGGAGTACATTATGAAATAAGCCAGTTACAGAAGGACAGATAGTGCATGATTCCACCTATATGAGAAATCTAAAATAATCAAGTTAATAGAAACAGAGAGTAGAATGGTGATTGTCAGAGGCTGGGTTTAGTTGCTCTTCAAAGATCTGAAGTTTGAGATATGTAAGATAAATCAGTCCTCCAGATCTGTTGTACAAGGTTGTGCTTATAGATTATGATCCTGTATTGTATACTTTGAATTTGTTAAGAGGGTAGATCTAATGTCAAGTGTTCTTGCTATAATTTAAAAAAATTATTCTTAAAGTAATATAATCTGTCATGACAATTATGTTATTCACTAATATTATTATCTATCAGTCTACCTTTGTTTTCTGAGATTTTATCTTGATGGGCCTAATATATTCTTTCGGGGTACTTTTTAACTCAGAGGTAGTTCCTATAAACACTGTTTGGTAATAAAAATTAATATAAAATTTTTGGAGGGCAATTTTTATTTTTAAAATGTTCATATTTTCTAAGACTAGTTTTTAAATTTTTTTAAAGGTTTATTTTTGGGAGAGAGAGAGTGCACATGCACAAGTGGGGGAGGGGCAGAGAGAGAGGGAGACCAGAATTTAAAGAGGATCCAGGCTCTGAGCTGTCAGCACAGAGCCAGATGCGGGCCTGGAACCCACTAACTGGGAGATCATGACCTGAGCGAAAGTCCGACGCTTAACGGACCGAGCCACTCAGGCACCCCAATATAAATATTTTTAATTATGAACAAAGCAGCCTTGAAATAAATTGTAGATTTTTTGTTGTTGTGGTTGAAATGTTTAAAACGTAACATCGAACAGAGAAAGATGCATTCTTGGAAAATCTGATTAAAGTACACGCGTGTATATGAAAAATATTTATTCTATTTATGTAAATTTTCAGTATTTAGATAACAGATTATTTTAATGGACATGGGCATAATGTATTTTACATTTTTATAGAATTATTTTTAAAAATGTTTATTTATGTTTGAGAGAGAAAGGCAGAGCACAAGTGGGAGAGGGGCAAATAGAAAGGGAGACACAGAATCAGAAGCAGGCTCCAGGCAGCTGTCAGCACAGAGCCTGATGCAGGGTTTGAACCCACAAACCCTGAGATCATCACCTGAGCCGGAATCGGGTGCTTAACCCACTGAGCCACCCAGGCACTCTTAAGTTACTTTTTGCATATGGATTTTCAGATGAAAACATTTTGTGTTTAACGTTTGCTTATAAAAAATAAATATTTCAAAACCCTAATAGATCCTGAATTTGTAATACATCAAGTTCAATGTGAGCAAGTGACCCCATGGCATGGTGCAATTCAATGTACTTGTTAATTACTCCTCCTCTGACTGGAGGAGGTAAATTGCCTGGGGGTTTTGTGGGGGGTGAGGGTGGGGGGAAGTGGGCGGCAAGGGTAACCGGTGTGTGGCAGGTGACATGTATGTCTTGCACTCCCCCTTGTGGCTAGAGTGTGTTACTAACGAACTTAATGTTCAAATTTAACCCCAAGAAGATGGAGAGCTTCCTTATGGTGTTTAACTATGAAAACAAACAAAAACATGATTAGGTATTTAAAAGGCAGAGTATAAAATTTCTATCAGTAAGGGCTAACCCTGGTAAATTATTAAATTAAAAGAATAGATTTTTGTGGATTATCAGTTTGCCACTAAGATTGGTTCATTATTGAATCTTTTTGTTGTTGTTGCTGTTTGATTACATTAAAACACTAGGGTTTAAATTTCTAAATATAACAGTATCCAGAGAATTTTTCTAGTATCTGCTAATCACTTTCAAACTCCTAAGGTATTCATGAGCACTCCATTTCCAAGAATTTTAATATCTTACTCTTCTTCGTCTCTTTTTTTAAAATGTTTTATTTATTTCTGAGCAAGAGACAGAGAGAGAAAGCGTGAGCAGGGGAGGGTCAGAGAGAGAGGGAGACACAGAATCCAAAAAAGGCCCCAGGCTCTTAGCTAGCTGTCAGCCCAGAGACTGATGCAGGGCTTGAACCCATGAACCGTGAGATCATGACCTGAGCCAAAGTCAGATGCTTAACCAACTGAGCCACCCAGGTGCCCCACTTTGTCTCTGTTTTATGCAGGGCAGTACATAGCATGACAACTGTGCTCTAGTTGTTTTTTTCACTTTACTCGGAGAACAGTTGTGTGAGTTGGATGGGCTGTGAGAGTTCTTACAAAGTCGTCTCAGATATTCAAATATACTATGTTTGAATTGTGTCTGACTTATGTGCCTTAGGGGTCCCAGATGGAGACCAGGTTATGTGACATACTGGTGGGCAAAGAAATTCTAAGTCAATTTATATAAGAATTTTGGCTGGAGATGGTGGGCACGTGTGGGTAGTGCCGTGGTGGCGAAGATAACATGGCATCTGTTTCAGATACTGGATTCGTTTTTAGATCTTATGAGCAGAGTGGCCACATGAGGAAGGTGAAGGGCTCTTTGAGATACAGGGCATATGCCATCTTACGTCTGTGCCCAGGCAGTGAAGCAGATCATGGGGATTCTCCTCACTTCTGCTTGGGATAGGTTTAGTGTCCTAATGAGCACAGATACATCAGAGCACAGAGCAGCAGATCCAGCATCTCAGTGGTCTGCTATTTTGGGAGCGCGGGAAGACACTGAAAGCTTCCTTGTCACTTATGTCCACTTTCTTACAGAAGGAATAGTCTACAGTGACAATGAGAAAGTTGTGCTTTCGAGCCATTTCAAAGATGGTGTAAATCAACAAAGGGCAGCCAGAGCCAGAGAGTATTAAGTTACAGTTCATAATTGCACATGAAATATCTCTTGGGGATTCCAAGAAACGCTTGGTAGTAGTTGTATAAAAGAGGGAGAGCCTATGGTACATGTCTGGGTGAGAAAGGCAAGTGCTAGAGACATTTGGAATTTTATTGTGACCTGCTTTGTGTCCACTGCTGAGGTCAAGAGGAAATTGGGTCCGAATTCCTACATGTAATCCTGCATGAAAGAGGAAAGAGTAGACTAGTGGGAACCCCTTTTATGGGCATCTTGTCTTTAGTTCATGGATATTGCATTTTAGGCAAAAAAAAAACCTCACACACATTTCCTACAATGCTCTTTGTCTAATATCTTGAGAATATGGTATCATCATGGCCAACTTTAAGAATAATGGTTGTTAATAATACATAAAGCAATACAAAGTTTTTAAAAAGCTCTGAAAGTGTAGGACAAAGAATGGTTATAGTGATAATGATTATAGTGGTGACCCATTTGAGAATATTTCTACAATAAGTGTTTTTTAAAAGGTTTACTTATTTTTGAGACAGAGAGAGAGAGAGAGAGACCGTGCACATGAGTGGAGGAGGGGCAGAGAGAGGCGGGGACAGAGGATCTGCACTGACAGCAGTGAGCCTGATACAGGGCTTGAACCCACGAACCATGAGATCATGACCTGAGCCAAAGTCAGATGCTCAACGAACTGAGCCACTCAGGTGTCCCTATAATAAATGTTTTTTAAATCATCTTTAATTTTAATCATTTAATGAGTTAATCATCAAATAGTTTTAAATTCTATATCCTAAGCACATGGAATGTATTTATAATAGCTGTTTAAATATTCTTTGCTTGATAATTCCCATCGATTCTGGGTCTGTTTCTTTTGATGACTTCTGTCCTGATTATATTTCACAGTATCCTCCTCTTTTGTATGCCTACAAATTTTTGTTTGGGTGCTGTGCCTTTTACATGGATTTGGTTGAATTTTTTTAAGGTGTGTTAGACTTTGTTCTCCTAGGCATTTCATTGCTTGGAGACCAGGTTGATCTTTACAAATCTTGTTTTAAAACTCTTTCGTGAGGGGCACCTGGGTGGCTTAGTCGGTTGAGCGTCCGACTTTCGCTTAGGTCATGATCTCACGCTTCATGGGTTCGAGCCGCGTCGGGCTCTGTGCTGACTGCCGGCTCAGAGCCTGGAGCCTGTTTCAGAGTCTGTGACTCCCTCTCTCTCTGACCCTTCCCTGCTCACGCTGTCTCTCTCTCCTAGAAATAAATTTAAAAAACATTTTAAAAAAATCTTTCGTGAAAAAGCTAGGTTTGCTTTTGCTTTAGGGGTAATTAATCCCCATTGCTTTATCTTATGCCCTACGTATTTTCACTTTGGCTGCTGCGAACTGAAGCCATGTCCATCCCCATGTGGTCACTAAAAATTATTTGGCCTACTAGTTTTCCATGGATCCTTACACACCTTCAGGTAGTTTCTTTTTGATGGATGCTTAGATCTATACTCAGCCAAAATCTCAAGGATAACCTGTGGAACTCCAGAGTTTTCTAGGGACATCTCTGATCTTTGGTCCTCTTTCCCAAGTCATCCCACCTCCTCAGACTCTGATCGGTGTCTGCTCAATTCAGAGACCCTGCCAGCCTCAGGTTGAATGCTCCAGCCCCATGCTGCAGCCTAGAAACTGCATTCAGCCTGCACACTGGGGTAGTTGTACGGTTCACTTCCTTTCCCTGCTCACAGTGCTCATAATCCTCCACTGCTTGTCAACCAATGTCTGAAAATCATTGCTTTGTGCACTTTTGCATTTTATAGTTGTTTAAGTTAGAAGGTTAAAAATCTCTGCTACTCCTCCACTATGTCCAAAATGAGAGGTATTAATTCCTTTATTTTTAGAAGGTATCATTCATAATATTTTCTTTTCTATCATTTTCTCTCGAATTAAAATGTGAATTACTTAGGGGTAGAGATCATGTCCTGTTTCTTTTTATCTTTATCGCCTCCTGTATAATTTTATACAGGGTCCTAAAAAGGATAGCTAATATTTATTCAGTGATGTAAGTGTTTTCAAGTTTATCTTACAGTAACATCACAGCATGGAAATTATCAAATTCATTTCATAGATAAGGAAAGTAAAGTACAGAGAGATTAGGTGATTGCCTAGAATCATACTGGTAGTAGATGTCAGAATGAAGATATAGATCCAGAGACTATTATACAGATTCAATAAGTGTCCTCAACGCATCTTGTATGAATAAATATGACTGAAGAATTAATTCTGAGTGTTGCGGACAAAATGACACAAAGACAAGACACACACAAAAGACAGACACAGACACAACTCCAGCCGGAGGAACAATTCTACGCAAGCCCCTCTTGTGGTTTATTTTATACCCCGGTAACTGAATACAAACTGAGATTTACAAGATGCATTCCTTTACCAAATAAGGGCAAGTAGCCAAACACATTTCAAGGACAGCGGGGAGCAAAGGGAGAAAGCGACCATAACATGTTTACTAAGAGGCCTGCCCACAACTCCAGCCTCCTCCTTACTTCTAAGGAGGGCATGTTCCCTCGTGTGAGAGCAGATCATTAACCTTGGACACTGTGTGCAGGCCTCTTGGCAGAACGTCCTGTTTGCAGGCATGATCTGCCCAAGCACAGAGTCCCATGTGCAGGCACATCTCCGCGTCCCTAACCACGCTTTCTTGTGGTCACTGTCGGGCTCCCACACTGAGAAAAAAATGATCATCATAAATACAATGGTAATGGACCATACAATTAAAAAACTTTTTTTAGTGTTTATTTTTGATATATATAGAGACAAAGTGTGAGCAGGAGAGAGGCAGAGAGAGAGGGAGACACGGAATCCCAAGCAGGCCCAAGGCTCCGAGCCATGAGCAGAGAGCCTGACATGGAGCTCAAACTCATGAACCATGAGGTCATGACCTGGGCCAAGGTCGCATACTCAGCCGACTGAGCTACCCAGGCACCCCTGTGGACCATACAATTTAACTAAAGCTTTTTTCCTTTTCTTTCCTTCCCTTCCTTTCCCTATCCTTTCGTTTCCTTTTTATGTTTATTAAATTTGAGAGAGGGAAAGAAAAAATGCCAAGCAGGCTTTGTGGCAACAGTGCAGAGCCTGATGTGGGGCTTGAACTCATGATCTGAGCTGAAATCAAGAGTCAGCCGCTTAACTGACTGAGCCACCCAGACACCCCTTTTCTTTTCTTTTATATTTCTTTTCTTTTCTTTCCTTTCTTTTTCTTTCTTTCTTTCTTTCTTTCTTTCTTTCTTTCTTTCTTTCTTTCTTTCTTTCTTTCTTTCTTTCACGCCAGTGAGGGAGAGGGAGGGAGAGAACAAGTGGGGGAGGGGCAGAGAGAGGGAGAGAGAGAATCCCAAGCAGGCTCCAAGCTGTCAGCACAGAGCTCGATGCGGGGCTTAAACCCATGAACTGTGAGATCATGAGCTGAGCCAAAATCAAGAGTCAGATACTTAACTGACTGAGCCATCCAAGCATTCCTTTTCTGTTTTGTTTTGTTTTGTTTTGTTTTGTTTGTTTGTAGAGCCAGAAAAAGATAAGAGCTACTTAGATCACAAACAATTTAGGTGACTGAGAAAGGAACTAATAGATGATCTGGACTTTAACACAGCTATGGGAGCTCTGATTTGCAAGTCTTCCTTACATGTATATATATGCACCATCTTCTTTATCCATTCATCAGGCAATGAGCATTTGGGCTTTTTCACAATTTGGCTATTGTTGAGGATCTGCTAACCTTCTTGAAAGTGTTCACTATGTTTATATTTTGTGTCTTTATATATGCACACTATTTTACTTGCTTTATTTTGTCCTTTACTCCCCAAATTCTATTAAACATTTTACCAAAGTTATTCATGACCTGCCTTTCTTATGTTCCTTTTCTCAGCGAATATCTCTACCTTTCACTTGGGTTTTCTTTTTTAGTACTTTTTTTAAATGAAAAGGTAATTGATACACGAATTAATTTTAAGTGTGTATCATAGTGATTCAATGTTTTTGTGCACTATGAAATGATCCCCATAAGTCTAGTTGCCATATGTCACTGAGCAATATGGAAGGCTTCATGAATTTGGATGTCACCCTTGTACAGTGGCATTGTTCCAATTTTAATATATGTACTATAGGGGCACTTGGGTGGCTCCATCGGTTGAACATCCGACTTTGGCTCAAGTCATGATCTAATGGTTTGTGAGTTCAAACCCTGGATTGGGCTCTGTGCTGACAGCTTGGAGCCTAGAGCCTGTTTCAGATTCTGTGTCCCCTCTCTCTCTGCCCTTCCCCGACTCATGCTCTGTCTCTCTCAAAAATGAAATAAACATTAAAAATTTTTAAAAAGATACATGTGCTGCCAAAGAGAGCACTCACTCAGGTTTACAGACACAGGTTTGATAGCATCCTGAGTCTTACCTCTTTTTCCCTCAATTTTCAAATCATATGCATCTGATCTATATAAATAAAAGAGGTGGACACTGAATCTCTTGAAATTTTCAAGAGTGCCTCACAAGACATTAAAATGCTCTAACTTTGGGGCGCCTGGGTGGCTTAGTCAGTTAAGCGTCCAACTTTCGCTTAGGTCATGATCTCGCGGTTCGTGGGTTCGAGCCCCGCGTCGGGCTCTGTGCTGACTGCCAGCTCAGAGCCTGGAGCCTGTTTCAGTCTGTGTCTCCCTCTCTCTCTGACCCTCCCCTGCTCACGCTGTCTCTCTCTCTCTCTCTCTCTCTCTCCTAGAAACAAATAAAAACATTAAAAAAAAAAAGCTCTAACTTTACATGTCTTATTACAAGTAGTGAAGGGTGCCTGGATGGCTCAGTCAGTTAAGCGCCCGACTTTGGCTCAGGTCATGATCTCACGGTCCGTGGGTTTGAGCCTCACATCTGGCTCTGTGCTGATAGCTAGCTCAGGCCTGGAGCCTGCTTCACTTTCTGTATCTCATTCTGTCTTTGACCCTCCCCTGCTCATGCTTTCTCTCTCTCTCTCTTTCTCTCTCAGAAATAAATTTAAAAAATACAAGTAGTGATATTTTTATTATTCACGTAGAGATGGAGATGTGAAGGCTCAGATAAGCTGTGACATGGTCAAAGTCGCCTGGAAAATAAACCAATTTAGCTAAGTCTAGATTTGGAAGCCTCTGAATCCTATTTAGATAATGTTTCATGGTTTAAAGCCACAAATGTGTAAGCGTAGATGGATTCAATTTTTTTTTTTCTTCTAGATGTAAGTAGAATTTCTTTCAGTTTGGTATGGTCATTGCTCACCCTGTTGACAGTCTCAGGTTTCTGGAATGTCAACATGGCACAGTACTCATGCAGAATGAATGTGTTGAAGATAAGAAATGTTGTGTGATGTACTAAGCACTGATGTCAAGTTATCCTTCATATCGAGGACATGATTCTGTTTATCGTCTCTCTCAAAACTTCTTTCACCTTTTCATTTCTTAAGCTATAAATAAAAGGATTCAGGAGAGGGGTTATCACTGTAATGAGGACAGCAGCTACCTTGTCAAAATTCAGGGAATTGTTCTGATTGGGTCTCACATACACAAAGATATTGCTGCCATAAGCAATGGAAACCACCGTAATATGAGAAGCGCAGGTAGAAAAAGCTTTTTGACGGCCTTGGGCTGAGGGGATATGCAGGATGGTAGAGATGATGTAGGTATAGGACATAGTAGTGAATGCCAGGGAGCTCAGGATGACAAGGGCAGATAGGAGAAAGTTTATGTGCTCAATGAGGTGAGTATCTATACAGGCCACCTGCAGAAGAGGGGCAATGTCACAGAAAAAATGATTAATTTCTTTTCCACAGTAAGGTACCCTTGTCACTACAATGGTTGGTACCAACACGGACAGGAAGGCTCCTACCCAGCAGCTCAGAACCAGAAAGAGGCAGGTCCTGCTGTTCATGATGATGGTATAGCGCAGGGGGTTACAGATGGCCACGTAGCGGTCAAAGGACATCACTGCTAGGAGGATAAACTCCACTGTCCCCAGAAAGAAGTAGAAATATGTTTGAGTGATACAACCAGCAAAGGATATGGTTTTCTTCTGTCTTAGAAGGCAGGCTAGCAACTTTGGTGTAACAACAGTGGTGTATAAAATATCCAGAAAAGACAAATTACTGAGGAAAATGTACATTGGGGTTTGCAGGTGATGATTAGTCCATATTAGGAAGATGATGATAATATTTCCTGTTGTTGTTAACGTGTAAGTCAGCAGAAGAACCACAAAGAGTAGTATTCGGAGCCCCAGGAGAGTGGGAAAGGCGGTCAGGGTGAATTCAGTCACTGAGCTCCAATTTCCCATGGGGATGACTACGTGGCAGGCAGGATCTCCTTTAAGAAAGAAGAAAAGGAAGATCATCTTGGGAGATAATTTTATAAATATCTGTTGAAAATGTGTTGTGGAGAGTGCTTCCCATTGGGAGATGGGTCAGGGGATTAGCCCTTGATCAGAAAGTCATTATTGAGCATCTTCGGGAAAGTCAAAATACCATTTGGACACAACTTTTTCCATAAAATGAAGGGAGGAGACAGGATTTAAGAAAACCTCTAAGCTTCCCCCCAGTAATAAAATTCTATTTAGTCTCATTAAATGAAACTTGTCTTCTCTTCAGTGCAGCCAGTTTCATGTTCCTGGTTAAAAATGTGCTATAAAGGACTGACTCACACTTTCACTGGAACCATTTTTCTCAAGTTTACAGTCACGGAGAGAGAAATCCTTGTGAATGCTTTCTAGCTTCTTCTATAATAAATTTTCTTTCACTTTGACAGTTGGTAATGGTGACCTGCCAGGAGAAAGAGATAAAGATTGATTCCCCCCCCAATATTTGGGGATTTCTAGAGTCTCTCAATTTTAAATGTCTTTTTCTTACATAAATAGATTTATGTAAACAGACAAGAAATAACTGAAATGGACAATGGTTCAGGCTTCCTGCTAATCACTTTATATGACACATCGAAAGGGAATACTGAATATTTTACCTTTAGGTTATATCCTGTGTCCAAAACCTACCTTCTGCAAATTCTGTGAAGTATATAATAATGTATACATCATATATCTAGCTGATTATAATTTTTTATTGAAGTATAATTAACATACACTGTTATATTAGTTTCAGGTGTACAACATATTGGTTCAACAATTCTGTATATTACTTAGTTTCACTAGGATAAGTGTAGTTACTATCTGTCACTATACATGACTGCAGTATTATTGACCATATTCCCTACACTGTACTTTTCATCCTCGTAACTTATTTATTTTATGACTGGAAGTTTGGCCGTCTTAATCCTATTCACCCTCCCACTTCCCCTCTGGCAACCACCAGCTTGTTCTCTGTATTTACAAGTTTCTGGGTTTTTGTTTTGTTTTGTTTTAGATTCCACATATAAACAAAATCATATGGTTTTTGTCTTTGACTTATTTCTAGCTGATTACTTAAGACGAACTTATACAATGTGATAAAATCAGAGAGGTACAAATGACACATAGGAAGGTATGGAGGTGATTTAGCTTACTTCATTTACTCGATCAGTTGAAATCATCAAACTGTATATATCAAGATCATCTAGTTGTTCTTTATCCCAGTATCTGAGAACTGTTCTTTGGAGCAGTATCCCATTTCAGGTTTAAAGCACCCACTCTTTAAGTTCAATCCTTTCTTTGTCTAGATTGCACTCAGCTCCTCCTTAACAAGTAGGTTAGAGCTGTTCCCCTCATTTTTCCTTTTCCTATCTCCCCTTCTACCCCATCTCAGACATAAAAAAACTTGGCTTCCTATTTCATTTTTTATTTGAAGTGTTTCCCATTACAAAAAAACCTCACACTTTTTCCCAGTGCAAATAATTAGAACATGCAAATGCAAAAAAGGTCTATAATCAGACCTGTTAGGGATTCAGTGACAAGAATTTGGTGAACATATTTCCAGGCCATTTCAAAATTAAATTAATTATATACATATGTCTAAAATATTGATGCTGACATACTATTTGGTAACTAGCTTTCCTTAGTTTTCTTTTTTTAATACTAATCATCATCTTTTGGGGCACCTGGGTGGCTCAGCCGGTTGAGCGTCCAACTCTTGATTTCAGCTCAGGTCATGATCTCAGTCATGAAATTGAGGCCCATGATGGGCTCCGTGATGAGCATGAAGCCTGCTTGGGATTCTCTCTCTCTCTTTCTCTCTCTCTCTCGTCTCGCAAAAAAAATCATCTTTCCATGTGAATTACTAGAACTCTACAGAATCATTACAAAATCATTTTATTTTTTTAAATGTTTATTTCTTATTTTTGAGAGAGAGAGAGAGAGAGACAGAGCATGAGTAGGGAGGGGCAGAGAGAGGGGGGATAGAGGGTCTAAAGCAGGCTCTGCGCTGACAGCAGAGAGTCTCTTGCAGGGCTTGAACCCATGAGCTGTGAGATCACGACCTGAAGCTACAGTCGGACACTCAACCTACTGAGCCACCCAGGCACCCCTCTACACAATCATTTTCTAAAATCAGGCTTTTTGAGGGACAATTGATATACAAAGAACTACCCATAGGGGTGCCTGGCTAGCTCATTCAGAAAAGCATGTGATTCTTGATCTCAGGGTTGGAAGATCAAACCCCACGTTGAGTGTAAAGATCACTTAAAAATAAAATCTCCCCAAAATAACAACAACAAATAACTGCACATATTTAATATGCATAATTTGGTGAATTTGGATGTATACAAACACCCATAATATCATTGCCACGGTTAAGGTAATGGACACATCCCATACCATCCAGAGTTTCCTTCACACAACCATTTTCAAGGATCGTATTATGCTAGATTCTATGGATGGGACCATGAAATATTTAACCAGTTGCTTAACTTTGGTAATTTAGATGATCAACATTTCCTTCCTATGTAGTGACTGAATATTCTTGCACTTAAATCTTTGTGCAGCTGTCTCATTATCCATAGAATACTCTTATTTTCCAATAGAATGTTTGTTCTCACTATTTCTATCATAATATTACAAAATGCAAAAAAGATTTATTCCTATGATATTAGATTTTACCTTACTAGAGTAGCTGGGACTAAAATCACTTACAGATCTCTTTCATGGGTTCTTTTTCTGAGGTAATAGTTGTACATCATACCTAACACTGGGTAGCTGAGGACTCAGTGAGATTAAGCTGCTGTGCTCTCTCTTGCTCTTTTAAAAAATCTCCTTTGATGTTCTGGATTTCAATATTCTTTATTTTTTAAACTTTCTCATTTTTTATTTTTAAGTGACCTCTACACCCAATGTGGGGCTTGAACTTTTAACCCCGAGGTAAATAGTCCTATACTCCACTGACTGAACCAGCCCAGTGCCCTTGAATGTCATTATTCTTATCTGAACAATTAAAATGTTGGACCATATATTTATAAGACACATTCAGTGTCTTCAAGTCTTATGTCCAGTTACTTTTCAATTTCCTTCCCCACCTCAAAGATTCTAACTTATTCTTTGGTAACAAGCTCTCAAATGATTCTATAAATTACAACACAGAAGTGGATAATTATGAATACCTATACCCATATTATAGCATGTGAAATCTCATGTGAACTTTCTGTCTGAGACACTGTGCTTTCTGTTTTGTGTGTGTGTTGTATTATTATTTCCATGAGGTTGTTCAACAGGCAAACAATAGTTCACACTTTCAGATTCAGATGTTAGATAATTAGAACATTCAAAATGAGCTACTGTGAGGTTTAAATTAAATCATATATGTGACAATATCTAACAGATTCTTGCTTAAAATATATGGCTTTGTTCAGAAAGGACTTAGATAAACTTAAAGGAGATGAATAATTACAGAAAACTGTTTCTCGAATAAATAACAATAAATTATGGAAAGTTTAATTTGGAACTGGGGAATATTTTTAACGCATACTTCATCTGAAGCACCCAGATTTGCATCTGACCCCACTAAGAATATGACTGATCAGAGAGGCTACACAAGAGAAGATACTTTAACCAAAGTTATATATTAGTAACTAAAACATATGTTAAAAAAATACTTACATTTCACTGATTGTATAGATGATGTAAGATTTCCCAACATGTTTTTTTATGTGCAGACACAGTAAGAGGTTCAAACTTTATTATATGTGAATGATTTATTGTAAATCTTGTACTGTGAAATTTTTCTTTTGCCAATTCCACTTCTAGATCATAGAAATATCTCTTTTTTAGTAATGTTTTTAATGTTTATTTATTTTTGAAAGAGAGAGACAGAGTGCGAGCAGGAGAGGGGCAGAGAGAGAGGGAGACTCAGAATCTGAAGCAGGCTCCAGGCACACACACACACACAAAGCCCGACAAGGGGCTCGAATCTACAGACCACAAGATCATGACCTGAGCTTAACCCACTGAGCCACCCAGGCACCTCATAGAAATATCTCTTAAAGATAAGATAACATTTACTAGGTCACTGAACTAGCTAACCCCAACAAGTGTCCTGATTAGTATCCTTACCATATACCTGTCCAGCCACGGCTTGGGTGACTTCAGTGACTGGAAGTCACTATCTTGCTTTAGCCCTGGTTGAATGAAAAACTCCTGTCTTGAATGGAAAACTAACTTCCAAACACATATCCATATTCTGACCTTTCAAAACAAATACTGCTCTTCTTCCCCGTGGCAACCCTTAAACACCTCAACGATCTACGATCTACGTCTCCTCCTTTCCCTACAACTTCCCAGTGAGTTGCACACAACATGATTCTAGAGTCTGGCTTTGCAGATAGAGGATGTGATAGTAAAGTGTTAACAGCCTTGAAAATCTTACAGGAATGAATCACCTCGATTGGAGTAGATACTCCCTGACTCCATTTAAAAAACTTATCCCAGAAAATCATTGATTCTCAATTCAAAGTTATTTTTCCCTTTGCAAGCAGGCTATTTTTGACTCTTTGGTTAATTCTCAATCATTCGAATTATTTAGTAACTAGGCTGTTTTGAATAGAGAAACTCCTACAACTAACTTACTTAGACATGGCTGATTCAGAATTCTTATGGCATCCTTGCCAAATGACAGCCTAGGGAGGGGAACTTAGTATAGGTTTTGGTATCTCATTCCATCTTTCATGGTTACTAGAATATTAAGTTTTCCACTAAATATTTATTTTACTAAATGGTCTTGAATACTCTAAATCACCAAATTCAAGGTGGCTTGAATTTTTTAAAAAATTACCTTGTTCCTTTTCTCCATAAAGTTTCCTTTCTTCTATGAATTTTTTTTTTCATAAGTGGGTGATTTATGTTTTTTCACAGGCTTATTTGCCTTAGAGACTTAGATGAAAACAGCTCTTGGGGATATGGGTAAAAGGAAGTTAATTAATAATATTGTTATAAAGGAACGTTGGCTTTGAACTACCTAATCACAATTACAAAGTTTTAGAAGGTGCCAAATAGACCTGTTAGTGGCTCGTCGGAGATTTCTTCAGGGATTTTGCTTTATTTACCTAAAGGAAAATGAATACTTTAAAAAACTTTTTTGTATTTTTTAAGTTATTGATGAAATAGAAAATGCCCTCCAATAATAAATATTCTAGAGTTTCAGATACCATCCAATACTTCTGTCTCTATCAGCACAGGATGTTTTTTAAAATGTTTTTATTTAAAATTCCAGAGAAACGTAGTAAATTCCATTATGCTTTTAATTCCTATCATGTTCCTGTTCAGAAAGAGAAGCCCTTGGACTGGACTCAGTCCAGTTAAACTCTGTTCTCCCAACCTCCTGACTTTATCCCACAGCAGCAAGCTTGCCAAAAGTATCCATTGTATTCTCTAATATTTATATTTTTTCAATGGAAATTCTTTCAAACATTCTCCTCTGAACCAAAATCCCTGCACCTTTTTAAAAACAATTTTTTAAAACATTTATTTATTTTGAGAGAGAGACAGAGTGTGAGCAGGGGAGGGGCAGAGAGAGAAGGAGACACAGAATCTGCTTCAGCAGGTTCAAGACTCTGAGCCATCAGCACAGAGCCCAACACGGTGCTTGAACCTGTGAGTGAAATCATGACCTGAGCCAAAGTTGGACGCTCAACCAACTGAGCCACCCAGGCGGCCCCCTGCACCTTTTTATCTTAACATAAATCTGACTTTCACTGGAGGAGGACACTGAGGGCCCTGAGGCTCTTGCAAGTATGTGCGCCATTTTCCTTCGACGTACCAGAGGGCAAGTGGTGCAGGGCTGGAGGACAGGCTCAGTATTATTGTTGCTAATGTTGGTGGTATTTTTTTACTCCCAATTTCCACTTTCAAATCACTATTCCTCTGTTTTTTTTTGTTTGTTTTTTTTAAACGTTTTATTTATTTCCGAGAGAGAGAGAGACAGCGTGAGCAGGGGAGGGTCAGAGAGAGAGGGAGTCACAGACTGAAACAGGCTCTAGGCTCTGAACTGGCAGTCAAGCACAGAGCCTGACGCGGGGCTCGAACCCACAAACCGCGAGATCATGACCTAAGCGAAAGTCGGACGCCTAACTGACTAAGCCACCCAGGCGCCCCACTATTCCTCTGTTTTTTGATAAAACTTCTCCAAAGCTTACATTATACAGCCCTTTAAGTGTTCTTTGTTTCTGCGGTATTTTGTCTGAGTTTCAAGAAAGAAGTAACGAGCCGCCATGGAGTGTTCAAATAAGATGATGAGGGAGGAGTCTTTTAAGTTGAATTTCAAAACATGAAAATCATCCGTGACACATTGAGTAAAGATTTTTTTAGTGGTTTGTGGTCTTCCACTTCATCCTAAGGATTGCTATTAGTGTGGGAAACCTTAATTTCCATGTGAACAGCTAATAAAATATACTAAAATGTGAACTTCTTAATCTTACTTCCAGTGAGTATCACCTGTGTTCCTCTTTAAATCATCAATTCCATTACTTTAACATGGGTATTGCCATTATATAGAATTACTCAGTCTCTGAAATCCCGAACTCCAGGGTATCGACATTGGACCATAATCCTCTAATTCTATAGTTTTATTTCTTAAATGCTTACTCCATGGCCTCACCTAGATCTCCAGCCTAGCAAAGACCCCATTTTTCCCTTATCAGATTTTCTGCCTGATATATGTATACTTGTAAAATATGTGTGTGTGTATGTTTTTTTCAAATATATACTTAAAAAACATATTTTTTTGCAAATCTATATATTTCTACAAAGAGAAGAGAGTGAAAGAGAACAAATATTTTCTTTTAAAAAAATGTTTATTTTTGAGAGAGAGATAGAGAGATGCAGAGAGAGGGGGGAGGACAGAGGATCCCAAGCAGAATCTATGCTCACAGCAGAGAATTGTGAGGTCATGATCTGAGCCGAAGTCAGATGCCCAACCAACAGAGCCACCCATGCGCCCTGAGAATATACAGTTTCTTGCAGTAGAATGAATGCCTCTAAAATGGAGGCTGGCATTTAAAAAAGCCTGAGGGAAATATTTTAAAATATATTTCAAGGGGTGCCTGGGTGGCTCAGTCGGTTAAGCGTCCGACTTCTGCTCAGGTCATGATCTCACAGTTCGTGGGTTCGAGCCCCGTGTCGGGCTCTGGGGTGACAGCTCAGAGCCTGGAGCCTGTTTTGGATTCTGTATCTCCCTCTCTCTCTGACCCTCCCCTGCTCACGCTGTCTCTCTCTGTCTCTCAGAAATAAATAAAACATTAAAAAATTAATATATATTTCAATGCACACTGAGGAGATGCATTATAATGACATCTTTGAGCTTCACAGGGCTCCAAACGCCTAGTGAAGTTCCCCTGCTTTTGCCAGATGTACTCCTCCATGTCAGGAAAAGCCCCCATCTGGCTAGTTCCCTCTCAGCCAGACCAGCTGCATCCCACCCAGCCGTCAGTCGACTGTTGAGTGGAATATATCTACAATGGAATATTAGCCACAAAAAGAATGAAATCTTACCATTAGTAATATCGTGGATGGAGCTAGAAAGTATTATGTTAAACAAAACAAGTCAGTCAGAGAAAGACAAATACCATGTGATTTCACTCATCTGTGGAATTTAAGAAACAAAACAAACAAGCAACGGGAAAGAGAGAGAGAAAGAGGCAAACCAAGAAACAGACTCTTAGCTATAGAGAACACACTGCTGGTGACCGGGGAGAGGTGGGTGGGAGGATGGGGGAAATAGGTGATGGGGACTAACGGGGGCACGTGTGGGGAGCACCGGGGACTGTATGGAAGTCTTGAATCACTAAATTCTGCACCTGAAGCTAATATTACCCTGTATAGTAACTAACTGGAATTTAAATAAAAATTAAAAAAACAAAACACCAAATCCAAACCCAAACAAACAAATTAAAGGAAAAGGGCTTTCATTCCCTGCCAAGTAAGCAGTTCCCTCTGCCTCTGAGTACATCCCCCACGTGGGCCTGCATGGCGGGGGGTCCTTCCTCCTGGGCTGTAAGCTTACATGACTAATAAGCCACTGTCAGTCCTATCTGTCCCATATCAAGAGTCTTGTGCTCAGCCATCCCTGAATCCCTAAGGCAGAGCTCGCTTCCTCACCAGTGGGGTGAAGACTGAGTAGTGCAACACTTCCTCTAGAGCTGTGTGTGTGTTGTGTTGTGTTGTGTTTGGGATACCTAGAAGGGCTATAAGTTGGGGAGCAGTTTAGAGGAAGCTCTGCTGAGAAAATATATAAGAAATAATAAGCGGCAATCATGGTAAATTAAATAGGGTAATTAATTGTCATGGAAACATTTCTTCTTTTCTGTGCTCACCACGTTCAGTATCTCCACCACCAGAACCTAGAACAAATTCCTTATTCTTAAACACTTTTTTAATGTTTATTGATTTTTCAGATAGAGATAGAGATAGAGAGAGAGAGAACAATTAGAGGAGGAGCAGAGAGAGAGACATAGATCAGAAGCAGGCTCTAGGCTCTGAGCTGTCAGCACAGAGCCCATTACGGGGGTCGAACTCACAAACCACGAGATCATGACCTGAGACAAATTCAGAGGCTTAACGTACTGAGCCGCCCAGGCTTTATTCTTTATTCTTAACGTTTAGAAAACCAAAACAATTTGTTTTTAAGGAGTCCAGTATAAAGGAGATAAAATGTGAGAGGGGTGCTCTATGATAGAATGGACCTTTTCATTTACTAGCAAGCCAAGACTGTTACTTTAATTTATTTTTTATTTTTATTAAAAAAATTTTTTAAGTTTATTTATTTATTTTGAGAGAGAGAGAGAGAGAGAGCATGAATGGGGAAGGGGCGGAGAGAGAGAGAGAATCCCAAGCAGGCTCCATGTCCAGTGTAGAACCCCGTGTGGGGCTCAATCCATAACCCTGGGATCATGATCTGAGCTGAAATCAAAAGTCAGACACTCAGCCAACTGAGCCACCCCAAGCACCCCACCAAGAGTGTTATTTTAGAACAAATGCATTTGACTTGAACACAAATTTTCTTCAGTGTTTTCCTGAATTTTCCTTCTTCTATGTCCACACCATTATAGATTTGTTATCATCTGTTATCTTCTATTTTGTATTTATAGAACTCTCTTTTAACATTTAATAAATGTTTAATAAATGTGAAAAGAAATAATATTAAATTGGCAACCAGAATGACAGATTCTTGTTCTGCCTTTCTTACCACCTAGATCTAGAAAATTCTACCCCACTGAGTCTCAGTTCTCTCATCTGTAAACTGAAATACTTGAGCAGGATGCTCTTTGAAATCCTCTCATTCCATGTCTTCGGTTTTACATCTCTATCTGTGAGACGTACTCACCACAAGTACCTTTCCTGCAGCGTTTTACCACAGAGGGAAACAGGATGGCGTAGGAAGTAAGAACATGGGTTTTGACATCAGAGAGTTCTTGTTTTGACTCCCCTTACAAGGTGAGTACCTGTGGGACAGTTAATCAGCTCCTCAGTTAACTCATCTGTAAAGCGGGGATAATATTATCATGGTAGCATTATCTCAAAGTGAGACACAATGAAGCTTGGAAGGCGCTGGCAGTTTTCCCTGCGTGTGCCCATGGTTATGTGCTCAGGAGTTCACTTAGCTGTGCCTGGGATTAAAGCTCATAATCCCTGAGAATCAGTGCTCAAAGGAGGAAGTAGCAATGCTTCTTACGTTCCCTAAAATGTAGTAGCTTTGTTCTCGAATCGTTCGTCTAGGATGGACTGCTGTTGGATTTTAACTGAACTTGTGATAGGTCTCTATCTACAAAGATGTATAGAGAAATAAATTTCTGTCTAGAATTAAGCTACTTACCCCCAAGTTTATAGACTGCTCATACATATTTAAGGAGTCTGTGAACTTGTACCTACCCGAAAAAATTTTAATTTATGAATATTAGTTCATCTTCTTCTGGCAATAAGATTTTCCCAGCAGGACTTATTTGATTTTTGTGTCTGATGCTGTTATTTTAACTACCTTGTTTGTATCTTGTATTCTAACTCTGTAACTGCCAAGAACCCAAGAACTACATTTTGGACTCTTAAACTCCTCAACCTTTCCAGGCTATTCCTTGTGGACTCAGGAGGTGAGCTGGAGAACAGTAAGCATGGGAATAATTACCAGAGGAAGAAGGCTGAGAGCCATAAGGAAAGAGAATCCAGAAGAGCAGAGTCTAATGAAGTAGCTCTACATAATTCTGCTATAACAAATTCAGAACAGTCAGGAAACAAGACCTGGGAAGAATTTTGTAATTTAGGTCATGCTGTTTTGTCTCTGAATGTGCTGCCTTAAATATTCTTAGTTCCATAGTTTATTTCATTCTTTTTGCTTATCCATGAATTTATCATTCATGCACTCATTTATATTGGATCCTCCTTGGTGTTCATAGACGTTCTGTAATGGACTTTTTCTATGGTATCTTCTGGCTACAGACATTGGATTTTCTATGACTCTTTAAATACATCATTATGCTTGAATACATTTTTCTTCTTTTTTAATGAAACAGACATTGAAAATATTGAACATATTTGCAGAAGGACTAACTAGACACTGTTTTGATAAAATATAGTGTTTTAGGAAGAGTTCCCAACTCTTTCTCAAGTTAGAGGTCAAGCACCAAGGTTGATTCAAGTTGTATCTTGCCCTAAGACCATATGGGCAATGATTCATCTGAACAACAGTGCCATTTTTTAACACTTGACACTTGACATAATACATAGACATAAGAAGATAAATCTGAAACTATGAAGGGAAAAATACAACCAATTAAAACTCTCTTATAGAGATCATCAGCATTAACATACTGATGCAGTCACTCTGATTCTCTCCTTTGTGCTCTACCCTTGGGAAGAAATTGGCACTTGGGGTGTTTTCAGGGGGGTCATTGTGGCCTGGGATTCATTCATCTTTCTACATGTACATGATACGGGTATTGCTACAGAAGTTCGTTTCCATCGTGGAGGAATCCATAGCTTGTGCTTTGGCGATGGGGATTCTTGGTCTCCCTGGGGTCCCTAAGTACTTGAAAGCTACTGCTTTGACTTTTCAGCACCAGTCTTCATATTCACTGTTTTAGCTGAAAGTCAATTGTCCCTGCTGTTTATCTTAAGGGTGTTAAGAGCCAGCAACTCAGACACTTGAATGGCTTTTCCATCTACTCTGAGATGAACTCTTCTTGGCTCCTTAAGTAACTTGCGGTCCATCACTGTGAGCGGAGAATTTTCTGGGAGTGTTGGCATCTTTACTTCCATGCTATCCTGGTTGGGAGCTAAGCTGTTGTCCTCTGATCTCATTTTCCCTCATTCTGAACTGATATACTTTCCTCCCATTGTTTTTAAAGTTGTTTTTTTTTTAATGTTTTATTTATTTCCAGGAAAGAAAGAGAGAGACAGCGTGAGCAGGGGAGGGTCAGAGACAGACGGAGTCACAAACTGAAACAGGCTCCAGGCTCCGAGCTGGCTGTCAGCACAGAGCCTGACGCGGGGCTCGAACCCACCAACTGCGAGATCATGACCCAAGCGAAAGTTGGACGCTTAACCGACTAAGCCACACAGGCGCCCCTTTCCTCCCATTGTTTTAAAGTTGATATTCATTTTAAAAACTAAACAGATTACAGGTAGAGCTTGGGTGGCTTAGTTAAGCATCTGACTCTCAATTGCAGCTCAGGTCATGATCTTGCAGTTTGTGAGGTCCAGCCCTGCATGGGGCTCTGTGCTGACAGCTCCCAGCTTGCTTGGTATTCTCAATCTCTGTACCCTTCGTGCACGCGCATGCACTCTCTCTCAAAATAAATAAATAAACTAAAAAAAAAAACCAACTAAACTAAACAGATTACATAGTTAAAAATGAATGAATATTAAAAGTTTTGTATAGAAAATGAGAGGTCACTTACTCCTTCCCTTCTCTTAGCCCTTTAAATGCTTTTGTTTCTTCTAATGTTCCTTCATATTTTAAAATGAATGCTTATATTCTTCTTTCTTAATTTATAAGATTTACAAATTGTCTATTAAATTCCTGTTATGAAGATGAGTGTTAAGTTCTTTGGTCATTTTTCTTTCTCCTATATCTCCTGTACAGAGATATCATAACTTCTGGTTCAACAAACTGGCTTTTTAAAACATTTTATTTATTTGTTTATCTTAAGAACCAGAGAGGGGAGGAGAGAGGCAGAGAGAGAGGGAGGTTGTGAATCCCAACCAAGCTTCATGCTATCAGTACAGAGACTGACGCAGGGCTTGATCCCACAGCTGTGAGACCATGACGTGAGCTGAAATCAAGAGTCGGACGCTTAACTGACTGAATCACCAGGTGCCCCCAAACTGACTTTTTATGCGTTTGCGTTATGCTAATACTGTTCACGTGTCGATACACGGAGGGTATTTTAAGTATTTCTTTTCCTTTGAAAGATACTTTTTCTTAGTATTAATTCCATTATTTGCTCAAAGGACTTTATTTCCTTAGAGCCGTTTTAGGTCTACAGCGATAGTGTGAGGAAGGTGCAAAGATTTCCCGTATGCCCGCTGCCCCTCTGCATGCATGGCCTCCCCATTAGCAACATCCCTCACCAAAGTGGTACATTTATTGCCATTGACGAACCTACCACTGTCACATCATACAGAGCCCATAGTTTATTTTAGGGCTCACCCTTGGTGTTGTATCTTCCGTGGGTGTGGACAAATGTACCCATTATTATATATCACACAGAGTATTTCACTGCTCTAAAAATCCTCTGTGCTCTTTCTGTTGACCTCCCTCCATTCACACCACCACTGGCCTTTTTACAGGCTCCATTCTTTTGCTTTTTCTGGAATGTCATAGAATTGGAGTCATAGAGAAGTAGCGTTTTCAAATTGTTTTGTTTGATAATATGCATTTACGTTCCCCTTCATGTTTTTTCATAGCTTGACAGCTCATTTCTTTTTCGCCCTGAGTCATATTCTGTTGTCTGGATACCACAGTTGTTGTTGTTGTTGTCATTTTGTTTTGTTGTTTCTTTTTTTTCCATTCAGATGTCTTCCGATGAAAAAAATAGTTTACGTTGATGTGGTAAATTATAATTCTTGATATTTTAATGTCGTACTATTTTTGCATTCCTGGGATGCACCCAACTCTTTGTTTTTTAATTTTTTAATATTTTATTTATTTCTGAGAGAGAGAGAGAGACAGCGTGAGCAGGGGAGGGTCAGAAAGAGAGGAAGATACAGAATCTGAAGCAGGCTCCAGGCCTTGAGCTGTCAGCACAGAGCCCGACGTGGGGCTCGAACCCATGAACTGTGAGATCATGACTTAAGCCGAAGTCGGATGCCCAATGGACTGAGCCACCCAGGCGCCCCTATACCCAACTCTTTAATATATTTTGTTTGCTAGCATTTCTTGAGAACTTTTCCATCTAGATTCATGTGTGAGATTAGCCTATACTCTTCCTTTCTCATAAAATTTGGTGGTGGGATCTAAGTTAAAGTAACCCTTAAAATCATTGAGAGAGAATTGTATATTTAAAAAAATAGTTTGATGAGATACAAGATTGAAATGATCTGTTTTGATAATTGGTAAATTCACTTGTAAATTTGAGCCTGGGTTTTCCTTGTGTGGATATATATAGGAAAATTATTTATTATGGTTTAACTTATATATAACAGGCACTATAATTTAAAATTTGGTTCAAAAAGTTTTGATGATGGCACAAGACCATAAACTTCCAGTTCCAACAAGATGCAGAACATTTTAATTATTCCAAAAGTTCACTCATGTCCTTCCCAGTCATTACATACCTCCCATTTCCTGCAATGATTTTCTGGTTTCTACTGGCATAGGTCAGATTTGCCTGTTCATGGATTTCACAAATGTAATCATGTAGTTCTTTGACAATGGGGTTATTTCACTCAACATACTGTTTTTCAAAATTCCTCCAGGTTATTGCATCATTGGTTGCTTCCATTTAATGTTGAATAATATCCCATTGTAAAAACATCTGGGGCACCTGGGTGGCTCAGTTGGTTGAGCATTCAACTCTTGATTTTGGCTCAGGTCATGATCTCATGGTTTAGGAGTTCGAGCCCCATGTCAGGCTCTGTGCTGACAGCGCGGGACCTGCTTGGGATTCTCTCTCTCCATTTCTCTCTCTCTCTGCCCCTGTCTTTCTCTCTCCTCAAAAATAAATAAATAAACTTAAAAAAAAAATACTATATCTGTTTATCCATTATCCTACAAAAAGACATTTGGATTTTTTAAAATTTTTAGATATTATGAATGAAATGGTTGTGTACGTTAAGTGCAAGGTTTTTACACAGTCACTGTTGTGACTGCTGCCTGAACAATGAGATGTGTTTGCCTAAACAAGTAAAATGACTCACTACATTTTATATATTTTTTATATGCTCTCCTCAAGTCAGGTGATGACCCTGATCTCAGTTCTAAGTCAGGAAGGCATATATATGCATTTCTGCACATGAAGAGACTATATAGCTACTAATAGTATTAGAATAACTTGATATTTTACTTACTGGTCATACATAATATTCTCTTATTTGACATATTATTTCAACCTCTTCTCTTTTACATTGATTGTGTGGTTATATCATGGTCAATTCTTTTCAAGATCTCAGAATGGCTAAAATATCTAAAACAGGTCAAGAATATGGGACACCTGCGTGGCTCAGTCAGTTAAGTATCCGACTTGGGCTCAGGTCATGATTTCAAAGTTCACGAGTTTGAGCACCTCTTTGGGCTGTGTGCTGACAACTCAGAGCCTTGCGCCTATATTGGTTCTGTGTCTCCCTCTATCTCTGCCCCTCCACTGCTTGCACTCTGTCTTTCTCTCTTTCTTAAAAGTAAATAAACATAAAAAAATAGGTTGAGTAAAAAATAATTAATAAAATTTTTGTAACTAGAATTTTACATTATCATTTTCAATATTATCATCTTTAAAAATTTTTTTTAATATTTATTTATTTATTGAGAAACAGAGAGAGACAAAGCATGAGCAGGGGAGAGGCAGAGAGGAGGGAGTCACAGAATCCGAAGCAGGCTCCAGGCTCTGAGCTGTCGGAACAGAGCCTGATGCAGGACTCAAACTCATGAACCACAAGATTGTGACCTGAACTGAAGTCAGACACTTACCCAACTGAGCCACCCAGGTGCCCCTCAACATTGTCATCATCTAAAAAGGGGGCCTTGCTTTCTTTCAGCCAAATGCTGAAAGTAAGGAAGCATATTAATGAATGAATTCCTAATTTGTTTCAAACAACATCCTTAGGGAGGGTGAGTGATCCTAGATGATAAAAGATTTTTTTTAATAAGAGATTTTTAAAGATCGCAGAAGAAATACACAGTTCTAAAATATACTACACATGTGTATGCACACAAACACAAATTATTTTTCAGTGCATTTTAAGAATGAAGCAAATACTCATGTACTTGTACCACCCTATTTTTAATTTGTCAAGGTAACATTTCTTAAGTGGGGAAGAGGGTGCCGATGGACAGCTATAGTTCAACAGACCACAAGAGAGGTTATGATAGAGTCTATCACTCACAGGTCCTGGTGGAAGTGCCTGGCATACCTTGAGAGCCGCTCTTGGAGGCAGAGTGCAGACTGAGGCAGGACCCGGGGCACATGCCTTCATTAGAGCCTGTGGGTGGAAGGCTGTCGGGCTAAGGGGCTCCCGGGCTAAGGCCACATTGGTCAATTGTAACCAAAAGAGTGAGTTTTGGTTAGTTCCACCAGGGCCTTATTGAAGGGGCGCATGAAGGGAAGATGCCGGTGGACGGGGAAGACAGTTGAGCCCAAGGGCCACTGGGGAAGTCGTGTCACAAAGTGACATATGTCTGTGACCCTGCAGACTGCTGTCTAGGGTGTGTGCTTGCATGAGGGGACTAGTGTCAGTTTAAAGTCACAGCAGGCAGCTTGGCCAAATGGATGCCAGGGAAGCAATACCACGGAGTAGCTTAGCTAAACCCTTGACCACCGATAACAAATAATGTGATATGTTTTACTGCATTCTGGTGATGTAGTTGAGGTGTGTGTTAATAGTTGTTGTTACTGAATACTTAATCACAATGGAGTCAGGAGGAAGGAGCACGTGAGAATTACCTGGCAAGTGGAAGGATCAATGAATTTGTTAAACTCATTACATATGACAGTGTTTCCCTGGTTTGGATTCCCTTCATCCATAGTTGGAGGAATAGAGTTTACTGAGCAAGTGGAAGTACTTTGGAATGTCGACTGGCTATTTTGGTCTGTTCCTCCTCCTTCCCCCATATTGAAAAGAGTAAAATGCCTCGTCATGGTTGAATATGGGACAAGTAAGGGACTTCACAAAAATTTGGGGCAAGTTACTCAACTAATTAGAATCAATGTAGAAACTGCTATTATTATCCTTTCTCATAACAATATTGATCATGGGGCACCTGGGTGGCTCAGTCGGTTAAGTGTCCAACTCTTGGTTTTGGCTCAGATCATGATCTCATGGTTTGTGGGATCAAATCCCACTTCAGTCTCTGTGCTGATGAGGGCGAGCCTGCTTGGGATTTTCTCTGTCCCTCTTTGCCTGTACCCCTCCCTCATTCATGGGCTCTCTTTCTCTCTCTCTCTTTGTCAAAATAAATAAGAGATGTTGATCATAAGAATAATAAACATCAAAGTAAAACAGTGTATTTATGTTGTTTTTCAGAGTTTATGAAGCCTTTTTATATTTGCACTTTCAAGCCTCGCCAACCTGGGGCCAGCCCCAGCTGGGTACCAAAATTATGCGTAATTTCCCTTATTCGCTCGGGTTTTTCTTTTCTGTATTAAGGATACTGGAACAGGGGTTTTGAATAACATGGGAACTCATGATAAACAGCAAAACAGCACAAAGGGGCAGCTATATTCATCTTTACCTAACAATAACTTAAAGAAAAACAAGCATGGTTAATTTTAAATATGCATTGTCCAGATATTTTGCTGATTTTTTCTAGCCCGTCATTATTTGGGGTTTATAAATATTTTTTTGTTTTAAGTGATGGCAACAGAGACAGTTCAGGATTTAATATTGGCTTTAAAAAATCCTTCTGTGCTCTGATCTTTATTCATCCTTTCTTGGATCATCACCACTAACAATGCGGCGCTGGCAAGCAGAATAATGGCACCTAAACATACTCTTGACTTCATCCCCAGAATCTGCGAATCTGTTACTTTAGTGGGAAGAAAGGACATTGCAAATGTAATTCAGGAAAAGGACCTTGAGTTGGTGATATCATCCTGGATATGAGGGTGGCCCCACTCCAGCCAAATGAGTCCTTCAAAGTGTAGACCTTTGTCCGCCAGGTTATAGGGGAGATGGAAAAAGGAGACATTTGAAACTTGAGAGAGACATGTCCTGCTGTTATTGGCTTTGAAGGTGGAGGAAGGGAGGCCATGAGCCAAGAACTGCAGCATCTTCTAGAAACTGGAACTGGCCCTGGGTTGATAGTCAGCAAGAAAACAGGACTTGGTCCCACGACTTCAAGGAAAGGAATTCTGTCAACAACTCACATGAATAGGAAATAGATTTTCCTCTAGAGCCCCTAGAAAGGAATGCAGCCTGCTGAATTTGGCCTGGGGAGGCTTGTATTGAACTTGTGACCTACAGAACAGTCAGATGATACATTTGGGTTGTGTTAAGCTGTGTAACTTTATTATGGCAGTGATAGAAAGCTAATATACTAACTTTCCAAATCCTATTTTATTTAGTGTCTGAAAGTGAGTGCAGAGCAGGTCCTATATGACTGCTTCATTTCTGGTGATATTGTTCTAGTTTCTTTTGATCTTTGAACATTTGTTTCCTGCAATATCTTAGGATGGATGGTGTTCCTTTATGATATTCTGAATCCACTCTTTTTTTTTTAAATGTTTAATGTTTTATTTCTGAGAGAGACGGAGAGAGAGAAAGAGAGAGAGAAAGAGAGAGAGACATCATGAGCAGGGAAGGGTCAGAGAGAGAGGGAGACAAAGAATCCAAAACAGGCTCCAGGCTCTGAGCTGGCTGTCAGCACAGAGCCCGACGTGGGACTTTAACCCACGAACCATGAGATCATGACCTGCGCTGAAGTCGGACACTTAACCGACTGAACCATCCAGGTGCCCCTGAAACCATTCTTAAGGTAGCACTTTCTCTACCTGTTTTTCTAAGATAGAGTCATGCCAACTCTTAAAGTATCAGTCACTGTTCATGCAGCTAGAAGGTTAATGGCCACTCCAGTCATAATCCTATTTTGATCTTACAGACGCTTATATTTATATCATCTTTCAGAGTACTTGACCGATAGCACCCATTCAGTGATGGTGAAGACAGAGGGCAATGCAATTCCTTGCCAATCTTTCCTTGTACAAAGATGTGAATCAGGAGAGGACATCTCACTTCCATTGGACCAACTGCCTCCTCTTTCCAGGAATTTGGATTTTGAACTCAGAGAAGTTATAATACATATTATTACAAATTCCGTGTGTATCGATATATAAGTTCATATTTAGGTTCACTATACAAATCCTGGGATATGTTACAGCTCTTCCTTATTTTTGTAGTATTATTATTAATATTATTATCATTGCTACGATAATTTTCTTTTTTTCTTTTTTTAAATGTTTTATTTATTTCTAGGAGAGAGAGAGACAGCGTGAGCAGGAGAGGGTCAGAGAGAGAGGTCACAGACTGAAACAGGCTCCAGGCTCTGAGCTGGCAGCCAGCACAGAGCCCGACGCGGGGCTCGAACCCACGAACCGTGAGACCATGACCTAGGTGAAAGTCGGACGCTCAACCGACTAAGTCATCCAGGTGCCCCCTACTATAATTTTCTATAGGATGGATGAAGCCAATCCTCTTGCATCGTCTTAAATACCGAGAGGGAATAATGATTTATGTTTATCTGTGGTTGCATTTCTTAGACTATCTTGTTTAAGCCTAGAGTTAAAAAAAAAGAGAGACAAGAAAAGCATAAAATATTTCCTACTTTATTTTTTTTAATGTTTTTTTATTTATTTCTAGGAGAGAGACAGAGAGAGAGACAGCGCGAGCAGGGGAGGGTCAGAGAGAGAGGGAGTCACAGACTGAAACAGGCTCCAGGCTCTGAGCTGGCAGTCAGCACAGAGCCCGACGCGGGGCTCGAACCCACGAACTGTGAGATCATGACCTAGGCGAAAGTCGGACGCTTAACCGACTAAGCCACCCAGGCGCCCCAAAATATTTCCTACTTTAAAGATGAGAAAGCTAAGGTTCAGATAGACTAAGTATTATGGGATAAAATATATAATAGAGCCAAGCTTAAATTTCAGATTTTTGACAAAAATATTTTTCACTAATTCATGATATTTTGTGTGTGAATTGGCCAGAAAGGACTCAAACATAGTATTTTCAAAGGTTTCAAGAATATTATTTTCTCTATCCTTGAATTGTCTGCTCTGCATGTGACTACAATACTTTGTATCTGATGTGGCATGAAGTCTTTTTATATCTTCCCATGAATCTGTGATTTTCTGGTCTTCAACCATGCTTCTCTCCACACATAGTCCAAGGGTTGAAAAAAAAGCCATTCTAGCAAACAAACTTTCATATTCTCTTGCGTAATAACACCATGATTTTGTTGATTGCTTCTCTCAAAACTTCTTTCACCTTTTCATTCCTCAGACTATAAATGAAAGGGTTCAGGAGAGGGGTCACCATTATGGTCATGACAGCAGTCACTTTGTCAAAATCCAGTGAATGGCTCTGGCTGGGCCTCACATACATGAAGATGTTGCTCCCGTAGGCAATGGAGACAACTGTGATGTGAGAAGCACAGGTGGAAAAGGCCTTCTGACGTCCTTGGGCCGAGGGGATGCGCAAGATGGTAGAGATGATGTAGGTGTAGGACACAATGGTGAGTACCAGGGAGGTCAGGAGGACAAAAGAAGATAAGAGGAAGTTTATCATCTCAATGAAATGAGTGTCTATGCAGGCCACCTGTAGCAGAGGAGCAATGTCACAGAAGAAATGACTGATTTCTCTAAAACAGAAGGGCAGTCTGGAAACCACAATAATTGGGCACAGCACTGAGAAGAAGGCTCCCACCCAGCAGCCCAGAACCAGTAGGAGACAGACCCTACTGTTCATGATGATGGTATAGCGCAGGGGGTTACAGATGGCCACGTAGCGGTCAAAGGACATCACCGCTAGGAGGATAAACTCCACTGTCCCGAGGAAAAAGAAGAAGTATATTTGAATCATGCAACCAGCAAAAGATATGGTCTTCCTGTCCTCTAGGAGACAAGCTAACAGTTTTGGGGTGACTGAGGTAGTGTATAAAATGTCCAAAAATGACAAATTACTGAGGAAGAAGTACATCGGGGTTTGGAGGCGATTATCAGCCCATATTAGGGAAATGATGACAATATTTCCTGTGAGAGTTAGCATGTAAGTAAACAAGAGGACCACAAAGAGGGAGATTTGAAGCTTCCGGATAACAGGGAAGGCGGTCAGGGTAAATTCAGTCACTGTGCTCTGATTTTGCACATCCATTGCATGCAATACCTAGTGGGCAGCACGTCTCTGAAAAAATAGAGATGAAAATCAGCTTAAATGAGTTTTCAATCCTCATATCAGTAATACATTTAAAGTAGTAAAAGCTCTTTTTTTATGTTTTATTTATTTCTGAGAGAGAGAGATTGACAGCGTGAGCAGGGAAGGGTCAGAGAGAAAGGGAGACACAGAATCCAAAACAGGCTCCAGGCTCTGAGCTTTCTGTCAGCACAAAGCCGAACCATGAGATCATGACTTGAGCCAAAGTCAGACTCTTAACCGACTGAGCCACCCAGGCGCCCTAAGTAGTAAAAGCGAGTGAATGAAGAGTCAAGAGTGTTTTCATCCTTCCACTCGCTGTAAAAAATGTAGGACCTTGGATAAGTTACATGACTTCTTCCAACCTCGGTATTGTCATATTTAACATTTTTGGTTGAATGAAATTTTCTCCATGGTCTCATTAAGCTCTAGTCTTTATGGTGGTGATCTCTTTGACCCAATGCTCCTTCTCTTCTCTCTTTCATTCTTCCTGATCTACTATTTTCCTAGGTAAGTTCTGTGCCTGAGAAGAGAGAATCCTTAACTGAGAATCTGCTAAATCCATTTGCAAAATGGTAAAAGAGAATATTAATAAAAGTTGAGTTACTTTTCTCCAAGTCATCTCAACTCTTCAGGTATCATCTACATAAAAGAGCAGAAACTAAGAAACTGACCAAGAGAGTCCAATGAAAGGGAACCTGTATTTGTGTCTCCTCACATTTGTGATTGGTGTTGTATGGGTCTCAAGGTGATATCTGGTTGTCCCCGAGCTACTCTGATGGGATAATAATTGATCTCCATAAGGCCACAATAGGTTTCCTTTGTTTTTATTTCTTATACTGATTGAAGTCTTTGATGTCTACAGTGTCCAGAGCAAGTAGGTGCATGATGTATGGTTCATCATTTGCATAACCTATTTCGAACATTTGAAAACCGTCTACTGGGAAAATGATTAGTGTATTTCCTCTTTGTTGCTTGCAATGTCATGTATATGTCAGGATCCAAAAGAGTAACAAAGCTTTTCCCTTCCATTCTCCAACTAGGAATGCTTATGGGTTCTCTTTAATAAGTCCCTTATACCTTGTATTCTTTTCAGCAATTTGAACATCGGCTTGTTAATAGTAGTGAAAGAAAGTGCTTGCAGGTGATGGTGTTTGAAATGCTCATCTTGGAATATGAACATCCATTGCATGTCTCTATAATTCAGTGAAGCTGAATTTATTTTGTAGCTAATCTTTTAGTTTTGTGTCACAATTAAATTGGTTAAAATGACTAATTTATGAACCTGAGCTAGGTTGTTTTTAGGTTTGGAACCTACTGTGTTCCTCTTGAAAGAAGTTCGTTTTCCTCAGGCTCTCTCTCTCTCTCTGAAGAATAGTTCTTAGGATTATTTTGCCTTAAAGACTTTTTTTTGAATGGATTTCCATTTGAAAAGTTTGCTGTGACTTTTCTGGTCCCTGTAGTTGCTCATTATTTGTATTCACTATTCATTTATTCCAAAAATAAACTGCTTTTAAGTAATCAAAGACCGTAACGGGTCTGATCTATTGAAATAGGGTCTTGGTACCAGTACATATGCTTCCACCACTAATACTAAAATATTGATTCCTCCCCCCACATAATAAATTTCCAGACTGATTCCTACTGGACAAAAAGGCAAAACCATAGCAGGGTGGACACGTGTTGATATTACTGTGGTCTAATACTAAAACATAATAGAGCATGATATGTGGACAAGTAAAAATGCTTTGAAATTCCCTTTCATTTCCCCCTTCTCACCTTCCTTGCTGACAACTCCAGAGACTAGTGGGTGTTAAGACAGACTGATGTGGATTCTTATGGAGCTGCCTCTCATCTATTCCATTGTTCCTTCCATTTGTCTAGACAACTGTTTCACAACCTCTGTAATGTAATCGTTTTCCTTCTTGCCTCTAGACTCTTTGATGAGCCTGATAGGAGCTTGATTCCCTTCTGGTAATGTAAGAGTTAAACAGTTCAGGATCTTCCAAAGCACTGTGCCAGTTTTTAATAACAAGAATCTGGGATGGTTGAACACAAATAGAGTCGCTCTTTGTCGTGGTTGTCATTGGGTCACATAGGAATAGAAAAAATGGGCATGGAGAGCTTTCTGTTCTGCTGAAGTCCAATAAACTTCTCTGAGATGAACTAAAGGTGTAGCATTTCTCTCCTTTGGGGAGTCTCTTAATTTCATAATAGTGGGAAAGAACTTGACTTTGTGTTGGTCTTCTCTAGATGACCTCTGCACCCTCCAGAGCCCATCCGGTGTAAGGGGGATTGGTTCTGGCTTAGACCATCCGTATGTAACAATTTAATGACAACTTTGCCAGGTTAAGGCTTTCATGGGTCAGGCTTCATTACCATTTGTGGATCCTTTAAAAATGGCATTGAATTACACGTTTGCACATTTCAAGATGTCAGATTTAATGAGATAAATGTGGACTAATGGAAAAATAATGGTAAATATTCAGTAAGAGAACCTGTGTTGGTTTGGGTGATTTTTTTCTCTTGTGGCCACTTGTATGAGTGGCCTTCAATGAGATTTTACTGTTTTCTCTGTAACGTGCAGATAATCACACTGGCAGGTTCAGGTCCTTAGCTAACGTCTACCACAGCAATGTATATATACTTAGTGTTCAGTACATACTTGTTAAGAACATAAGGATGAGGAAATAGAAACAGAAAATGACTAAGATGTGGTGGGGGGTGGAGATTAGAAACCACTTGGGATCTTCCGCTGCTGTCAGTAAAATGTGACAAAGTTTAATTGTAACTGAAGTACATTATAAACTTTCATCTACAGACTTATGGTAAAGCTCTAATACTTGACATCTGCCAACAGCCTACGTTTTGGGAAAGCAGTAATTATACTTTGATTCATCAAATATACATGTAAACAAATTAGTGAGACTCTGCTTAACATATAAATATGGATAATTGCATAACAAAGTATACTTACATCATGCTGATTGTAGCACAGTTGGTATTTTCTTTATTCAAGCAAGTCAGGAAACTTTGAGGGTATTTTTCCTACTGCATTCCATCCATTTTTTCTTTAAATTCTGTTATTTTTTCAGTTTTGGATTCTATGTAAATCTCAGTCTTAGTCTGAGCCTTTTCCCCACATGGTACGTAATTGTCCTTTGAAAACCACACAAATGGTTATTCTGTTTTTGCTGAAGTGTTCCATCTGACTTCCTCTGAATGAAAAACAGTGTTTTCTAGTAATCTCTGTCAGTTTTTTAAGTTCTTTTTTGTATTTCCACAGAAAAATATAAATCTTCGCTTACAACAGGATAAATCCAAGTTTTAAATGATCATTAATCTTTCATGTTACATGTCCAGTGTATCATAATCTCAGATACTCCCCTGACTTTCAAGTAAACTGTACCCTGGAGCACAGTTTTGTCCAGAAGAGCAGAAGAGTGAGGTTTGGTGACGAATGGGTAAGTCACATCCTGAATCACCAGTGGGTCCCCCGACTTCTATTTTGATCTCTGGCAAAAGTGACCAAGAGCTTCTCAAATTTCAGTTGGGCTTTTGTTTGTTTGTTTGTTTGTTTGTTTGTTTTTAGTTGCAGGAATGTAATTTCCTCTCTAGTTGGTGAATTTCTCTTTCTTCTGTGGATGCATCCGGAAACTTGGCATTATTCAAACCACAGGACATTGGACCACAAGAGAACTTCATAGGCAGATGAGTCAGCCTGTCCCTCAAATATTCTGCAGTGTCTCCACCCAGGTACTGTCCAGGGATGCTAAACTCACTGTTTCTTGAGGCAACTCCTTCTACCCGAACGGCCCTGACTGTTACAAGAACTCATATTTGCTTTCACTGAAACATCTTTCTAAACTGTCCCCATTTATCAGGTCATCCCTGTTAATTCATCAGGTATATTGTGACTTGATTTTAAATGTAACCACCTTTATTTCCTCTCTCCAGAAAATAACAGTACTCTGCCTCTATTAAACATGAACTTTATATAGTTAATGAGATTTTGTGTTACCTTCAGAGATTTGGTTTGCAATGGCACCTGGGATTATAGCATAAAAAAAGGTTAATTATTATTATTGCAATGGCAGAACATTAGAATTGAAGTAACTAATCAGTTATAAAGTTAAGGTCTCCTGGGAGAATCCATGTTTGTTTATTTTATTTATTTAAAGTGAAATTTACAGAGCTGCTTTAAAGTCTCAGGGAACGAAAGACTTGGAAAGCTTAAAACACATTTTTTTTCTGAAATGATCATAATGTATTAAAATAAGTATTAAGGGTGATGAACTAGGGGAATCGACCCCCAAAACCAAGAACACACTTTACACACTCTATGTTAGCCAATTTTGACAAAAAGTTATATTTAAATAAATAAATATCATACAACAAAAATAAAATGAAATAAAATAAAATTGAAACAATGCTTTAAGATGCTTTACAGAGATTATTGCATAGGTTTTATGTCTACGTGCATATTTTAATTGCTGTATGATGTACAAATAATATACAATTGATTTGTGAATATTGAACCAGTCCTGTAACCCAAGGATAAATCCCACTTGATCATGGTAGATAACTCTTTTTATATGCTGTTGAATTCGATTTGGAAGTATCTTGTTGAGGATTTTTGCATCCGTATTCATCAAGGATATTGGCCTGTAGTTCTCTTTTTTTTTGCTAGGTCTCTATCTGGTTTGGGAATCAAGGTGATGCTGGTTTTGTAGAATGAGTCCAGAAGTTTCCTTCAGTTTCTATTTTTTTGGAATAGCCTGAGAAGAATGGGTATTAACTCTGATTTAAATGTCTGGTAGAATTCTCCAGGGAAGCCATCTGGCCCAGGGCTCTTATGTGTTGGGAAATTTTTGATAACTGATTCAATTTCTTCTCTAATTATGGGTCTATTCAGATTTTCTCTCTTCCTGTTTGAATTTTGATAGTAATCCTGCTTTGTTTCTTAAGATTATAGTTCATTGTTGAACACCTCATCCCCCTTTGATGTAAATCAGGCTTTCTTTTTCTCTCAGGCAACAAGATCTGAATTTCCATGGTTACTTCCCTCTTTATAATCTTGGTTCCTAATAATCCTCTCCTTCCCACCTCTTCTTGGCTACACTGTGCAGTGTCCAGTTGCCCTTTCTCACCAGTGAAGACCCAGCAGAATATAAAAGTTTGAAGAACAACACTATGTTCTTCATTGTTATAGAAATGATAATAACTTATGGGTATCTGGGTGGCTCAGTCAGTTATGCATCCAACTTCTGATTTCGTCTCAGGTCATGATCCCAAGGTGGTAGCATCAAGCCCTGCATTTATTTATTATAAATAAATAAATAAAATAACAAATAAAAGGTGATTCTACCTTCTAGCTATGTACCTTGTAGGGTCATAATATATTGATCAATTCAGCACATTTCTATGTATCATCACAATGAATCTGAGATCAGATTCACATTAATCAAAAATATAATAGTAATTAATTTACAACAACAAAGACAGTATTTCATGGCTAGGCAACCTTTGCTTTGACCAAAATATTTTCTCCAAGTAGGCAAGCTATATGAGAAAGGCAAAAATAAGTACAAAGGTGCTTGGTGAACTTAGAGTCAGCACAAGAAAAAGTTCGTAACGCAAAGAAAATGCTTAATGGAATCAGGTAAAAATAAAGATAACTTGAAGCTCCCAGTGCCACAGCAGGCACATACCTAACTTGTATGCAGGATAGACCTTCTTCCTAGAGCAGCATTTGAGAGTCTTTGCATTTGTCAGTCTTTTAAAGTTTTTCTTCTATATTGACTAAGAGAATGAAAAATCTTGCTTCTTGGGGTGCCTGGATGGCTCATCTGGTTAAGCGTCTAACTTCAGCTCAGGTTGTGATCTCACGGTTTGTGGGTTCCAGCCTCACATCAGGTTTTGTGCTGTCTGCCAGCTCAGAGCCTGGAGCCTGTTTCAGATTCTGTGTCTCCCTCTCTCTCTGACCCTCCCCGGGTCATGCTCTGTCTCTCTTTCTCTCTCTCTCAGAAATAAATACAACATTAAAAAAAAATTTTTTTTAAATTGTGCCTCTTAATCTAGTCAAGATCATCAAAGGAGAAGCATCTCAGAGCCTGGTGAAAATGTCTCACTTTCCACCTTACCAATATCTCTGTGTGATGACAATATTATTTTTATACAAATGATCTTGTTTTATAGCCACAAGTGCCCTGGAAAATAATCAGAGCAGACATTCCTGCCACCACTTTGCAGATGGGCAAGTGGAATCTTGGAGAAATCCTGTAACTAAGTAACTAAGTTTCCAAGTCCATTTAAGTTAGTGCCTAAACAAATATTAGACATTAGCTCTTGTGACTCAGGGTCTGGAGAGTTTCCATGATCCTATGTTACTATATGAAAAATGTTTCAAGGACTGAACAGACATAGAATTCCTTTTTTCTCCTGGTTGTCCATACTTCACTATTGATGATGTGTGATGCTTATCCATCCTGCTGACAAGTTCTGAGTCTTCGGTCACACTTTGGCGTCACTCCTCATAAAGCGCGAGGTGCCATAGAGAGAAAGCATAGCTTATATGTCCTGAAATTGCTTAGTATTATGTTCCCTTGGAATGTGGTGGAACTATCCTGCTAACTGACTCTTTCAAGACTTCCTTTACCTTTTCATTCCTCAAGCTATAAATGAAGGGGTTCAGGAGAGGGGTCACCATTGTAGTGAGGACAGCCGTCACTTTATCAAAATCCAGTGAATGGCTCTGGTTGGGCCTCACATACGTGAAGATGGAGCTGCCGTAGGCAATGGAGACGACCGTGATGTGAGAAGCACAGGTGGAAAAGGCCTTCTGACGTCCTTGGGCTGAGGGGATGCGCAAGATGGTAGAGATGATGTAGGTGTAGGACGTGGTGGTGAGCACCAGTGAACTCAGGACCACGAAGGAAGATAAGAGGAAGTTTATCATCTCAATAAAGTGGGTATCAATACAGGCCACCTGCAGTAAAGGGGCAATGTCACAGAAGAAATGACTGATTTCTCTAAAACAGAAGGGCAGTCTGGACACCACAATCGTTGGGCACAGTACTGAGAGGAAGGCTCCCACCCAGCAGCCCAGAACCAGTAGGAGACAGACCCTACTGTCCATGATGATGGTATAGCGCAGGGGGTTACAGATGGCCACGTAGCGGTCAAAGGACATCACCGCTAAGAGGATAAACTCCACTGTCCCCAGAAAGAAGTAGAAATAAACTTGAGTGATGCAGCCAGCAAAAGATATGGTTTTCTTCTTTTCTAAGAGACAGGCTAGCAACTTTGGGGCAATAGTAGTTGTGAACAAGATGTCCAAAAATGACAAATTACTAAGAAAGAAATACATTGGTGTCTGGAGACGATTATCGGTCCATATTAAGGAAATGATGATAATGTTTCCCGTTATAGTGAGCATATAAACCAGCAGGAGAATGACAAACAGCAAGACCTGGATCTCCTGGATGACAGGAAAGGAGACCAATGTGAATTCAGTCAAGGTAGTCTGATTTCTCATAGCCATGTCAACTGGAAGGGGAAGAAACAAAGAAAACGTAGAATCTTTGAAGATCTCTTTCCGGTTTTTCTACGATCTTACTAAATATAGATTAGAGAAAACATTCAAGAGGGTGTGGTCCTGTGTCCCGTATCATGTGGCCTCAGGCAAATCAAATTAGCTTGCTTGGCCTCAGTTCTCATCTTCATAGTTGATGGGTTGGAAAAAATTTTTCTATGGTCCCTTTAAACTTTAACTTTTCAATTTCTACTACATGTATATATTTCTTCTCTTTATTTCCTTCCTTAAATCCAAATCTGTGCAAGTTAACTGAAGTGTATAATTAACTGAAATTCACTCGAGTCATTTTGATCGTGGTAATTTTAATCTTTAATAATATGGATATCTTAGCCGATAGCCTCATATCATACTTTATCGAGGAAAGAGAAGTCATCAGATGAAAATTCTGTTACCATTCCTGTATCAAGGCTGACCAGCATATTATGATCTGAATGAAGAATCCTTTTAAGTCATGACAAGATTCAGATCAGACACACTCTCTGAGATATTGCTCATTATGTCAAAAGTTAGGAGAGGTGTCTGGATCCATGTTATAAAAAACAAACAAAGAAACAGTAGGAAGGACTGAGGCCGGGCAGTCAGATCAGAGCTTCGGTGGCTGGAGTTGGAGCCTGAAGACCCAATAGCCAAGATCAGGATGGCTGGCATATGAATCAGCCAAAACACAGAATTGGTAAGGGAAACACAGAGAACTGATGAAACAGGGAACCAAAGCAGAAGATTTGTACTGACAAGCCTCAGTGAAGAGAAGGGTTGCCCTGTGATCATATGTTTAAGGAGACATTTCTATGGCACATCCAGCGCTGGAACATCAGCAAAGCTGGAAAAGCAAACCTGAGACTTCCTCTCTGAACCAAATGTGAAGCGAGAAGGTGAAGGGGTCCTGGGTGAGGCATGCTGAACGACAGGAGGAGAAGCAAATCCCTTCCAGAAGAAAAATTCCCCAACATAGCCACCAAGAACTCCCAGGCATTAAGAAGAAACAAAGAACTTTTGGACAAAGATTTCCAACAATGCTAACAATTGCGCTGCTATAAATGAGAGTAGAAAAAAAAAATGATAGAGATTCAGCACAAGGACAACAGAATTTGAAATTGTTAGATGTGTTATATAGGACACTTATATATGGAATATTTCAAGAAGTAAAGGATGCAATTTTAAAAGTGAGAATGCCACAAGAATCAAGGCTTTTAAAAACTACCAAATTGACTTTTTAAAAAGACCCAGTGTTGGGAACCTGGGTGGCTCATTCAGTTGAGCATCTGACTCTTGACTTCGACTCCCAGGGTTGTGGGTTTGAGCCCCACATCTGTCTCCGTGCTGACAGCTCAGAACCTGGAGCCTGCTTCAGATTCTCTTTCTCTCTCTCTGCCCCTCCCCCACTCATGCTCTCTCTCTCTCTCAAATAAACGTTAAATAAATAAACAAAAAATAAAAATAAAAAGACCCAGTGGAACTTACAGAATTAAAAAAAAAAGATTATTGTGGAAGTAACAATTCAATTGTTTCAAGTGAGGTTAGATGGGATAAACAATGGATCAGATGTAATGTAAAACACCTTGTTGTACACCTGAAACTAATGTAATATTGTGTGCCAACTGTACTCAAAAATGAAACAAAAAGAAAACCCTTCTTCTTAGGTCATCTCATGCCTCCTAAAATTTTAAAAAAATGGATTAGCAAATAGGCAGATCTATCTAAAGAATTTCTCTTTCATGAAACAGAGATAAGCTTGCAAAATATGGAAGAGTGTGCAAAGGGATGGAATTTAGTTTTTAAAAATAACAATGGAATGGGAACATTTATATGTGTGTTCTGTGTCCTGCAGGAGAGAACACAGGAAGTGAAGCTGGATAGTAGTTACAGACAGAGTCAGAGCACAAAAGGGAAGACATGAAAATCAGCAAGAAAGGGTAGATCAGCAGTGAGCATGACCTGTTCGCTTCCGCACAGCAGCAATGCAAGGCAAAAATTAGTTAAATAATATCTCTAAAGTGTGGCAAGAAAGCAACTGCCAACTCAGGTAATCCAGGAAGATTCTCTTCCATTGTAAAATAAATCTATTTTAGATAAAAGCTTCAGGAATTTACTATCAAAGGACAAATGATACAGTAATTTCAAAATATAATTCAAGAATTAAGAAAATAATGGAGATCATTTAAGGTAAAAAGAGGAATAATAAAGACATGAAATGGTAAACATGTACATAAATCTAAACAGAAATTCTTTGTAGAAAGTAATAACAGTGTTGGGGGCACCTGGGTGGCTCAGTTGGTTGAGTGTCTGACTTCAACTTAGGTCACGATCTCGTGGTTCATGGGTTTGAGCCGCACATCGGGATCTGTGCTGACAGCTCAGGGCCTGGAACCTGCTTTGGAATCTGTGTCTCTATCTCTCTGCCCCTCTCCCGTTTGTTCTCGTTCTCTCTCTCTCTCTTTTTCTCTCTCTCAAAAATAAGTAAACATTAAAAAAATTTTTTTTAAAGTAATAACTTGAATTTCTGGAGTTAAGCTAGAATTGGCATATGGATGATGACAGGAAAAAAGTGTGGAGAGGAAAATTGGAGCCAAAGCCTTCTTGTATCATTTGTGAGGGGATGAAACATTGTTTTCTTTTAGTTTTTGTTTGTTTGTTTGGTTGGTTGGTTTTAGAAGGCTCCATGCGCAGTGAGATTCCCAAAGCAGGGCTTGAACTCACCACTCTGAGCTCAAAACCTGAGCTGAGATCAAGAGTTGGATGCTTAATTGCTGAGCCACTCAAGCACCTGTCTTTTAGGTTTTAAGGTAAAAAAGCCTAAAAAATTTTCTAGGGTGTTCACTGAAAGAATAGAAATAAATAGATAACTTCCAAATTTATGGAAAGGCAAAAATGATGTAAGGAAAACAAAACTCAACTATAACAAAGATATAAATAAATACCAGCATTCATAGCAATCCATCAATTCCCCCCCCCCAAAAAAAGAAGAAATAAATTATGGAAAAAGAAACATAGAAAAATAGAAAATTGGAACAAATAAAAATAAAAAGTAAGCTGTATAAACCAATTCTCACATATCAATTTTCACAGTAAAGAAAACTGAACTAAATTCTTTAAAGACAGACGTTTGTAATACTATATAACAAAAAAACAATTCCTGTTGTATTCTATTTATAGAGATATAAAAGGCAAGAGCATAGAAAAATTGAAAATAAAAGGATTTTTTAAGAAAGATATGCCAAACATATACTAATCCCCAAGAAAATTAATGTGGCTAAGCAAGTGTCCCCCACTGTTTGAAAATTTCCATTTTGCCACTTCATTTTCATGGACAATATATTGTACCTGTTCTTGCTATCTTAAAGGAATCCAGAAATTCCATGAGAATTTTCGTGTTTGTTTTTCAGGGAGCCAAGCCATTGCAGAGGCAGCACCCACGCTGAGCAGAGTGGCGCCATCAAGCGTTTTTCCAAGGAACTACACTCAGCGCCTCAGCATTGAACTCCACTTTGAACTGTGGCTGTCAGTATCTGTTCTTTATCTTGATTTATTTTGTGCATCTCTTAACAAGATGTGTCCTAAAGGTGATAAAAAAAAAATACCTAAGAGAGGTTATATTTGGCGTCCTGGAATGCTCAAAAAGTTACCCATATAAATTAATGGTAATTGCTTCATTTTCTGCCATTTTGGCTTACAAAGGATTTCATAGGAATGAATGCTCTATTTCTGGAGAGTGGGGACATCTGTATTAATAACTGACAAAATAGTAAGACAAAATGTGGCATTAGGGATTGACAGGGCCACTGTTTGATTTAAAAAATTTCAATTCATCATTAACTCATTACCCTTTTAAATACATAGATATTTAGTAATCAGCTTCAACACACATAAAGAAAAAAAAATCCCAGAGCTGTAAGATCAAAGTATCATCATAGTGGAAGAATTCAGTACATAAACTTATTTTATAATATTTTTAAAAGTTTATTTATTTTGAAAGAGAGAGAGCGCGTGAGTGAGCAGGGTAAGGGCAGAGAGAGGGGAGACTGAGCTTCCCAAGCAGGCTCCATGCTGTCAGCACAGAGCCTGATGTGGGGCTCGACTCATGAACTGTGAGATCATGACCTGAGTTGAAATCAGGTGTCAGATGCTTAACCAACTAGGCCACCAGGCACACTTATTTTATAATATTTTAAATTCTAAAACATTTGTGCGTGTGTGTGTGTGTGTGTGTGTGTGTGTGTGTAACAACCTCAGCAAGTCACTGTTTACATGAACAATTCATTAAACACACGAAGAATTTTATGTGACCCTTTTTGCGAGTTACTGACGCTTACCTCTTTCAAAGTTTAGCCAAGATTCCTGTGCATGTGTTAGTATTCCTTCTAGCCATATAAACTTGTTCCCTGCTGACTGGACTATAGACAAAACAGGTCACTGAACTTGAACTGAAATCTGAAAATAATTAAATATTTGATCTTTCAACAATCTTAAATTCTAGATCTCAGTCTCATTAGTATCGTTTATATTCCCCTTCATTTCCGTGGGTCAGTTCATACAAATACAAATTACTCTGAAATCCTTTCACAAACCCAAAATATCTGAAATTGTGGATGAGTCTTTAAAAACTCAAATAGGGGCGCCTGGGTGGCTTAGTCGGTTAAGCATCCGACTTCGGCTCAGGTCATGATCTCACAGTTTGTGGGTTTGAGCCCCGCATCGGTCTCTGTGCTGACAGCTAGCTCAGAGCCTGGAGCCTGCTTCAGAGTCTGTGTCTCCCTCTCTCTCTCTCACCCTCCCCTGCTCATGCTGTCTCTCTCACTCTCTCAGAAATGAATAAAACATTAAAAAATTAAAAAAAAAACCCTCAAATAATGTCTCAAGCTTCACGTATAAGCTGAGCGATATAGTGGTAAGTGTGGTTGTGGTTGAAAGGTGGTAGCATGAGTTCTGGTCCCCTGATTTCTAGATGTGGCTTTAGTTGTCTCACTTGTAAATGAAAATGCCATAAATATCTTCTGCTTAGGATGACAGTGAGGGCTGGAAGAACAAAACGTTCTTATCAATGAATAACTAACAGGACTTGACGCATCTTGCTAAAAAGCAAACAAAATAAACAGGACTGTGAGCAGTGGATGGAAATAAAGGACGCACCTATAAGGATAAAACATGAAGAGAAAAATATTGACAACTCCATCTCCATGGGTAATAAAAAATGCAAAAATATTGTTAAGTACTTATTTTGAGAGACAGAGAGAACAAGTGGGAGAGGAACAGAGGGAGAGACAGAGAATCCCAAGCAGGCTCCATGCTGTCAGCACAGAGCCCAGTGTGAGGCTCGAACTCACAAACAGCGAGTTCATGACCTGAGCCGAAACCAAGTCGGACACTTAACCGACTGAGCCACCCAGGTGCCCCAAAATGTAAAAATATTAATATGCAGTGGAGATGTGGTAACACAGAACTTTACTAAACCTGCTTGACTTTGTCCACAATAAAATTTGTGTGAAGATCCCTAAACTATTTGATCTTGTAAGCCACACTGCTTCCTGCATATGCATCTTTTTAGCATATCTTTTTATCATAACAATAAAATAGAAGATATTCTTTATACCCTGAAGACAGTTAAAAATTGACCCCACAATTCTCAGCATCTGTTTTTACATTTAAATATAAAAAGATGGGGCACATCAGTGGCTCAGCCAGTCAAGCATCCAACTCTTGATTTCAGCGAACCCTGCATTGGGCTCTGTGCTGACAGTGTGGAGCCTGCTTGGGATTCTCTCTTTCTCTCTGTCCCTTCCCCACTCGTGCTCTCTCTCAAAATAAATGAACTTAAAAAGAAACATAAAAAGAACTTTAATTTTTCAGAATTGCATTTGTTTTATTCCTTCTAAATGCTGTATGATAAAAAGTTTTCCCCTCTGGTTTGGATTTCTTGGAAAATTTCACAATATTGGCTGCCCAGGGGTCGTTGTACAAACTTACTGCTTCTTCCTCTGCAAAAGTCAAACCATCTATGCTTAGAATGTTTAAGTTGTGGGGAACTCACTGCTGATTCATGTATCTTATTTCATATTTGATTGTCTCTGACCCTTTGAAAATCCTTTATTAACCTGAGGTAATATCTTTTTTCCATCTCCTTCCACCCGTTGTTCCTAGTACTAGACTGAGGCTTGTTCAGACAAAGTCACTATTCTCATCTCCTCAAAACACCTTGATTTCTCCTTTTTAGGTTTCAAGTCATTCTGTGATACTAGCTAACATACAGTGAGTTCTTGGTATTATGTGCCAGGCACTCAGTTAACCTCTTAAAAAGCTTTAAGTGGCATCAGAAAAGAATGTGTATTAGGGCAACTGGGTGACTCAGTTGGTTAAGCGTCCGACTTTGGCTCAGGTCATGATCTCACAGTTTGTGAGTTCGAGCCCCATGTCGGGCTCTGTGCTGACAGCTCAGAGCCAGGAGCCTGCTTCTGATTCTGTATTTCCATCTCTCTCTGCCCGGCCCATGCTTGCACTCTGTCTCTGTCTCTCTCAAAAATAAACAAGCTGACCGGCCCATGCTTGCACTCTGTCTCTGTCTCTCTCAAAAATAAACAAGCCTTAAAAAAAAAACAACAGAAAAGAATGTGTATCATCTATTTCTTAAATGCAGTATTTTCTTGATAATTTTTAGATTTGGAGGTTTTGTTTCCACACAACCTTTTTGGTTTGAGCTGTTTCTGATAGATGAGTATTAAATCATCCTTATGATTGATTTTGACTTTGTTATATTCTCCTAGTAGTTGTTTTAATTTATTCAAGGCTCTGCTCTTTCATAGGTATAAATTGAACAACCTTCTGAAGTGGGAGGTAGGTGTGGCTGTGGTCTACATTTTGCACATGAAAAAACTGACATTTACAGAGGTTGAATAACTTACCCAAAGTCCCATAGCTAGTGTGTGGCAGGGCCAGATTGAAATACGGTCTGTCTGACTCCAAAGACGCATTCTTTAGAGATAAGCATAATGTAGACTCTTATCCCACTTTTGTAGAGAGAATAAAAAGGTCTGAGTGGACTGAATGAGGGGTAAGACACATAAAGTCAAACCAAGACACAGCTCTATAGTTCAGCCAGGACAGAAATGTTACTGTCACCTCATGTTACGAGTCTGGAAATGCTAGTCTTGCTACTTTGACTAATTGAATAACCATAATATTTTAGATTCAGAAAAATCTCATGATTAGGAGAGATATTTAGGATCATGTAGTTCTGTCAAGGTCTAAATGTCACATCCTTCCCAAATATTTCTCTCCCCGGAGAGACTTACTATATATAGCTAGCCTGTTTTATCTTTGTACAGTTCCACATAAAACGTCATTACATTGACCTGGAAGCTGATTACCACTTGTTTTCTGTATTTATTCTGAAAACTCTGAATCCTTTTAAGATAAATGGAACTTTGAATCTCTACCTTTTTTTTTTTTTCTGTATCTGGGATGTGATGAGTCCTTTCTGCTATGAAAATAGGCCATGAATCAGCAGTAATATTTGAAGCTCTTGCTTGCTCTCAAGGATTTAATTGAGGATAGCTCTTGGGAATAGGAGGTGAAATAGGTTAATTACTATTTTGTAATCAAAGAATTTTAATCATGAAAAACCAATCATGATCACAAAGTTTAGTTGGAGATGCCAAACAGACATATTCAGGGCTCCAGGGGAATTATCCCAGGGGTGTTGTTTTATTCCATGAATCAAAGCTTGGTGGCCTGCTTTTGAGCTTAAGGGTAACAAAACATGGAAAACTTTTGATGTTCTCCAATAATTGACAAAATGATGTCAGTTTTCCTTTCTTGGGAATGCTGGCAATAATAATCCTTCTGATGCTCTGAATATGATAAATTTTCCTTTTTTCCTCTGTCAAAATGAAGAAATGTTCTCCTACTGCCCAAATCTATAAAAGGTGACTTTCTCTTCGTTTATTATACTAGTCTATACCTAATCCTTATAGTAGCCTAAAAATCCTTAGGCTGGAGAATTGGGGTAATGGGTAAGCACCAGGAAGTGAATACAGACATTTTCTAAATGGACTGAAAATAATCTCCAAAAGATATGGGGTGGACACCTTCCGAAGTAGTCAGACATGTGATGGAGAAGGGTCCAATTGACACTACTGTCTAGCAGTGTCCTCCTGTGGTTATTATTTCCATTGTGGCTCTTGTCTATTTGGTCCCAGCACACAGCATCACTTAGCTTCCAGGGCCCATCAATTCTTCCTGTCAAAGGCTTGAAACATTGACATTTCTATTAAAAGCCAGAAACTTGGATTCAATGAAAAACTCCAACTATCTTCTGGTTACTGGAGACACATCTAAAACAGAAGCAGAAATAATGACTGAAAAATGCAAGGACACAAAAAGGATACACATGACGAACATTCACCAACGTTGGTGGATTGTATTACTGTTCCCAATTCTTAGGTACTTTTCTTTTTAAAACAATTTTTTTTTTACTGAAGTACAGTTAGCACACAATGTTACATTAGTTTCAGACATATAATACAGTGATTCAACAAGTGTATGTGTTAGGCTGTGCTCACTGCAAGGGTAGCTACCATCTGTCACCGCGTAACACTATTGCAATACGATAGACTGTATTATTCCCTGTGCTGTGCCTTCTGTTCCCATGACTTATTCATTCCATAACTGGAAGTCTTTATCCCTCTCTCCCCTTCATGGATTTTGCCCATCTCCCCTCCTCCCTTCCCCTCTTTCTCTATAAGATGATTACATATTTCCACATACACATCCCATTGTGTCACTGACCATGTGTCATCCCTAAAGTGAAGCATGTCTGAACTAAAATTTGTGCTATTCTTCTATTCCCTCTGTCACAAGACTGGGATGTTGCTGGTGGGGGATGCCTTTCATCTGAATTTAGAATGAAAGCATATGTGGGATAGAGACTGAGCAGATTGGGATTCACCAGCATGCAATGTGAAGGGGAAAAAAATCCTCCAAAATTTTTGTTAGCTATCGAAATTTGGGAGATTGTTTGTTAATGCAGATAACATCACCAAGACATAACATGACATAACCTAGACTCCAAGTCTAGAAAAAAAATCCATCAAAAATAAGCACAGTGAGAAGTCAAGCCAGCAAGATGTCTAAGGCTAGATACTCCCCTGCATGCTTTTGACTTCTGTAATCTTGCTTGCCTCTTGCATCAGGCAACTGCCTGCTGAGCACAATTGGCTCAGTGCAACCCCAGTGCAGCCAATAGAATGTTTCCAAGTAGCTGGAAGCCAACAAGGCATAAAAGAAGGCCAGCACCAGGGCTTTGGTCACAGCCTTTGGAGGTGACTCCACTGGGCTGACTGATTCCCCAAGTGCATGTCACTTGTCTCTTCCTGGGTGCCAAGTATTTGCTGTAACAACAGGGGCACCTGGATGGCTCATTTGGTCAAGCCTCCGACTTTGGCCTAGGTCATGATCTTGCCGTTCCTGAGTTAAAGCCCTGCATCAGGCTCTATGCTGACAGTTCAGAGCCTGGCGCCTGTTTCAGATTCTGTGTGTCCCCCTCTATCTCTGCCCCTTCCCCACCCATGCTCTGTCTCTCTCAAAAATAAATAAACATTTTAAAAAATTAAAAAAAAACACAAAATAAAGTAATTTTTAGGTAAAAAAATGGAAACCCAAGAGTGGCAATTATCAGCACATTTGCACACACACAAAATATTAAGGGTAGTTATTAATATGGAAAACTATAATCCCAAGGAGAAATTATATAGAAAGAAACTAAGAATAACATAGAAGGTAAATACATGGATAATAAGAATTAATCTTGACTTTACAAAAAATATATGATTTTATGAAATTTAAAATATATTTATAATAAAAATTTATGATAATAAAGTACAAGTAGTTCAGGATTCTAAATTTCTAACACAGTTGGGGAACTAATAAGAGTAATCATTCGTACACAATTGTAATTAGTCAAAGATGTATTTTTAATTTCTGGTGTAACCACTAAAAATCCCATGTATGACTAAAAATTAATAGAAAAATAGAATAATTAAATAACTTTCTCAATTCAAAAGAAAGCAGGAGATGAAAGAAAAACAAATAAAACTGGTTGGTTAAGTAGAAAAAACAATGAGATGGCAAATATGTATACAAATATGTCAGTGTATACTATATGTAAATGTGTTAAAATTTCAAATTAAAAGATCTACATCACCAGACTAGATGCAAATCCCAACCATATGCTTCTATAAAGACCTTAAATATAAGAGCACAGACATGTTAAAGGTGAAAGAATTGAGAAAGACACACTGTGTAAACTCTAAAGATGTTTTGTTTTTATAGTTGTTTATGGCAGGAAATTTTCTCTGATCTCAATTATTTTATCACAGGCAGTATAGAAGCTTCTCATTTATTAGAGCTTTGTTTTCTTTTGACTCAGGAACTATTCCAAGGAGTTTGGTTGTTTTAAATGTCCAAATATAAGACTTGTTGTGCTTAAACTGCACCTACTAATTTGTTTTATTGTGTTGTGGTTAGTGACTTCTCTGCTACTTGAATTTATTGACTTTTCCCTCTATAAAATTTTATCTGTTTTATACATCATGGACTGAAATGAAGAGGTATTCTCAGGAAAGTACACATTTTAATAAATATATATTAGTTACATTTTATTTATTTATTCATTTAAAATGTTTATTTTTGAGAGATAGAGCACAGGTCAGGGAGGGTCAGAGAGAGAGAGAGAGAGAGAATCCCAAGCAAGCTGTCATCACATACTCTCATACTATCATCATAGATCACGACGTGGGGATCAAACTCACAAACCATGAGTTCATGACTTGAGTTGGATGCTGAACCAATTTAGCCCTATATTAATTACATTTTAAATATTATTAATGTATACTAAATATATATATATATATATATATATATATATATATATATATATATATATACTAATTTATAACATTAGGTATATATTTTCATCTCACTTCAAATTACTTTTAAAGAGTCAACGTATAAACACATATACATACTATGATTATAAATACATAAATAAACCTTACTAAGAGCATATGCATTATAAAGATATTTTTCTTTTTAAGAGTTTTATCAGTGCATTTTTCACCTCCTTGTTCTTCAGACTATATATCAGGGGATTCAACATGGGAATCACGGTGGTATAAAATACTGAGGATACTTTCTCCTGGATGAGTGAGCTGCGGGAAGCAGGTTTGAGATACATGGACATGAGAGTCCCATAAAATACAAGAACAGCTGTCAAGTGGGAGCTGCAGGTGCTGAAGGCTTTGGACCTACCTTCTGTAGAGTGCATGCGGAGGATGCTCGAGAGAATAAACGCATAAGAAATGATGATTGTCAGGCTTGTGGCTATCATGTTAAATCCACCAATGACAAAAATCAAAAGCTCATCAATATAAGTGCTTGAACAAGAAAGTTTAATAAGTGGGATGATGTCACAGAAATAATGTTTAATGATGTTCGAGCCACAGAAATTCAGCCTTAATATACAACCTCCGTGAATCATAGCATCAGTAAATCCTACTGAGAAGCCAGAAGCCACCAGCAGAGAACAGGCTCGAGGGGACATGATGACATTGTAGAGCAGGGGGTTGCAGATGGCGACATAGCGATCATAGGCCATTGCTGCTAACATGTAGCACTCAGAAATGACAAAAATACAGAAAAAAAATAGCTGAGTCATGCATCCAGAATAGGAGATAGCTTTATCTCTGCATAAAAGCTCTGCCAGCAACTTGGGAGTTATAACAGAAGAATAGCACAAATCTACAAAAGACAAACTACTGAGGAAATGGTACATAGGGGTGTGAAGCTGGGAACTCAACTTGATTATCGAGATCATGCCTATATTTCCTACCACCGTGACCGTATAAATGCCTAAGAAGAGGCAGAAAAGAGGCAGCTGAAGCTCTGGTTGGTCCGTTAGTCCGGAAAGAAGAAACTCAGTCACTGTGGAATGATTTCTTATGCCCATTCTCTCCTGAGAAATCTGGTGATGAGAGAAAAGAGTCAAATCAGACAGGCAGGATCCCCGCTTGTCTCTGATTCCCTGTATCACAGGTATTTCTAGTATGAAAACATGGAACAAAGGTTATCTTATCCCTTTGACACCAAGCTCGTACCTTCATTGATGTTCAAGGACTTTGACACCCCCACCTCCATCCACCTGCCCAAAGTCACCCCTCCTATAACACACCAAGTAAGCATCCATTTAACTATAGATGTTAGGAACTATAAATAAACTTTAACATTCTCCCCGTGTCTCAAATTCTTTCAGCCAAGTATAAAGCCTTTAAGCCTAGAGTCAGAGAGAGAAGACAAAAGACATAGGAGAGGCTTTCTTCAGCAAATCAACCGAAGATGTTCATTTAAAAAAAGGGCTGTGGACTGAGAAAATACTTTTGTTAATGGCACATTTGCCTAGGGCTGGCCTGCCTCCAGGCTTTCCCACGGAGAAAATGTCCATTATTGGGTCAACTATATTTTTCAGGTCAAGGCTTCCAAGGGTGTTCAGCAGAATATTAATTCTCAGGAGATATTAAAAGGTGTTACATGAAATAAGTAGCCCATGATTTCAGACACACAGAGTTACACAAAGTTAAAGAGGTTTCATAACTGAAGGATCTTTCAGAATCTTCTAGAACTCTGTAACATACAATACTTTCCAAACGTATCTGTTGATAGAGCTCTTCACCCACTGTTTAACAAAACCTATATTAGAGTCAGAAAACCTACTTTGGCTCAGAACGTTTTTTCCAAAAATGTTTAATGTTTATTTATTTTTGAGAGAGAGACAGAACACAAGCAGGGGAGGAGCAGAGAGAGAGGGAGACACAGAATCCAAAGCAGGCTTCAGGCTCTGGGCTGTCAGCAAAACTCGCAGGACTCAAACTCATAAACTGCGAGATCATGACCTGAGCTGAAGTCAGACGCTCAACTGACTGAGCTACCCAGGCTCCCCAGCTCAGAACCTTTCAAGAAACTGTTTTCATTTGCATGTTTGTTCCATTTTTAATCTGATCCCAAGCTAATTTCCAGGGAGGTAGTTTATTCTTCATATAGTTCAGTAAAGCTGAATGATGGTAGAACAGGAGACTTCCTAAAACAGTCTTTGCCTTCTGACTCTCTGGCCATCTTGTGGGCTCACTCTACCTCTCTCATCAAGGCCCCTGAGCATAATTTAATGCCCGGTGGCTGGCACTGATGATTCTGGAAATGCAAACAACCAGATAGTGGTGCTCCTGCTGAGGGTCCCATGTAGTGCATGCTGTCTTCCACTCACACTTTTCCCATGAGGGAACAAAGATGGCACATGGCCTGGATCTGCCTGCTCTGGGGCCAACCAAGGCCTTATCTCTTATTTTCTTTCAGCGTTGGGTTGCCATTGGGCCCTATCTACACTCTCTCGTGTTTACCCAGTTTATACAGAGCTCTGCTCTGACATGTGGTTTAGGGTTTTCTCAACCTGCTTGGCCCAGTGACTACCTTTCTGCTTGGCTCTTCAAGAAGCTCTTCATGTCCTCTTCCTTTCAATCTAAGGACACGTTAGAACAAGGCATACACTTCCTTTGGCCAGTTGCCTTCCCAAGGATGCAGGTGTCTCCTCCTGATTTCCCAAATCAAGTGAAAATAAAGAAGCTTCATTAACACCAAATAGCTGTTTTCTGAGGTTTCCAGATTCTGCAGAACAAAGGACTTTTGCATCTGCTCTTCTACCTCCATCTTTCTAAATTAATTATTTAATTTTTTAAAAATGTTTTTACTTAAGTTTGAGAGACAGAGAGAGAGAGCAAGAGTGAGCAGGGGAGGAGGCAGAGATAGAGGGAGACAGAGGATCTGAAGATGGGTTCCGTGCTGACAGCAGAGAGCCTAGTGTGGGGCTCGAATTCACTAACCGTGAAATCATGACCTGAGCCGAAGTTGAACACTTAACAGACTGAGCCACCCAGGAGCCCCTCTTCTTCTCCCATCATGAGGGATATAAATAGGAGAACCACGTGCAAAAGAGGGATTGTCCAATTGCCCTTAGCCTTATGTTGAAATACCCAGAGTCTTTCTTCCCCTTATTCCTTACCAAATAATATGCACAGGTATAGTCTAGTCTCAGAGACAACATGGAGAGAAATAGCAAAGGATGCTCAAGAAGACACATATACTCAGTTTTGGCCTTTAGTCTCTTTCCATGTGTGCCTTCAGACTGTCCTGAGCATCACAAACACACCAATCTGTCTGGCCATGTGTCTAATTCTCCTACACTTCCCCTAATTCCTACTGGGCTCTCTATCTTCCATCTTGTTCCTCCTGTTCATTGCTCTCTTCTGGGGCCCTGAACCTGTCTGCCCTCTCTCTATTCAGGTTAGGCTTCTCTCTCCTATCTTTCCTATTTCCCACACATTTCAGTGATTTAGGTCCTGGCTACTCAATGTGGAGTCCATAGACCCAGCACCAACATCATTTGGAAATTTGTAAGAAATGCACCATCTTAGGGGCCACTTAGGTGGCTGGGTTGGTTAAATATCCAACTCTTGACTCGGTTTCGTCTCAGGTCCTGATCTCACAGCTTCATGAGTTTTAGCCCTGCATCGGGCTCTGTGCTAGTAGGGCAGAGCCTGCTTGGGGTTCTCTCTTTTTCTCATCCTCTCTCTCTGCCCCTCCCCTGCTCATGCTATCTCTATCTCTCTGAAAAAGAAATAAACTTTAAAAAATGAACCATCTCAAAACCTAACCCATACCAACTGAATCAGGATCTACATTTCAGCAAAATTCCCCACAGGATCTGCGTACAAATTAAAGTGTGAGAAGCACTATTGCAGGTTTTTCTCTTCTAGAGCTGAAATCACCTTTCTTTGTTCTGGTTTCTTCTTCTGAACCCCTTTCTTTGCTTTTTCTTTGTGCCAAAAGGCATTATGCAATCATGTAAAGCCCATCTTTGAAAACTGCTCCTTCTTTTTAAAAATAAGGTCATTTTTAGTCTTTCTTAAAAGAAAGTTTATTTATTTATTTTAGAGAGGGGAGAGAGAGAGAGAGAGAGAGAGAGAGAGAGAGAGCATGAGCAGAGGAGGGGCAGAGAAAGAGGGGGCAGAGGGTCTGAAGCAGGCTCCACACTGATAGCAGAGAGCCTGAACCCAGCAGCCCAAACCCATGAACTGTGAGATCATGACCTCAGCTGAAGCAGATACTCAACTAACTGAGCCACTCAGGTTCCCTTGAAAACAGCTTCTTAAGAATCACTTTCTTGGATGAAGGATAAAATCTGTATTTTCCACATCAGTATTTTGCTTCCTATATAGACTCAGACTCCATGGCAGTGAATGAAATGTGTGTGTCCAATAGTTTATTATGACAAGTTGTATTAAGCTTTTGTGTTTTCAGGGAAGAAATGTTATAAAATTGTATCTTAATCTACATGGAACAATGCTAGCAATGTGAGCTAGCACATTGCAGAAAAATAGTTATCTACTTTATTTAACCATCTACCAAACAGTAAGATCTGTGATTCTGGGATTAAAACTTTTTATGTTGTGTTTGACCACTTTCCAAAACGATCTGCTTACACTGACTCAGACCTGATTCAGATCTCACATAATTTCAGGAACTCGAAAGTAAAAGGTGTTTTTAAACATTTTAGGGGTGCCTGGGTGGCTCAGTTGGTTAAACACCTGACTTCAGCTCAGGTCATGATCTCACGGTTCGTGGGTTCAACCCCCACATCTGGCTCTGTGCTGACAACTCAGAGCCTGGAGCCTGCTTCAGATTCTGTGTCTCCCCCTCTCTCCGACCTTCCCCTGCTCATGCTATCTCTCTTTCTCTCCCTCTCAGAAATAAATGAAAACATTAAAAAAATTTAAACATTTTAATGCACCACGCAGAACTGTTAAAACAATGACAATTGAGGGGCGCCTGGGTGGCTTAGCCGTTAAGCGTCCGACTTTCGCTTAGGTCATGATCTCGCGGTTCGTGGGTTCGAGCCCCGCGTCAGGCTCTGTGCTGTCAACTCAGAGCCTGGAGCCTGTTTCAGTCTGTGACTCCCTCTCTCTCTGACCCTCCCCTGCTCACTCTCTCTCTCTCTCTCTCTCCTAGAAATAAAAAAAAAAAAACATTAAAAAAATGACAATTGAAAATATTTTACAAAGGTAGAGTCCAGATCAGCGTGGCCCAGTAGAAATATATGCAGTCATATAGGTAATTTAAAATTCTTTAAGTCCATTTTCCCCAAATAAAAACAAATAGTTGAAGTCAATTTTAATATTTCAGTTTATTTAACTTGATATATCCAAAATTTTCTCATCTCAACATTTTAAGATATACAAATCCTAATGAACTATTTCATGGTTTGTTTGTTTGTTTGTTTTGGTACAGATCATTAAAGTTGTTAATGGATTTTATACTTACAGCACTTCTCAAATCAAACGAGCCACATTTGAAATGCTTAGTAGCCGCATACGGCTAGTGGTTGCAGTTTTGGACAGCACAGGTCCAGTATATATATTTTTAAATCAGACCTAATTGTTAAATCTCCATGGCCCCATCTTTTTAAAAAAAATTACTTATTTTGGAAGACCGAGAGCATGAGTGGGGGAGAGGCAGAGATAGAGGGAGAAACAGAAGACCAAACAGGTTCTGCACCATCAGTGCGGAGCACAATGTGGGGCTCGAACTCACGAACAGTGAGATCACGACCTGAGCTGAAATCAAGAGTTGGACGCTTAACCGACTGAGCCACTGAGGGTCAAGAAGGAAACCATTAGCACAGAGGTGGCAAAAAGAACACTGAACTATGAGTCACAGGATTTAGTTCAACCACTGCTCTAAGACTTACTGTATAATAGTGGTCTCCTTGTAAATTCTCTTAGAGGTTCATGTTTTAATCTGTAAAAGACAATAAATATTTTTTGTGTGCAAATTAAATAAGACAATAAGTATAAACACATTCTGTGCATTGCAAGGTCTATATACATGTATTTGTAAAATTCCTACTGTCATTTCACAGATTAGATGCTGTCATTTCACAGATTAATTCACAGATTAGACTCTAGGTTTTCTGGATGAGGAGGCAACACATAGCCATGTCCAAGATGAGTGCCTGTGGCCTCTGCCCTCTTTTTCTGTGGTGCAGTGGGCTGTAGCGCGCCTGTGGATAATCAGGAGCTGATGGTAGAACCTGTTTTAGTTCCTCTACAATACGAAATACGAACATTGTAACTGTGAAACTCCCTTTCCTCCGATGAAGATGCTTGCTGGGTGTCTCTTCCTTTTCTTATCCTTTCTACGTTAGGAATAAAGATGGGTTAATTATACCTGTTCATCCTTAAATGTCTACTCAATCACAGCAGAATGAAGAGTAGGTTTAAATGAATCTGTGACTTCCCTCGGTTTAAGTATTGTATGTCTGGAAAAATAAAGATCAGTAATTCTCAAGGGTTTCTTACCTCCTGGGGTTTAGCATATTTGTGTATTTGTAAGAACTGTCCCCGCGCTGGCCTATCATCCTCTTTTTACATAAGTAAACTTAGCCAATTTAATGTGGTCATGTTTCTAGAGTAATGTAATTAATATAGCCCCATGTTAGGAATTATTTAGAACACAATGCTAAAGCAATGGAATGGATTTTAAAAAGTGTATTGTTTTCTCACAGAAATTCTTTTAAACTATAGAAGTAGATTTCTAGTTTTATGTATATATTTTAAAGTTTATTTATTTATTTTGAGAAAGAGAGACAACGAGTTGGGAAGGGGCAAAGAGGGAGAGGGAGAGAGAATCCACTTTCGAGGGGATTGAGCTCATGAACCATGAGATCGTGACCTGAGCTGAAATCAAGTTGGCTGCTTAACCAGCCAAAATATATAGCCTCTAGTTATATATTTTTAAATGACAAACGATGAAGCCTTTTAATTTTTTTAATTAAAAATTTTAGGGGCACCTGGGTGGCTCAGTCAGTTAAGCGTCCGACTTCGGCTCAGGTCATGATCTCTCAGTTCATGAGTTGGAGCCTCACATCGGGCTCTGTGCTGTCACCTCAGAGCCTGGAGCCTGCTTCAGATTCTGTGTTGTCGGAGGCCGCGCCGGCTCCGACAGGTCCAGGGGTCCCTGAAGGATGGACGGTGTCGGCGAAAGAGAATGAGAGAGCCCCGGGATTCTTTCTGATCACCAGGCAGGCATCTCTGTCCTATCGGTTTTGGTATCTTTATTTAAAGGTTCAGCAACAAGATGAAGTCATAGAAAGGAATTTCTTACAATGGGAGGCCTTTTGTGATATCAATTACAGAATTATTTTGACCAAGGAAATAACAGAATGTTCTTAGTGAAAAACAGCATCACATACAAGTTAAATTGTATATAGATAAGCTAGGAGTTATCTCAAGAAGATAAATGTTTCTGAATTGGTTTATTTGTGGAAACTAACATGGGGGCCCTAAATTGTCAGTCTTTGCACCTGGGTTTATGTTTTAGCTACTCTTATCTATCCTCATCCTAGTTGCCAGTGTAAGGGAGGGTGTTTGTGGAATGCAGGCCTTGAGGAAGGGACTGCTATGCTTCACCAGTTAGCAAAGATATATGTAGTAGCTGTGTTCTGCTCTTAACCCCAAAATAGGCTCTTTGTCTCAGGGCCAGCCTCAATTGTAACTCTTGTGTTCTTAACCCCTTAAGTCTTGGATCTGCAAGGCCCATAGGAAGAGCCTTTAGACAGTTATCCCCAGAGCTTTCATCTAAAATCTCTCTTGCAAAGCCAGGAATATGCTTTTCCTTATGAGGTATCTGTATTCAGAATATGGGTCTGATATGGAATATTGTGAGGCCTGGTCAATACCAGCAGGCTTATATCCAACATGAGCCAGTAGTAGTAGAAGGAGATACCAGTTTTCATTTCTCATGGGAGGAGCTGCAAATATTGTCACATCCTTGCCGTGATTGCCATCCAGAGAGGCCGGTGCGGCTCCGGCACCGTGTCTCCTTCTCCTTCTGCCCCTCCCCCACTCACGCTCTGTCTCTCTCTCTCTCTCAAAAATAAATAAAAACATTAAAAAATTTTTTAAGTTTAAAACTGTTTTTAATGTTTTTATTTAAATTCCCGTTAATAATATACAGTGTAATATTAGTTTCAGCTGTACACTATAGTGATCCAACATTTCCATACAACAGCTGGTATTCATTGCATGATGAAATCTTTTTAATTTGTTTATTAAGTATATTAAACCCTCTATCATAGATTAGGCATACTTAATGAGGATTTAATATGAACCCCTTCAGAACTCTGCAATTTAGTGAGGCAGAGTATATTGTTCAACACGTGACTAGCCTGACAAATGATTGTATGAATGAAGCATTATATGCAGTGCTCTGTGTACTAAGCAGTAAGTAGTGTTTGAGCTCAGAGAGGGAGCAGACCACTATTGTCTATAGTGATAAAGATAATCTTTATGGAAGGGTAGATGTAAAAATATTGTTTTTACTGTTTATTCATTTTTGAGAGACAGAAGGAGACAGAGCATGAGTGGGGAAGGGGCAGAAAGAGAGGGAGACACAGAATCTGAAGCAGGCTCCTTGCTCTGAGATGTCAGCACAGAGCCCGATGTGGGGTTGGAACCATGAACTGTGAGATTATGACCCGTGTTGAAGTTAGACACTTAACAGACTCAGTCACCCAGGCACCCCTGGGAGGGTAGATTTTAGAATATGCCTTCAAAAGTGGGGAGAATTTGCTCAAGCTAAGTGAATACAAAAGGATATTCAAAGAGTAGAAAGGTCCTAAGCAAAAAACAAACAAACAAACAAACAAAAAAGCCATGAAGCAGAACGTGGAAGGAAGATGTGAAGAACCTTGGGATAAAGGCAACAGAGTCCAGTGTTTCTGCTTCCTGATTACGGGCAAACCGTGTCAGGGACGGCTCTGCGAGCAGCCAGGCAGCCCCAGCACTGGTTTCCAGGGCAGGGAGCACATTGTGTCTGGTGATCTTGGGATGAGCCCCTCGTGACACCCTTAACTGACAAATGCATACGAAAACTCCACGTTTTCAGAACGGACTATTGGACTCAGGTCTGGCTTTGGCAGAAATTATGACATTATTGTCAGCGACTTCACAATTAGTATCTACTACATTAAAACATATGCTAAATTTTTGGAGGTGGCAAAAAGGTGAATAAAACATAATGCTTACTGTGAAACAATTTCTTTTCTTGGGTAAAAGTGCTTTTGGTACCAGTCATACCTCCATGGCTATATTTCTTTTTTTTTTTTTTAATTTTTAATAAAGTTTGTTTTTGAGAGAAAGAGAGAGCAGGGGAGGAGCAGAGAGAGAGAGGGAGAGAGAGAATCCTAGTCAGGCTTTGCATTGTCAGCATGAAGCCTGATGTGGGGCTCGAACCAACAAACAGTGAGATCATGACCCAAGCCGAAACCAAGAGCCAGACACTTAACCCACCAGGCCCTCACCCCCCCCACCCCCCGCTATTTCCCTTCCGTGCGGACCACCACATTAGCTCTTCCTCCACCGCACATATGCATGTGCAGGCCTCCTAGTTGTTTGGGAACCTCTTGAAAGAGGGATAATTTCTCAATTGTCACTGTGTTGCTAGGACATAGCACCATGCCTGGTATATCGTTGAATTTGTTCTTTTCACCATCTTATCCCCACGAGGCATTTAATTCAATCACAATACTTGGTTTTTGGGTGCCTGTGTGGCTCAGCTGGTTAAGCATCTGACTCTTGGTTCCAGATCTCACTGTTGGCTCTCTCTCTCTCTCTCTGCTGCTCACCCGCTCACTCTCTCTCTCTCTCTCTCTCTCTCTCACAAAACAAATGAATAAACTTAAAAAAGAAAAACTATTACTTCCTCCTATCTAGAAAATCATGATCTGAGAAGCATGAAAATAGACTAACTTACAGAGAAGGATTTCCATTTACCAGAAAAATTGCAAAATGAGATCAACTTTTTTATCCAGCTTTCTGGAGATAGAGTTGACAAATAAAAATGGTATATATTTACGGTGTATAATATGATGAATCGATATACACACAAGCACACACACATTGTGAATGGTTTCCACAATCAAACTAATTAACACATCAATAACCTCACATACTCACAATTTTAAGAAGGTTTCATTTGGGGTGCCTGGATGACTCAGTTGGTTAAGCACCCAACTTCGGCTCAGGTCATGATCTCGCGGTTCATGAGTTTGAGCCCTGCGTTGGACTCTGTGTTGACAGCTAGCTCAGAGCCTGGAGCCTACTTCAGATTCTGTCTGTGTCTCTCTCTCTGACTCTTTCCTGCTCGTGCTGTATCTCTCTCTCAGAAAAAAAAAAACGAAACTTTCATATATAAGATGAATAAGTTTTGGGGATCTAATACACAGCCTGGTGACTCTAGTTCAGAATATCATTGTAGACTCAAAATTTGGAATGAGATCAACTCTTAACCAAAAAAAAAAAAAAAATCAGTCATGAATGATAAAGTTTATGGTATTAGCTTATTCTTAAAATCAAATATTATAGATAATTATCTATCTTATTTATAGTTGTTCTAGAGATATTATTTCATAGGGGTTTACTGGAAGTGTATTTTAAACCCTACACTTGAAGTGTAATAAAGATACTCACTGACAGCCCATGAATCATATGTATTTTGAATAATGTTTAGTAAAATAAATCTCAGACCATCCTATTATGGTGTGTGTGTGTGTGTGTTTGTGTGTGTGTGTGTGTGTGTGTGTGTGTGTCTTCCTCACCGTGAAAGTAGTTTATTTTGGAATAGGAAGTTATTTATGGGGCCATAAATAACTATGGCTCCTGACCTCAGGGTTGTAAGTTTGAGCCCCACGTTGGGTGTAGAGATTACTTAAATAATAAAATATATTTTAAAAAAGCTATTTGTAATTTGTTATGTAAATATGTGGGGGTGTCTGATCGTACAATACAATATGATCCAAAGGCAAAAAGAAATGTTCAGATGTCTGGTATTCTTCATTGTAATGTGGATACGTCAAAATTGACTCAATGAAAGCAATGTCTTAATGGTTAAAGCAGGAGTTCCTTCCAATGTGGAATGTAACTTTATGTTCTACTTTATCACTGAATCGAAGGTGAGCTGAGACCCTACATATAGCTGTTAATGTGTTGCTTGATTTAGAGTAATCATTCCTGATAGATAACTCTTTCTCTGATGAACCCAGTAAATCATTGATCTTCATTCCCATACACATAATTACATGATTTATTTTCCACCACTGGCAACGGTAGAATCAACTGAAAAAAATATTAAGGTAGGGGCTGGGGCACTGGGTGGCTCAGTCGGTTAAGTATCCCACTTCAGCTCAGGTCACGATCTCGAGGTCTGTGAGTTCGAGCACGGAATCGAGCTTTGTGCTGACAGCTCAAAGCTTGGAGCTTGCTTCTGATTCTGTGTCTCCCTCTCTCTCTGCCCCTCCCCTGCTCACAGTCTCTCTCTCAAAAATAAATAAACATTAAAAATTTTTAAAAAAAATATTAGGGTATATGTTGCCCTAGGAGGGCATTCTCTATATTTATTTCTTTATATCTTTTATGTTTTATTTATTTTTTACAGAGAGAGAGAGAGGAAGAGACAAAGTGTGATTGGGGGAGGGGCAGAGAGAAGGAGACAGAATCTGAAGCAGGCTCCAGGCTCCGAGCTGTCAGCACAGAGCCTGACACGGGGCTTGAACTCACTAACCGTGACATCATTGCTTGAGCCCAAGTTGGATGCTTAACTGACTGAGCCACCCAGGCACATGGAGGGCATTCTCTTCAAATCTTAGGCAAAGGATATAAGATTTGAAGTATTGGATCAAGTGAAATAACTAATGTGAAAAACAACTTAGATACTACTTTGGGGATAAAATTATGGAAGATGGATCTGACTTTACATCCAGTTACTCTCCTGTGCTCCCTGTGGGGGAGTTTCTATAATGATATTAAACGTGGAGGTCAAGAAGTCACACAGAGATAGAAATATAAAGACAAAATGATTTGGATGAAGTTCTCTTCTTCCTTTTCTCACTTGTCAACACTCAAACACCAAGATTCAGGATGCTGTCACTAGGCAGAGAAATGAAAAAATTATAAAGTCAGATGAGCTGTATAAAGCCAGGATGCTAGAGGTGGTTTTGTGTTTTTTGTTTTTGTCTTTGCTGTATGTTTTTTTGTTTGCTTGCTTTTTTATTGTTTTGCATTTTAACCTTTTTAAAACCCAGAGCTTTCTGAGGCTTTTAGTTAGTGCACTTATGTTTGGACCAAACTGTAGGCTCTACACACAGCCTCATACACTCTCATTGTTACTGTCATTAGTACTAGAAACACCTCCCTCAGGAGAGTCTCTGCCCCAGCACTACCCACGACTGTGGGGCAGCATCTACAGGGCGTTGCTAGCTACGTTAGCTCTAACAGAGTAGAGGTTCACTGAAGAGTAGAAGGTCAGTGAAGTGGAGACACGTTTTTACATTTGGCCGACATGTTTTTGCCAGATGTCAATCCGAGAAATGCTAATGGTGCAGCCACATCTTACAGAGATTTCCACTACAATGAGATTTTTGGGTTTTGTTCCCTTTAATATCATGAAAAGGCAGAGAAATGGCGTGGAGATGCTAATGGTGCAGCCACATCTTACAGAGATTTCCACTACAATGAGATTTTTGGGTTTTGTTCCCTTTAATATCATGAAAAGGCAGAGAAATGGCGTGGAGTCAAATCTCAGTGATAGCTCCATACTGTTCTCAGATTTTATACCTCTCTGAGGGTGAGTATCATTTATTTTACTGGATCAGGCTTATCACATCAAGCTCCTGCTTTCTCTTTATTTAAATTCTTCAAGAGTTATTGGCTTTTATGTAAATGGAAACTTGAAGATGGCCACCATTATATCATCTGACATGTCCACATGTGTCTGTACTGCCACTGACCCCCACATACACACACAGAAAGAGAGAGAGAGAGAGAGAGAGAAGATGAGAAGATAAGGGGAAAGGACTTGATATTTGCTGAGTACTGATCCAGACATTTGACAAACATTATCCCAGTTGATAGCAGTAACTACTCACGGAGGTAAATATGGGGCTCCATTTTGAGACTACCCAAGATCAGAGTGATTGCAAAATTTGCTCAAGGCTACACAGCTGGCTAGTGGCAGATCTACAAATAAGCAAATCCTCAAAGCCTCAGACCAGAGCCCTTGCTTTGCTGTCCCAAGAGGAGAGTGAGCAAGAAGATGGCTGATTATGTCTGGAGAGAGAGTGTTTAGTGTCTCCTAGGGGATTTAGTCCACATCAGTAAATTTGAAAAGCAAATCAATTCGGAGCAAATATTTTCCCCAATAAAAAAGCTGTGAACTTGGCTAGAGAAATATCTGCTAATCTTTTTCTTGCTGACTGCTCCAAAAAGTGTACCAGACTCATACTCCACATAGATGTTCAGGTGATTCATGAAAAGAAGCCCCAGACCCTGGGCACTGTGGAAAAGGGCCAAGAGAATAAGGAACACATCCAAGACCAAGCACCACAACATTCCCAGGTAGTCAGTGCTATGATTACAAGAGATTGTTAAGTGTTAATGAGCTGAAAAGTCTCTCAGGGCATCTGGAAAAAGTTGGTTCCCCTCACCCCCTGCAAAGTTCTGATTCCGTAAATCAGGGGTTGGAGAAAACAATCTTCAACTCCTATAAGCATTCTGGAGAGGTGCAGAATCAAGAAATCATGGGCTAGAGTGTAGCAAAATGTTATCACCCAGTTTTGTCTTTCAGGGAATTCTTCCTGCAATCTCTGGCCCAACCTCAGGAGGGCATCCCGATGAAGAAGAGAAGAGGGAAGCCAAGTGACAGGAAAAATCATCAGGGTGGCAGTTTAGACAAAGACCACAAGCATATGCTGTGTAGATGCTGTCTACCCATAAGCATCACAGTCATGGCCATTACCAAGGCCAACAGGTGAAAGGGGAAATTCTACTTTTATGTATGTGCCCCAGGGTTTCACGTTGATTATGTCTTTCCCTTCAGGAAGACATCAGGAATAGCTGCTTCAGCACAGGGAATATGATACAATATTGCCTTAAATACATGTTCCTCGGGCAAGAATCAGACAAGCCAGGTGTCAGGCTGTGAGGTCTGTTAGCATTTGTTCTTTCAATCCCAAACTGGAGTATTTCTGGGGAAGCACAGGGAGGTAACCACTTTTCCCTTTAAAGTGAAGGAAAATGCTTTATCCGGGTGAGAGTCCCAGAACAGTACAGTTAATGAATTGCCCACTAATTCCCAGCCCTGGGAGACAGAGGCTTACAATGCTCTCATTCTCGAAGTGATTGTTGAGATTATGGAGGTATCTAATCAAGCTAAAAAGTGACAGAGACACTGATTTAGGTGAATAGCTATTCCATTTTCCTTTATGCTCTCTGGAGTCCGTTTTGTTTAGGAAAAGCCTTAATTGTGCCAGATGGGACTATGTTCAATTATTTATGAGTGAATCCTGTAATCATGAGTGCTATAGTATTACACTTTCTTTTTCCATGATACCTTCAGGTAAGAGAGCATTGGCATGTATGTACACAGTCTCCAGTGGATTCCAGTGTTTGAAACTATAACTGGGCCTTCCATGGTTATGTTTTAGGAGTGACATGGTTAGTGATTTGTGAGGTACAGTTCTTTTGTGGGTCCTAGTAAATGGCTAAATGTGTACATGGATATTCAGAGAGAGAGAAAGAGAGAACACACATGGGCTTCTCATTTTGAAGATATTTTGAGACCCATTCCTATTTACTAGCTATTGTATGGCCTTTGGGCAAATTATCTCCTCTAAGTAAATTTTCTTATTGATCAGATAGATATAATTCTAACATGTTCTAACTGAATGTTAATATATTTTTTGAAGATCAAATAAGAAATACATACAGAAGTGCTTTACAAAATATAAAGAGATTATACTAATGAGTCCAACTAGTACTTTGGGAGGAAGAAAGGGGACAGGGAAGACACAGTGAGAGAGTCAGCGATGTGGCCCTCTAACTCCTCTGATTCCACCCATTTTTCAGGACGTACAATTCATGAAAACAAACTATACTGGAGAATGTTATATGTTTGTATATCAACTCAACGGACTGTTTTGTGTTTATTTAAATTATTTTACAGAGTTTCTAACTGCTCATGCTATTAGGTACATATAGTACCTTTTGATTGCAACCATGTAGAACCATGAACATGTGTCATATAAACCAGAAACTGGAGGGTAACAAGCAAAAGGAAATTAGCTATTGTGGTAGTATGGTAGGATTTGTGACTTTTTCCCCCTAAATATTCTATAATGTGATGTTTTCTTTTCTTCTTTTTTTGATTTTGATTTTTTATTTCCTTTTTTTTTAAAAAATTAACATTTATTTATTATGAGTGAAAGAGGAGCAGGGAAAGAGGGAGACACGGAATCTGAAGCAGACTCCTGGCTCCAAGCTGTCAGCACAGAGCCCGACGTGGGGCTTGAACTCACAAACCCTGAGATCATGACCTGAGCTGAAGGCGGATGCCTAACTGACTGAGCAATCCAGGCACCTCTTTTCTTTTTATTTGATTCAAAATTCTTTGTTTCTCGCCATTTAGATCTCTTTGCTTTTTGTAAACCGATATTTTTTAATTTTTCTTAGTTTCTAAGTCATCAGAGACTAAAAAGTTTCACCTTTCCAAGATCTCTGTTTTTAGAAGACAGAAAGAAAGAGAGAAGGAAATGAAACTTCATTGTAATACTAGTCCATGGTCAGAGAAAGTTATGTCACCCTTGGGTCTGCTTCTACCTTTCCTCTGCGGCAACAACCTGGGAAAGAAAGCCCAGAGTTTCTTATCCCTCAAAAGAACCAAATGATGGGGCAAAAAATTCACAGTACAGGGATTGGAATGGAGGAGAGAAGACAAAGTGGATGAAATAAAGAAAGCATGTGTACTAATACCTGAGGGGAGAAACCGTCTAATAGGTAAAACATGAAATACTCTGGTGACTGTATAAATAGAAATCATATACCTGGAGGTAGAGACAAAGAACATAAATAGCTGAGCCCTCCTTTTCCAACACTTTTCTTTTCTTTTTTTTTTTTCCCAACACTTTTCTAACACTATAGGTCAGATCTTCGAGATATTGCTTCGATTATTCACTTGTCCCCTCCTAATTCATTTTGGGCTGGGAAAGGTGTATATTAGGGTACCTAGTCAATGTCAGAGCAGTGGAGATTCACCCCCCCAACAAACGTTGTGTAAGGTGTGACAGGTACTATTTGAGACACTGAGGATACAATTATTAACAACAAAAAAAAATGCTTTCTAGGAGCGTATGGTCTAGGAAAAATATACACACATACAAAAGATTTTAACATTTTGTAAAAAATAATTCTGAAAGTATACATAGGGTGAAGCAGAAGTACAGAAAGAGACGTTTATTGTTATGTATAATATGTATTGAAAGGTTTGTTCCTATCAAAAGATGAGACTTGAGGCACCTGAGTGACTCAGTCAGTTGAGCATCCAACTCTTCATTTCAGCTCAGGTCATGATCAGGTCATGATTTTGGCTTAGGTCATGGAATGGAGCCCTGTGTCAGGCTCTGTGCTGAGTGTGGAAATTGCTTAAGATTCTTCCTCTCTTCCTTTACCCCTTCCCTCACTTGCAGGGTCTCTCTCTAAAATTAAACATTTTTTAAAAAATTCAACCTGAAAGTGAATGATTGAATGAATAATTAGGTTCCTTTCCAATAACAAAACCACAAAGACAATGTCCAGTCACAGCGAGAAAGAAGGTACTGACCTACTCTTTGGTCAGATTTCAGCCATGCAAATCCCAAACACTGAATGAAAACAAAGACATCTCATTTCTCTTTTCTACAGAGATTTAATACCCACACAAACGTTTAACATCCCACACATTAAAGTTACCCTGTGAGACAGTGAGCAAGGTCAAATAAAATCACCTCACTTAAACTTGAAGTTCAAAAGAAGGAAGTTTACTTGCCCCAAAATGAAAAGGCTGGCTAATAGTGGAATTGGGACTAGAATGCAGGTCTTTTTTTCCTGCTTTATAAGCACCTTTTGCATCGGTTCACACAGATTGTTAAAGAGTTTCCTCTTCCATTCATCTCCATATTTTGTATATCGCAAAGAGCTAATTCCATAGTGATATAATGAGAAACCTGGTAGATTTTCTAAAGTTTTATCTGAAGAGAGCAAAGGAAGGATATTCATGGAAATGTTTTACATTCTTCATAACTATGCATAGATATATCTTAGAGGATATTCTATTCTCAAAGGCCCTAAAACTGTTCTGAGCATTCAGAAATTGCTTAAGTAATTCAGGTAGTAATAAATCATCTTTGCTCCATAATTCTTCATTTTGAGACTGTTTCCTACCACACGGCTCAACATTTCTGTCTTTTCTTCAATTTCTTGATGACAAATGAGGCTGAGCACTTTTACAATATGTTTATTGACCATTTGGATCTTGTGACATGTCTGGTTCATGTGTTTTGCACATTTTTCTACTGGCAGATTTTTCTTTCTCTTATTTATTTATAGCAGTTCCTGGATACCATTCCTATGTCAGAGATGTGTATTTCAAATGTATTGCTTTATCCAGCTATAGACTTTCTCTTTGACATCAATACAGCTAAAGCTCTCTAGCGGAAAAATCTAGTGAATACTTCTGGAAGTCATGAAGGGAACCTCCTCGCTATATAGTCCACAAATGCAGGAGAAGAATTCTGCTGTGGTCTTGTCAGAAGAAAATAACAAGGACGCAATCTAATAGAAAGTGAAATTTATTACAAGGATGATGGAAAAAAAACAAAACAAAACACCTTATCACTTCGATCCCGCTGAGCAGAAACTGAAAGGAAAGACCGTGTCAAATGAGGTAAAATTCTGAATCTAGGTCTCCGTCACATGAAGTGGATTATATACTCAATTTTGCAAATCTTTGCCTTCTCTTTTCTCCTCCCCAGTTCTGAGAAGGCTGGTTTTAGGTCTAGACTATGATACGTAGTGGACCTGGGCCGTTCAGTGGATACACTTTTACACGAGGGCTTTAAGTTTGGTAATACTTTCCTTTAATACCTTTTTATGCCTATTGCAACTTATTACACCAATGGTGAAGCTTATTGCCATGTGATGCTGGGGTTTCTTCAACAGCAGTTAATCCTCTTGGAGGATGACAGAGGTTAGAGCTCCCCATTAGAAGGGAAGAGCTCTTTCTGAGTAAGCAATCCTGAAAAGAGGCCTGATGGAGAAAAGTCATAAGAAAATGTGTCAAACATAGCCAACAGTGAACCCGAATGTAAACTATGGACTGGGGTTAAGATGTTGTGTCAATGTGGGTTCATTCATTGTTAACAAAGATAGCAGCCTGGTGGGCGATGTTGATAATGGAGGAGGCTGCACATGTGTGGTGACAGGGAGTCATCTGTGCTCAATTCTGACGTGACTCTAAAATACTCTTAAAAAGTCTATTTTTAAAGGGTTTTAAAATGTAGAAAAAATTCATAAGACATAGAAAGCTCAGTTCAGAGAAAAAAAAATATAACCTTAAATCCTGGCATATTAAAGAAGAATTTTATTTTATTTAAAAAATTGTTTAATGTTTTATTTATTTCTGAGAGAGAGTCAGCGTGAGCAGGGGAGGATCAGAGAGAGAGGGAGACACAAAATTCAAAACAGGGTCCAGGCTCTGAGCTGGCTGTCAGCACAGAGCCTAACGTGGGGCTAGAACCCATGAACCATGAGATCAAGACCTGAGCCAAAGTTGGACACTTAACCGACTAAGCCATCCAGGCGCCCCTAAAAAAGAATTTTAAACTGTATTAAGAAATTCAAGGGGATAAAAGTAATAAATAAATAAATAAATAAATAAATAAATGGAATATAAGGTAACAGCCTAAACTGAATATATTTAAAAATAATGTTTTCGAGGCACCTGGGTGACTCAGTCAGTTAAGTGTCTGACTCTTGTGTTTGGTTAAGGTCATGATCTCACAGTTTGTGGGCTTGAGCACTGCATCAAGCTCTGCACTGGCATTTTGGAGCCTTGCTTGGGATTCTCTCTCTCTCTCTCTGGGTCTCTACCCTGTTTACACGCTCTCTCTCTCTCTCTCTCTAAATAAACATTAAAAAAGAAAAGACAGATATCATATGATTTCACTCATATGTGGAATTTAAGAAACACAACAGATGAACATAGAGGAAGGGAAGGAAAAATAAGATAAAAATAGAGAGGGAGGCAAACTATAAGAGTCTCAAATACAGAGAACAAACTGAGGGTTGCTGGAGGGGTGTTGGAGGGGGATGGGCTTGGTGGGGGGAGAGGCTTTAGGGAGGGCACTTATTGGGATGAACACTGGGTGTTCTATGTAAGTGATGAATCACTGGGCTCTACTCCTGAAACTAATACTACACTTTATGTGAACTAACTTGACTTTAAGTTAAGAATAAATAAATAAAAAGCCACAACGCATAAAATAAATAAATAAAATAAAAACATGAAATCACCTTTTAATAAAATAAAATAATATTTTCAAATGCATAGATACCAAAGGAGCTCTTGAAATGACGAACAAAAGTGACAACTTCTAATAAACCAGATTAAGGTGCGAAGGGAGAGGGAGGAAGTAAATCTACAGGGGGAGAAATCAATCCTTATCTTTTTGTGACACGAACAAATATTTCAAGATGAGATTTTCTGGTATTGTTTCAGAATAATTCAGGGGAGGGCCACTGAAACTGAATGAAGGATCTGTGGGAATCATTCTATTATTCTCTATTTTTTCCAGGATTGCACATTTTCCTCTTGAAACTACAATTCTTTCTTTTTCCCTTTTTGTTGTTTATTTCATCTAGTTGCCTGTTAAAAACAAAACAACAGCAAAAACTACCTGTCTTTCTTCTGCTGCCGCTCCTGCCCTCATTTTACTGAAGATGCTGTGACCCAAACCATTGATGACATTCTGATTGTCCAGATCTCCTCAAAACTCCATCCTCTCTTTAATTCCTCAGCAACACTTGTATTTCTCTGCCTTCTCTCTGACTGCTCTTCCTTTGCTCTTTCTCATAAATTTTGATGTTCTCCAGGATTTCCTTCTCTGTCTCTTGACACATCCCTCCATGAGGATATGCACACACGATTCAACTGCCATCCCTAGGCTGATTGATGACTCTCAATCTGTTGTCAAGTTCCAGCACAAAATTCTGTCTGTTGTATGCCCCGTAGACACCCTAAACTGAACCCGAACCAGTATTTACCATCTTCTTCAGCAGGTTTGTGCTTCCAGCCCTATTTTACACCTTATTGAATGGCATCATTGACTACTGCTCTCCCTCGCTGAAAACATGATTTCCTCTTTGACCTGTCTCTCACAAATCCCTCACATTCTACCAGTTTGTACTACATATTTATATCCTTAGTGCCATTATCTACACTTTTAAAGTAGGCATCAATCTTTCAGCCCAGGAATCTGACTCTTAAGGAGCTATTGCATAGAAATAAAAGCCTTAATATGTAAGAGCATAAAAATATAAGTTGCCATGGTGTGCTATTATGTCCCCTCTTGGTCCTTCTGCTACACTAGTCCTCAAGGGTCAAGGGTCAAATGAATAGGTGATTCTATGGCAGTTGGCAGCCCTAACAGCAAGCTGGCCCTGATAAAGAAAAGATGGGGGAGGGTGGGAGCTCTTTCACAAGACTACCCGACATGTTGGCTGTTGAGGCTCACAGTTCCTGACATATAGAGGAATTGTCCTGGATGCAGAAGGGAGATACCAGCCCAAGGGCAGCCTGTATCCATGACAAACTGAGCTCTCTTGCTGCATTCAGGATGACTCTAAAAGCCACACCAGATCCAAAGCTTCTGGTGGTGGTGGCTAACATTTCTTTTGTTGCAACTACATCTCAGTTCAACCTCTCCTCAAAACCTGCTTCCTTAAACACGGTCAGATGTGACTCTTGGCTAAGTAATACCCAATAAACTCTCCACACACAATTCTCTGCCTCGGAGTTGTTTTTCCAAGGAATCCACATCAATACTGTGGTAATTGCTTATGTAACATTTGTTATGTGCCAAGAACTCTTTTTAAGTGCTTTACATTCCTTAACTCATGTCATCTTTTTACAAAATTCTTGTGTAGTAGGAAGCATTATGATCTATAAGATCACAAAACTGTTCAGAGGTAGAGCCAGGATTTAAAGCTAGGCTTGTGAGTCCATTTTCTTAACCATGAAGTCTTCCTTATAAGATTAAATATATTGAATGTTATTTTTAAAAATATTTTTTAAATAAAATATACCAAGATATGTACAGAGGTCTGGAAGAAAGAAAGCACAGCATGTTTGAAGCAATGAAAGAAATCCCATCTGGCCTATGGAAAGGTCAAAGAAATAGGCAGAGAGAGGCCATTAGATATGACTTTCGTCTGAGTTCAGTAAAAGGTTTTTTTTGGGGGGGGGGTGAATTTTAATGCAAGTCTTCTTACTGAATACCATGGTGGCCTATTCAAGAAATCCACAAATGTTTTCTCTGCCAAGTTACAAAGACAATTGTCAAGAAATAGTGGTCTGGCCTTATAAATGATATTGGAGTGCAATGCTTCAGTGTATCAAGCCAGTTCTTGTTGTTTCAAAGTGCTGGTCTACTTCCCAGATCCCTACTTAACTTCTTTAGGCTTTCCAAATGAGGGCACAAGTTTCTCTAACACATCCTATATTTTGAATGGTCATTCCTTATTGTAGTGCTAGCTGGCTGACTATTCCTGTCAATGATCTTGAATTCCTTCTGCCCTTCACCAATCCCTACCTAATGCCAAGTAATCTTGGAACATACAATCCTAGCTCTAAAATTGGACCTTTTAGTCAACAATGCCTAACTTCTTTCAAGGCCTTTAGTTATCACTAAAGCTGGCAGGTCTCTCTCTAATATATGATATTATATCTCCCTCTATATAGGGTAGCTCTCTCATGACCTGTAGTCAGGCATGGTCCTTCTACTGCACAGGTCATCAGGGTCAAGGGTCAAGCCAATAGATGATTCCATGGCAGTTAGCAGCCCTGACAGCAGGCCAGCCCAGATATAGGAGTAGTGGGGAGTGGGATTTATCTTCTTTGTTCCACAGTCTTTATCAGCTCTCCCATTGTCAATACCTCGGCAATCACTAAAAGTTTAGATTTTGCTCTTCCTCTTGTGAAGAAGTAATCAAATCAGAGAAGAGGCATGTGAGCTATTGGTGGTGGTCTCGGCCTGAAATCTCCACTCACAATGGTGGATATATCATCCAGAGGTATCCAGGCCACCAACATGGTCTTCTCCTCCTGGGCCTTAGTCTTCTTTGCGATAGGAATCATCATGGGAAAATGGGTTGAACTGACGTTGGAAACAGAGACAAATACAATAAGCCACAGTCCCTGGATATGTTGCACTACTTTTTGGCCAGAAGGTCAGAACTACACTATGGAAAGAGATGGGTGGAGAGAGAGGGTTCATCTTCCTTGACTTCCATTTATCTCACCAGCTTACTCATTTTTATTCTCTGGGACAACTTTCTCTGGCTGCACTGTACCCAGATCCATAATCAATAGCTGACTCCAAAATCTCGCCATTTTGCATATTTTGGAGAAAAGTTTAGAAGCTCATCGAGTTAATTGCTGGACATTTGAGAGACATTGGCAGTAGCAGCAGGGTGGTCAGCCCATCTAGAACGTGAAGGTATAAAAGAAGGTAACTGGCAACAAGGAACATAGCTTGCATTGCCACCGGAGGAGGACAGGATGACTTGTATTTAACAAGAAATCTGTTCTGCAAAAAGAATGGAAGAGAAAGAAACTTACAGAAACACTAAGAGAATGGTTTCTTCTGGTTCTCTCTCCCACTCAGTTTAAGGCCCCCTCCCTCTTTTTTCTTTCCCCTTGTTCTTCTTTCTTATTTAATGAAATCTTTTTACCTCATTCTGATTTTTACCTAGAGATTTGTGGCCCCCAGGTGGAAATGAGCCTAGAAGAAATATCTGTCCCTCTTTCAACATAGATTCTGCTTTCCAACAGGTGGTCTGGAAGTGGTCAGGACCATGATGATTTTAGTTCTCAGCCTTTCCTTCATCCATAACTTGTTCCTGGGTTTGGAATTCACCTACCTGATTCCTCAAACTAAACATACCATCTTCATCACTGTCTTCCTCAGCTTCTTCACAGGTAACCTCCTGGCTCCCCTGACACAGGCTTGGAGATAGATTTGGCTTATGGGTCTAGGCTGCAACCTTCCTAAGTCTTTGGCTCAGATGTGCAGCTCCTGAATGGGATCTACTGCTGAGCTGCTTTTTTTTTTAATGTTTATTTAATTTTGAGAGAGACAGAGCACGAATTGGGGAGGGGCAAAGAGAGAAGGAGACACAGAATCTGAAGCAGGCTCCAGGCTCTGAGTTGTCAGCACAGAATGCAAGGCAGGGCTTGAACTCACGAACCGTGAGATCATGACCTGAGCTGAAGCCAGATGCTACCGACTGAGCCACCCAGGCCCCCATCCCCTCCCCGTTTTTTTGTTTTGTTTTGTTTTGTTTTTAACATAGTGCAGTTGTACAGGGGGGAGATTTGGAAGTCAGACATATCTGGGGTTCAGACTTGAGTAGAAGAGCCAAAGTTCCTTAGAAGGGACTCTTTTCCCCTTTTGTCTGGGCATCAGGTCTCCTTCTGCTCTGCGCACTCCTGTTGTATCATCAAAAGCTAAGTCAAGGTAAATTCGTGTACTACTCCAGTTACAAGATTACCTGGACCATTTTCACTGCCTACTTAAACGTTTCCCTCTTTGTGGCCTCTGGTGAGTATTTTCAAGGCCCCTGAAGGGTGATGAGAATCAGTTCACTCCTGATGGAGAGGAGAGTAAAAGGATGGGAAGGCAGGATGGGGAAAAGTGCCAATCCTTACATTTTAAAGGGCTAAAGTTCAGGTGACTCACTCTCTGAAAAGAGTTCCATCAAGGGCAGAGTTGGAGATGAGGGCTGTGTGAAATATTCAATAAGCTTGCTCCAAAGGCAGCTCTCGTTTCTGCCCTTTCTACTGTCTTTTGCACCCTCCCCACTTCCGGACAGAGATAACCATCCAAGTCATGACTATGGAGAGTGGCTGAAAAGGAATGTTTACTGATGTGGCGAGAAGCAGTATACCCTGGGTGTCCAATGTAGTGTTGAGACACTTTGAGGTCAAAGACAAGTGATATCTGACATTACATGGCCACCTGCCAACACTGAAGACCCTCCTTTTCTTAAAAAATCTTTAAAATTTCATTTGAAATTGCACTCACAACCCAGAAGCATGTCTTTTTCCAAAACAAGTCCCTCAATGTTGTTGACATGAACAACATTTAAGCTATTCTGTATACACTTCTCATCTCTTCGACTAAAGCTTCCTCCTCTCCAATGGCCTGGGGCAGTTCAAAGAGACACAAAGGGCTCCGGGTTGGAGAATTTCTGCTGACACGTAAGGAAATGTTTCTATAACTCTCCATTGTTCCTTCATCACCCTTCCTGGCTTCTCTTTTCCCCAGGAGTCCTCTCTCTCCTACAATACAAGCAGTCCATCAATAGCTTTGCCTGCCTTACTATCATCCGTACATCCGACAGAGAAATTAAGGACATACAGGAATCTAGGAATTCTATCAAAGTTACTTCCTTATCAGACCAGCCGGCGATGCCTCGTAGTATTGTTCATACAAAGGAAGATTTTCCCAACAGACCACAAGTCCAGACACGTCGTGTAACCTGGGCTGTGTGATTTGACAATCTATCTTGCAGTATATGCTTATCTTAATAGAAACAATGTTGTGTGTATGTGCTGTATGTCTCTAGGGCTCTGTTATCTTTTTGGCATTATTTAAAGAATGTGACTGGGTTAGGGTCTGTAAAAACATGCAGAAGTAACAAATAGTTACTTCTATTTGTTCTCACCGTTTAATAACATTTGTCATTCATGTAATAAATATTATCATGTAACTAATCTTGCTGTATTGTTAACTGTCTGTACATCATAGACTTGGAATAATACATAATACCTTTTGTACTTTATTTTATTGTGAAATATTTCAAACATCCAGAAAGAATACAAAACAACATGATAAACACCTGTGCACACATCATTCAATCTTATGAAATTTTAACATTATGCCCTATTTGCTTTAGGTGTTTTCAAAATAAATTTATAGACACACTGATGTTTCTCTAAAAAGTTCCCTAATCTCATTCCCCACCCTTGTTAAAAGTGTTTTAATGATGCATTGCTGATCATTTTACATTCATGTTGTCATTTTTTAGACTTAATGCATCTTTAAAAATTTTCAGATTAGCTTTCTAAGTGTTCAAAGATCATTAAAGATCAGACTGTACAGATCATTTTTGCAGCTTGTTTTTTTCACACAACTGTGTGTATGGTTTTGGCATTCAGTAAGTTTTGTTCAGCTTCCTTCATTGAAACTACTGTTAAGTTTTCCATTGTAGAGCTATAATGTAAAATACTCATTTTCCAGTTGATGAAAATCTAGTTGTTTTCTTTTATTCTGTTACAAATAGTGCTGTTGTGAACATTCTTATACACAGCTCCCTCTGTCCATGAACTAGAGTTTCTCTTAGGGTACTTATCTAGGGCTAGACTAGCTGGATCAGAAAGTATCTTCATTAGGGCATTGGGGTGGCTCAATTGGCTGGGTGTTGGACTTCGAGTCAGGTCATGATCTTGGAGTTTGCGAGTTTGAGCCCCACATTATGTTCTCTACTGTCAGCTGGGGTCTATTTTGGATCCTCTGTCCCCCTCTCTCTCTGCTCCTCCTCTGCTTGCTCTCTCTCTCTCTTAAAAATAAACATTAAAAGACAAGAAAGTATTTTCAAGTTACCTAAATATTGACAAAGTGATGTAAAAAATGGCTGTTACAACTATACTTCTGCCAGCAACGTGAGTTCTTATTTCTTTGTACCTTGTTAATCCTTACGTGATCATTCTTTTTTTTTTTTTTTTTGCATTTATTTATTTTTGAGAGACAGAGAGAGGCAGAGCACAAGTGGGAGAGGGGCAGAGAGAGGGAGACACAGGATCCAAAACAGGGTCCAGGCTCTGAGCTGCCAGCACAGAGACCGAATGCGAGGCCTGAACCCACAAACTACTGAGATCATGACCTGAGCCAAAGTTGGCCGCTTAACCAACTGAGCCACCCAGGCACTCTCTTGTGGTCTGTCTTTTTAATCTCTATTTAAACTATCACTGAGTTTGCTCACCTTTTCATTTCATTATTGAGCTTTTGCATTTCCTCTTCTCTGAATTACTGTGTTTGGTAATTTTTAAAATGAATTATTTGTGGGGGCGCCTGGGTGGCTTAGTCGGTTAAGCGTCCGACTTTCGCTTAGGTCATGATCTCGCAGTTCGTGGGTTCGAGCCCCGCGTCGGGCTCTGTGCTGACTGCCAGCTCAGAGCCTGGAGCCTGTTTCAGTCTGTCACTCCCTCTCTCTCTGACCCTCCCCTACTCACACTGTCTCTCTCTCTCTCCTAGAAATAAAAAAAAAAAACATAAAAAAATAAATTATTTGTGTATTTCTTATTGATTTGTAGTTCTACCTTGGAAACTAACACTAACTCGTTGCCTTGGCTTTTAACTTTGTCTATGAGGTCTTTTTGTTTTACAGAGGTATTCACATGAAACGTAATACGATGTATCAATCTTTCCCTTTTAGTTGGTGCTTATTGTGTCTTGTTTAACAAATCCTTCCTTACTCTACTCTTATTGGGAATAATCTCTGCATATTATATAAGGTATAGGTCCAACTTTATCTACTTTCCATGTCGATAGCTATTTATTCAGAATATTTTTATGGTTTAATTCCCTGTTTTACTAATGTGTAACATAATCTCCTACATATATCAAATATACATAAAAGTGAGTCTGTTTCTGAGCACCATAGCATATTCCATTGGTCAATTTTTACATCCCTGCATGGCACAACAACTTAATTACTATGTAAGGAAAGAAAATGCTGATGTTTAATATGCCCAAGCCCTTGTTCTTGTTCAAAATTATCTTGGTTTGTTCTTGGACTTTGGTCTTCATATAAATAGCAGGATTAGCTTGTGTAGTTCCAGAAAAACCCTACTTATGATTTGATTCAGAATCATATTAGTTTATTAACTAATTTGGGTATAATTGACAATGCTAATAATATTTATTCATCTACTTTAAAAATAGGATATTATTTACTTAAGTCTCCTTTCATGCCCTTCAATAAGGTTTTGTGATTTTTTTTTTTCCAGAGAGAACTTCTGTTAGGTTGCTTCATAGGTACCTTGCAGTTTTATGCTTTCTGAATTGAAATGTGTTATAATATTTTCTAGTTGCCTATTATTGGTGTAAAGTTGTTGATTTTTGTATCTAGAAACTTAACTAAATTCTTATTTTACTCTTTATAATTTATCTGTATGCTTTCTTAGGTTATCCTTGGAGAAAAACATATTGCCTGCAGGCAAAATGTTCACTTCCTTCCAATACTTATGTCACTTACGTGTTTTTTTATTGTGTTGTCTTATTCATTGGCTCAGATCTCCAAGACAAGGTTGAACAGGAAAAAAGATAATAAGCATCCTTTCTATGTTTTAATAAGAATGTCTCTATAATCCTAATAGTTCATATTATATTCACTGTAGAATTTGGCATATTTGCCTCATCAAATTAAAGGACTTCTTGGGGGTCCTGGGTGGCTCAGTGGTTAAGCATATGACTTTGGTTCAGGTCATGATCTCATGGTTTGTGGGTTCAATTCCTGCACTGGGCTCTCGCTGACAGCTCAGAGCCTAGAGCCTACTTCAGAATCTGTGTGTGTGTGTCTTTCTCTTTCTGCCTCTACCTCGTTCAGGCTCTGCCTCTCTTTGTGTCTCAAAAATGAATAAACGTTAAAAAATATTTTTAAAAAAACAAAGGACTTCTTCTATATCTAATATGCAGAGTGAATTTACCAAAAGTAAAGGTTTAATTTTATTGAAAATTTCTATACTTGAAAATTTCTATACTTCTATTGAGATATCAATTGATTTTTTTCTATTCCAATAATAGGATATATCTTTTATATAAATTATAATTTGTGGAAATTTTCTCTATATTTTATTATGAAATCTTTCAAACATACAGAACAAAGTAGAAGCAATGTGATAACCACCCGTGTACTAATTGCCTGACCTTATAAAACCTTAACATTCTGCCCCATTTTAGATTGTTTTAAATTAACTTTGCAGATGCACCTGATGTTCCTGTACAAATTTTACCAAACTAATTTTCCTCTCTTGTTTCTCATCATTAAATATTTTGCATACTTGGGAAAATTCCCATTTAGTCATGTTATGTTTATTTTAATAAACTGCTGAAATAAATTTTCTAGTTATTTTAGAATTCTTGAATCTATATAAGTAAAATTTGGCTATGATTTCTCTTCTCATACTCACTTTGCCCACTTTATTTTGTTTTCATGTGTTATTTTGTTATTTTGTTTTGGAAGAAAATTTGAGTAATTTTTTTGGACATATAATGTGCATATATAAAAGTGCACATATATGCACATGACATGTATATACGGTAAGTGTATAGCTCTTTAAATGTTCACAAGAAGAACACACCTGTGTAGTAAACACTCAAAGAAAAAGAATATTAACAGCACCCTAGAAGTTTCCCTCATGCCAATTGAATATAATGTTTCATATTATCATCATAAATTTTTAATACAAATATTTTAAATTAAATTATATTATATATTTAAAGTTTACTTAATTATTTTGAGAGAGAGAGCATGCTAGAGTATGAGCAGAGTAGGGTCAGAGAGAGGAGAGAGAGAATCCCAAACAGGTTCCACACTGTCAGTGCAGAGCCCAGTATGGGGCTCAGACTCATGAACCATGAGATAATGACTTGAGCCGAAATCAAGAGTCAGATGCTTAACTGACTGAGCTACACAGGTCTCCCTTATTATAGGTTTTTTTTTTTTTTTAAAAACTGTTTATCCATTTTTGAGAGACAGAGAGATGGAGTACAAGTGAGGGAGGGGCAGAGAGAGAGAGAGAGAGAAAAACTCAGAATCTGAATCAGGGTCCAGGCTCTGATCTGTCAGCACAGAGCCTGATGCAGGGCTCAAACTCACAAACCATGAGATCATGACTTGAGCTGAAGTTGGTTGTTTAACCGACAGAGCCACCCCGGCACCCCTGCCCCTCATTGTAGTTTGATTTGTATTTACCTGATGATAAGTGATGAAGAACATCTTTCCATGTGTCTATTGAGCATCTGTATGTCTTCTTTGGAGAAATGTCTGTTCATGTCTTCTGCCCATTTTTTAATAAGATTATTTGTATCTTGGGTGTTGAGTTTTATAAGTTTTTTTTAATAGTTTTTGGATACTAACCTTGTATCAGATATATCATTTACAAATATCTTCTCCCATTCTATAGGTTGCCTTTAGTTTTATTGATTATTTCCTTTGCTGTGCAAAAGGTTCTTTATTTAGTCCCAATAGTTTGTTTTTGCTTTTATTTCCTTTGCCTCAGGAGACATGTCTAGAGATAAGTGGCTGTGTCTTTGACATAAGCCTATGTCAAAGAAGTTATTGCCTGTGTTCTCTTCTAGGATTTTTGTGGTTTCAGGTCTCAACGTTAAGTCTTTAATCCATTTTGAATTTATTTTTGTGTGTCATATAAAGATAAAGATAGAGAGTGATATAGTTTCATTCTTTTGCAATTTTCTGTCCAGTTTTCCCAACACCATTTGTTGAAGAAACTGTCTTTTTCCTGTTAAATATTCTTTCTTGCTTTGCCAAAGATTAACTGATCATATAATTGTGGGTTTATTTCTGCATTTTTTATTCTGTTCTATTGATTGATATGTCTATTTTGTGCCAGTACCACACTATTTTGGTGACGACAGCTTTGTAACATAACTTGAAGTCCCTAATTGAAATGCTTCAGTTTTTTTGTGGTTCCATACAGATTTTAGGATTTTTTGTTCTAGATCTGTGAAAAATTTTGTTAGTATCATGATAAGGATTGCTACTGGGAGCCACACCAGCTTCACTGGATGAAGTCACAGTGAGGAAATGGCAGAGTTTGCACAGCTCCTGCCATGAGAAATGAAAACTGGTATCTCCTGTGACTACTGGCTCATGTTGGAAATGAGCCTGCTGGTATTGACTAGGCCTCACAATACTCCAAATCAGACCAATATTCTCCACACAGATACCTCATAAGGAAAAGCATATTCCTGCGCATACAAAAGAGATTTTAGATGAGAGTACTGTGGATGATTGTCAAAAGGCTCTTCCCTATGGGCCTTGCAGATCCAAGACTTAGATAATAAAGGGGGTTAAGAATACAAGAGTTACAATTGAGCCTGGCCCCGAGACAAAGAGCCTAATTTAGAGTTAAGGAACAGATAAGGGCGGAACTTAAGTTAATACTTCTACCTTTTCTAACTGGTGATGTATAGCAGTCCCTTCCTTAAGGCCTACATTCCACAAACATACTCCCTTACACTGGCAGCTGGGATGAGGATAGGTAAGAGTAGATAAAACATAACCCAAAAACAAAGGCTGACACATTTAGGGCCTCCATGGTGTTTATACATTCAACATCAAGTCAAAAAAGTTTCCACAACTAACAATACAACTCCCCTATGACCCAGCAATAGCACTGCTAGGAATTTATCCAAAGGATACAGAAATGCTGATGCATAGGAGCACATGTACCCCAATGTTCATAGCAGCACTCTCCACAATAGCTAAAACATGGAAAGAGCCTAAGTGTCCATCAACAGATGAATGGATCAAGAAGATGTGGTTTATCTATACCATGGAATACTACATGGCAATGAGAAACAATGAAATCTGGCCATGTGTAGCAACATGGATGGACCTTGAGGGTGTTATGCTGAGCGAAATAAGTCAGGCAGAGAAGGACAAATATCATATGTTTGCACGTATAGGAGGATTAGGAGGAACTTGACAGAGGAACAAGGGGGAGAAGGGGGGAAATGGTGGAGGAAAGGGAGAGAGGAAAACCATGAGAGGCTCTTGAATGCTGACCAAAACTGAGGACTGATGGATGTGGGGGGGGGAGGAGGGATGGGCATGGAGGAGGGCACTTGTGGGGATGAGCACTGAGTGTTATGTGGAAACTAATTTGACAATAAACTATTTGTAAAAAAAAAAAAAAGAGTCAATAATAAAAAAAAAAGTTTCCACAAACAACTTATTAACCAGCTCAAAAACATTCGTCCTCTTGTGAGCCAGACAAAATGACTCCTAGCCTATCTATATATGTAACCTATGACCTAATCTTAGTGTTATTTAGAACAAATGTGTATGTTATCCTGTTCACTAAGAACATCTTGTTGTTTCCTTAGTTGTAAGATTTACTCAACCTCACTATGAGTGGGGGTAATTCTGCAAGAATACTTCCATAAAACCTGTTTCTGTACATTTTCCAAAACATCTTATCACAGAAAACTATCCATTGTAAAAATTCCATATTTCTGATGCCATGTTAATGTTTGACCTATAAATAAAGACACCAAAACCGACAGGGCAGAGATGCCTGCCTAGTGATCACAAAGATTCTCATGGCTCTCTCACTTTCTCTCACCAACCCCATCCATCCTTCAGTGACCCCTGAACCGGCTGGAGTGGGCCCCTCCATCAGATTGCATTAAATGTGTAGATTGTTTTGGGTGGTATAACATTTCAACAATATTTGTAGTTCCAATCTATAAGCAAGTAATGCTTTCTTTATGTCATCTTCAAGTTTGTTCATCAGTGTTTTATAGTTTTCAGAGTACAGGTCATTCCTAGGTATCTTATTATTTTGGGTGCAAAACAGGATTATTTTCTTAATTTCTCCTTCTGCTGCTTCATTATTGGTGTATAAAAATGCAATAGATTTCTGCATGTTGATTTTGTATCTTGTGACTTTACTGAATTCATTTATTACAATAGTCAAGATATGGAAGCAGCCCAAGTGTCCATTAATTGATTACTGGATTAAGAAGATATATAGATATATATATATATAGATATAGATATAGATATATACATACAATGGGATATTACTCAACCATAAAAAAGAATGAAATCTTGACGTTTGCAACGACATGGATAGAGATAGGAAGTATAATGCTAAGCCAAAGAAGTCAGAGAAAGACAGGTACCATATGATTTCACTCATATGTGGAATTTAAGAAACAAACACATAAGTGAAGGGGGGAAAAATAGGAAAGAGAGACAAATCAAGAAACAGACTCTTAATTATAAAGAACAAACTGATGGTTCCCAGAGGGGAGCTGGGTGGCAGATGAGTTAAATAGATGATGTGGATTAAGGAGTGCACCTGTTGTGATGAGCAGTGGGTGTTGTATGGAAGTGTTGAATCACTATATTGTATACCTGAAACTAATATAATACCGTATGTTAACTAACTGGAATTAAAATAAAAATTTAAAAAATAAAAGTAACAGTGATAGAAAAAATGGTATAAATACAAAAATAGTAAATATATGAGGGAAACTAGTCTCATGAGATACCAAAACAAACTCTAAGCCTTTATATTTAGGAGGTGTGATACTGACTTGAATAGGTAATAGTGAAATAGAACAGAAATTCTAGAAATAGATCAAAGTACATATAAAGGTTAATATATGATAAAATAGACTCTCAATTAGGGCATATTTGGAGTTTTTAATATGTAGTGTTGGGACAACTAGGTACGTATTTGGAAAAACTTAAAATTAGACTTCATATCATTTATAAGGATAACTAAATGTAAGAAAATGAAAAGAGATGAAAGGTGACTTTTCTTTAAGATGGATTTATGGAATATTTTTCAACTATAACTCAAAATTTACATGCAACAGAAGAAGAGATTGACATATTTGATTCAATAAAAGTAAAACACATTTTTGCATTAGAAAACACCATAAATAAAACAAAATATTTATAACATATATCACAGGGAAAGTAATAATTTCTCCAACATATAAAGAATTCTTAAAATTTGAAAAAAATGTTCAAAACATAGGAAAAACATGGGAAAATACATGAAAAAATTTCTCAAAGATATGCCAAAATAGTTTCTGATGTTCAGTCTTACTAATGATAGAGGAAATGAAAATTAAAACTCGAATGAAATACAATTTTTCACATATCATTAAGTTAAAAAAATTATTTTCCAAAACTAGATGCAACCCCAGTAAACATTTTTGTTGAGTTTTATAAAAAGCATCAAAAAGTAATTTTCCATGGGGACTGGGTGATTCAGTTGGTTAAGCATCTGATTTTGGCTCAGGTCATGATCTCATGGTTTGTGAGTTTGAGCCCTGTGTCAGGTTCCATGCTGACAGCTCAGAGCCTGGAGTCTGCTTTGGATTCTGTGTCCTTCTCGCTTTGCCCCTTCCCTGCTTGTGCTTTATCTTTCCCTCTCTCAAAAATAAACATTAAAAAAAAAACCCCAATTTTCCAGAATGCAGGAAAACTTGAGATGGATATCAAGATCTACCAAGACAGCACGAAATGTAAAGTCTAAAGACTGATCTCACGACTGTAAAACTCCTAACACTAATACTAACAAACAAAACAACAGCACATTACAGTTTCATCCAGAAGTTTTAGAATCTATTTATACTAAAAAATGTACATAGGGGCGCCTGGGTGGCTTAGTCTGTTAAGCGTCCGACTTTCGCTTGGGTCATGATCTCGCGATTCGTGGGTTCGAGCCCCGCGTCGGGCTCTGTGTTGACTGCCAGATCAGAGTCTGGAGCCTGTTTCAGTCTGTGACTCCCTCTCTCTCTGACCCTCCCCTGCTCACACTGTCTCTCTCTCTCTCTCCTAGAAATAAAACATCAAAAAAATGTACATAAATTTATTTCATGTAAACTGATTCAATTACAAGTATTGATAACCTCAATAAAATAACCACCAAAAAAAAAGAATTCAAAATATTTTAGTAATTTAGTAATAAAGCAATCTTCCCTCACAAGGAAAAATAAAACTCATAGGTATTAAGAGAAAGAAGACAAAGATTTTTGCTCTCACCATTATCTAATATCTTTCTGGATTTATCGCTAAATTAAAATCAGTAAAATATACTTAAATGTATTATTTTAAAAACAAGTAAAGCTAGGATATACTGGTAGGAGAATTGACAAGACCCGTCAATGAAATCAAATCAAATATTGAAAGAAATCTTGATACATATAGAAAAACTTAGTGTATGACAAAAAAGATATCACAGACCAATGGGAAAGGTCTAAGTTACATAAAAAATAGAGTTTAGAAATTTAGCTTCTTAGTAAAACATTAATGCCTCACTTAAGAAACTTCCCATATTTATAGGTTTAAATGGAAAATAAATAAAGGAACAAAACTGAATAAAATCTAGGTAATCTAGGATGCATATTGAACTGGGAAAGGCCTTTCTAAACATAAAAAAAAACTATGAAATAATATTTAAAACAGAAAAAAGTGGAGACACTTCGGGGCCCAGTCAGTTAAACATCCGACTATTTTGGCTCAGGTCATGATCTCATGGTTCATGAGATTGAGCCCTGCATGGGACTCTGTGCTTCCAGCACACCCTGCCTGAAATTCTCTCTCTTCTCTCTCTGTCCCTTCCCTGCTTACACATGCTCTCTCTCAAAATAAATAAACATTTAAGAAAAATTTTTAAATCGTGGTCTTGACCATTGAATAGTCAAGAACATAAGTTTATATAAATTATAAATACACATATTAACATATATTTGAGTACACACACATCTATTTACATATGAACACCCATGCATACGGATATGTAAATGTGTACTTATTTATATGTAAATATAGCTTCTCTTCTTAAAATAGCACAAAAATAAGAAAATGTATACAAAAACAAATAACGCATGGAAAATCTGGGCAAGGAACAGAAAAGGCACTGATATCCATATGAACAGAAAGGTACTGATCATCAATATGACTTTCTTCTAAAGTCTTGGAAGAATTTTGAAATGACAATACTATCCTCAATAATAATTTAAAAATATATTAAAATTATATTTGCAGAAATTTTATTGAATATGATGTAAAAATTGACAATATCTCTTAGTGGCAAGAATGTGATGAGATTGGATATCTCACATAACTGAATTGAAATAAATTTTCTGGAAATCAATATAGAACAAGCTTTCAGTAGACTTTGCATATATCTGAAGGATATATTCTAAGGTGTCAACACCTTTGAGGATTCTGTGCAGTATATAAATTTCCTCATGAATATGCATAAATATTCAAACATACAAATGATCTTTCAAATCTTTAACAAGAATAATTGTGCAAACACTAGCTGGTAGAGGGTAATAAAGTCTGATTGAGGTATAGGTTCAAGATAGTTGTCTGAACTCTTTCTGTTTTAGTGAACTTTGTCATTGGTTTATTTATTTATTTATTTGCATTTAAATCTTTGATCCGTATAGTAATTTGGCATGACTGTAAAATAGGATGCAAGAGAAATGTGGGAAAAGAGAATTTTGCAGACAAATAATACAAATTTAATCTTTGAATTATGGGGCTGTGATGTGATACAGAAACATCTCCAAACTAGAGGGAGAACAGTTAATTTATCCTACAGGGATGGTGTACCTAAGTCATTGCCCTTCTCATGGTCTGGTCCTTTATGTGGTCCCCTGTGACTTTGGGCTTGGGAGCCCAACACCTGGTATTTACCTCTTGCTCTGTCAATAATCCCTCTGCACTAAAACTAGCAACTTCCATTCCCCAAAGCCCTCTCAAAGGCCTGATGGACTCTTGGCAGTATTAAATATTTTGACCTGAATTTATATATCGATGATTAGGATATCTTAAGGGGGAAGCTCTGGGTAAGTGAACCATGGCTATTTCATGTATTTCTTGGGCTTTTCCTCATTCATTCAGGATATTCAAGCCTGAAATTATCCATTGGAGAAACATGGCACAGAATTTTGTCATTGAGAACATAGCACGTCATTTTCTCTCTCTGGCCCTCAAGTCTAACTGAATGACCTTGTATTAAAATCTAAGACTGTTTCTTGCTATGGTCTCTCCACTTTTATAAGGAGGAATAAGATTTATGATTAGACTAAGTAGTTCCTTTTTCTTTTTTTAAGTTTATTGATTTTGAGAGAGAGAAAGTGTGAGCTGGGGGGGGGATGGGGAGAGAGAGAGGGAGAGAGAGAGAATCCCCATCGGGCTCCACACTGTGAGCACAGAGCTGGATGCAGGGCTGGACCCCATGAACCGTGGGATCATGACCTGAGCCAAGCTGTAGTCAGATGCCTAACTGAGCCATCCAGGCGCCCCTAAGTAATTCCTTTTTAATAGCAACACATGTTGACTTAAATAGAGTAACTAAACAAAAAGTTTAAGCATTCATGGTTCTCTAAGCCAGGGAAAATTCACAAACTTTAAATCATTACTTAATTTGAATATCAGGGATGTCTGGATGGCTCAGCCGGTTAATCATCAGAGTCTTGATTTAGGCTCAGGTTGTGATCTCACAGTTTATGAGTTTGAGTCCCACATCAGACTCTGTGCTGGCTGCATGGAGTCTGCTTGTGATCCTCTCTTCTCTCTCTTCCCCTCCCCTACTTGTGGACTTTCTCTTTCTCTCACTCTCTCTCTCTCTCAAAATAAATAAATAAACTTAAAAAAAATAAATTGAATGTTCAAATGCCACAGGCAGGAAGGAATAGGGCTTAAGTTTCATTCCCTCATTCCCCTGCTCATAAACTCTATAACTGGAACTTTTTAACCTGACATTTACCTTTTCCAATATTATCTCTTACCACTATTTCTATTTTAAGCTAGACATTTTCAGTTTACTCAGACATTCCTTCCACTATCACATCTCCACATATTTTCTTCATCTGTCCCTTTACCTCTGAAATGCAGTATTTCTGTTCTACCCTATTTCTTCCAGTTAAAAATCCTTTCTGAATTTCAAGATACAGACATGCAATACAGTGCTATCTAGTAGTCTTCCACTAGGCTTTGGGCTAAAAGCTTTCTGTATGTTAGCTGATTTCACACTTAACCCAGTGCTACAGGGTAAGTGTTATGATGCTCATTTTACACTGTAGAAAAGTACAGGGTTGGCCTCGGTGTCCACAGTATACAGATTAGACTCAGAACAAGAGACTTTGCCTACTCGTTCACAGTTAATGGGTGTCAAAGCCACGGTCATTACAGATGGTGCTGGGTACCTGCTATCTCCTCTGTCAAAGGTTGTTGGTATAGTGGTAGCAAAAGTTAGTTCCCGAGCACTTCAGGGATCCCCAAATGAATGAAATATACTCCTGCCTTTGAGGAGGCACAGTTCTTAGGTCCTCCAAGGAGAAGGAATATTTTCCTTCCAATAGGGCTAAGTCTATAATCTTTTAGAGATATTTATCAAACTTTAAATTTATTCTTCGATTTAAAACATTTTTCTAATTTTTAAAATAAAGTCTACACAACACATGGGGCTCGAACCCACGACTCTGAGATCAAGAGTTACATGCCGTATCGACTGAGCCAGCTAGGTGCCCCCACATTTATTCTTAATTTATATCTTATTTTTAACTCACAAAGTGGTTATTTCCTTGTGTTTCCATCTAAAATAATATACATAACTTGTGCATTATAATAAACAACCGAACCATTAGGCTTTAGTTGCTGCTGCTCTCTGCTTCAAACAAAACATTCTAAGAACAAATCATCACTGAACTGGATGCAATAGAAAATTCATACATGTATGTATAGAATTATACCTCACAATGTGTGTTGAAGAAAAGCCTATTGTGCCAGTTAAAAATCTGAAACCTACATTGACATATCTAGTTATAAGATCTATCACAGTGATGGGGCGCCTGGGTGGCTCAGTTGGTTAAACGTCCAACTTTGGCTCAGGTCATGATCTCACAGTTCGTGGGTTTGAGCCCTGCGTCGAGCTCTATGCTGACAGCTCAGAGCATGGAGTCTGCTTTGGATTCTGTGTCTCCCTCTCTCTCTGACACTCCTCTGCTCACGCTGTCTCTCTTTCTCTCAGAAATAAATAAAACCTTAAAAATTAAAAAAAAAAAAAGCTCTATCACGGTGAGATCCCATAGAATTTAAGGAAAGGTTTCAGATACGATGAATTAGAGTAAAATCTTCTCCATCCTGTCCTTTCTGAAATAGTAAATCTGCTTAAAATCAGACAGAGTTTGGGGAAAAGAACCTTACCTTATTTAGGAAATTAATCATACCTTGTTTATGTAGATATCATACTTATGATGCCTCAGTGAGGCAAACTGAACATATATATGTATCTGTCTATATATATATATATATATTTTTTTTTTTTTACCATTTTCATTATACTGACAAGAAAACTCAAGTTGAGAGAAGTTTAAAAACTTTCCCAAGATCACATACATATATTAGCAAGAGAGTAGAACTAGAAACCAGGCTCTGTGATAACGTTTCCACAAGAATATAGGCTTTTGTCAGGCTCTTCACAGGACCTTTGGTTCAAACTAGTGTATTCTCTGTTGGTCCAGGCAGAATATCTTCTCTAATTCCTTCACGAGTTTGTGGCTGACCTTACAAAGTATTTCCTATCAAGAACAAGGTTTTTTGCAGTCATGGTTTACATTACAGTTTCCTAAGTAACTATTTGGTGACAGGGAGAAATTGATTGGGGAAATTGAAAGCAGCACGATTTTAACATTTGTTACATTACACCATTGTAATTTTCAATTAGCCTTGAAAATTACCTGAAGGTCATTTTGAGGTCAAAATGGGGCTTTTTCCCCTTTTTCTTTGTTTCATTCTCTCTTTCATTCTCTTTCTTTCTTCCTTCCTCTTTCCTTCCTTCCTTCCTTCCTTCCTTCCTTCCTTCCTTCCTTCCTTCCTTCCTTCCTTCCTCTCTCTTTCTCTCTCTCTCTTTCTCTCTTTCCCAGAGACAGAGAGCGAGTGAGACGTAGAGGGAGAGAGTGATTCTTAAGTGGACTCCATGCACAGCAGGGAGCTGACAGGGGGCTTGTATCTCACAACTCTGAGTTCATGACCTGAGCCAAAAGGTCATGACCAGAACCAAATGGTTATTATTTTAGATGCTTAACCGGCTGGGCCACTCAGGCACTTCATCTTTCTTTGTTTTAAAAGTGCTGCTCAGTAGAACTTTCTGCGATGATAGAACCATTGTGTCTGCACTGTTCAGTACCCTAGCCCCTGGTCACACGGAGCTATTGAGAGTACTTGAGCTGTGTCTAGTGCATCTTAAAGACTGATCTTTCAATTTAATCTTAATTCACTTAATTTTAAATTATCACAGGTGGCCAAGGGCTACTGTATTGGGTAGCATATATTTACATTATTCTCATTGGAGCTGAACTGTTTCAGAAAGGTGGGAATTTGAGTAAATAGTAAAAGGTCTCCCAACTAATTTTTTTTTCTTACTCATCTGTAAGTTTACACTCCAACAGTGAGAAACTTGACAGTTTACCATAGCCATTCACTTACTCAATTGTTCAATTCCTGTATACATGTAGAGTGGGACCAGAATTGTTATCTTATAGCTCCAGGGAAAGCTACTTTATAACCTGTAGTGCAATGCAGTCTTACTGACTGAACTCATTTCCAAAATTACTTAAGTCAGCTCCTTTTTCCCTCACCCTCCTCAGTGAGGTTGTTTCATACATTTGTAATACAATTAGATAGTTTTGTAACATTGTACATTTCATCCTGGGATCTCATGACCTCTTAAATGACCTTTTTTGAATGCTAATTTATATTGAGAGACTGCAAGGAGGGGGGGGTTGGGGGAGTGGAGTGGGGTGGGAGGACAGAGCATCCGAAGTGGGCCCTGTGTTGACCCCAGGGAGCCCGATATGTGGGGCTTGAACTCATGAACTGGGAGATCATGACCTGAGCTGAAGTCGGTTCAACCAGGTGCCCCTCTCCTAAGTGATTTTTTAAAATATCTGCATACATTTAAAAATATTCATATACATTAAGGTTCATTTTTTTGTAATGTGAAGGTTTATGGGTTTTAACAAATGCAGAGTGTCTTGTTCCCACCCATGTAGTATCAGTGATTTCTCACTGCCCTAAATACCCACCGTGTGCTTACCTGCTCAACATTCTTTTTCCATAAACATGATAACTAGTGAGCATTTTATCATCTCTATTTACATTTTTACCTTTTCCAGAATATCATATAATTGGAATCATATACTCTGGCTTTTTCAGACTAGCTTTTTTCACTTAATAATATGTACTTACGATTCATTCATGGGTTTTTGTTTTTATTTATTTTATTTTATTTTGTGGTTTGACAGCTCATTTAGTTTTATCACTGAATAATAATCCATCATACAGATGTACCCCAGTGTGTTTATCTATTCATCTATTGAAGGACATCTCATTTGCTTCCAGATTTTGGTGATGATGAATACATCTGTCATAGACATTTATGTGAAGGTTTTTGTGTGGACGTAACTTTTCTAATCAGTTGGATAAATATGTAAGAGTGTGACCCTTGAGTTGAAAGGCAAGACAATGTTTGGCTTGGGGAGAAAATGCCAAACCGTCTTCCAAAGTAACTGTGTCCTTTTGTATCCCACCAGCAACGAATGAGAGTGCCTATTGCTGTACTTCATAACCAGAAATTGACGTTGTTAGCTTAAAAAAAATTGCAGTCATTTTAATAGGTGTGTAAGTGTATTTTTTTGGTTGTTGTTTTAGTTTGTACTTTCCTAATGACAAATGATGTTTAGCATCTTTTAATATGCTTATCTGCCATCTGTATATCTTCTTTGGTGAGCTATCTGTTCAGATCTTTTACTAATGTACTGGGATTATTTGCTTTCTTGTTGTTGAGAGGGGAAGTCTTTGTGTATTTTAGGTTCGAATCTTTTTCCAGATATATGTTTTGCAAATATTTTATCCCAGCTGGACTTTGCTGATTTTCCTCATAGTTTCTTCTGCAGAACAGAAGCCTTTAATTTTTTAAAAGTTTCTATTAAAAATTTTTTTTGTGTTTATTTATTTATTTATTTTGAGAAAGAGAGACAGAGCATGAGCAGGGGAGGGTTGGAGAGAGAGGGAGAGAGAGAATCCCAAGCAGGCTCCATCCTGCTAGTGCAGAGACTGATGCAGGGCTCCATCTCACAAAACTTGAGATCATGACCTGAGCTGAAATCGAGTCAGATGCTTAACCAACCAAGCCACCCAAGCGCCCCAGAAGTCTTCAATTTTAATAAAGGACAGTTTGTAGTTTTTTTTTCTTTTCTGGATTATGCTTTTGCTGTTGCATATGAAAGCTGATCACCAAACCCCAAATTATATAAATTTTCTCCTATTTTTTTGTAGAAATATTATAGCTTTAGGTCGTGTTCCAGCAACATTTGTGGAAGAGTCGATTTTTTCACTATTGAATTTCCTTTGCTTCTTTGGCAAATATCAGTTGTTTATATTTGTGTGTGTGTGTGTGTGTGTGTGTGTGTGTGTGTTTTCTGGACAGTCTATTATATTCTATTGGTCTATGTTTCTATTTTTCTCTATTTAATATCATGCTGCTTTAATTATGCTAACTTTATAGTAAGTATTGAGATCACTTGGTGCGAACCACTCAACATTGTTTTTCTTCACTATTGTGTTGCTGTTTGCTTTTTGCTTTTCATGCAAGTTTTAGAATCAGCTTATTGATATCTACAAAATAGCTTGCTGGATGTTGATTGAGATTTTGTTACATTTATAGGTCAGAGTGATGTGGGGCTGCTGAGTGAACAGTCAATAAAGAATGTTCCTGAGACCTTTTCAGTGCAAAAAGATGTTTTGATTAAACTACAGGGACAGGACCCCTGGGCAGAAAGAGCTGCATTGTGATTGATTATATGCTTTTAAGTTAGGGGGTGGTAGAGATAAAGAAAGTCTCTAAAGAGATTTTCCCATGTTAAAGAAGACTTACATGATCCTGGAGGTCAGGCTCTTGGTGAACTAAATTGGTTTCTTGACTCTAGAAAATCATTAAGACAGCTAGTGAGTGCCTTGAGAAATATCCACACTCGGCCTCAGGTATTTATGAATGGGCAGCCAGTTGTAAGGAAATTTAATTTTATCTACATTTCTTTTGCCTTTGTTCTCCTAATCAATAGTATTCTCATTTCCTCCTTTCTGAGTGGACTGAATTTTGTACCCCCTACTCATATGTTAAAGTTCTGTGTCTCAGAATGTGGCTGTTTTAAGACAGCTCCTTAACAGAGGTAATCAAGCTAAAATGAGGTCATTAGAATTGGTGTTAATGCAATGTGACTGGTGTCCATACAAAAAGGAAAATTTGAAGACCCTCACGGGGAGAACGGCATGTGAAGATGAAGGCACAGATGTAGGTGATGCTTCTACTAGCAAAGGAATGCCAAACATTGCCAGCTAACCACCAGAGGTGAGGTGAGAAGCAAGAAACAGATTCACTTGACGCTCCCAGAAGCACGAATCCTGGCAATCATTTGATCTTGAAACTTTACCCTCCAGAATTGAGACAATATATGTTTGTGGCTAGATCACTTGCTTTATTATGGCAGCCCTAGCCAACGAATGCACTCCTGTCCCTATGGCATTGCTGTCATTCCTTTCACTTACTCATAACTTATTTAATTCCATAACCCAATGTATTGTTATTTTTCTTTTAAGAATAAGAAAAAAATTTTAAATCATTTTATCTTCATTCTTTGATTCTCTACCTTTTTTTATGTCTGTGAGGAAGAAGCCCTCTGACCCAGACAAAGGAGGGACGCAGAGACTGGAAGCACACTGAAGTGAGGCTTTAATGAAGGTTCTTGCACAAGCAGGTGTCTGATGGACAGGCACTCATACGGTGGTCACAGTAGACAATCTATCTCCTAGTGTGCAAGTCCCTTCCCTGATTCCTCATTGGGTGAATGCTTCAGAGGTTACAGCCTTACCAGGAAGTCGCCTATGGCCATGTAAGGCAAAAATTATTCTGATGGGAACAAATGTACATTTCCGAAAGGGACGCAGAAGCTTTCAGTCCCTCCTTTGTTCTTTGACACATGCTCATTGCAAAGTCTGTGAAAATAAGCCCGAGAAAGAGAGGGAACAAGGACCAGGAAATGACGTGTCTAAGGGCTTGGGACTCCTTTATGGGGAGGGGTCTCAAATATATTTCCAATTGGCTGTAAACCTACTGTTAACTAGGCAGCACAGTTTTTATTTAGTATTTCTTTAAAAAAAATTTTTTTAAATGTTTATTTATTTTTGAGAGAGAGTGCTTGCAAACATGCACATGCAGAGGAGGGGCAGAGACAGGAGACAAAGGTTCCAAAAGGGCTCCACACTGACAGCAGAGAGAGAGCCCGATGTAGGAGTTGAACAGCAAGATCATGACCTGAGCTGAAGTCCCAATCTTAATGGACTGAACCAGCCACGTGCCCTTGGTAGTTCTGACAATGAATCATCTCCCTTACTTCTCACAATGTAATCCAAGTTTCTGATCTATATCATTTCCTTTCTTTCTAAATAACTTCTTTTTAACATTTCTTGCAGGGCCAAGTCTCCTAGTGATGAATTCTTTCAGATATTATTTGCCTGAGAAAGTCCTTATTTCTCTCTAGTGCTTAAAGAATAATTTTGCTGGAATTAGATTTCTAGGCTGGTGTTCTTTTTTGGTTTTTAAGTTTATTTATTTGTTTGAGAGAGACAGACACACTGTGAGCGGGGGTGGGGCAGAGAGAGAATCCCAAGCGGACTCTGTGCTGACAGCACAGAGCCAGAGGCGGGGCTTGAAGTCAGGAACTATGAGATCATGACCTGAGCCACAACCAAGAGTGGGACGCTTAATCGACTGAGTTATCCAGGCGCCCCGAGGCTGGTGTTCTTTTTCTCTCTTTCAACACTTTAAATGCATCAGTCCACTTATTTCCTGTTTTCTTGGTTCCTGACAAGACTTGCTCTGTAACTCTTATTTTTGTTCCTCTATTGTTGACAATTTTTTTCCCTCTAGCTTCTTTCAAGATTTTTCTCCTTGTCTTTGGTTTTCTGTTGTTGAATATGATATACCTAGGTGTATATTATATATATTGATTTATTTTTGGTATTGTTTGGTGTGCTTTGGCCTCCCTGGATCTGTGGTTTCCTATATATCATTATTTTCAGAACATTCTCAGCCATTATTATTTCAGGTAGTTCTTTTACTTCATTCTGTTGTTCCTTCAGGTCTTCTGATTACGTTATGCCGCACCTTTTAAAACTACCCCGGGGCACCTGGGTGGCTCAGTGGGTTCAGCTTAAGACTCTTGGTCTTGGTTCAGGCCATGATCTCATGAGTTTGTGAGTTCAAACCCCATGTGGGGCTCTGCACTCACAGAGCAGAGCCTGCTTGGAATATCCTCTCTCCCTCTCTCTCTGCCCTCCTTCACTCCCACTGTCTCTGTCACTTTCAAAATAAATAAATAAATAAAAAATTTTTTTAAATCCCAAAGTTCTTAGATGCTCCATTCTGTCTTTCTTTTCCATTTTTAGCTTTTGCATTTCAGTTTGGGAATTTAAGCTTACTTATTCTTTCCTTGGCTGTGTCCAGCCTACCGATGAGCCCATCAAAGGGATTCTTCATTTCTGTTACAGTGTTTCAGACTTCTAGTATTTCATTTTTATACTTTTATAAAATTTCCTTCACTCTTCCTACATTACCAATATGCTCTTGTGAGTTGCTCATTTTCTCTGTGGGAGCCCTTAACATAGTAATCAAACCTCTCTCAACTTCCTTGCTTGATGATTCTAATATCTGTGTGTTATAAGAGTCTAATTCCCTTGCTTACTTTGTCTCTTCAGTCTGTGTTTTTGCTTGCCGTTTAGCATGACTTGTGATGTTTTTGTTAAAAGCCAAACGTGAAATAGTAGGAACAGTCAGGTCATAGGGACTGAGGTAAAGAAACTTTAGTGTGAGAATTTATGTGAACACGGCCAGTCGTGGCTGTAGTTGGAGAAGGCAGAGGGTTCAAGTTGATTCTGCCATCTCTTGTGTTGCTTTTAGGAATCCTTAAGTACTTGTTTTTAGAGGGAGTCTGTGTGTTGTGGCTGTTTCAGCTGTCACCCACTGTTATCACACTGCAGCCCCGCTGGTGTGGAGATAAGGTCCATGAAGGAGGAAAGCCTTCTAAAACCTTGCAATTCAACTTAAGTCTCTGGTCAGCCTGTATCCCTACACTCACACCCTTGGGCGATACAACAAAGCTATAGAGCACTGAGGAGAGAGAAATGCCCTTCTCCCAGGAGGGGTATGGTTCTAGCAAAGCTTTTCATCCTAGACAATAGGTATTTGTTTATGGGGAGTTACCTGGGCCAGTTTCACTCTTGTTACTTGGCCTCACACTCTTCCAATGCAAGGAGAGTATCTTTCTTCATTCTTCACTGTGGAGATCGAACCCTGGAAGGTGTAGGGTTTCCCTAAGACTGTAGTTCCTGGGAGTTTCCCTGTTGTCATGCTGGTCCACACTCAGCCCCCAGCAGTTTGTCAAAATTGCTATTTAAGTGCTTCAATCTGGAGATGACTCCAGTGGTTCTGCACCAAGTAAGCAGATCTCCACCATGACTCCCTCTTGCTTTCTTTATCGCTCCAGGTTTTGAGGTAGCATTTTGCACCGTGACCTCCATTCTATGATGCTCCAAGAAAGTCATTGCCTTTCATTTTGTTTAGCTTTTTCTTGTTTCAAGGATGAAAGTCTTGACTTCCAAGTTCTTCACACGGGACATTGGAAAGCCCAATGTTGTGTATTTGAAACATTTCCTTAAAATGATGATGAAATAGGAACATCTGGGTGGTTCAGTAGGTTAAGCATCCAACTCTTGATCCCACGAACTGTGACATGCCACAGTTCGTGGGATCAGGCTCCACATTGGCTCTGAGCTGACAGTGCAGAGGCTGCTTGGGATTGTCTATCCCTCTTTCTCTCTCTCTCTCTCTCTCTCTGCTCCTTCCCTACTCACTTTTTCTCTGTCTCTCAAAATAAATAAATAAAGTTTAAAGAATTCAAAATTAAGATGAAATAAATAGAGATTAATAAAGAAACTCAGGGAAGAATGGGATGAGCATGGCAAGTTCAAGGAACTTCAGGTAGCCCTGAATGTTATATCATAGTGTACGTGTGAGGAGGCTATGTATAAAATAATGCAGCTGGAGGGGTGGACAGGTGTCAGAAGGTGAAGGTCCTATGCAAAATGTGTCATGTGTCTTATTTTTTAAAATTCCTCAATGTTTAATGTAGTGCTTAGTAAATAGAAGATGCTCAATACATGCTTATCAAATAAAGAACAATGGAAGGAAAATCTAATCAAAAAGTCATAATTAAAATTAAGTGTAGAATGACACTTCACATTTCCATTAAGGAGTATGAAGACATTAACTCTAGAAGTCTTACAAATAGCCAGCTTTTAAGAATGCTTAAATAGGGGCACCTGGGTGGTTCTGTCAGTTAAGTGCCCGACTTTGGCTCAGGTCATGATCTCATGGTTTGTGGGTTTGAGCCCCACGTCAGGCTCTGTGCTTGACAGCTCAGAGCCTGGAGCCTGTTTCAGATTCTGTGTCTCCCTCTCTCTGACCCTCCCGTGCTCACGCTCTCTCTCTCTCAGAAATTATTTATTTATTTATTTATTTAAAATAAATTTTAAAAAATAAAAGCACTTAAATATATAAAATACCCCTTTTATTTTTAAGGTTTTCAAATTTTGAGGCAGCTTTGCATTTAGATAGTGATTTTTTTACCTTCAGATAATATTTATGACCCTTCTCTTGCTGCTTCTCATATGAATAAGAAATTATTCTGGGCATCTGGGTGGCTCAGTGGGTTAAGCGTCCAACTTTGGAGCAGGTCATGATCTCACAGTTTGTGGGTTTGAGCCCTGTGTTAGGCTCTGTGCTGATTCTGTTTCAAATTCTGTATCTCCCCCTCTCTCTCTGACCCTCCCCTGCTCATGCTGTCTGTCTCTCTCTCTCTTAGAAATAAAACATTAAAAAATTAAACAAGAAAGAAATTATTCTTTGAATAATTTCCCTGAAATAAACATTGACACACTTTTCAGGGGCAGTTCAGTAGTCTAGTTGCCCTTCCCTGTGTTTCTCCAGGGACTATAGTTTCCCACAGCTACTGGACAGGAAGCTCCTTCTTCCACATGTTTTCTTGTCTAACTTTAGGAAGACAGTAGTTCATGGCCTCTATATATCTAAATATTTGGCCTGTGGGAATTTTTCAGGTTTTCTAAATAAAGTCTACCTATAGTTACAGATAATAGACTGCAGGAGCCCTTATAGGCATTTTGGAGAATTTACATCATGGGTGAGGGAAGTGAGACAGAATTTTGGAAGATTGTTCCTGTTTAGACCACTAGTTACTGGGAGAAGTGAGATATACTCCCAGGTTGCAGTTTTTATCTGTGTATCACTTCTCAAGTTTTGAGGGCTGATTATTTTTGATTTGTATGGACTATAAATAGTAGCTGTGTTACCCTGAGTTTTATGCTCCTGTGTTTGATCATACCAATATCTGATGTTCCAATGTTTGGTTTCCTATAGAAGTACTTACAGTAGTCATCTTATAGTGAGACAGAAGGGGATTCTTCAGAGAGGGCAGAAGAAAATACTTCTGAGAAGCTGGTGGATCCCATGATGAATTCATGCATTTTCTTCAGCAGGTTCACTTACCAAGGAGGTTCTACCAAGCAGATGAATCCAGCAAATCATTCCCAGGTGACAGGCTTTGTCCTCCTGGGGCTCTCTCAGGTATGGGGGCTTCGCTTCTTCTTCTTTATTGCCTTCTCTGTGGTTTATCTTCTGACTGTAACTGGAAATCTCCTTATCGTGGCCATAGTGACCTCTGACCCACGTCTCCACACGACCATGTACTTTCTCTTAGGCAACCTTTCTTTCCTAGACTTTTGCTACTCTTCCATCACGGCACCGAGGATGCTGGTTGACTTGCTCTCAGACAACCCCACCATTTCCTTCGGCAGCTGCCTGACTCAGCTCTTCTTCTTCCACTTCATTGGAGGCATCAAGATCTTCCTGTTGACCGTGATGGCATATGACCGCTACGCTGCCATCTCCCAGCCATTGCGTTACACGCTTATTATGAACCGGACTGTCTGTGGGCTCCTCATGGTAGCCTCCTGGGTGGGGGGCTTCATCCACTCTATCGTACAGGTTGCGCTGACTATCCAGCTGCCATTCTGTGGGCCTGACAGGCTGGACAACTTTTACTGTGATGTGCCTCAGCTGATCAAATTGGCCTGCACAGATACCTTTGTCTTAGAGCTTCTGATGGTGTCTAACAATGGCCTGGTGACCTTGATGTGTTTTTTGGTGCTCCTGGGATCCTACACGGCACTGCTGGTCATGCTTCGAGGCCACTCATGGGAGGGCCGGAGCAAAGCCCTATCCACTTGTGCCTCTCATATAGCTGTCGTGACCTTAATTTTTGTGCCTTGTGTCTATATCTATGCGAGGCCATTTCGGACGTTCCCTATGGATAAAGTGGTCTCTGTTCTGTACACAATGGTCACTCCTATGCTGAATCCTGCCATTTATACCCTAAGAAACAAGGAAGTGATCATGGCCATGAAGAAACTGTGGAGGAGGCAGAAAGACCTTCTGGGTCCCATGGAGCACTGACCCCCAGATTAGCAAAGGCAGAGACCTGAGAGTCTGAGAGCTGTTTCATTGTGGCAGTTTGCCTGAGAAGACTTACAAAGTAGCTAAAACTACTTGTCTACTCTATTACTTACTAGAACTGCTACTTGCTTCTGCGTTGTTCTCAACTTCAGTCAAGTTCTGGTGACCTGAACTTTTAACAGCTAGAAATGCAATGAGTATCTAGAACTTCTCCCAAGTGCCTTCTAGAGAAAAGGTCTCAGCTGCTATGTATACATGATGGTCTATGTAGACAAGTGCTCAGATGGCACTTGCTCATATGATGATGTTGGCCCTGCTGAGAAAGTTCCAGCTGAAGTATGTACAGAGGTCATCCATCTAGTGTTTCTTTTCTGTCATTTCTTCTTGGACACAAAAAATATCTGAGGAGCTCAAAACAAGAATTGTTTTGAAAGTTTTACTTATTTATTTTGAGAGAGAGAGAGACAGAGAGAGAACACATGAGAAGGGGAGGGGCCAGGAGAGAGGGAGAGAGAGAATCCTACTGCCAATTGTAAAGTCATAACTAGCACATCTGTCCCCAAGGCCATGCAATAGCTTCCTACTTGATCTTCTAAAATCCACTTTGTTTCCCTCTAACTCATTGTCCCCACAACCATCAATTGATTTTTTTAAATATAATTTGATCACTTTCTTGCTTAAAGCCCTTCAAAGTCTTTACATTGCCTTATGAAGGAAGAAAGATCCCCATAAACCTGATAGACAAGGTCCTATCTGAACGGACGTCAGCCCACCTCTCCTTTTCCAGTCCTCAAGTGCACTTGTTTCTCTTATTCCCTCATCTGACTCTGGGTCCTTGCAAATACTACTCATTCTCTGGAATGCTCCTCCCTTCTTTTCTTCCTGGATAATTGCTGCTCAGTCTGAGGCCTCAGTATAAAGCTCATTTCCTTAGAGGTATGTTCCCTGGTCTTTAATCCAGATTAATTTTCTTTACTAGTCCCTCTAACATAACTCAGCTCTTTTCTCAAATGTATTTGTCACAAATTGCAACTACATACTAATGTGTGTATTTAGATTTTCTTGTTTGTTTGTCTGTATGTTTTTGCCAGCCATCCCAACTACAGTATAAATTCTATAAAAGTGAGAGTTTTGTCTCTCTTGTTTACTACTACATACTCAAGGTCTAGTGTCGCAGACTTTGAGTCTGGAGTTCTCTCTTGTCCAGCAAGAAAGTGAATGAAGAATTGAATATAAGAGAGGCTAATGTCTGGGAGGAGACAAGAGCCCTGAGTAAGGGTCCTTGCTCCATATTTATTAGGATTAGAAGGCTTAGGAACATGATACAATACAGAAACAGACAATAAAACAGTGACCATTAACTCACGTGTGTGAGAGAAAGGGGGTTTCGAAGGTATGCGGTGTTAGGGGTTAAGGTAAATACAAATCAAAGTCCTGGCACCAAGCAGATGGCTGTTTACTGCAGACACCAGGCACCGTGTCTGTTTATCTTAACCTTCCTAGGGGCTAAGACAGAGAGAGCATGCTACCTCAGGGTTAACAAGGCATTTTTCTCACTAATTAGCTCTGAGAGCTTTTGCCCTGCAGCAGCTTTCCGTTCTATGCTTTGTTTTACCAGATGGTAAATCCTGGGCGTTTTTGCCCTACTCTGGTGGCTTTCTACCTCTACCTATTCTTGGACGCTTTCGTCCTGTGGAAGCTGCTTTCTGCTCTATGCTTTGTTCTAAGCTGTGTGCTTTCGCCCTGTGGTAGCTTTCTGCCCTAAGCCTTGGTAACCCATTGGTGCAAGCCCAGGGAATTCTTAAACTTATTCCCCACAGTCTAGCTCCACAGCCTAGATTCAAGAGCAGCAACATGGTGGCCTTGGGTGCAGCACTGAGGAGACATTTACTCCCAAGTTTGTGCACAGCCTGACCCTGCACTTGCACAACCACTTGAGTATGTGTCTCTTTTAAATTTGTGCCCCAGATATCTCCCTTAGTCCTAGACATCACCCTAGTCGAATCCCTGCCTAGCTCAGTGCCTTAAACATACTGGGTGTTTAATAATATTTCTTAAAGAAGTGATTGAATGATTGTCTTTATGTTTAGAGTCTGTCAGATAAAAGTTGCCTTGGGAATTGGTGAGATCTAAATATTTCATTGGTCATAGTGTTTTCCATTTGGGAGATTCCTATAGGAGCTGTTAGTCACATAAAGAGCAATAGCAAGAGAAGATCAAAGAGTCAGTTATTACTGAAGACAAAATGTAATTTCCCAATGTTTGGGTTCTGGTTAATCTTGTTTGTAATACTCAGTCTAGATGGAAGTCATCAGAAGTCTTCTTCTTCCTCCCCTCTAAGCTCCAGATCTGAATCTCCATATTTTTAGCATCCTCTGATTGGCTTTGCATTACAGGATCCAGACGAAATAAGAAGTACGCTTGAGCATACACATAAGGAAGAAAAGGAGCGGCCGCCCTGTCTGAAGTCCACATGCTTACCTGTCCCAAGGGAAACGTGAATTCTAACCAGAATTCTGAAATTTGGCCAATTGGATCAGCCTTCTCTATGGGGAGGGGAGGGCATCAGGAAGGGAGGAGGGAGGAAAATGAAGACTTACTCCCTATTTCATGTTGTGTAATTATGGGGACTATATTTTAACTGTCTGAGAAAAGTGCATGGTGTTGTTTGGGTGATTTGAACTTCAAATACATTTTTAAAAACAGCCTACATTTTTAATCTCTTAATCTAATATTTCCTTTTACTTGTGACCCTCATCGTTTCTTGCAGCCATGATTCTGTGCCATGTCAGGGCATCTCTTAGGGCCTGCTTCACCTTATCATTGCGGAGACTGAAGATGAACGGGTTCAGGAGGGGTGTAATGATACAGCTCAGGACGGAGGCCCCTTTGTTGAGCAGCGGGGACTGAGCCTCTGAAATACGGATGTAAAGGAAAATGGAGCTGCCATAGACGATGATGACCACAGTGAGGTGTGAGGCACAAGTGGAGAATGCTTTCTTTCGCTCCGTAGCTGTGGGGGCCCTGAAAACAGTGGCAAGAATGCAGGCATAGGAAACCGAGGTCAGTGCCAGTGAGCCCAGTAACACTGAGGTGGAGAGCACAAACGCCACGGACTCCAGTAAGCGAGTGTCTCCACAAGAGAGCCTCAGCAAGGGCCAACTGTCACAGAAAAAGTGGTCAATACCATTGGGGCCACAGAAAGGTAGGTTGGCCATGAGGATGGTGGGGCATAGGACCCAGAGGAATCCAGCTAGCCAGGAGGTCAGAACCAATTGGGAACAGACACGACCATTCATCAGAGTCTCATAGTGGAGAGGTCGACAGATCGCCAAGTAACGATCCAGAGACATGACAGCTAAGAGGAAGAAGTCAGTGGTGCCCAGGAGGAAGTAGAGGTAAGACTGGATGATGCAGGAGGAAAATGAGATGGAGTGGTCCCCCGTGAGAATGACGGTAAGCATCTTGGGAACCACCACAGACACCAGCAACAGCTCCAGGAAGGACAGGTTCCTCAGGAAGAAGTACATCTGTGTGTGAAGGCGTCGACTCCTCCAGCTGAGCCCAATGATGAGCAGGTTGCCTGTGGCGGTGACAACGTAAGCCACCATCAACGCCAGGAACAGCAGGGACTGCAGGATGTGGCTTCTGGGGAAACCCAGAAGGACAAACCCTGTCACGTGAGTCCAGTTATCAGGGCTCATCTCCAGTCGTCTGCAGGAGAAACGAAACAGAACTTCGTAACTACAAAGTGGCTGTGGGTCTACAGCCACAGGTCATCATTTAATCAATCAAAATAATTCGCACCTAGCGCTTGATTACATTGACAATATATTAATCTGTCTGTTTATGTGTGGCTTACACAAAATTATGATAGCACACGCATACTAATAATAACATGGATGATATGTATTGGGAAATTTTGGATGCAGTATCTCCTCTCATGGTGACTTTTAAAGGTAGATATAATTGTTCCCATCTTATAGATAAGGGAAGGAAGACTGAAGAAGTTTAGGGAAATTTTCTATGATCAAATAGGGACCAGGTGGTAGAGGCAGAATTTCATACCAAGTTTCTGTGACTCTAACACACGTACTGTTTTCCCTGTTTCACTCAGGCTGGGTCCCACCTGAGTAGTGTGAACTTAGAGGAATCCAGAAAAGGGAAGGGGTCAGAGAATAAATGCAGTGTGAACAAAATGTTATTGGAATCAAGAACTCGGATGTTTGTGGTCCTTCTGTTTCCTGGCTTAACGTAAAACAATAAAAGTCAGGGCTTTCAGTGACTTTAGAGATCTTAGTTCCCTCAATCAGTCAGAGAGCCACAGGGCATGAAGCCATGCAGAGCCCCAGTTCTGACTCTGTGTGTGTGTGTGTGTGTGTGTGTTTTCCTTCTATAGGTTACAGGCAATCCCTCTTCCTGGTTAACACTGACCGTCTCCCCTCATTCTCAGCTCTCCCAATATGTTCATGGCCTAAGATGAGAAGGGAGAGGGAACTTTACCAAAGGAGGTGGTGTGTATCAACTTGTCTCTTCAACTTTTGCCTTAAGTTAGAGGTAACTTCATCTTGTCCCTGGAGCTTTTGGCACCTTGTCAAATTTATCCATTTTAAAGGGTTGGGTTTCCCTCTAAATCTTGGGTCTAGGCTCCTTTCCTCACATCCAGCATCAAATGCTCTGAACTTCACAGCTCCTGCCTGGCAGCTCAGGAAAATGTTGAAAACGTTCTTAGACAGAAAGAATACAAGTTACCGCCAAGTTACTTTATGTAATTGACTGGGAACGAAGCGTTGAGAGTTTTGGCAAAGTTTAATCCAGGATCATCCATTAGGCTACACTTCCCCCATTAAAGATGGGGAACACAAGTATTTTCTCTATTCTGTCTGAAGCAGCCTTAAGAAAAATGATCAGCTGAGGCAGGGAATCTTGGTTCTAAGGCCAAAAGAGAGGCACCCAAGGCAAGTTCTGGGTATGTCAATAATGAATAGTCCTGACACTGAGTAGCTAGCTAATAATACAGTTTTATTCTGCTGGCCTCGAGATTATATCTTCCAAATCAATGAAGTACCTCAATAAAACCCAGTGTAGGATACTAGAGCACTATTTCAGGATGACATAATCATTTCAGATAAGGAAACTGTGCTAACTGTGGCTTTTCTCAAAGTGTCAGGTAAATATTATGATTAAAAATAGCTTATAAAGCCTAGCTATCAAATGTTTAATACTATCTTTTATCTGGTATTATAAACACATACACTGAAGTCTGTTACATAGCATTCCATTGACAGTTAACCTGCTGACTACTTGCAAGTTTCTGACTCATTTCCAGTTGGCTAGCTGTCTTTCTTATTATTCCACAAACTAAAAACATAATCCCTGTGCATACATATTTGAAATGTTGTCCCCTTGAACCTCCAAATCATGTTGTTGGTTAGTCTACATAATGTCTAGAAAGACTTATGTAAAGTCATAATGAGGAATTGTTAACGTTATTGTTGGACATGGTTTCTTGTTCCCACGCATTTTGCACAAAAATACTGCTTGGCAAGATGAGAATCAGTGGAGGTAATTAGAACTATGAGGGCCACAAAGATACACACATTTTCCATTCAGCCTGCACCATGACTTAATCCACATGATTACATAGCTACTATTGTTGTCCACTTTACAACTGAGCAAACTGGAACAGAGCAGGTTTAAAAAACCTCTGAGGTAAAGCTAAGATGAACATTTAACCAACCCCGATGTCAGACCATGGCACTGGTAAATATGGCTATTTTTACTTGAAACCTGAACCTGCCGGAGGGAAAAAGGGCACTGATTTGGAATAACACAATATAATAATGCCTCATAATAATAACAACAGCTAGCATTTACTGAGTCGCTATTAAGTGTCAGGAAAGGAACTTTTCATTCATTTCATTGTTAACTCTCTCAGCAACTATGCAAGGTAAGCATTACTTAGGCATTACTTCCATCCTACAGGCAAGGGAATTAGTTAGAAATTAAGGACCCATATCTACTGAGTTAGGGATTGGAATTTTAGAAAGTCTGATTTTGGAGGCTTCACTTGTAACTGCTCAGCCATTATATCTTAGGTGAGAGAGAGTTTGTTACTATGAATTTGATTCATGTCAACTTCCAATTGTTATCCTGTTTCATTTGTGGGCTAATGATGAGAATTCTGCATCTAGAAATTAGTTACTATAGTTTAAAGCTTTGGTCTCAAAAAAATGAAAATATTGGGGGGCCTGGATGGCTTAGTCGGTTGAGCGTCCGACTTTCGCTTAGGTCATGATCTCGCGGTTTGTGGGTTCAAGCCCCACGTCGGGCTCTGCGCTGACAGCCAGCTCAGAGCCTGGAGCCTGTTTCGGAGTCTGTGTCTCCCTCTCTCTCTGACCCTCCCCTGCTCACTCTGTCTCTCTCTCTCCTAGAAATAAATAAAAATATTTTTTAAAAAAAGAAAATATTGCTCAGAATGCATGCTAGACTGACCTTTATCTCAGAGGCTTTCATCTCCTCCTACAGAGCAGTGAAAAGTGGGTATTCGGGCCCCAATCACTCTTACAGAAGATGGACTCCCTTACCTGAGTACATTGGAGAAATTTGTTCTCCTTATCTTTCAAGTTCTATCAGAGGATATGCTGAATCTATATTATGTAGCAAGTAGAGCATTCTGCTTGGGGCTTATAGATCTAGAATCACACACAGGTTCTTACCTCCTTTATCATTCCCAATAAGTACTCCTTCATGGCAATACGCATTGGGCTTATTATCCTCGATCTGGGTGGAATCAGCAAATGTCTCCCATCTCCTTTCTGAAAGATAGGACCCTCCTGCCAGGACTTACCGTAAACCTATGCTTATAAGACCCTCTCTCAGTCTCTTCACCCACATGGACCATTTGGTCTTGTAAATTTCCAGTTTCCATGATGTATGCCAACGTGTCTGTTTAGTCCTCCAGCCAGTGCTCCTGTCATGCCTTGCTTCTCCAACTCCTCATTCTGCTGGCAATACATTTGCTTAGTTTGTTTCTCTTTTCTCCTCTTTAGGTATGATCTTGGGATCTTGAAGTTTGAGTAATTTTTAAATTTTTATTTATTATTATTATTATTATTAAGAGAGAAAGAGCATAAAAGCAGGAGAGGGGCAGAGGGAAAAGGAGAGGATTTTAAGCAGGCTCCATGCCCAGTGCAGAGCCCAAAGTGGGGCTTGATCTCACAACTGTTAGATCATGACCTGAGCCAAAATCAAGAGTCAGATGCTTAATCGACCGAGCCACCCAGGCACCCCTTGAATAAATTTTATGCCTAATTAATCAAGGGCGAATCTAGGTTTATTGAATTCTAAGACCATAGAGAATCTGCATCAGAATCATTTAGTTTGTCTATTAAACATGCTGCCTTCTAGGCTCTACCTGTAAAAATGCAATAATTCTCTGGGATTAGGGCCCAAGAACACAGATTTTTAACAATTTCTCTTGTTATTCTTACTTCCCTTAACATTTGAGAAATACCTAAGTTATTCTTATTTACCTTAACATTTGAGAAATACTGAATTTAGACCAAAAGAAGACAATGAGAGTTGGGCAGTTTGAATGTGAATAGGAAAAAGGGACTGAGGTATAAGAGAAGGCCAAGTTGTAGGTTGGATATAGAAGAGCCCTCAAATGGGATCCTAGTTTTCTAAACTAAAACCATCACCAACTTTGTAATGTGGTGGTAGAGCTAACTTGACAGATGACCCAGAGAAGCAATCAGTCCGCACTTGTAACTCTCACAACATTCCCAACAGCTGGCTCATGCCGCCGTGTGCCAATGAATATGGCCGTGGGCTAGCTAAGTACTCCCCATACATCTGAGATCAGACAGAACCTCAAACACTTTGTGCCAAGGGTCTTACCAGATACTGGAGATACAAAGTTGCATATATTGCTAAGGAGTCATAGGGTTGTAAGGATTAGATATATGGATTGCAGGTGATAAGTTCCATTAGAATTCATTTCAGGCTGTGGTAAAAGTAAAATCAAAGTCGTGTGGGGGCAGAGAAAACAAAGATACAATGTTTGTTTGGGGGCTGTGTGGAATAGTTCATGAGGTTAATCACATTTAACTGAGCAATTAAGGAGGAATTTTTGGAGATCAAGAAGGGATAGGAGTCTTTCAGGTTTAAAGTAATCCAAAGTATCAAAACTTTTGAGCTTTTTAATAGGAAAATGAGACAATAAAGATTACTCAATTTTTATTATGAAACTGCTGCTTAACCTGCTCTTATAATTATTATGTAAGTATATTCCTCTTTAAAGATAGCAAGACCAGAACATACTATTTGTTTGATAAAGACTGATTCAAAGCTGATGGGCTTAAAAGGCTCACAGGAGCACACACTGACTTGGCTCTTGAGACAGACAGATGAAATGTAATTTTTGTCTTTGGATCCTTCCCATTTCTGCTAGCAGTGCCTTTGTATACTTATTACATGGAATTTTGCTTTTAGGTAATTGTCAAAAAATTGTTAATGTATTAATTTAAAAAGAGATGTGACTATTTTGACTATTTACTTCTTAATAGAAACAATTTAGTTCCTAAAGGCTTGAAGTTGGAATGATTAACATAGTAACTGTAGAATGAAAATTTTCCTCCAAATTGTGCTATTTGGGGTAGTGTACTTGGGCTCTTTCAAATACAGTAGGTTACCAGTTACTTCTATACATGCTGCACTTGATCTTTACATGAAATGTTAGTGAGAAGAATAAGGACAAAGCTTTCCAAAAGCTGGAGATGCAGTGCTTGAGCCCTTAATAAAAGAGAAAATTGTTAGTCTCATTATCTGGGCATTAAAAACATAAATATCAGAGCTTCCTGTAGTGAGTACGATATTCAAGTATCAACAGCCAGAAGTAAGAATGAAGAGTTCCCATTCCTATCTTCCCTTAGAAAAACAGAAACTGTATTACAATACTCAATGAAACATACCATATTTTTAGTACTTTAAAACTATAGGCCTTAAGATATGTACACACAAGGGGCTCCTGGGTGGCTCAGTCGGTTGGGCGTCAGACTTTGGCTCAGGTCATGATCGTAGTTAGTGGGTTTGAGCCCCACTTCGGGCTCTGTGCTGACAGCTCAGAGCCTGGAGCCTGCTTCAAATTCTGTGTCTCCCTCTCACTGTGCCCCTCCCCCACTCATGCTCTGTTTCTCTCTGTCTCAATAATAAATAAACATAAAAAAATAAAAAAAAATAAAAGGTACGTATACACAAGACTGAATTCCAACAAGTTCCTCTCTAATTCAGGAGTGAGAATAAGTTTTGAGCATACAAAGTTGTCTGAGATAGGAGGCTGATAGAAATTGGCTCATACGTGTTCCAAGACTGCTTTCCTGATGATTCTTCCCTGGGCCAGTTTGAAGAATGTGCAGTGAGAGGACCTATATGGCTTCTGCTTATGGCCAATGGAGCGCACAGAAGGCTTCTTGTATCAACCCCTGTGTGCACCAAGAAAAACCCTTCTGTGGGTGGAAAGAAAAGTTCCTATAACTTTGAATGATTATTTCTTTCTATGCCCAATCAACTAAAAGTTACTTCAACTTGCTTTGAACTTGCTTTGAAATCCCAAATGGCACAACTTTGATCCAACTTTATTGAAAATAAATAATGTAATTAGTCCCTTGAGGGTATAGGAAGTACGGTATTTGAGATTTGTCAGAGACTAGCAGCCATACTCCTTTAATTAAAAAGAAAATGGAGCTATTTCTTGAGTAAAGGGTAGAAGAAAATTTGCTATGATCTCCAACCTTTGGGAGATTCTTTTAAATTTAGTAGTGACTCAGTGAGGCCTTGGGGATCTTGATAGTGTAATGAAATTATAAAAATTAAATATATATATATTCACAACACTCATAAGAAAACAAATCATATTTTCAAAATCTACTGGATATTGAATTACATACTACTTATGACACAGCTTGTTGCGTGAACCTGAATATATTACTTAAATTCTCTGAGCTTCAGTTTCCTCATCAGCAAAACATGTTTCACAGGGCTTTTAAGAGAATGGGTTGTACATAGTTTGCACTAAGATAGTCAATAAAGATTAGAAAAAAATCATTTAAGAGGCGCCTGAGTGGCATCAGTTAAGCGGCCGACTCTTGATTTTGGCTCAGGTCATGATCTCATGAATTGTGGGATGGACCCCCACCTATGGGGGTGGGGAGAAGAATCCTGCTTGGGATTCTCTCTCTCTCTCCCCCTCCTCCCGCACATTCTCTCTGTCTCAAAATAAGCAAATAAACTTAAACTTAAAAAAAGAAAAAGTATTTAAATGTTGTTTATTATCGAGCAGAATAAGAATTCTCTTCTCACACACATGAATTCTATAAGCTCAGAGTATCCATTGTTCTCTGCTTACTCCACGTCCCATCCCCTAAATAAATATTGAACTTACAGTCCTAGAAAGCAAAACTGTGAACTGTTAGGAGTCTGCACCTTTTTAGATACCACTCTGCTGAAAAATTTTGCACATGCTGGAGCATGAAGTGTATCGTGAATGCTATTGGCTTAGCACAGATATAATAAAATCAAAAGACCAATTAAAAAAGTTCCATGATGATTGTCCAAAAGTGGTTAGAATTAGGAAATATAGTCATGTCAGACTGTGTTTTGGTGATTTTTATTTGTAGCTAATTATGTCTTTTTTCCCCTCTCTCCTTGAAAATAAGAAGGTATTCTGTGGTACTCTTAGAGGCTTGTAGGCTAAGTAAATTTGGTTTAAAATATACAATAGATAAAAGATAATTTTGCACTGATTAGAATTCTCGGTCTAGAGAAAAGTTATTGTGGGTGAGTTCTGCACACTTTGATTCTCGCCTCTCCAGTGGGTCAGATCTGCAGAGCACGAGGAGTCAATCCTGGAGTTCCAGTCTAGACTCCATTTCCTAAGTGCAGCCGGTGATTTTCTAAACACTTAACTCCCTATAATCCTCTTTGCTTAAAATTCTTAGAAGAGTTTGTTTCCTTCAGTGAAATCTAACTGATATAAGTTCAATTAGAAGGAGACTTCTATAAAGTGTGCCAGATAATCACCTTACCCAGAGGATGTTTTGGTGCTATCCTTGACCCCAAAGCTTTCTCTCATAGGAACGGGCCAAAAAACAAAAAAATGAGTCCAAATGGGTTGTTCAATGACGCACCTGGTGATATCTACATTCATTCTTCCATCCAAGTACTAATCAGGCCTGACCCTGCTTGGCCTCCGAGATCAGACAAGATTGGGTGCATTCAGTGTGGTATGGGCATAGACAATTCTGAGAAAATTTCATCTTAGACTAAAGCTGGAATATCAATATGAGGGAAGATTGGTATTATTGCTATCTTTTCCAAGACATTTCTTTCCCCCCTTCTCTTTTCTTTTCTTTTTCTTTCCTTATGCCTGTTTACTTTGGTTAATCAATGAAAATGATTAGGGAAAATTGAACTGTCTACTGGGTGAGGCTGCTCAGAAAATACTCTATAACGACATTAAATTATCATATGGGATATTGTCCAAGTTGAGCATATGTGTTGAAGTATGTGAAGGTTGTTTTCGATGCCTTCTAGACCCTTTTTTGGAATCTGAACATCTTCCTAAACAAGATCATTTATCAGCTATTTGAATACTCATGGGGAGTCCTTATTCTTTGTCCCTTGCCATCCAAATTTACCGTCACTTGCTATCTGAGTAGGGTATATACAAGAAAGAGATGGATTACGGACAGTCCCATAACACTCCCAAAGGTACTAGCATAAAAAAATTTCAGAGTTTAGCCTAAAAGAGTACCAGATTGGTAAAACTTCAGGCAGGCCTCGCCAAAAATGAATAAAAAAAATCTCTTACAGTGTGGGGACATCTGTGTGGTGTTAGGGTTCTGCCTCAACACCAATGACTCAGATAACATGTATTTTATCTGAAGTTATTAGCAAAACTTCAGTCTGATTCTAAGTGGAAACTGGGAGAGACTGAATTTGAATTGAGAGACTGAAACCGGGAGAGACATGGTAGAATATGTCATCTAGAGATGAATTATTGAATTGTGCTTTTACATTTTGAGGAAAACATGAAAGTGGTGCATAGAATAATAATTTAGTAACAGCAATAATATTGGGAACATTGGTATTATTATCAATATAATAGTAATAACATTATTATTATACCGGTACATATTTATTTGACTAAGTTTCAGTAAATATGTTAAATTATTTACATTGATTAACATACCCAAATCTCACAACTGCTCAGTATGGCCATAATGACACTTGATAATGAGTACTTTCTTTATATACCAAGTACTTTGCCAGCAGAATCTTATTTAATCCTCAACAGTGCTATGAGGCAGGAACTATTTTGTCCCTATTCTATAGATTAAGAAATTGAGTTTTAGAGAAAGCAGCTTGCCTAAGGTCAGAAACTAACAAGATGACATAAAATTTGTATACAGTCATTTTAAAGATACACATGCACACGTGTGCGCGCACGCACGCGCGTGCACACACACACACACACACACACACACTGAAATATTACTCAGCCATCAACAAGAATGAAATCTTGCCATTTTCAACGATATGGATGCAGCTACAGTGGATTATGCTAAGCAAAATAAATCAGTCAGAAAAAAGACAACCACTATATTTCACTCATATGTGGAATTTAGGAAACAAAAGAGATAAATATATGGGAGGGGAAAAAGAGAGGGGGAAACAAACCATAAGAGACTCTCAACAATAGAGAACTAACTGAAGGTTGATGGAAAGAGGTGGGTGGGGGGATGGGCTAGGTGGGTGATGGGTATTAAGGAGGGTATTAGGTGCTATGATGAGCACTGAGTATTGTATGTAAGTGATGAAGCACTGAATTCTACTCCTGAAACCGATATTGCATGATATGATAACTAATTAGACTTTAAATAAAATACTGAAAAAAAATGGTCATTTGCCCTAGGAGCCAGGCTCTTACACACTTTATTACACTGTTTTCTTCACGTGTGTGATTATTTCAGAAATATCAGACAAATATAATCTGATGGCAGTACCTATCATTGACATTTATTGAGCACCTGGTCCATGTCAGACCTTGTTTCCTAGAATTTCAGAAATATTTATTCTTTCCTCTCACATTTCCATGAGGAAGGACTTCCTTTCTTCTCCACATTCAGGAAATCTTGTATTTTTCCACCTTTTACCTGATTTCATAAGAGAAGAGAAATTAGCTGGTATGAAGGGTCTACAATTCTTTGGGTCATACCTTTACCACTAGGTGGAGCTATTGTGCTTCAAAAGCAAGAGGACAACTTTTGGACCTTTTCTTTGGGCCAGTTCATTGATTAATAGAAAAATAACACTTTTCGGTGCTATCTCACCACGCTTACCCCTGCAACGTAATTGGTACATGGAATTCCTTTTATGTCTATAGGACATGTCTACAGTTTCTTTTTGTTTACAATGGATCAGACAAGAAGGAATAAGCAAGAGGCCTCATTTGGCTTTAAGATTAAGGTGTACTTTTCCAATCAATATTTATTAGAGAGTTTTGTTTTCTGCAGCTAATGGTCCACTTGCCCATTGCTTCAGCTGATTCATTTATCTTATTTGACGACAGGCCTTTGTGTGTATTCTTTACTGATTAGAATTTAGAGAAGAATTCATCTTAAGATGAGCCAACTTAAAAAAATGCTTATGAATTATTCAGTCTTTAAAAAAGAAAGAAATTATGTATCCACCCATCAGTTGATGAACATTAGGGGTCTTTCCATAATTTGGCTCCTATAAACATTGGGGTGCATGTACACCTTTAAATCAGCATTTTTGTATTCTTTGAATAAATACCTGGTAGTGCAATTGGTGGGTTGTAAGGTAGTTCTAATTTTAACTTTTTGAAAACCTCCATACTTTTTTCCTGAGTGGCTGCGTTTGGAACAATATAGATGGACCTGGGGGACATTATGCTCACCGAAGTAAGGCAGACATGGATAGACAAATATTGCGGGGCACCTGGGTGGCTCAGTCGGTTAAGCATCCGACTTCAGCTCAGGTCGTGATCTCACAACCTGTGGGTTCAAGCCCCGCGTCAGGCTCTGTGCTGACAGCTCAGAGCCTGGAACCTGCTTCAGATTCTGTGTCTCCCTCTCTCTCTCTGCCTCTCCCCAGCTCGCTTTCTGATTCTGTCTCTCAAAATAACAACATAAAAAAAATAGAAAAGACAAATATTGCATGATTTCTCTTACATATGTAATCTAAACATGTCAAACTCATGAAAGCAGAGAATGGAATGATGGTTGTCAGGGGCTGGCGAGTGGCCAAAAGGGGGCGCTGCTCTCCAAAGGGGACAAAGTTTCAGTTATGCAAGATGCGTGTGTTATGGAGCTCTAATGTACAACCGTGCAACTATAGTTAATAATACTGTATTATCTACTTGAAATTTGCTAACAGAGTTGACTTTAAGTGTTCTCACTACAGAAAATTTGTAATTACGTTAGGTAATGAATATGTTACATGGCTTGGTTGTGATTAGCATTTTACAATGTATACATATATATCAAAACATCATGAGATACATTGTTTAATTTTCTGCATCTTTAGAAGATATGACATCACATAAAAGTTGGGTTAACTCTGACTTTGACAGTTAAAACATGTCAGGCTTAAGTTACTTCAAGAGGAGTCAAGTGTGAGCAAATGGTGCTGTGATATACCTCAGAGAAAAGATGACCATTGAACATTGTTATAACTGAATTAGGCTAAGGTGACCACTATGCAGGTAGAAGAAAGGAGGAAACGAGAGTCTTGCAACATAAGGCTAAGCCCAGAATCTCCCTATAGTCATTCCACAGTTGCCCATATTTACGTGGTGTGTATTAAAGACGAAAGAATGCCCGTCAGCTCTAGTTTAGAACGTTAGCCTCAGATTTTTCATGCAATGTGATTTGATATAAGTTTGGAGGGAGCATTTCTGGTTATTGTATCAGTTAAATAAGAGTTTGTCACTTTCCATAGAAGACGCGTTTTGCCAGGGCGCCTGGGTGATTCAGTCAATTAAGGGTCTGACTCTTGGTTTCAGCTCAGGTCATAATCTCTTGGTTCGTGAGTTTGAGCCCTGGCAGCACGGGGCCTGCTCGACATTCTCTCTATCTCTTCCACACCCTCCCTTCCCTTCCCCTTCCTTTCACCTTAAAGAAAGAAAGAAAAAAATTGCCAAGGTTCTCATCACTGCTGAAACCGAAGGAATGCCTGCCCAGTGGGACACTCTTCAAGTTTGGCTGGAGGAATATTTTGTCCCCTACTAATTTTGAGGGGTCTGAGGATAATAGCTGGAATCCATTTCAGTCATTGTTTGGTGTAGAGTTACCCCAAGCCTGAAACTCAGAATTGGAGGATTCCTCAAATTTTCTTCTTGTCCTTCTAGTCTTTTTGTCTTTATTTTCTCTCACTGAGTTTACCTAATCCCATCATTTAGGCTCCAAGGAAACCATGCCCAAATCTTATTTTCATGTACTAACCTTCCTCCTTACATTTATTTGGCCTTGTTTGGGAATTTTGGCAACCTGCGCTTATGCTTGGATGTCCTGTTAGCAGCTGGCACTCATCATGTTCAACACTGAATGTATGAGTTTTAGAAATATCTTCGATGTTTTTTAGTTATTCCTATTTGTGGTAATAGCTTAGTTTATACAAACAGCTCCACTGGTATCTCTTGGATACATATCTATATCTATCTATTTTTTTTTTAATTTCTACCTTCTTCGTAAGAAGTCCTAGTGAATCTTCCTTTGCAACATCTCCAGAGTATGTTTGTTTCTTGGCACTACTCACATGGCATGATTAATTCAGGGCATTTAAAAATCATTCACTGACTATTGTGATGGCCTCTCAAAGCTGACCCTGACTCTTCTCTTCCTTACACCAGTCCATCTGGCTGGTGCACACTGTGTTAATCTTCCTGAGTCTGCATTTTCATTATTTCAGTCCTGTGCCAAAAAAGAAATAAAAATCCTAAAGCCCTCCCATCATGAGCTGACCTGGATTTTGGCATTTTAGAGCTTCCTAAACTGATCCAAATCTGTTTTTTGATCTGAGTCTATGTTGCAGTCCCTGGGGAGAGACATTGGGAACTCTTTGAGAGCTTCTGGAAATCCTCTATGTGACATCCGGAGAGGAGGAAAATGATATTCTATCTCTGAGTTCAATACCTTTGAAGTGCTCCTACATGGCCGCCAGAGTTGGCAGTGACCTTCACTTACCATACTGCTGTTTTCCTGTTCTACACTCAGGTGTGCAAAGAAAAGCAGTGACACCACATAAGCCCTTGCCTACGGGGCAAGAATTCTGTTGTAGTTATGACAATGAGAAAGAATGAAATCTGGCCATTTGTAGCAACATGGATGGAACTTGAGGGTGTTATGCTGAGTAAATTAAGTCAGGCAGAGAAGGACAGATACCATATGTTTGCACGTATAGATGGATTAGGAGGAACTTAACAGAGGACCATGGGGGAGGAGAAGGGGAAAAATAGTTGCGGAGAGGGAGAGAGGCAAACCATGAGAGACTCTTGAATGCTGAGAACAAACTGAGGGCTGATGGGGGTGGGTGTGAGGAGAAGGGGGGTGATGGACATGGAGGAGGGAACTTGTTGGGATGAGCACTGGGTGTTATATGGAAACCAACTTGACAATAAACTATTTAAGAAATGAAAAAAAAAAAAGAATTCTGTTGTAGTTAGTATCCAGTATAGGTCCCACGAAGGATCGAAACAAGGGAGTCTCATTCATTCATTTAATTAAACAAATATTTATTCAGTACCTACTATATATGCTTGGTGTTACTCTAAGGTGCTTCAGAAAGAACACTAAAGAAAACAGACAGAATCCTTCCCCTTTGAAACTTAAATTAAAATGTATGTGAGTGTATGAGTGAGTGTGTGCGTGTGTGTGTGTTGCAGAAAACACAACAAACAAACTAGCAAACAATGTATAGTATTTCATGTAATAATAGGTGCTCTGGATGCAGGGAAGATTATCTGCTTTGCTCCTTGGGGTTGTGTGCTATTTGGCAACCACCAAAATGTATGTAAAAGAGTATATTCCAATAAACATACAGCAGTGTTACTATAATGAACTAGGCTACAAATGCAAAGTAAGAATTTTGCTACGAAGCCTAATTTCTGAGGAAAACCCTGGGGGAACATGTCTTCCAATTTTTAATCAGGTCCCTAGGATTTCCTAACTTTCGAAAACCCTTGGGGTCATATTAGCAGGGGGCTCTTTTGGCACCAGCAGATGCTATTTACTACCCTCTAGGCTAGAGAAAAATACTCTGGCAAAGCCACCATTAGATATCATGATCTGTAACTCATGGCTTCTCAGAAGTCTGTGCTCTGGTTCCCTTCATCCACAGTTTGCTCAAACAAAAACAGTGACGAAGAAGAATCTCTGTTTTGGGCCACTCACCTGGAAAATTCATCAGAGCTGCTTGTGCCTCTTTGAATATAAGGGAGAAAGGTTAGCAAGAACCAACACCGAAATCCTGAATCAGAAGAGTGAGTGATGAATTTTATCCATCCTGTTAATCTTCCAAACCTCAGCTATGGAGGTGAAGATCTGAACTGCCCTGATCTCCTGTCTGCTAAGACAGCCATTGATCATTAGGTGGGGCTGGGGGACTGTGAAAGCCGAAGTAGAACAGAGTTAATGTAGTCCTGATTGGTCACAGGGGTACGCAACCTTATCCTCACAGCACTCGCCTGCTGGTGTTTTTGATAGTCTTTAAACAGTCTCTTCAGCCTTTATCCAAAGGAGACAGAGGCACACAGGAGGGTGGGTGTGAGTTGATTCTCTCATTCTGAGATTCTGTCTCATCACGGAGAGATTGGGGGAAGGGAGCTGGGTACTCATTTTAATGTCACCCTCTGTCCTGTTCTCACAGATATGCCCTAGGGAAGAATGGCAGCAGGAAATGATTCTTTAGTGACCGAGTTCATCCTGCTGGGTTTAACACAAGAGCCAGAACTCCAGGTGCCTCTCTTCTTCATTTTCTTAGGGATCTATGTAGTCACCATGATGGGGAACATGGGCTTGATTATTCTGATCGGTCTGAAGCCTCACCTGCACACTCCCATGTACTACTTTCTCTTCAACCTTTCCTTCATTGATCTCTGCTACTCATGTGTCGTAACCCCTAGAATGTTGATAGGTTTTGTTAAACAGAACATCATCTCTTACGCAGAATGCATGACTCAGCTCTGTTTCTTCTCATTCTTTGTCATAGATGAGTGCTATATTTTGACATCAATGGCCTATGACCGGTACGTGGCCATCTGTAAGCCCCTGCTTTACAAGGCCATCATGTCCCACCAGGTCTGCCTCATGCTGATGGTGGGAACGTATGCAATGGGGCTTGTGGGTGCCATGGCCCACACCGGGTGCATGCTGGGGATCACGTTCTGTGATGGCAACGTCATCAATCATTACATGTGTGACATACCTCCTCTCCTCCAGCTTTCCTGCACAAGCACCTATGTCAATGAGCTGGTGGTTTTCATTGTGGTGGGCATCAACGTAATAGTGCCTAGTCTCACCATCACCATTTCTTACACCTTGATCGTCTCCAACATCCTCCGTATTCGTTCTACAAAGGGCAGGTCCAAAGCCTTCAGTACCTGCAGCTCCCACATAGTTACTGTTTCCCTCTTCTTTGGAGCATCAGCATTCATGTATCTAAGGCCTTCTTCTGCTGGATCTCTGGATCAAGATAAATTATCCACAGTGTTTTATACCATTGTGGGGCCAATGATGAATCCTTTTATCTATAGTCTGAGGAACAAAGATGTCAAAACTGCACTGAGTAAGACTTTTAAGAAAAGAATGTTCTCTTGAGTAGAAACGGTGTTAGTTACAGATGCCAACTCCTAGTAAGGGCACAAGGTGTATGAAGCTATGGAGAGAGAGGTAAGAAATCAAAATAGAAACGCAAATGATTCAAATATAGGATAAATTAAGTATTTATAACTTATTTCACAAAGACAATATAAGGAAGAGGAGGATCAGTCCTTTATCTTTTCATAGGAAGTAAAAAAGAGTTCATTTGCCATTCTCCAGCTTATTTTTAGAAGTTATAAAGGTTTGGAGCACCTGGGCAGCTCAGCCGGTTGTGCATCCGACTTCAGCTCAGGTCATGATCTCACAGTTCGTGGGTTCGAGCCCCACGTGGGGCTCTGTGCTGACTGCCAGCTCAGAGCCTGGAGCCTGTTTCAGATTCTGTGTCTCCCCCTCTCTCTGCTCCTCCCCTGCTCATGCTGTCTCTCTCTCTCTCAGAAATAAATAAAACATTAAAGAAAAGAAGTTATAAAGTTTTAAGTATAAAAGGTTGAATGGTGGTAAATCCAAAAATGTTAACTTTTGAGATTTTTGACTGAGGCATGCCTGAAATTCCTGTGCAACTTTGTCTTGTATATGTGGGCTTTGGTGGAATTTAGATTTGGCCACATATTCATTCATTCATTCATTCATTCATTCATTCATTCATTCATTCAATAAACCTGTATGGAAAGATTATGGTGGACATGAGAGTGATCTATTTGAGTGCTATAGGGCATTTTGTTCGGGGAAATTCCTTCATTTCCCAAATGAAGATAAAAATAGGAGGGTACTCTTCTATCTCTGGTCCTTGGTCTCAAGGGACTGTGGTAAAGGGAGATTTCCTCCTGATACTGGATCCTAGGGACAAGAAACTGAGACAACCTTATAGAGCCGTAGGAATAAAGGGAACATATACTGGGCTTTACCTCTTGGGACTTCGGGGCAGGAAACGCAGGTAATAGGAGAGGCTATATTAATTTTACTAGAAATATTTACCAATTATTAGTAGAAGAATGTTTGTCCTTTTCTCAAGTAGACTTAATAATCTCTAATTCCATTAGCAATCAGCATTTTTCCTTTATTATTGTCACTCTGCCTTTTGCCTCAGAGGTTTAATGGCACAAATGATTTAGTTATTTAATGAATAAACAGAGGCTGAGCACATATCCTGTACCAGGCTCTGTTTTTTAAACATCACAGACATAGTAGTGAAAGACACACAATGTCTGTGCTCTCATAGGCCACATAGGGTTGTTTTCATAGTCTTGAGTTTTGGGATTTTTTTTTTGTCTTCTGAATGCAATTTGTATCAGACGTATGATTTATAAATATTTCCTACTAATTCATCTTCTCTTTTCAGTCTCTTAATAGTGTTTCTCAAGGAGCAGAACATCTTAATTTTAATGAATTCCAATGTCTCAATTTTTTATAATGGATTGAGCTTTTGGTATCATATTTGCTTATGCCAAAGTCCCAAGGCTTTTTGCTTATGTTTTCTTCTATTGTGTTATGATGTTTAAATCCATGATCGCTTTTTTTTAATGTTTTATTTATTTCTAGGAGAGAGAGAGAGTGAGAGAGAGAGAGAGAGAGCATGAACAGGGGAAGGTCAGAGAGAGAGGGAGTCACAGACTGAAACATGCTCCAGGCTCTGAGCTGGCGTCAGCACAGACCCCGACGCGGGGCTCGAACCCACGAATCGTGAGATCATGACCTAAGCGAAAGTCGGACGCTTAACCGACTAAGCCACCCAGGTGCCCCAAATCCATGATCGTTTTGAATTACTTTTTCTGTATGGTGTGTGGGCTGTCCATCTGAGCAAATGTTTTTGCATATGGATATCTAATCATTCCAGCACCCTTTGTTGAAAAGTAGTTCAGACTCAAGATAAGTCAGCAAAGATTGGATCTAGAGGTAGTGGTGGAGGAGGAGGGAGATGTGTGGGTCAGTGCTGGTCACTGATGAATGCCCTTGTGCTTCTGAGGAGTGTGAGGAGGAGAATTGCTGGGCGAAAGGGGAAATCTGTGGTTAACTTTTTAGTAAACTGACCTTCTGCTTTCAAAAGAGGCTCTACTGGGGCATCTGGGTAGATCGGTTGGTTAAGCGTCCAACTTCAGCTCAGGCCATGATCTCATGGTTCGTGAGTTCTAGTCCTGCTTTGGACTCTGTGCTGACAGCTCAGAGCCTGGAGCCTGCTTCAGATTCTGTGTCTCCCTCTTTCTCTGCTGCCCCCTTGCTCACACTGTGTTTGTCTCTCTCTCTTGAAAATAAATAACATTTAAAAATTTAAAAATAAAAACAAAAACAAAAGAGGCTTTACTATTATTATATTCCCACCAACAATACATGACATTTTTTTTTCCTCATGTTTTTGCCAACACTTTTAGTAATGTCTGTCTTAATCACAGCCATTCTGATGGGTGTACAGTGGTATCTCATTTTGATTTTAATTTGTACATAATGATACTGAACATTTTTTCATATGCTTATTAGCAATTGTATATCTTCTTTGAAATATCTGTTTAAATAGTGTGCCTATTTTCTTTTTTCTAATTGAAGTATAGGGGACATACATTGTTATAATAGTCTTAGGTGTACATCATAGTGAATTGACAGTTCTATGCTTGATGAAATGATCATCATGGTAAATATAATTACCATCTGCAACCATATAATGTTACAATAGTATTGACTGTATTTCCTATGCTATACTTTTCATGTCATGACTTTTTCTGATTTGGTTATTTCTCTACTCAATATTAAATTGTAAGATGCAATTAGGAAAATGAAAAATCATATACAAAGAAAAGATATATCTGATAATGGACTTATGTTAAGAAAATAGAAAAAACCCTTACAACTTCTTATGTTTGTATGGCTTATTATTTTCCATTCTTTTATTTCAAGCTGCCTATATTATTATATTTAAAGCAAGTTTCTTATAGGTAGCTTGTGGTTGGGTCATTTTTAAATGCTTTTGCTTCAAACATCAAAAAATAGTTTTAAAAAATCTTGAAGATAGTCTGTTATGTTTATCTCTTTTTTTATACAGCCATTAGGTCTTCTTTCCCAGAGTTCAAGCTTCCTCCTGTGATTATTTCTTTTCTGTTTGGTATACTTTTTTTTTTAAATGCATATTTTTATTTTTGAGAGAGACAGAGACAGAGTGCTAGCAGGGGAGGAGCAGAGAGAGACGGAAACACAGAATCTGAAGCAGGCTCCAGGCTCTGAACCATAAGCATAAAGCCTGATGTGGGGTATGAACTCATGAACCGTGAGATCATGTCCTGAGCCGAAGTCAGATGCTTAACTGACTAAGCTACCCAGGTGCCCCTGTTTGGTACACTTTTTAAAGCCATTCTGTAAGGGTCAGTATGTTGAGGACAAATAGTCTTAGGTTTCCTTCCTCTGGGAATGTATTTATTTCCCCTTTAGTCTTGAAGGGTATTGCCAGCGGATATAGAATTCAAAATTGGCAGTTCTTTTCTTTCAAGGGAAGCCCCTTTTCTTCATTATCTCATAGGGGGAATCCACTGTTCTGTCTGTTTTTGTTTTTTTTTTTTATGTTTTATTTATTTCTGAGAGAGAAAGAAAGAGAGAGAGAGAGAGAGCAGGGGAGGGTCAGAGAGAGAGGGAGACACAGAATCTGAAACAGGCTCCATGCTCTGAGCTGGCAGTCAGCACAGAGCCCGACAAAGGGCTGGAACCCAGGAACCGAGAGATCATGACCTAAGCCAAAGTCGGAGGCTTAACCTACTGACCCACCCAGGAGCCCCCGCTGTCCTCTTAATCATTATATCTCTGTCGGTTATTTGTCACTTCTCTCTACCTTCATGGAAGATTTTGTTTGGTTTTTGGTTTTCAGAGGTTTGACTATGATCAGCCACAACTTGGATTTCTTTGGATTTATATAGCTCTTGAATCTGTCTTCTCCTGATTTTGAGAATAGTTTAGCCACTGTGTCTTTGAATGTCGTTTTCAGGATTACTTTCCTTGCCTTTGCCTTCTGTGACTCCAAAGATATAAATATTGTGTTTTGTTACTGTTCCATACATCTCTGAGGCCCTGTTTACTTTTGTCTGGACTATTTCTTTCTCTTATCACATTATGTAATTTTTCTTGATTTATCTCTGAGTCCACTGTTTCTTTCCTCTGTTGTCTTTAATCTACTCTGAAGTCCATTCTGTGAGGTATTTTTTTTAAATTTCATTTGTTGTAAATTTTAGTTATAAAATTTCTCTTTGGTTCTTTTTTTAAAAAATTAAAATGTAATTTGTTTTTAATTTTTAATTAAGTTTATTTACATATTTTGAGAGAGAGAGAGAGAGAGAGAGAGAGAATCCCAACCCAAGTAGGTTCCACACCGTCAGTACACAGCCAGATATGGGGCTTGAACTCATGAGCCATGACACCATGAATTGAGCCCAAGTCAAGAGCCGGACACTGAAATGACTGAGCCAACCCCACCCCCAAGGGCCCCTAATTTGTTTTTAAAGAAAAACTTAGATAGGTCAAGTTCAAAACATAAGTGACACTAGCTGAAGTTTATTAGGTTAACATATTTAATCAACGGTTTTAAATATGATATTGGTACATTGCTGGAGTTATGTTGTCCTCTTATCTTTTTTTTTCTCTTCTTATTCACTTAGTCTTTTTTGATTAAGCTTTTTATTTTGACATAATTATAGATACATATGCAACTATAAGATGTAAAAAAGAGTGGTTCTGTGTACCATCTACCCAATTTCCTCCCCATGGTAACTTCTTGCAAAAACAGTAGTATCAACAACCAGGATCTTAACATTACCCTTTTATAGCCATACTCACTTCTCTCTCAATCCCACCTCCTCCTTGACACCTAGCAATCACTAGGTGTTTGTTTATTATTTCTACAATAATTTCCAGAATGTTCCATAAATGGAATCATATAGTATGTGACCTTTTGACATTTTTTCACTCTGCTTAATTTTCTGAATATTTATCCAGATTGTTGCGTGTATTAACAGTTGGCTTTTTATTACTGGGTGGTATTCCACAGTACGGAAGCATGATCATTTGACCACTCACACTTGGAAAGAAATCCCGGTTATTTCCAGTTTTTGGCTACTATGCATAAAGCTGCTAACACATTTATGCATAGGTTTTTGTGTAAACATTTCTAGGGTAAACTGCTGGGTTGAGAGGCAGTTGCATGTTTACATGTTTTGAGAAAGAAGAAAATTCTGTTATTTTGACAATATGGATGGACCTTCAGGGCATTATGTTAAGTGAAATAAAGCAGAAAGAGAAAGACAAATGCCATATGACATGATGTATATGTAGAATCTAAAAAAAACCCTAACCTTCTAAAAACAGTAAAATGGTCGTTACCAGGGGCAGGGTGATGGAGGAACTGAGGAGACAGTGTTTAGGGTACAGTCTTGCAGCTACTAGATAAATCTTGGAGATCCAATGCACAGCACGGTGATTATAGTCAGCAGCACTGTCTATTATAAGCTTCAAATCTGTTGGGGCACCTGGGTGGCTTAGTCGGTTAAGCGTCCGACTTTCGCTTAGGTCATGACCTCCCATTTGTGGGTTCGAGCCCCACGTCGGGCTCTGTGCTGACTGTCAGCTCGGAGCCTGGAGCATGTTTCAGTCTGTGACTCCCTCTCTCTCTGACCCTCCCCTGCTCACTCTGTCTCTCTCTCTCTCCTAGAAATAAATAAAACATTTTAAAAAATACATTATAAAAAAAATCTGCTAAGAGATTAGCTTTTCATTGTTTTGACCACAAAAAAGAATTATGTGCTGTGATAGAGGTATTATCTAATGCTATGGTGGTAATCATATTGCAGTATATAAATGTATCGAATTAACCCAGTATACAACTTACATTTTCACAATATTATATGTCAACGATATCTCATTTTCTTTCTCAAAGGAAGAAAATGAATTCAGATTCTTTTTTTTTAGGGAAAAAAAAAAGACAGACAGAGAGAAAAAGAAACTGCCAAAATCATTCCAGAGTCGCTATGGTACAATTTTCCATCGCCTCCAGTTTCTCCACATCTATGCCATCAGTTAGTATGGTCATTATATTTCATTTTGGTCATTCTGATGGATGTGAAATGAAAAGTCATTGTGGTTTTACTCTGTATTACCCTATGGGGTGCCTGGGTGGCTCAGTTGGTTAAGCATCCGACTTCGGCTCAGGTCATGATCTCATGGTTCATGGGTTCAAGCCCCATGTCGGGCTCTGTGCTGATAGCTAGTTTAGAGCCTGGAGCCTGCTTCAGATTCTGTGTCTCCCTCTCTCTCTGCCCCTCCCCTGCTCATGCTGTCTCTCTCTCAAAAATAAATAAAAAACATTAAAAAATTAAAAATTAAAAAAATTTTATTACCCTAAATCTCTGATGATATTGAACATATTTTCATGTGCTTATTTGGCAGGTATATGGCCTCTTCAGGGACTGGTCTCTTCATATCTTTTGCCCATTAAAAAAATGTTTTTTAATGTTTATTTATTTTTGAAAGAGAGACAGAGAATGAGAGGGATAGGGGCAAAGAGAGATAGACATGCACACAAAATCTGAAGCAGGCTCCAGGTTCTGAGCTGTCAGCACAGAGCCCAATGCAGGGTTCAAACCCACAAACTGTGAGATCATGACCTGAGCTAAAGTTGAATGACTGACCAATTGACCCACCCAGGTGCCCCTACCCATTTTCTAATAGACTATTTTGTTGTTGTTGTTCTTGTTGTTTCTATTGAGTTTTGAGAGGTTTTCCTTTTTCTTTTTAAATTTATTCTAGATTCATTCCAGGAAGTCCTTTGTTGGATATGTGGATTACAAATATTGTCTATAGCTTATATTTTTTTGCTATTATCATTATTATATCATTTCTTCTATGTTCCTTAGGCTTCTGCAGTGGGAATTTGTCTGTGGTCCATATTTAATTAATTAACTAATTCATTCATTCACTCAATCAACCATTCATTTATATTACAAAAGACTGATAGACATTTATTTTATTTTTAAATTTTAATAATTTTTTTGGTTCATTTATTTATTTTCAGAGAGAATGAGCACAAGTTGGGGAGGAGCAGAGACAGAAGGAGGGAGAGAGAGAATCCCAAGCAGTCTGTCAGCACAAAGCCCAGTGTAGATCTTGAACTCAGGAACCCCAAGATCATGACCTGAGCCAAATCAAGAGTCAGAGGCTAAACCAACTGAGCTGCCCAGGAGCCCCTATTTTACATTTAAATTATAACCCATCACTGCTTTATTTATTCTGTTGTTCACATTATTCAAATTTTGGCCATTGAGAACCCTTTCAATTGGTTCTTGTGTCTCTTTGACATTCCCTATCTGTGTGTGTGTGTGTGTGTGTGTGTGTGTGTGTGTTTGTGTGCGTGTGTGTGTGTGTGTTTGTGTGCGTGTGTGTGTGTTTGTGTGTGCGTGCGTGTGTGTGTGTGTGTGTGTATAGTTTAGTACTACTTTGCTTTGTGGCACTACAAAATGCTCCAGGCTGATCTTTCCTTCCCAAGTTCCTTTCCTGGTTTCTTTTTTTGGGGGGGAACATCATTAGAAACCAATATCTGGGCATTAGATGTACTTGCTGTTACTAGGGTATCCTTGCTTCCAGGCCCTCTAAGCCTACAGAACAAGGACATATACATACATATGTGTACATGACATATATGTACACACATACATATAACATATATGTTATACAAACATATGTATACATGTAGATATGTATACATATCTATAAATATGTCCATATGCAATCATCTGTAGCTATATTATGTTAAACATGAGTTTGTACTGATGACTCCAACTCTAACCCATTACCACCTGCTTTCTCTCCTTGCTTGTTTGTAAGCTGCCATACTCACAGTAAGACACTTGTCTCCCACCATCTGCCACTGAGTTACCTAAAAGTTTAAGAAACATTGGTATTTTTCTTTATTATTTAAAACTTTTTAAATGTTTATTTATTTTGAGAGAGAAAGAGAGAGAGTCACATAAACAGAGGAAGAGAGAGAATCCCAAGCAGGCTCTTTAATGTCAGCACCCAATGTAGGGCTCTATCCCATGAACTGTGAGATCATGACCTGAGCTGAAACTGAGAGTGGGAAATTTAACTGACTAAGCCACCCAAGTGTTCCTCAAGTCTTTAAATGTTTGGCCAAATTAATCTGTGAAGACTTCTGGGATTTTCTTTGTTGGGGGGGGGGTGGTGAGTACTTATTTATTTATTTATTTATTTATTTATTTTTAATGTTTTATTTATTTCTGAGAGAGAGAGAAACAGCGTGAACAGGGGAGAGTCAGAGAGAGAGGGAGACATAGAATCCGAAACAGGCTCCAGGCTGTCAGCACAGAGCCTGACACAGAGCTCGAACCCACGAACCGTGAGGTCATGACCTGAGCCGAAGTTGGACCCTTAAACGACTGAGCCACCCAGGTGCCCCTTAAGTGCTTATTTAAACTGCATATTTGTTATAGATCTATTCAGACTTTCTATTTCTTCAAGATTAAGTCTTTGTAAGTTTTATGTTTCTTGGAATTTATCCGTTTATTCTACGTTGCAAAATTTGCTGGCCGATATTTATTCATAATTGTCTCTCATGATCCTTTTTAAATTTCTGGCCATCAGTTGTAAAGTCTCTTATTTTATTTCTGATTTTATTTGTCTGAGTTTCTGCTCTTTTTTCCCCTTAGTCTAGCAAGAGGTTTGTCAATTTTGTTTATCTTTTCAAAAAAACCCAACTCTTGGTTTTGTAGATTTTTTTCAATTGCTTCCCTGTTTTCTATTTCATTTATTACTACTCTAATCTTTATTATATGCCTCCTCCTGCTAACTTTGGAATTAGTTTGTTCTATGATTATAAAATGTATGAGGGAACAGAATATAAAGAACAATAGGTAAATTATTTGGAAGGACAATCAATGTTTCCTGAGGGACACTTGGAGATGACAATATATGCATGTTTGTGTATAAACGCTGGTGGCAGTGACCACACACTCTAGAAAATTGTATTCTGTTAATGTTTTTGCTGTGCAACAAAACTTAGTATCTTACAACAATAACAATCATTTATTTAGTCACAAATCTGGAATTTGTGCCAGGTTTGGTGCGGAAGGCTCATCTCTTCTTCACTTGGTATTCGCCGGGGTAGTCTGAGGTTGGATGGCTCAGTCACACAGCTGGTAAGGCTGTACTCACTGCTGTCTCTGAGAACTTAGCTGCTGAGGGCCCAGGACCTCAATACTTCTTCATGTGGGCTTCTCTCCATTTGTCTCTTTATGGAGTCCCTGGCTGTCTGTCCTTCCTCAGAGCATGGTGAATAGTTCCAAGAGTAAGTGCCTTAGAGAACCAGGGCGAGGCTGCATTGCCTTTAATGAAATTAGCCTGAGAGTCACATAGCATCTTCCAAATTCAGGATGGGAAGAAATGGACCCCCTACCTCTTGATGCACAAGAAGAACATTTGGGATGGATGATGCCAAGATTTTGCCATCTTTGGAAAATACAATCTGCACCAGTATCTTAGAATTTACGTAGCCTTTGTTGGGAGGTGGGGATGGGGGGAAGAGATTGAGAGACAGAGAAAGAGAGAGGGAGAGAAGGAGAGAGAGAGAGAGAGAGAAAGAGGGAGAGAGAGAGAATGATCTAAGTTCAAGGATTCTTTTTTAACCTTGAGGAATCCTTATCTCAAAGTGAACCTCCGTTAATTAAAGAGTGATAAAACTGGGTCCTGAACATCGAACTCTTAAGCTTACGTTTCTACAACATTCTGGGCAAATCTTGTCATAGTCTCTCTAAGTCTGTGCTTCCCCATTTTTAATGCTTTCAGATATTTACCCTAATTGACACAGCAGAACTGTTAACAGTCATTAAAATGGCAGGTGTGTATAAATTTGCCAGTAAAAACTACGTAACAAAGTATTTTCAGAGAAATGAAATTCTAGCAGTGTCGGTGAGGGGGACCCAACAAAAAATATGTTTTACAGATTTTCACATTATTGAAATAACAGCCTGAAATCCTATATCCTTTGCATATATTTGAATACCATTGCTGCTGTGGAAACCCTTCACTCTCTGGGGACATTTAGCTCACCTAATTATGTGCCTCACCATTTCCTGAGCACACTCCACTTTCAGGAGTACTGGTGAACTTCTCCGGCAGAAACTCCATGCCATAGAGGACCAGTAATAAGAATGCTCAGTCACTCTGGTAGCCTGTCCGTCCCTTCAAATTATCCCTTCTAAGTAATCCTTTTGTCTCTCACCCCTTTGCCATATTCATCAAAAAGAAAATATCAGTCTGTGTCCTATTTGCATGGTGGGGAGGCTGGGGAAATGATAGTCCTATGCAGTTCTCCTTTTGTTAAGTACTGTGTTTCTTTTAATTTAAATTAAATAAGTTTATTTAATAAAATAAAATAACTAAGTAATTAAATAAAATTATTTTAATATTTAAAATATTTATTTTAATTAATTTAATCTAATTTATTTTATTGATTTAATTTAATTTATTTTAACTTATTTAATTGTTTTTAAATTTTTATTTACATTATTTCATTTTATCTAATAATAATTTTATTTTGATTTTCTAATATGCCTCCCCTTAAATTTCAAGTGAATTTAAATACATCAAGTCTCTTAAATTTAAAAATCAAACCTGAAGATCAAAATATCTAAAAGGAGAAAGCAATTGGGATGAACGATTTATCTCTTTTCCCTACTGAAATGAAAAACCCAATTTTCTGACTTTGTACCTTTCTTATGAAGAAAGGTCAATTTTCAGATCTTGAATATTGAGTTGAACAAATATTTTCAGTGTTAACCTTTGTTTGGGACATAAATGAGGTATAGAGGTCTGTGCTTTTAAAGTTCTTTTTGAATTTTTTTTATTAAAATTTTTTTAAAAATTTTGTTTTAGGTAGAGAGTGAGCAGGGGAGAAAGGCAGAGGGAGAGGGAGAGAGAGAGAGAGAGAGAGAGAGAGAAACTCAAGCAGACTCTATGCTCAGCACAGAACCCAACACAGGGCTCAATTTCACGATCCTGGGATCATGACCTGAGCTGAAATAAAGAGTCAGACACTCAACTGACTGAGCCACCCAGGTGCCCAAGATTATAACTATAATCTAGTTATGCACATGACACATTCAGTAACTATGTAAGACAGGATAGCTCTAGTGCCATTGTGAAGACTGTAATAAATCCGTGTGATGAAGAATCCATGCTGCCAAGGTCAGATATGAAGATGGAGGAGCAGAGTTTGAGAGAGTAAAGGATTCTCACCGGGCAGACAGATATAGAAGTGTTAGGGCCAAAGTTGAGGAGAAAGGACTGAACGGCGTAGGCAGTTTTCTTCCAGGATGTATCCTATTATTTCAAGAAAACAGCCATTTGGGGCGCCTGGGTGGCTTAGTCGGTTAAGCGTCCGACTTTCGCTTAGGTCATGATCTCGCGGTTCGTGGGTTGGAGCCCCGCGTCGGGGGGCTCCGCAGTCGTGCTGACTGCCAGCTCAGAGCCTGGAGCCTGTTTCAGTCTGTGACTCCCTCTCTCTCTGACCCTCCCCTGCTCACGCTGTCTCTCTCTCTCTCTCTCTCCTAGAAATAAAAAAACAAAAAACAAAAAACAAAAAACATTATGAAAACAGCCATTTGACAAGATAGAGGGAAGCTTTAGGACAGGGCGGCAGATTGTTTTAGCACTATCTCCCATTCTGTGTTTACTTCTCCCTATACTCTACCTGTGCTTAAAACCTACTCTCTGGGAATAATGAATTTGCCTGGGTCCTGTCTGGTCTTCCTGCAGATATCTCAGTAACTAGGAGATTCTAGAACAAAAGAGATTAGCTCTGACTTTTGGCTGAATGAATGCTGCATCTTCACTCCATTTCTTTCTCTCTCTTTCTCTCTTTTGATGTACATTTTCCCTTCCAGAAATGCCAGATTCAGACCCAGCCTTTACAGAGGACGAGGCACTATTTAAAGGTCAAGGAATAATGATCTCAAAGAGGATTTCCCTTAGCAAAATGTCTAACAAGACACTGAGGCCTCTAAGGTAATGGGGAGTTTATAAACAGCAAAGGCTAGATTCACTCTTTAAGATATCATGGCATAATCAAAATGTGAGGGCTCTGAAGCCTTAGAGATGTGAGTTGAAATCCTGGCTCCAATTATTACTGGTTGCATGACCTTGGAAAGGTTATATCACCTCCCTCAGTCTCAATTTCCTTATCTGTATAATATGATCAATAACATTGTCTTAAAATAAAGTTCTAAGGAGGAATACCATAAATAGGTAAACACGTATGTGCTCAGAATGGAATGTTCCAGTTCTGAAACTCTTTCAATTTGTTCCATTTAAAACACCATTATCTTACATAATTCTGTAAAATGCCTCCCCATCTCCAATGTTGTCACACAAGTCAGACAATGTTTTCTCTCATGTCTAGGATGCTTTAATAGCTTATTAACTGGTCACTCTACCATTTGCCTTTTTTTCCTCTCTCTTCTCATGTATCCCATGCTTTAGCATTTATGAATGTGGCTTCTTCTTCCCAAGGAACAGGAGCAATAAAGAGGCAGATTGTCTGGTGCATAAGCTAAACTCTTTAGTCTGACATTCAAAGCACTTTTTCAGTCCACAGAGTAGTTCAGGATCATTCACACCCTTTTTTGAATATGGCAATCTGCTCTAACTAGAGCCTTGAGTTATTATTTGTCACCTCGAAGTTTAGAAATATATATACTTTTGTAGTTGCTTCCTCCATGTTCGATGAAGATATCAAAAACCCTGCCAGTTCTTCAGAGATACTTTGAAACTTAGCTAGTATAATAAGCTCTCTTTGACATCTGTAGCCTGCTTGGTAAGAAATAGCAACATTTATTTTGCACCAGGCACTTAACATAGTTATATGATTTAGTTGTTATAAAAGCCTACAAAGTAGTTATTTTTAACATTACTATTTTTTACATCTTTTTAAACTTTTTAAAATTCATTTTTGAGAGACAGAACACTAACAGGGTTAAGGGCAGAGAGAAAGGGTGACACAGAATTCAAAGCAGGCTCCAGGCCCTGAGCTGTCAGCACAGAGCCTGAAGTAGGGCTCGAACCCACAAACCGTGAAATCATGACTTGAGCTGAAGGTGGATGTTTAACTGACTGAGCCACCCAGGAGCCCCAACATTCACTATTATTATAAAGTTTGCACAAGATTCTAACTCTACTATTGGTGGGATCAGGATTAGAATACTAGTAGGTCTAAATGACTTCAAAATCCATGTTATTATCCTCTTCATTATATACCAATTTGAGTGTGAAATAAAGATGATGATCCTTTCTAGGTGACCTTGAGCAAGTGATTTTTCTCTTTGTAATTGTATTTTCTTATCTTAAAAATGTAGTTTGATCTCTTAAACTAGGTGATACATTTCATTTATTGTTGATTACATCTTCATTATCAGGATTCTTAAACAATTTTTTTCAATGTTTATTTATTTTTTAGAGACAGAGACACAGAGCACAAGCAGGAGAGGCAGCGCAGAGAGAGAGGGAGACACAGAATCTGAAGCAGGCTCCAGGCTCTGAGCTGTCAGCACAGAACCTGAGGGGCTGAAACTCACAAACCATGAGATCATGACCTCAGCCAAAGTCAGATGCTTAACAGATTGAGCCACCCAGGCGCCCCAGTTATCAGTATTCTTTAATATATAATTTTAATATTCTTTAAAATTAATTAAATTAATTTTAATTTAATCACACCATTGCATATGAAATAAAAAAGAATCATTTACTAAAACAAATGAGGATATGTACACCATTTCACATACCTCTGAGCCATGGAACCCAGATCTTGAAGGTTACACAACACCTAAGCAATCTTTCCATTTATAGATGAAGAGTTTGTGAGGAGACATTGATAGATGTTGCTTGGTCAAGGGGAGGGGGCAAAGTTCATGGCTGAGCTGAAACTCAGTTGCACTGTTTTCCACTTGAATGATTTCGCTTCCTCATTTTGCTGTGGGGATAGTGTTTTCTTGGCAGCCAAATTAGGAGTCACGACATCGGTCGCTCGAGGGGTGGACTCCCTGTTGGAGACTCTCGGCTGCCTCTGCCCAGAAGTCTTTGCAGAGCCTGCTTGACCTCCTTGTTCCGCAGAGTGTAAATGAAAGGGTTGAGCATGGGAGTGACGATTGTGTAGAAGACAGCAGGGGCCCCAGCTCCTGCCCCCGGGGAGCGAGGCTGCAGGTAGATGCATACAGGGGGCACGTAGTAGAGGAGCACCACGGTGAGGTGGGAGGTGCAGGTGGTGAAGGCACGCTGCCTGCCCCGGGCAGTGCGGATCCGCAGCACCGCCGCGACAATAAAGACGTACGATACGACAATGAGGATCAGGCAACCTGCCGCCACAACGCCGATGTTGGCAAGCATGACAAGCTCATTGATGGTGGTGTCTGCGCAGGCCAGCTTCAGCACGGGGGGTATGTCACAGAAGAAGTAGGCAATGTGGTGAGGACCACAGTAGAGCAGGTGAAAGGTGAGGGAGGTGTGGATTGCAGAGTGCACGGCACCTATGGCCCAAGTGATCCCAGCCAGCCCAGCACACATCCGTCTGTTCATGATCACTGGGTAGTGCAGGGGTTGGCAGATAGCTAGGTAGCGGTCGTAGGCCATGACGGTATATAGAAAGCACTCAGTGCTGGCCAGGAAATGGAAGCAGTAAAACTGTGTTGCACAGCCCTCAAAGGAGATCACCTTCCCATCCGCAGTCAGGAGGCCTGCCATGACCTTGGGCACTGTCACTGTGGACAAACAGGCATCCAGGAAGGAGAGATGCCCCAGGAAGTGGTACATAGGGGAGCGGAGGTGAGGGTCAGAGCCCACAGTTATGAGAATGAGGAGATTCCCAGTCAACGTGATGCTGTAGATGAGGAAGAAGAGGAGAAAGAAGAGGCTAGGATGCTCAGCTGTATACATGAGACCTTCTAGGAAGAAGTGGCTCACCACAGTCTGGTTGGGGTCCCCTGTCTCCATGACCATCTCCTCACACTCGGAGTGCTTACTTATCCCCTTTGCTACAAAAGTGTCCCCAACAGACATAATGAACAGCCATTCCTCCTTCTTGAAATGTCATTAGCCATTGGGCTATGTCAGCCTGGTCTTGCCCCATAAATGAGAGATAGACAGGCTCATTTTGTCCTTTGGACCTGTTCTAGTGTCTTCTTGCTGCTGCATATTTCAATATGAGATTCCCAATCTTTTTGAGGCACATAAAGGACTGTAACAATTATTTAGAGAAGTACATTCCCTAAATAACACCAATGTTAAGTATGGATTCGCAAATCTTACTCTCGCAGACTGTATCTTTTTCGCAAATATTCCAGAACTGAGATGCCCTCACTCTCCTCATTTTCTCCACCACAGCAGACGTAGATAAGCAGGATCTTGCTGCCATGTGCCATCAGAGAGTTGTATCCCATCTCTGGGAAGACTTGCCCAGAGTTTAGGTGCTGTTACGTCAGCCAGGGGCTCAGTGGTTCCATCCATTCCTCACCCAAAGGGAGTTCTTTGAATTATAGCTACCCACAGCAGTTCTCCAGTGACAAAGAAGCCTTAGAGAATTGGCTGAATAATTATAAAGACAAATTGTTAAGTACATTTCTTGTTATTCCTGTAAGTCATTTCAGCCTCTTGGGAAATGTTTTCCTGAGCCTTTATTGTTGAGTCTGAATTGAAATCTAAGAGTTTTCTTTGAGTCTTTCCATCCTTTAGCCTCCTAAACCAAATTAGATGTTACTTTACACTAAAATTTTCTTTATTTTTCTTTATTTTTTTAAACATTTTGTTAATTTTTCAGAGAGAAAGAGAGAGAACAAGTGGGGGAGGAACAGGGGGGAGGTGCAGAGGATCCAAAGTGGGCTCTGTGCTGACAGCAGTGAGCCCGATGAGGGGCTTGAACTCATGAACCATGAGGTCATGGCCTGAGCTGAAGTCAGACGCTCAACCGATCAAACCACTCATGCACCCCCGAGGATTTTCTTTAAACTCCTGATTTCTAATGTATCTTCAATTTCCATGGACCTAACCCTGCCTGTGCATATTTTACATCTAGATTTCCACAATTATTTTCTGTCCCATGTTCTCAGGTCTGGAATGTAGCAAATGATCTGTATTTGGCTCCTTGGTCAGTCTTCTTACAGCAACATTGTTTAATTTATCTCTCCTTCTCACTGCCTAAGGCATAAAATATATGTCTGATATTCAAAATTATCTATACATTGTTTCCACTAGTATCACAAAACCTTTATCCCCTGAATCCCCTGAAGAAACCTCTCTTATCTAGGGATGCTGTTTGCCTCGTCTTCTCTGCAATTTGCCCTAATCTCTCCTTAATCACCTCACTGAATTCCATTTTTGAACATGTATGAAATTCCTTTAATCTCTCACAAATGTACTCTCTGTGGTGACGTTGGAACATTAATTCCTCTACAAGCCCTTTATGAATATTTTATCTGTCACTGATTTATTCATACCTGAAACCTGGAGTGTTCATGATAATTATGAATAAATACCCATGCACATGGCGCCTCAGACTCCTTTGGTGTTCCATGAACATATGTTATGTCATTCTAAGAGCAACACCCCTTCTCTAGTTTCGCATGAACATTTTGGGGATTAAGCAGTGGAAATAGGAAGAAGCCAAGTTTAGTCTGATTTTTATAAACTGAAGTTTAAAACCCTGGTCAGGCAGTTATTAGTTGAAAGAGAGGGATGATGGTACCTAATTTCTCTCTTATTCCAGTTGTCAAATTAAAAATGGGGATATCATTATTTGTGATAATTATTATTTTACTTAGAATGCAGCAGAACACATAACATATGACCTTATATTTCTTCATACTCACTAGTTTATTCAAGGGAGTAATATTTCCCATTATGCTCCTGACAAAAAAAATATTATATAATTTCTGTTTGAATGAATTCAGTAATGAAGTAATTCCTATTTCACAAGACAGCCCATTCCAATGTTGGGTAGATCAATATATCATAATGTCCTTTATATCAGTGGTAGATAGACATCCCTGATATTTCAACCAACTTAGTTTAGATTTTATCTCTTCATACTCGCTGAAATAGATACGATTTTTAAGAAAAGATAAACGATAACAAGTGTTACTGAAGGTAGAGAAACTGAAACCTCTATATATTGCTAGTGAAAATGCAAAATGGTATAGCCACATTGGAAAACAGTTTGGCAGTTTCTTAAAAAGTTAAACATGAATTTACCTAATGATCTAGCATTTCCATTTTTAGGAATCTGCACAAGAGAGAGGAAAACTTATGTCCACACAACCGTGAATGTTTATGGCAGAAATACTCATAATAGCCAAAGCCTGGAAACAATCATGTTTATTGTTCATTGGTGAATGTATTTAAGAAAAAAAGTATAGTCACACAATGACATATCACTTAGCAATCAAAAGGAACAAAATACTAATGCAGTTCATAAAATTGGATAGAACTCAAAAACAGTGTGCTAAGTGAGAGAAGCCAGACACAAAGGTCACATATTGTCTGCATCCATTCTGATGAAATGTCCCGTAAAGACAAGTCTATGAAGAAAGAAAGAATATCAGTGGTTGCCTAGGACCAGGCTGAGACAGGGAATGACTACAAATAGTTAGACAGATCTTTATGAAGTGATGGAAATGTTCTAATATTGGATTATGGTAATAATTTTGTAAATTTACTAACCATCATCAAATTGAATTGAATCAACCAGGTTAATTTCATGGTTGGCAATGTATACTTTAATGAGCTATTACAAAGAAAGAAATCTGAAGAAAGAAAATGTGCTGAATGACACAAAACATGACTTAAATGGAAAGATACTATTTGGTCAAGAATGAGTACAAAAAATATTTAAATTCTTTCTAAAATTTTATTATAGTTCCTTTTGAAATATCACATTTACAGAGAAGTTAAAAAAAATGAACAAGTCAAGGAAATAAAAGGCATAGCACAGGGAATATAGTCAATGGTATTATAATGGTGCTGTGTGGTGACAGGTAAGTGGTAGCTATACTTGGGAGCATAGCATGATGGATAAACTTGTTGAATCACTATGCTGTACACCTAAAACTAATGTAACTATATTCAAATAAAAAATAGAATAAAGTTAAGATATACTTTGAGCCAACTTACCCTAATGTTAACATTTTATAAGTTGTAGTAAATTATAAAAGTCAGGCAACTGACACTATCATACTATAAACTCAACTACAGACTATATTAAAATGCCACCGGTGTTTCATCAATTTCCTTTTCCCACTCAGCACCTAGAACAGCATCCTAGTCTTCTCCAATCTGTTAGTCCTTATTCTTTTTTTAAAGCTTATTTCTTTATTTTCAGAGGTGGGGGGGCAGAAAGAGAGGAAGAGAAAGAAGCTCAAGCAGGCTCCATACAGTAAGGGCAGAGCCCCACATGGGGCTCGATCTCATGAACACTGAGATCATGACCTGAGCTGAAATCAAGAATTGGATACTTAACTGCCATCTAGCTGCCCCAGTGGCATTTCATTGTGGTTAATGACCTTTACCCTTTGGGTGAGTACTGGTCAATTATCTCATACAATGTCTCTCAATTTGAGTAGGTATGATGTTTTCTCCCGAGTAGGGAGAACTTATGCATTTTGACAATAATATCACAGAAACGATGTTATATCCCTTTGCAGGGTATCATTTCAGGGTATACATGGTGCCAATATATCTTATTATTGGTTGCGTTAAATGTCTTGGAGAGTAGATACTTTGATACTAAGCTTAAATTCTATATGTTGTCAAACTTTCATTCACTGATTTTAGCATACATTTGTGTATTTTGCCTGAAAGTATTGTTACTTTGTTGTTTGCCTATGGTGTCTTTTTTTTAGTGTTTACTTTTGAGAGACAGAGAGATAGAGCATAAATGGGGGAGAGGCAGAGAGAGAGGAAGACACAGAATCTGAAGCAGGCTCCAGGCTCTGTGCTGACAGCTCAGCCAAAGTCCTGAGCTGAGTCCTCATGACCTGAGCCAAAGTCCGAAGCTGAACTGACTGAGCCACCCAGGCAACCCGCCTAATGGTGATTTTTTAAAAAATTCTCCTCTATGTTCTACATTATTTATCGGAATATCTATAAGGAAGAGCTGTTTCTTCTTCTCCCCTTATTTATTTATTCAATTATTTACATCAATAGGGACTCATGGATAAATTTTTATATATGTAAAAAGAGAGATTAAATATAATCCAATATAATCAAATTGTACTAGCTTTGGCCATTTCGAGCTCCTTCAGTTTGTCACCTGTGACTTATTGACATGCTCCATCTATTTCATACACTTCCTTATTTCCCAGCACAAAATATTCTAGGCTCCTCTTGTATTAAGAAAAAAGAAAGAAAGAAAGAAAGAAAGAAAGAAAGAAAGAAAGAAAGAAAGAAAGAAAGAAAGGAAAGGAAGGAAGGAAGGAAGGAAGGAAGGAAGGAAGGAAGGAAGGAAGGAAGGAAGGAAGGAAGGAAGGAAGGAAGGAAGGAAGAAGGAAAGCAAGCACAGATATTGGCAAGAATGGTAGAGAAATTGGAACAATCTGGTGGGAATGTAAAATGGTGCAGCCATGATGGAAAAGAGTTTGGAATTTCTTTAAAGAGTTATACAGAGTTACCATATGGCACACTAATTCCACTCCTACTTATATACATGAGAAAATTGAAGGCATGTTCTCATGAAAACTTACATACAAATATTACTGTTCATAATAGCTGAAACATAGGCACAGTACAAATGTCCAACTGGTGAATAAACAAAACATGATGTATGCATATTATGCAATACTTTTCAGCTGTAGAAAAGAATTAAGTACTGAAATGCTATACAGGTGAATTGTGACTATGATTAAAATAATGAACTTCAAAAAAGAGCATGACTGTGACTATGAATGAACCTCAAAAGCATGCTAAATGAAAGAAATCAGACACAAAATGAAATGGACAGAGGCAGAAAAGAGATTAGTGAATACCTGAGGCTATGGGTGGGGACAGCGACTCACTGCAAATAGGCATAAAGTGATAGAAATGCTGTAAAATTAGAATGCACACACCTTGTGTAAACTTAAAAAATGCTTAAAATGGGTGAATTTTCCTTCAATAAATCTGGTTTTAAAAAAGCAAAACACAACTAGAAATCTTCTGAATGAGGTGGTATCTTGTGTAACCAAGGGATTGTAGGCCATGATCTCCAAGGCACTAAGATACAGTGAAATGAGTAAATGAGTATGTGGTTTTTTTTATGCTTATTCATTTATTTTTTGATAGAGAGAGGGAGAGAGCAAGAACAAGTGATGGAGGGGCAGAGAAGGAAGAGAGAGAGAATCTCAAGCAGGCTCCTCTGCTGTCAACACAGAGCCCAATGCAGGGCTTCAACCCACAAACAATGAGATCATAAGGCAAAGTCAGATGCTTAACCAACTGAGCCACCCGGGTGCCCCAGTATGGGTTCTGGAAAGAGGTAGACTCCTATATAAATCCAGGATCCGTGAAAGTGGAGTAGACTGTCATGAAGTCCCCTGAAATTTCTGGGACATAGTTTCTTCACATGTAAATGGATAAAAAAAATACTTAAGCCGTAAGGTTTTAGGAGAATTCTAGGTGTGTTATAGCAACTGCTGAATAAGCTGCTCACTAACTGGTCACTTTTTATAATTCTACATCTCATATTCTATGACTCCACACCCATCTTTGAAATAGCTCTACCATACACCTTTCTATTTTCTCTGTGATGCTATAGTTAATAACCTAAACATTCACACTTCATACAGTTTGATTTCTATGAGTTGGTCACACTAATATCTGTCACACACCTCTCAATTTTTCCATATGGTGCTTTTCCCTTGACCGTTCTTCGTTCCCCACTTAAAAAATAAAGATTCTACCATCTGAAGCACAATTCAAACTTTTCAAAGAAGGTTAGTTTCCTCTCTGTTATCTGAACATTTTCCTTCTGTTTAAGTAGCCAATTCCTCTTATTAGTGCTCGATACTTCATTGGGTTATATACGTATCTCCTGAAGGGCCTTGATATGTTTTTTATATTTTAGATACTCAATAATAATAGGTTGGCAAAGACCAACAGACGCTGTCCCTATAACAGTGATACGAGGAGATTAAGGGTTTAAACCTGCAAACCGTGAGATCATCACCTGAGCTGAAGTTGGTTGCTTAACCAGCTGAGTCATCCAGGAGCCCCTAAAATGTAGCATATTAAGCATGCATGTGTTACAAATATTTAATAAGGCTAATGTGACAATAATAGTCATTTGGGAAATGAAAGTTAACAAAATTTTACAATTTGCTTCTTTCCCTAATATAAAATTCTAGTTGGATCAATTATTTAAGTTTCAAAATATGAAGCCAGTGGGGTGCTTGGCTAGCTCAGTCGGTACAGCATGTGACTCTTGATCTCGGGGTCACGAGTTTAAGCCCCACGTTGGGCATGGAGCCTACTTAAAAAAAAGCCAGAGTGCTGTTTCAATTTTAAAATATGAACCCAAATTTAGAAGGAAGACAAAACATACTCAATATTCAAACTCTAAACAGTAGTATGTTCTTAGGTAGGTTGCTATTTAAAAAAATTTAGTGTTTATTTCTGAGAGACAGACACAGAGTGCAAGTGGGAAAGTGGCAGAGAGAGAGGGAGACAGAGAATCTGAAGCAAGTTCCATGATCTGAGTTGTCAGCACAGAGCCCAACATGGGGCTTGAACCCATGCACTATGAGACCATGACCTGAGCTAAAGTTGGAAGCTGAACCGACTGAACCACCCAGGCACCGCCTTTGTTACCATTTTCAACATTGGAGAAACATTCACATTTTGCATGATGGTTATTTGTAACATGTCAAAAGCAATATGGGTATCAGCCCAAGGATTAGAAGCAATAATAAACATGTGGATTGACGCCACAGAGAAACAGAATTTCTTGATGGATATTTTACTTATCTTGGATCTTTTCTGCAAGCTGCCATCCTTGCTGAGTTGCTTTGCCTGATCCCCAATGGAATTGAAAGAAGAAATATAGAACGATCATGTCTGAAAGCAGGAAATTTCCAGAGTTTCCACCTCTGCATCTAGGAGTTTCTACTCTGTGCTTGGGTCCTTCTTTCCCCTCTACCTTAAAATCTCCCCATGTATGGGTATCCCAATGGGTACCCTAAATTTTAGTGTCTTCAGCATGTCTGCAATGCCTAAGTCAATGAGGCTGTGCATCCTTGCGACCTCCCAGCCTCCACAATGCTGCCTTCATCTCTTTGTTGCGGAGTGTGTAAATGACAGGGTTAAGCAAGGGGGTGATGACGGTGTAGAACACAGCAACCACTCCATCCAGGGGTTCCTGAGAGCCAGGACGAAGGTAAATGAAGGTGCAGGGCACATAGTAAACAATGACAACAGTGAGGTGGGCCGCACAGGTGGAGAAGGCGTTGTGGCGTCCATCGACGGACTGGATTCGCAAGATGGCAGTCACTATATAACCATAGGAAGTGAGGATAAGCACGAAGCAGGTAAGGGCCAAGAACCCAATGTCCACAAAGGTGACCAGCTCATTGATGGTGGTGTCAGCACAGGCTAGACGCAGCATGGCAGGAATGTCACAGAAGAAGTAGTCTACCCGGTTGGGGCCACAGAAGGGCAGCCGGAATATGAAGCTTGTTTGGAAAAGTGAGTGGAGGGTGCCTCCCAGCCAGGTGCCCAAAGCCAGGTAGTTGCAGACGTTATGGGTCATGATGGTGGCATAATGTAAAGGCTTACAAATGGCCAAGAAGCGGTCATAAGCCATGAGCGTGTAAAGGAAGCATTCAGTACAGCCCAGGAAATGGAAAGAAAAAAGTTGGATTACACAGCCTCCAAAGGAGATAACCCTGCTATCCAAGACAAAGCCAGCTAGCATCTTGGGGACAATGGCAGAGGAAATGGTCATATCCAAGAAGGAGAGATGACACAGGAACCAGTACATGGGGCGGTGAACCTGGGGGTCCACCAAGACGGTGAGGATGATGAGCCCATTGCCAGAGACGGTGAGGGCATAGATGACCAGGAAAGCCAGGAAGAGTGGCACCCCCAGCTGTGGTGGATGGTGCAGGCCCACCAAAATGAAGTAAGACACATAGGTCTGGTTTCCACTGTGCATTTCCTTGCTGTTCACATCTGCTGGAAGAAGTAGCAGAAAGGAGAGCTCAAGGCCCTTTAGATTCTCTAGGTATGGAACATATATCCTGTGTTGTTCCCGGACATGGACAGAAAGAGGTCTCAGAGAGATCATGCCCTAGTGCTTGTTCCTAATCATTCCACTGCCCCACACCCAACCACCCCTCATGCCCACCTACCTGGCCAACCCTTGATTTTGGGATTCTGTTTGATTCCATGGTGTAACTCTCTTGTCCAAGTTTAAAGCCTATGTAACAGATTATATATATGTAATTCAGGAGAGTGAAGGAAGGAAAGACCATACACAGAGCTTTTCATGCAAGGAAGAAATACAGTCATATAAAACCTAAATCAATCCGTAAGAAATGGCTATTCCATTGTTTCCTTTCACTTTGATCTCTGCTTTGTATACCAGAGAGGTCAATAACAGCTTATTTATTTTTTAACAACAGTTGCTAACGTAGGTGTGCACAATAAAAATCAGCATAGATTTTTAAACATGCATTATATGGGCTATACATCGAATGGCATTATAGCTGGAAATAACTACTTTTAATAAACTGTGCCTCAAAAATACACATGCTGTTTTCAAATCTTTCAGGATAGTGAAGAAATATAAAATCTCAACCAAAGGGCACCTGTTGTTATCTGGATAAGTGCAGCCCATCTGTCAATCCACCCACCCATCCATCCATCCATTTGTCCATTCACTAAAGAAGCATGAATTGTATCATAAGAGGATGGCCTCAGAGGTCAGAGCAGAGTTAAAAATTCTAGCTCTTCCATGTATCCTCCTTGGTAAACTTGGAAAAGCCATTTCCCCTTTCCATGCCTAATTGTACAGTAGGGACAATCATAGCGTCCACTTCACGGGATTATTGTAAGGATTAAATAAATTCACATAATCCACAGCAGCACTTAGTCAGCATTAGCTGTTATTTTCCATCAACTATGTGGTGTGATTATCCTGATGAGGCAAATTCAGTCATTACCTTTGTGCCTCACGTCTGCAGTGAATCTGTCATTTCCTGTGAGTTGTCCCACAACACATCTGAGTCCCCAGATTTGAAGCAGCATTACAAAGAGCCTCTTGTCCCAGGACTATTGATAACTGGCACCACCCACATGAAAGGGAGAGATCAGGGACATGGCCAGAGCTCTTCCAGACACTGAGGGCTCATGTGAGGAGATTTTTCCTAATGCCACCTTCCTTCCACCCAGTTTTGCTTTTACAGTCTGTTTACCCAGTGGAGACAAGCATCCAAAATGGCGCGTGGCCTTCCTGAGGACTCAGGGCCCTCCCAGAATCACTCAGAAGGCTCCAGGGGAAGTGGCATGAAATTTTATTTCTAGATGGACAGGGCAAAAGATGAAACATTATAGCTATGGCTGCCATCTGGCTATTCCTTTTGTACTGTATCCATAAACTTATTCCTCCCGATCTTCCTCAGTACCACAGAGACTGCTCTTATCAGTGAAAACAGGCCTTCTGGAGACTAAACAGTGTCCTGGTCATGAAACTTTTCCTTGTGAAACCTAGAAGAGTCCAGGGAAAACTGAGGCAGGTGGTCACTCTAAGGAAGGGTCTAACCACATAGAAACTAAATAATCACAGGGCGCCTGGGTGGCTCAGTTGGTTGAGTGTCCAACCAGGGCTCAGGTCATGATCTCATGGGCTGTGAGTTCTAGCCCCGCGTTGGGCTCTGTGCTGACTGCTAGCTCAGAGCCTGGAGCCTGGAGCCTGTCTTCAGATTCTGTGTCTCCCTCTTTCTCTGCCCCTCACTTGCTTGTGCTCTGTCTCTCTCTGCTTCTCAAAAATAAATAAACATTAAAAACAAATGTTTAAGAAACTAAATAATTGTTCACCATGGAGGTACAAAATCTATTCTGAAAGAATTTCAGAGAAAATTCAGAGAGATTAACTAGACGCGAAAGAATTGCTTTCTTGATTACCAGCCTTAATTAACACCACAGTCGTCAAGGGGAAAGTGCAAAATTACTGGCATGCCTATAGAACAAGGAACTAGGAACTTTATGAGTTTACTTATCTCTCTCCCTAGCCTCATCTCTGTGCTCCATCCTACAAATGTGTGCTCTCACCAGACATTCTTTCCTGTTTCCTTATACAACAGCCCCTTTAATCTAGGATGGTCTTGTTCTCCTGATGTCTAAAAATTTTCCAATAACCTTTCAAGATCTCATTCATTTGTGATCGACTAAATAAAGCCTTTTCTCCCTTTCCCCCAAACGATCACCCATTCTTTGTATCCTCCTCATTCCTTCACGTGTCTATAGGCTCATGTAGCATGCTACAATTCACCCTCTGGGTGCCCAATTACCCCCATTAGACTGTGAGCTCCAAAAGAACTTAGTCTCATTTGCTTTTCATCCTGTATTTGTGTCATATCTAGTGCTGGAAGACTCTTAAATATTATCAAATAAATGCATCGCCTTCTGTCTGGATGTCCCTGTTACCTCGGCACTGAATGCAGGATAGTATCGGTTACGTCTTACATCTAACTCCTGGAATCATAAGAATTCCAATACTGAGACTGTCACTGCTTACAAGTTACATCGCTTCGAACAAAATCTTTTAATATTCCTAGTTTTAATTTTTCCTTAAAAGAGAGAGAGCAAGAGAGATCGAGAGCGAGAGTGACAGCGAGAGAGATAAGAGTTAGTTTAGATTCCCACCCCAAACAAGGAACTGCAATCTCTCCTGCATCCATATCAACTCACCTTTTAAATTTAGTTTTTAAATTTGGTTCTTACACAGAGAAGATCAACTCTCCTGCTATCCTCAATTCTCTTCTGTACTGTACTTTTAAAAAAATTATTGTCTCTCTGTTTCCCTGCCATTTCCATCTTCATTCATTTTTATAATTTCTTGTTCTCTTAACACAGAATAATTTCTCCCCTGGGAAAACCAAAAAGTACCCTCCTTTACCTATTAGAAACTAAAAGTGTAGCAGTTATGTTGTATATACAATTTAGTCAGGATCACATGATATTATCAACATATTATATATTCATCTATGTGACCAGGGAGAAAAGTAGTCTATACAAGCAGGGTTGGGGAAAGGGACATCAGTACCCATATGCCAGCTTTCTCTGGCCATTTGAAACCCGGTATGAGTTGAACTAGGCTTTAGGTAGACCCTGAAACTCATCTGGGTCAGAAAACTGAGAGGTGAACTGGTCTTTGGTGAGCAGAGTATAAAGGTCTTTCCCTCCCCACCGTGTATTTGCAAAGTACATGCTGTTAGGAGATCTTGGCTGTCTTCTATTTTCCCCAAATCTCTCACATACTTTTAATAAATGTGTATGTCAGAAAAATTTCCATTACTATACCGCTGCCTCCCTTCTGGAGTCTTCTCTGCTGATGGCCACCTCTTGGCTGTGAATCTGCTATGAGGCCATGGCCAGTCGATTGCTTCAGCTTCTTCTTGCTCTTTGCTGTTTCCTGGGAAGCACCTTTTTGAGCTGGAGAGATTCCCTGGGCTCTTCTGACATAACCTACTTGATCTTGTCACTGTGTTTTTCTGTATAGTTCTCTGGGCTCATCCCTCCTCTTTGTAACCTTTTTTAAAGTGTTGGCAGCAATGTCCCTGGGCTCTGATCTCTGGAGTCTAGACTTTCTGTCAAGCAGCTTCTTCCTTCCTTCTTGTAGTCCCCATGGGATAGGAGCTAGGGCTGACATCACTTCTGCTTCAGCCTTCAGGGGCAATTAACTTGCATGAAAATAAGTTGCGGTGGGCTTTGCTAAGAGCAAAATGTTTGCTAAGTCTCTTCCAGGAAGTTTACCTAGTAGTGTCTCTGTAGCTTGCTTGGGATTCTGCTAAGAGCATATACTTGATCCAGAGTCAAGAAAGATCACTCCTATTTCTCACCTGTAAATTGGAGATAACGTTGCCTAATCTGTTTATCCCATAAAGATGTGGGGATGGAATTTGAAAGAACTTTAAAGCCAAAGATGTTACATGAATGTCATATGTTAATTACTTACAAGTGCCCTTTGAATTTCACTTAACTTGAAAGAGTACTTTCCTAGGACAGGCAACACTGTTTCAGGCAGAAATGTCTTGATCATCCAATATGCAAATAACCTAGATGGAGTATAAAACTTTGAAAATCTCTTAAAGGTCAAACACACTTAGATTAGACCAGGAAGGCCTTTTAGAGAAATGATCTAGAGGACATCACCATTTACACTTGAAAAAACTGAATTCCAAAGAGAATAAGGACTTTTTCCATTTTTAAATCTTTATTTATTTTTGAGACAGAGAAAGAGAGAGTGCAAACGGGGGAAAGAACAGAGAGATAAAGGGAGACACAGAATCCAAAGCAGATTCCAGGCTCTGAGCTGTCATCACAGAGCCTAACACGGGGCTCAAACTCATGAACCCGTGAGATCATGACCTGAGCCGAAGTCAGATGCTTAACTGACTGGGCCACCCAGGTTCCCTGAATAAGGACTTTTTTTAAAGGTGAGGTTGTACTGTGTAGGTAGTAGATAAAATCCCCTACAAGTCTAGGTAGATCTATGATAAAGAATTCCCCATGGATGAGAATAGAGGAACTTGTAGTTCTGGAATAGTGCTAGGCAAACTGTAGATCAATAAATATCTGTTGAAAAGGTTTTTTGTTTTTTAGTGCGCTTTAACTATTTACTTTGAACCATGGTTGGTGTGCAAGTTTTAAGTACCATGTTGTGAGACACCGCTTTGCAGTTGGTCTATTTTTGCCTGGGGTATTATCCATTTTAAAAATTACATAAAATCAGGGCACCTGGGTGGCTCAGTCGGTTAAGCGTCAGACCTCGGCTCAGGTCATGATCTCACAGTTCATGGGTTTGAACCCCGCATCGGACTCTGTGCTGACTGCCAGCTCAGAGCCCGGAGCCTGTTTCAGATTCTGTGTTTCCCTCTCTCTCTGACCCTCCCCTGCTCACACTGTCTCTCTCTCAGAAATAAATAAAACATTAAAAAATAAAAAGGGAATACTTTATTGTGAATTGGGGCATATGTTCCAAATTCTAATGTGGTTTCTAGGCCTTAGAATGTCAGGAAAGATCTTTTATCTATATTAGGGAGCCTAAGTGTTTCCACTCCACAGCTCCCTTTGTTTCACAACTGATTTTCTTTAGGGATGGGTCCATGGAAGTTCTTTGAGGGGGGAGGGGTGTAAATAACAACTTATCAGGACAGTCTAAGATGTTGGAATCTGCATATTTTCTTTTTTTTTTTAATAATTGTCTTAAAGTTTATTTTTATTTATTTTGAGCAAGAGATACAGAGCAACATATGGGGACAGTCTAAGACGTTGGAATCTGCATATTTTCTTTCTTTTTTAAAAATAATTGTTTTAAAGTTTATTTTTATTTATTTTGAGAAAGAGATAGAGAGCCAGCAGGGGAGGGGCACAGTGAGAGGGAGACAGAATCTCAAACAGGCTCCATACCATCAGCACACAGACCGATGTGGGGCTTGAACTCAGTCACCATGAGATCATGACCTAAGCCGAAATCAAGAGTTGGATGCTTAAAGGACTGAGCCACCCAGGCACCTCTGTCCTGAAATTTCTGTTATTCCTTTTCTTCATCTTCTTTTGTAAGCTTGTCAAATATGTGTTCATTCCTATTTTGAACTTTGTTTAAATGGAATCACCCAGCAGTATTCTTACCTAAAAATTATGTTTTTGAGACTCACTAATTTTCATGACTGTACTTTATTTACCTTTTTTTCATACTTCTGTGGTATTTCTTTTATGAACAAAGCACATTTTTCTTCTCTCTCTCCATTCACACTGTTCTCTTTCCAAATAGCACTTGAGTTGTGAATATATATATATTTGCTACGTGTAAGCAGAGTTGTATATATAATAGGAAACACTTATGTGCAAATCTATGTCCCTGGAGAGGGACTCCTGGGCCACCCAGTATACAGATCTGTAACTATATCGAAGATCTAGTGTTCATACCTACATTCATGTTAACTAGGAGAGGAAGAGAGCTTTTATGGTCCACAGCCTTGCTAGTACTTGGTATATACACAGGTGACACATTTTTTTAAATGTTTATTTATTTTTGAGAGGCAGGGAGGGGTAGAGAGAGGGGAGACAGGGCGTCTGAAGCAGGCTTTGTGCTGACATCAGTGAGCCCAATGTGGTGCTTGAACTCATGAACCATGAGATCATGACCTGAGTGGAAGCCAGAGGCTTAACTGACTGAGCCACCCAGGTGTCCCCACAGTTGACACATTTTAAAATCTAACCTTGAAAGTATGAAATTATATGTTATTGTAGTTTTAATATGCATTTCCATGATTACTAAAGAGGTCGAGCATGCTTTCTTGTTTTTTTCCAACCTTTCTTATTTTCCTTTTTTTAGTAGCTCAGAGGCTACTATGTCGGTTAACTATATTGCTAACATTATGCTAATAGGAGCTGGCAAGTGGGAAAAGAAGATAAAACCTAAATGCCCTGCAAATTTTCTGTAAAATCAATGTGGCTATTGTCTATTATATTTATTTGCATTTATTTTTACCTCTTGATGCATATATTTTTCTATATTACAACTACTAATACTTTTTATTTTCTCTTTAGTTTATGTGTAGTATTTTCTCTTCATATGTAACTTACCCTTTCTCTGTCTTTAGGATGCTTTTGATAATTCAACCATATCAAAATTAAGAATTTTTACTTGATTCTTTTTGTGTCTTTTTTTAAGTGTTTATCTAAATTTCAGTTAGTTAGCATACAGTATAATATTGGTTTCAGATGTACAATTTAGTGATTCAGCACTTATATACAACACATTGTGCTTATGACAAGCACACTTCTTAATTGCTATCATGTTACAATCCAGCAGTTTCATTGCTAGGTGTTTATCCAAGCAATACAAAAAATACTTATTTGAGGGGAAACATCCACACTGATGTTTATAGCAGCATTATCTACAACAGCCAAATTACAGAAAGAGTCCAAATGTCCATCAACTGATGGGTGGAAAAAGAAGAAGTAGTCTCTCTCTCTCTCTGTATATATATGTGTATATGTACATATACACATATATATACATATACACACATATATATATACATACACACATGGGATATGAGCAGGTTCTGTGCTGATGGCAGACAGTCCAATGTGGGGCTCGAACCTTTGAACTGTGAGATCATGATTGGAACAGAAGTCGGATGCTCAACTGACTGAGCCACTCAGGTGCCCCTATTTTCTGTTTTTTATAATGAATAGAATAATGAATATAATTTTAAAGTAATTAGGTTACATCATATATCCCATATTATTATTCTTATTTTAAAAATTTTTGTCTGTTTTTCAACAAACTCTCAATTTCTTAACTCCAGATTAATTAATTTTTTTTTCTAAAAAAAAGTTTAGAAATTGATATGTTTTAAACGCACGCCAGAAAGATGGTGGAAGAGAGAGCTGCATTGAGATGGAGAGCATAGGAACAGGTGGTGACCATTTATGGATTCTGGACAGTTTCAAGTTGAGAGTCAGCAACTGTGTGTTTATCTGTATCACCGTTGAGGGAAAAAGTAACTGGGTGCTCCTTCTTTCCTCTTAGGTATAAATACTAGTTTTAGAAAGACATGAACTCAGGGCACCTGGGAGGCTCAGCCGGTTGGATGTCAGCCTTTGGCTCCAGTCATGATCTTGCATTTTGTGAATTCAAGCCCCGCATTGCTGACAGCTCAGAGCCTGGAGCCCGCTTCAGATTCTGTATCTCCCTCTCTGCCCCTCTCCTGCTCATTCTCTGTCTGTCTCTCTCTCTCAAAAATAAATAAAAACATTAAAAAAATAAAAGAAAGACACGCACTCGGAGAGGGAGGCAAGATGGCGGAGAAGTAAGGAGCTCCGTACTTGCACTCGCGCCCATACATCACACAGAAAAGATCTGAAGCCATTGGAAACCATACAAAACCTGAGAGACTGGGAGAAAAAAGGACGCAGAATCCACTGAGAAAGCCTTCTAACGTGAGTGCGAACCGGGGAAGGTAAAATCAGCCCGGGATCGGAGCCTCCAGGGTGGGAGGTGATCCCCCTCTACCCTCTACGGGGAGTGAGAGGGGAAAAGGAGAGAGTCCAAGACAGAAAAATCTCCGCTCGGTGCATAGAAAGACCGTACTTGCCAAATACCTGCACACCAGGTCCCCTCGCGACAACTGGTCCTGGGGGAGGCTGAGCACACAAACTGCTTCTTTGTGCCGCTCCTGGAGGTGGGGTTTTGAGGAGGAGCGGGTGCCCCTGCCGCCATTGTAGCTCCAGGGCGGCTGGGATCCCTGAGGGAGACGCGCAGACACCGGGCGTCCGTGCTCCTGGCTGGCTGGAACTCGAGAGGGAAGGCAAAAAGCTAAAAACTGGAAATTTGCCTGTGAGTTCGTGTTTCGGGTGACGAGCCATAGAGAGACCCGGTTTTCCTCACTCCAGCGGCGGCGCACCTGCCGCCATTGTAGCTCCAGGGCGGCTGGGACCCCTGAAGGAGATGCGCAGACACCAGGCGTCTGCGCTCCTGGCTGGCTGGAACTCGAGAGGGAAGGCAAAGAGCTAAAAACTGGGAAATTTGCCTGTGAGTTCGTGTTTCGGGTGACGAGCCATAGAGAGACCCGGTTTTCCTCACTCCAGCGGCGGCGCGCCTGCCGCCATTGTAGCTCCAGGGCGGCTGGGACCCCTGAAGGAGACGCGCAGACACCAGGCGTCTGCGCTCCTGGCTGGCTGGAACTCGAGAGGGAAGGCAAAAAGCTAAAAACTGGGAAATTTGCCTGTGAGTTCGTGTTTCGGGTGACGAGCCATAGAGAGACCCGGTTTTCCTCACTCCAGCGGGCTCAGGCTACGCGGACGCTGCAGGCAAGCCCCCACGCATGCGCACCAGAGCCGACCAGAGAAGAAAGCAGCGATCCTGACTCCGCCCCCAGAGCTCAGCAGGGAGCCTGGAATAGCCCGAGGGGGTTGTCTGGGAAGCTGTGTCTAAGGCAACTTCAGCGGGGCGCGGGCTGGGATTTGGAGATTGGAACTGGCCTGGGTTGAAGAGTGCAACCAACTTCGGCTGCGTCCCCGGAATGGGGAGTTGACACGCCAAAAAAAAAAAAGCGAGCTGCAGCGCGGGGTTCAAGAAGGGACTGGAGCACCGTCACTCTCCTTCCCACAATCGCCAAGGCAGAACCCCCGCCTGAGGCATCGGATCACGCCACGCCCATCCCTGCCTGAGAGGTGCCCTCCTCCCTTTTTTTTTTTCTTTTTCCTTTTTTTTCTTCTTTTTTATCTTCTTTCTTTTTTTTCCCCCCTTTCTTTTCTCTTTTTTTCTTCTTCTTTCTCTTTTCTCGCTTTTTTCCCCAAACACTGACCTGATTAACTCTGGTCGCCAGCTTGCTTAAACAATCACAAGTCCATTCTGTAAATGTAAATTCTACACCTACCGACTTTTTCAGCTATTTCTCTCAGGAGTAATTAGACTATATAGTTTCTCTGGATAATTCCAGCATCCTTCTCTCACCTATCCAACCACATTCTACCCTTTACCTCTTTGAAAAAAGTTTCTTATCCCTTCTGCCTTGAAAAAAGTTTCTTATCCCTTCTGCCTGTTCATTCTATTTCCAAATCTGCCTTGTCTCACCCTGCCTTCTCTCTTTTTCTCTATGCTCTTCAACCAGCACTGCATACACACGGCTATTTAACTGTAGCTGGGAAATCCAGGTATATGCTTTAAACCGTTCTTTGTCCATCGGTTTTCTTCTTTTTTCCTTTTCTTTTCCCCTTTTTGACCCTTTTATGTATTTTATGCTCCCTATTCGCCCTCCCTCCTCCGTCTTTTCTATTAACTTTTTCGTTTTCCCTCTCACTTTGCATGTTAGTTGAATCAGCCTGTGCGTTTGTGTGCTCCTGCTCCCTGTGTGTCTGTCTGTCTGTTTTCTTTTCCAGGGCTACCTCAAGAAACAAGCTAGAATACACAAGGTGAAGAGTCCCAAATATCACTACGAATAGGAAAATAAAATAACTAAGGTCCCAACAAGAGTGACCGAGGATACCATTCAAAAAACAATCTCTGAAAGGATAGGCCCTGGAAAGTCAAAGAGTTTCTTGGATATAGCAGTGCTCATAGAAACAGAGAGCATAACAGGTCTTTAAAACCAACAAGAGCCGGAAAGCTAACTAAAATGACGAACGAAAGAGCTTTCCTCCAAAGAAACTCCAAGAAGAAATGACAGCTAATGAACTGCTCAAAACAGATATCAGCAGCATAAGTGAAGAAGATTTTAGAATAATAATGGTGAAATTAATGGCAGGGCTTGAAAAAAACATAGGCGACATCAAAGAAACTATGGCTACAGACAGAATGGAAAATAAAAACAGGCATGAAGAATTAAAAAATGCGATAAATGAGATCCATAATAAATTAGAGGCCTCCAATGCACGGCTTGAAGAGGCAGAAAGGAGAATAAGTGATTTAGAAGACACCATTCTAGAAAAACAAGAAGCTGACAAAAAGAGACAAACTGATCCAGGAACAGCAAAGAAGAATTCGAGAGCTCAGCGACACAGTCAAACGCAACAATATCCGTATCATAGGAATCCCAGAAGAGGAAGAGAGAGGGAAAGGTGCTGAAGGAGTCCTGGAACAAATTATAGCAGAGAACTTCCCCGACCTGAGGAAGGAAGTCAATGTGAAAATACAAGAGGCTCAGAGGACTCCTCTCAGACGTAACTTGAATCGATCTTCTGCACGACATATCATCGTAAAAATGGCAAAACACAAGGACAAAGAGAGAATTTTGAAAGCAGCTAGGGAGAAAAGGGCCCTCACATACAAAGGGAAACCCATCAGAGTGGTGACAGACCTATCTACTGAAACGTGGCAGGCCAGAAAGGAATGGCAAGAGATCTTCAATGTGATGAACAGTAAAAATATGCAGCCAAGAATCCTCTATCCAGCAAGCCTGTCATTCAAAATAGAAGGAGAGATAAAACCTTTCCAAACAAACAGAAATTGAAAGAATTTGTCACCACGAAGCCAGCCCTACAAGAAATCCTGAGGGGCATGCTCTGAAGGAAAGGTTGCAAGGAAGAAAGATTCCAGAGACACCACCACAAACATGAACCCTACCAAAGATACAAAGACTCTAAACCCACATATTTCAATAATAACACTGAATGTAAATGGGCTGAATGCTCCAATCAAAAGATATAGGGTAGCAGAATGGATTAAAAAACAAAATCCATCTATATGTTGTCTACAAGAAACTCATTTTAGACGGGAAGATACCTTCAGATTAAAAGTAAGGGGATGGAGAAACATATATCATGCTACAGGAAATCAAAAGAAAGCCGGAGTAGCGATACTTATATCAGACAAACTGGACTTTAAATTAAAGACAATCACAAGAGATGAAGAAGGGCACTACATAATAATAACAGGGTCCATCCATCAGGAAGAACTAACAATCATAAATGTCTACGCACCGAATATGGGAGCACCTAACTATCTAAAACAATTAATCACAAACAGAAACAAGCTTATAGACAAGAATGTGCTAATAGCAGGGACTTTAATACTCCACTTACAGCAATGGATAGGTCAACCAGACAGAAAATCACTAAA